>OX421976.1:40018526-40654889 GCA_949128135.1 Parasteatoda lunata | reverse complement strand
TTAAACATAGGAATTAATATGACAGCTGTATTACTATAGCAGCATTCCTAAAGAGGTTAAAATTATTAATTATTGATAGTAAGTTAGATGATTTACTGATTTACTAAAAGAAATAAATTTGCATTTTTTTAAAGAGAAACTAATATGCAACTGAAATATGATATTGTACCTTAAAATACTTTGTTTAAAGAAAACACAACCAAAGACACTGTAAAATATTCTGGATCAAATTATTGCCTAAAGTACCTGCAGTGAAGATGGTGGTACTTTTTTATCATAACTTGAAATTGTAAAAAAACAACAACTTAATAATTATATAAAATACTGCTTATATTATTTAATTTTCAGATTCTATTTATGTATTTAAACAATATTTTTAAAAATACTGCTGATGGATTTAAAAAAAAAAAAGAAAAAAATAAAAAAGAGAAAAAAGAAAAAAAACATCAGAAAAACAATAGCAATAGATTTTCTTTCCCCATTAAACATAATCAGAGAAATTCCAAACTGTGAAAAAATAGCGTCTAGGCTGTTTGTTACCTTAAAATATTTCAATATATATAAAAGTTTAGAAAACTCCAAGAGGAAATAAAAAAAAAGGTAATTAATGAACTAACGTAACATAAAAACAAAGCATGCTGCGAGAAAAAAATAAGGTAAAAACTTCCAGAAAAGGGTAAAATTTATAGCATTTTGGCTCTATGGGAACACCAAAAAGCTCGGTACTTTTTACCGAAGGGCTTTGATAATGAATTTTGTGAAATGAATAGTAAAATATAGTTTTATAATATTTGATAAAATTTGGCAAACACGTGGTAAAATTCAGTAATTTTATCATGGTATCTTAGAGCAGGGCATAAAAACTATTTACTCAGTTAAATTTACTTTCAAGTTTTGTTAAAAGTGCATGCTTAAAAGTGTATTGCTAAAATTGCATGTTAATAAGATATGTGTTACTAAATGTGTGGTAACTATAAATTCGAGAACTAGAATTTCCGGTAAACTGTTACGATATGAAAGAAAAAACTATCAAATGAAATTATTTAAATTCCATATATTCATATATTTTGGCTTTATTATTTAGAATACTTTTATTTTATCAGAAATGTCACACAATACGGTAATTTTATCATAATTTCTTTTCTCTGCGCTCAATTATTATTATTTATGTCATGTGTAACTGCTATCATGCAAAACCCATTAAATAGAACAAAAAAAGTTAATTTCTTTGGTGGTGTCAAAGTATCTCCTTAAAAAAACCAGCACCTAATTAAGTGAAACATCCATTTAGGCTTACGTCTATTTAGGGTTTTTTTTTTTAAATAAATAAATAAAAATAAAACATAATTTTTTTATTTGAACAATGAAGTCAAATGGTCATAATGGTCAAATTTAAAAAAAGTTTACGTGTATATAATATTTATAGATCTATGTCACTTAGTTTTTTCTGGCATTGTGTGGGCTCTGGGGTGCAGAAGCAGATGTTCCAGTTAGTTGGTCAGCCGAACGAAAAAACACCCAGTGTTTAGTTCCCAAGCATGCTTGGTACTCATTTACCGACCCACTGAAGGGATGAAAGGCTAAGTCACCCTTGCCCGGCCGGAGGATCGAACCCAGGACCTGTAGCACTGAAGCGCGAAGCGCTACCACTCAGCCATCGGGAGTCGTCGCTCGCTCACATAAACAGTCCTATAATTAACGTTTGTAAGGTGTATATATATATATATATATATATATATATATATATATATATATACATATATATATAAATACATATATATATAAATACATATATATATATATACATATATATATAAATACATATATACATATATATATATATATACATATATATATAAATACATATATACATATATATATATATATATCGAAATTAGTTCAGGATTTTATTTAATTTTCGTACTGGTTGTTTTTTTTTTGTTTTTTGTTTTTGTTTTTTGTTTTTTTTTTTGTTTGTTTTTTTGAATAAGCAGTAGTATGGGTAACATTAAACAAAGCTTGTTGGAAAAGTATGAACGAAGATAAACTGCCGAAATTTTCGCATGCAAATATTATTTCACAGATTTATTTTATTAAAAATATCTATCCATTTAAAAATTCGATTAGTGTAAGTATAACTGGATATAACAACCATACTAATTCGATATTTTTTTCTTTCCAGATGCTGCTTAAAATATTCAAGTTATTGTGTAACAAAAGGTCCAAGAAGTTACAAATTGTCTCATCAATTCTCTAGAAATATAACAATTCTTTCCTACATATTTTGTCTAAATAAATAATAAACGCTATTATTTAAACTTGAAATTTTGTTTTATTTTTACTTCCATTTCTTAGTCTTTTTTATCTACAAAAGGGAGTTTAACGTAATTATTTAAGATTTAAAAATAGCTTAATAATTTTAAGCCTGCTGTACTTTAACTGTTTTTGATACAAGAATTATATTAGTGAGCATTATAGAAATGATCATTTAAAAAACTAAATATCAAACTCAATATTGATAAAAGGTAGATAAGACAAACACTTAACCATTACCAACCAAATCAAATTGGAACAGCGCACAAGGCAGCTAAAAACAAATTTGTAATTTAATAAACTATTTATAATACAGCAAGCTATTTTGTTATTTAATGTTATTCATCATTACTCATTATTATTGTTATGAACTAATTAATTGAGAAATTTGTTTTAGTTGACTTACAATACAAAATATCTTTTTTTTGACATTGATTCGACGCATTTAAAGATGATAAAATTTTTAATACAGGGGAAAATATTGGTATTCATTCATTTTCTTCTTTCTTTTTTACTTTTTCTTCGATAATCAAACTTATTTTGCTCCAATAGTTGCAAAAATTATGAAGAGATAATTCTCAGTATCAAATATTTGTTTGATTACATAGTTAAACCTCTATAGTTGCAGAGCTTTCCGTAAAAAGTTTCTAATAAACGCTTTAGAGAATATAACAAAATTGGCTTCAGAAAATGTAGCAACATCAAGAAACTATTCACTCTACTCAGTTTCTCACTAAAAACAGTTTTATTTAATGACTTGGAAGAGAACCTTTTTTCAAAAGTCATTTAATACTATCTTCTAATAAGTTGTTCAATTGTCACTTAATGTTTGGTGTTATCTGAAATTGTTTGAACTTGTAAATATTCCCCGTAACTTCGGTGTCTACGTCGGACTAAGTAATAAGAATGTGGGGACGTATATCATACTTACTCTATACTCTGTTGCAAGTTAAGAAAAGACCATTGCGGTGTAGGATTTAAGTAATCATTCACTACTCAGTAATCTACTCAGTTATCAAATTATATAAGTATGCTTTCAAAACAATAATAAAGCTTTTAAAAGTTAAAATCATCAGGCAGAAATTTAATTCGAGCAATCTTTTATATATCATAGAATTATTAAAAAAAGTTACAGTTTCGTAGTCTTACTATAATTTTAGACTTGGCGACATAGTTCGATAAATAAGGAGAACTTTCGTTCTTGAAAAAGAAACAACTATGCAATGCAGCAAAAGCATTGGATTTTATTGGACCACTAAAAATGGATCGTCTTATGCTGACATGCTCTTCAGGAAGTTTATGCGAGATAAAGAATTTTTACTTTTGTTTCGCTGTAGAAGAAAATTGTCTGCAAGAAACAATATTTGTTCTTCTCTCATCAGTTTCTTTGAATGCGAACAGAAAGACGTATATTTGTTACGATTTTTAAATATCATTTTTAAAAACTTTTATTGCTTGTTAATTGGTTATTGTTGTTAATAAGTAAGCAAAAAGGAGGCTGAGCAACGTCGCTTCAACAGTTGATATTCGTATTTGATAGTAGTTGATATTCGTTCGCGCTGGGAGCTGGGCATCCATTTGGCGTGAACTTAGATACAAACAGGCTCTCCATAGGAATAATGGTTTTTTCTTAATTTGCAACATAGTTATAATAATAGGATAAGTCTAGGATAGATAACGATTGTTGTTTTTTTTTTTTTTTCGAATAGAAATGAAAAAATTGTGGGCAGAGTAGATATCGACAATGTCAACCGCCATCCATGAAAAGGTACCCCGACATAGAGTCGAGTTAACATGTCTTATATAGTAGTGAATTGCAGTTTTAATTTTGTAGTGGTAGATACACTACAGAATTAAGAATATTTATGCATATACAAGAAATGTTTATACAAGAAATGTTTATGCATATTTCAAATTCTCATAAATGTTGAGAAAAGAATAATGGAATGTTGAGAACAAAATACGTAAAAATTCATTTGAAATAAAACTGACACGTGACCACCTCTCCTTAATGTCGAGAGGTGGTGGCCATCTAATACAGTAAAGAAAATACGAAATTAAAATATGAAAAATAACGCATTTAATACTGTTTAATATGAAATAGGCTGTAAGGAATGATCGCTTTTAGTTGTGTTATTGTATTCTTCTTAACAGTTAACAAATTGATATTCTTTAAATTCTGAGTGCGCGGATTCGGAAAATATGTAGGGTTCTATTGAGTAAGTTAAATGTTTTAATGGATAATTGGTTTGGTCTGTAGAATCAAAATGTAACAAGGGTTCATACGGTCCTCGAAAATTTAGAAAAATTGGTTTCAATGTTGTAATAAAAAGGATATTTATTTGGAAATATTAAGTGTAGTGGTGAAGGCTTATTTATTAAAATATATCTTATTTACTTATTACATTTGCTAGTTATTTTTAAATCTTTTAAATAATTTATGCTTTTTCATGCGTCAATAAGCATTAAGAAAAAGTGTTACAATTTCTTTTGTAATCAGATTTACAGAAAACTATATCCAATCAACATACGCGACTAAAATAATCATTATAAAATTAGAATTCAACACTGAAAATAAACTTTTTCAACTTTAAATTTGAATCAATTCAATCACTTTTAATAATATTTCTTTCTTAATAATAATGAAATATTTCTTCTATTTTAAATTCTAGTTTTTTAGCGGTAGCGCAAAAGGTTAAGGAATTAACTTTTTGCCCTATTGCTAAAAAATTCCTTCGACGAAAAATATGTAATGAATTTTTTTTAGATTAACCAAGAATTAAACATGAATTTAATTTTTTTATTTTTTTTTATGAAATTGGAATGGCAGCTAAGCGAAATGACAGGCCTATATATTAACCCAATTAAAGTAGAATTATATTTGTGGAACAAATCTCAGTTAATACAATTTTTTTTTTTTGTATGCTTTAGTTAATCTTTAAATAGCTGAAAAGTGTTTATTTTTGTTGTTACACTTTTTTAATCACCGAGGAATAAAAATGAATGCGCAGTTACCATCGCGGCTGGTACGCAAAACAATTTATTTAAATGATCAAAAAAAGTGCTGGGAAAAAAACTTTTAAACAATATTTCTATTTTCTACATAAGAGGAGTCGAAGGTTGAGGAGGTGAAAAATTCAAAATCATGAAAGTAACCGATAATTTTCCAATATAAACCAATATAAACGCCTAACAAAACATTCCGTAAATTTAAGTTTTAACTTATGTAACTGTTAATTTTAAGTGATAACATAATTTAATATTATCGTTATTTTAGCCTACATATTTTATTCTGTATCCTGATGTAAACTTTTTAAAACACTTATCGGTTTTTAATAAAAATTATCATTTATATGGAAGAGATTAGTAAGAATAACATTTTTGCGAATTTGGAAAACTTAGTTAGGAAAGTAAAGAAAAAGTCATTTAAAAACATTTTTTTTTCTACCAAAGCTGTTTTATGTTATGAGCCGGTTATGGAAAAAGAGCTTTAATCCAGAAAGCTGGACTTATCGTGTTTTTAAACCTAAAATGTTAGGATTTTTTTTTTCTTTTTTGAATGTTGCTCAATATCTTCTTTCACTAAGTTTTACATTTGTAATAAATAATAAAAAAGTAATAAAAATAAAATAATAAAAAAGTAATAAAAATAAAATAACGAAAAAGTAATAAAAATAAAATAACGAAAAAGTAATAAAAATAAAAAATACTAGAAAAAGTTATTAAAATATTTGTAGAAAAAACTTAAGGAATAGTTAATGGGAATAGATTCTTTTTCACGCAGTTACTTTTAAATGGAAATGTCATTTTAACTCAAAAAGCGTTAAAAGGATCATATTAGAAGAATGTAATTTAGAAAAAATGAAATAAAAAATGTAAAAGGATCGTATGAGAAGATTGTAAATTAGTAAAAATAAAAATAAAAAATAAAAAATTAAAAAGATACTATGAGAGGATTGTATAATTAGTAAAAATGATATTAAAAAAAATTCTAAAAGATTAAACAAAATTTAATTTCTGCTCGCAGATATGAGACAGAAACCAACACACAGAACCATTTTTAGTTTATGTTTTTATTTATTTTAAATTTAATTTACGGTTTTGTTATATTCTTTTATCTTATTTTTAAATTTAAGGTTTATTTTATTTTAATTAGTTTCTTACTCATACAAGACTATTATCATTACTTTCTGATATCTTTTAGTGCTATTAAGACCCGCCGAATTATACGTAAATTTTTAATTTAAATTTTAACTTTTAAAATTGTTGATCAAAAATCGAAAATATAGTGAGTCTAACCTTTAAAAACAATGATTTTATTTTCTTCTTAATGAAATATGGCTAAAATAAGTGTAGCTGAATAAGATGAGTTACATAATAATAGTAATAAATAGATTAAGAAAACTTCCTATTATGAGATAGTAAATAAACCAAGCATAAATGTTTAGTTCCTTACATCAATTCATATGAAGATTGAAACAAATACATACATCAATTTATAAATTAAGTTTTAATTTATAAGCCTTTTATTTTACAGCCTTTTTTATTTTATTTTTTAATTATTTTCATAGTATTTAAAACCTAAAGGAATTTTATTTCTATTATTTTAAGTAATCGCAATTACTTTCCATTTAGAATTACGATGAGTCATCGAAATAACTTTCATTGACTTCTAGATAGAAAAAAATGTTGTTTTAAAATTGCCACATTATATGATAATAACATTTCAGCTAAAAAAAAAAAAAAAAAAGCTGCTTATAGAACTTTTAAAAAAAATGTGTTTGATACTTACTCAAAATTAGCTTATTAATTATTCGAACAGCATAGTTTAAGTTAACTTATTTTATGAATATAGTTTCTTTTTTTTACTTTTATTAATAATCATATCATACCCATTAAGAAAAAACAATTGGTAAAATTACCGTACTGTATAATAATGACATTTCTAGTTTTTTTTTTTAAATAAATAAAAAAAAATTAAAACATAATTGTTGTTAGTAAAACTAAAATATTAAATATTCATTTGGTTATTTTTAACCATTCATATAGTAATTTTAATTTTTCCGTTCATATGGAAACGGTTTAACGGAAATTTCCAATAAAATTTCTGGTAGCAGAAAAAAAAAACACTATAATAAATTTGTTTAATAAAACCATAAAATCAAAATAAATTGTATTTGGTGATTTATCCGTTCATATGGTAACAGCTTACAGGAAATTCTGGTTAATAAGATCATCGTTCATATTACCACACATTTAGTAAAAATACAATATAAAAAATAAAATTAACTGAATAAATGGTTTTAATGCCATTCTCATATAGGTATTATGATAAAATTGCAAAATTTTATCTCACACTATAAAACCATATTTTTTTGTTGCTTTTACCAAAATCATTACCAACGTGCTTCGGTAAAAATTACTCAGCCTTGAAATGTTCCCATAAATATTAAACTTCTTGTTACGAGATAGCAGATAGATCGACCATCAACATTAGATCCCTTAAACTAGCCTATACGAAAGTAAAAAACAGCACATATTAATTTGTTATTTAAATCCAAAATAAAAGACCATTAATTTACAGTTGTTTTAATTTTCTTAAAAACATTTTTTATGTTTTTTTTTTTTTTTTAAACCTAAGGACTATTAAATTTTTATTATTTTCTTGAGTATTCGGGATTTTTATGAGATTCCATCTTTTTTTAGAGTTAGGACTCACTGAAATATGAATTTAATTTAAATGAAAAAGGATATTCCATGTAATTATTGTATTTCACTCTTTAAAAACAATGAAGGATAGGTTAAATAATATTAATAAACAAATAAATAAAAAAGCCTCTAAATGCGAGATAGAGGATAAACGATCATCGATCATTTCACGGACCTTTAGGAATACAGAAAATCATCGATTATTACACATCACACATCGATTATTACACATCACACATATTGTTATTTAGATATTAATTTATGAGACTTTTAATTTACAGTTTTTTTTATTCATTTTTCGATATTTTTTTTTTAATGTTTAAGGTTAAATGTTAATAAATTATTATAAGTTTCTTACGTCTTCATGATTATTTTAATTAGTTCCCAACCATTTTTAAGAGTTATATGGACTCGCCAAAATACACAAAGTTATTTTAAATCTTATTTATGAAATTGTTAATGTACAGTTGCAAATTTTCTAAGAAAAAATCTAATATTACTCCGTATGATCTTTGTAAAAAGCGATTTTATTTCGCTCCTTAATAATAGAGGACAGATTATGTAATAAAAATGCATAAATAAAAAAAAATTAAAAACAAAACCTTCTATGTAGAATATCGCGGATAATCCTATAATTTATTCCTTGCACTTACCTATATGAAAACTTAAACCAAGGATATGATTTAATTTTTATTTCAAGTCTCAAGAACAGATTAACATAAGTGTTTTAAATTAGAGCAATAACAGCAATATATATATATATAAAAAAGAAGATAAAACAAAGGAAAATTATTAAAAAAAAAAAAAATAAATAAAACTGAAAGGGATGGGGAAAAAAAGAAAAAAAGGAAGGAATTCTTTTAAAAAAATCCGGAAAAAAAAAGATATAATCTTTTCATCAGCCCACACGATTATATCTGCAAAAAAGAGTGCTTTCTAATATTGTACTAATATAGCCAAAGCAAAATATATCAATACAATAGTGTGAGGAGCACTCAAAAAATTTTTACAAAAATTACAACAAATAAAATAGAACACAATAAGTAAAAATAACACGTAAAAACAGAAAGCAAAATATAAAAAAAAAGATTAGAATATAAAGCATAATCTATAATGAAACTTTTTTTTTCTATATATATATATATATATATATATATATATATATATATATATATATAATGACTAAGTAGCCGTTAGTAGTAGATGCTGTATTTAAAATAGCAATTTCCTTTCCAGTTTACGAAATGAATAAAAAAAAGGGTTTAAATAAATGATAATAAAAAAAAAGAAGTACTAAACGAAAAAGAAGAAAGACGGGGGGGGGGAGGAATGTAAAGAAAATATCGTGTGCTCTTAATAAAGCTTTTTATGAATACAAAGTAACGAGACAGTGATAATAACTGCCTTCTATACTCTACTTATTACAGAGAAAGAGCAGCACGATTAAATTATATGAAGGAAAAAAAAAAATTAAAAAAAAACAAAACATCAAAGTTATTTTTTTAAAAAAATGACGGATAAATTAGGCTCTCTTTTCAAACTTGGCGGATAATTGAATGTGGGACCATGTCTAGTGAAATAGTTCTTCAAGAATCAGCTAGACGGCGTGTCGACTAGAAACTGGGGGGTTACTGTTATATGACAAGATCCAGAAAGTCGGAAAATAGAAACGAACCTGCAGGAGTGGGGCAGTGGAGGGGAGGAATCTCACCCCCTCCCCCAAAATAGAACGAACATTACGTAAGAGAAGAAGCTCCAGAATTAAAGCTACTGCATCACATAGCGATAGACAGAAAATAAAACAGGGGTGCTGTGTAAAGGGGGGTGTTGCCAATCAAGCAGCGGTGGGTTGACCTTTGGTCTGCGTCGCGAGCTCCTGACCACTCCTCTGCGAGCGGATGGTTGGACGAGTTGGAATAGCGGCGCGCGCTGTCTTCGAAATAGAGGGGAGATATTGCGGTGAATGATTTTTCCTAACAGTGCTGGTTCGCGAGGTCTGCGCGTCGCACGAGTCTACGGACGGCGCCTCGACGAATCGAAGATCGGCGTGCATGTTTATCCATCGCCGTAAAGAAACTCGATTTTCGACTGTGGTCAATATTCGGTTTTTATGGACATGTTTTTGTTTCGTTATTCCTCATAGTGTTTCTCTGGATTCTATAGAAGACTGGAATATGAGTTGAGTTGTAGTTTATTGCTAAGGATGTTAATGTTTGTATTAAAAAAAATAAACAGAAGTAAGTGAAATTTATTCAAAACTATGTGAACAATTTTTGTTGTTGTGATAAGATATTTCGTCAAGAAGAAAAATTAATCTCTCATTAAAGTTAATTAGTGATAAGAAAAAATACTTCCTTTTCGCTAGTCAAGCATAATACTGTTTTGAAAACAACTGTCATTAAATTCACTAGTCAAGTTGTGGAAATTCAATTAATTAAAAGTTGGTCACTAGTCATTTTCTCCAAGAAATATATAAACAACCCCATAAAATATTAATAATCAACCTCAATATCTGTTCAGCTTATTTATTTGAATATTAATTATAAATAAAATTGATTAAGTTCAGTGATTTTAAATATTCCTTTATACCGAAAGAAACAAAGAATTTTAAACCAGAACCAGCAAGTAAACAAATCAAGAACTCAACAATTGTTTTTCACTAAAGTTAAGCCTAATTCTGTTTAATAAATATACAAAAAGCATCAATCATAAATTCAAAACACGGAAAACTATAAATATTTTCCGAAAAAGTTTTAGTGCAACAATAAAACATGGAACAGAAAAACTGGAAAAATCCCGGAAACTCTCAAAAAATGTTCTAAAAGAATCCCGAAAGCTGGTGTGATTTTTTCCCATCATGCATTTGGAGCGGACATGATGTTTTGAAGGGAATTGTATTTCTCCGCAAAATAGGCGGAGAAAAATGTGAAGATTTGAAAGTACTTGGACATCCAGTTCGGAGGACTAGTTTCGTTTTTGTTTCGTTTATTTTTTATTATTTGTGTACTGTTTCGTTTTTGTTTTTGCACCTTCATCAACAAATGACTCCTGCTTCTGGCCATGTCTCGTAGGAAACAGGAAAATCCTCAACCTAGAAAGAGATTGATAAATGGTAAGTAAAAAATTAATTAGTTTTCTTTTATGAGAATTTCAATTTCAAGCGACCAGAAATTTTTAAAACATTAATAAGTTTCTTCTTTTATAGAAATTCATCTTTTTTGATATTTTATTTTCCCCTCTCATCGTGATTGTTTTTTTTTTTTTTTGTTTTATACTCCTAAACCACGTGAGTAGCTGAGGGACAAGTTAAAAATTACGTTACGTTTCTTTCTTTTGTGTTGCTTAGATATTGAAGAAATATTGTCTTACTCAGTTTAGTGCATCTTTTAATTTAATATAATTTGCTTTTAGTTTTTAAAAATTAGTTACTTAGATTTATGCATCATTTACTAAAAGCAATTTTGTTTTAAAAAATTGCTTATTTAGATTTATGTATCTTTAATTTAACATTAAATTTTTAAAAAAAAATTACTTAGTTAAATTAATGTATCTTTATCTTAGAATTTATTTAAAAAATATAAATAAAATTTATTTATTTTTAAACATATTTAATATCATTATATAAGGATTATATTGGAATTCAGTAATATATGACTAAACTAAATTTAAATTTAAGGGTATTTATGTTGTTACTGGTTCTTTCTAAATCCACTTTAAAGCCCCATGAAAATATGTATTGAAATGTATTTACTTTAATTAACAAAACGTTAAAATGAAAGTTAATTTCAGTTGCTTAATAAATTTGGTGCTTGCAAACTATTTTATTTGCATATTTATTGCGATTTTTTGTATCAGTTTTAAAAATTCATTTAGGAGTGAAAGTTAAAGTGATTTCAGTGATTGTTAAATAAATGCCATTATGCAATTTTTATTACTAAACATTTATATAAGAATTGTCTAAATTCTGTTACAAAATATTTTTTAAAAAATTATGTAAATAAATAGCCATTAAATGTTAACGCTTAAGAAAGTGCCTATTTATTAACTGCAACTACAATACTTGTTAATTGCGTTGTACTTATAATTTGAAATAGTTGATAATCTAAAATTTAATTGAATAATATCTGTATACAATGCATTTTTCAGTTTATGTAATAAACTGATCTTTAAAATTCAAATATTATATTATTTCCTCAACTTTATTCTAAGTCATTAAATTATTTTGATAAATTATAATTATCTTAAATTAACAAATCTTATTTTCATAAAAATGCCAAAATTATATTTTTCCTGAATATCATTTATCATTATTATTATTATTATTATTATTTTTTTTTTTTTGTAATAATGAAGAAATACTATATGTAAAGAATTTGGCCAATACATGTGGATTTAGTGAAATAAATATTTCACTAAATTTAATGATTATTTCATTAAAATTTCAGGTTAATTCAATAGAAACTCCTTTTAAAAATTAAAGCACTCGAACTTTATTATTTAAAAAATATTATTGAATGCAAATATTTTTATGAAGGGAAAATAAGCAATAGAAAAACTTTAATTTAAGCTCATTGCAAGCCTTATTGAAAAAAAAATATTTGTAACGCATTAAAAATGTAGTCTGTTTTTAAAACGTATAAAAAAATGTGATATTAAGCATTATTAAATAAATGGTAAAAAGAACTTAATTATGTATACATAATTTTCAACTATAGATATTAATAGCGATATGTTAGACAAATAAAACCATTAAAAAGATATTGTAAACAAATATTAAAACTAATAAAAGCATACTATAAACATATTGATAAACCATCAAAATATTAAATGAGAACTGAAAGCACATTTAAAATGTCTGAAAAAAATCAATTTTATAAACATTTAACTCAAATTTTGCCGATGTATTACTATTTATATAATATCGTTTTATGTTTTGTTTGTTATTTGCACATACAAGGAACTGGAACACGCCAAACACAAATTTTAATTTATAAGTATTTATATGTCGATAATATTGTATTTATTGGTTTGTAATTTAAATCTTTATAGGATTTTTCCTCTGAATGAGCATTTTTTTCATCGATTTTGTTCTGATAATTGAAATATATATTTTAAAAAATAGGATTCATTAAAATTATTTCAATAACAGCGATATACATATATTGATACATATATTTAAATATAATATTTATTCTTAGAAATTCCATTCATCATTAAAGCACTAATTAAAACAGTGATATTTTTCTAATAAGGACGCATCTTAGAGTTAAATACAGTATGTGTTTTCTTTCTTTTTATTGTTTATGACAACTTTGTGTTAGTCTTATTATCATTAAAGTTAAAAAAGATAATGCTAGTTTAAATTTATTTATTAATATTATAGATTGTATTTGCTTAAGTGGTGACCATAACTTAGTAAAACCATGGTATTTGGTTGAAATCATATTAGCTATTTTCGATTTTTGTCAAATTTTTCTACCACCTTTATGGTTCCAAATAAATATACATGGAGAAAAAAAAAAACTTAAGTAAATTACTGCTCGGTAGGATAATGAAATTACCGGTAGAAAAAAAAAAGAAACACTATTAATGTGGTTAATAAAACCAAAAGAAATGGTATTTGGTAATTTTTCCGTTCATATGCTAACAGCTTACAGGAAATTCTAGTTTTTAAAATTATAGTTTTTATTACCACACATTTAGTAACTGGACTTAAAACTGGAAAGTAAATTTAAACGAATAAATAATTTTTATGTTGTGCTCTAAAGTATCATGATAAAACTGCTAAATTTTACAACATTTGTCAAATTTTATCACATATTATAATGTTATTGTTAATTTTAAGAAATTCCTTACTAATTTGCTTAGGTAAAATTTACCTATATTTTTGGTGCTTCCACAAAAGACAGAAATACGCAAAATTTTGTAGATTTGGATAGTTTCGACCATACTTTTTTTTCTCTGTGTCAATTAATTAAAAATGAAAATGTTTATATTAATTAAAATGCCAGTCTTCATTTGAATTTTGTATCGATAAATACTGAATGCATTAACTGTAAAATTTCTATTATTTATAAATTGATGTTTTCATTTTGCTGAAACTCCTCAAGTTATATTACCGAATTTATTTATAAAAATAAAATTATATGGTTAAAGAAAGTAAATAACTTTAAAGTTAAATTTTGTTTCAAAATTTTGCTATTTAACGAATTATAAATTACATATAAAAGAGAAATATTAAATGATTCTTTATTTATTTTAGTTTGGTTTGACAAATTTTTTAGTTGTCTAATATAATTATTTTATCCAATCAAAAAAGATACTGCTTGAGTAAATTTTTGCTATAAAAGGTTTCTCTTATGCACCACAAAAGAAAACTTAAAAACTGTAATAATTTACTTATAAAATAAAAAGTGAAAGTATGAACGAAGTTGTCATTTGTAGTTATGTCATTTGAAGTTAAAGTATTTTTTTATTAACTTGAATTAATTGTCTAATATTTTAATAATATTACGGATATAAAACTCTAAAATAAGAATTATTTTTTAATCATTTAATTTATACTAATCGATCACTTTTATATCAGTAATACCATAAAAATAAGCATGACTAAAAGGTAATGTATTTGAATTAATAATCCATATCTTTGGTCTGAAAAATCCGCAATATTGCATTACTATATAAAATAACGACTAATTAAGCAGTTAATCAAAGCGGCTATTCACAGTTTAACCCATTTAATATGACCTATACGGATTTCCTAGGTTTTTACCATTTTTACTAAATCCCCCTTCCTACCAGGATGAAGTAAATAGGTGAAATGCAAAACCAATAGGCAGATGTTAGTCCCCCTATAAGTTTTTTTTCTTGACCTGAATGCCTTAACTTTTAAAAGTATTACTGAACTAGCTAATGTATTTCATGGTAGCGATTGACTTTAATCTTATCTTCTTAATTAAATAAATTTCTTAGTAAATTATAAGTTTATTGGGGGAATTTAAATTAATTTATTGAGAAAAAAATTTCTTTTTTCTCAATTTTCTGTATTTTGCCTTACATAGTTTCATGTGAGGGATAGTTAGTGGATTTGAATATAAATTTCGCCTTTTTAACTAATTATGCCAAAAAGTATTGTAAAAACTATAAAAATATGGTAAAATTTACCTTGTTTCTGGTTCTATGGGAGTTCCAAAAAGGTCGGTAATTTTCATGGAAGCACTTTGCTACAGTTTTGCTACAATTAACAATGAAATATATGAAACCAGAAATTTTTTCCTCCGCGTGCTGTATCCAAATTTATTATTTGATTTGCTAGCAAAAATTCATAAAAATACAAGTTTTTTTAAATGCTTCATATGTAAATCTGAGAGAAGATAATTTTAAATTTTAAATAAAAAGACTAACTATTATTTATGTGTTTTTATTTTTTTGCATTCAATTAATAGTTTATATTATTTCCACAATTTTCAGTTCTTAAAACTTAATTTTTCATTTAAATTTTAACTATTGCATGTAAAGGTAAACAGTAATCAACATATCTCATTTAAGTTTTTTAATATTATTTCACATTAAAAACTTGGAAAAGTTATTAATAAGTACAACAAAAAAAATATTTAAAAATTTGTTATCTATACCACTTTTAATTTGCATTATTTTTCTGTTGTGTATATTAATTTTAGTTTATTAATGATTTTGGTAGACATTTTAATTTATTTTTGATAAAAGTTAATAATAAACTTATTTATCTGCATCGAATTTAATTTTTCTCTTTATAGTTTTTGTTTGATTTAATTACAGAAATCAAAATATAACCATAGAAATTTTTTTACTAATAAGTGAAATCTACTATTTCAAAATATTAACTATTATGCTCAGGAAAAAAGAGACTATTTTTTTTTGGCATTTAAATTTGTTAAAAATTCTTTAGGTATTTACAAATTATATTCATGATTATTTAGAAATGATTCATTGTTATGTGAATTAGAGAAAAAGGTTTTTACATAAACCAAATTGTTCTCATTAACAAACAAATATTACGTCTGTCCTTATATATATATATATATATATATATATATATATATATATATATATATATATATATATATATATATATATATATATATATATATATATATATATATATAGAAAGTTTTTAACTCTTTTTTTAACACAGTTCGTACAAAAAAAAAATATTTCTTACAAAAATATTAATTTGCTTCCAAAAAAATAAAGTATTAAAAAATAAATTTTTGTTAAAAATGGAATTGACTCTTTTTTTTAATAGATCTCCTGTAATCATATTTTTAAGTTTTTATATTTTGTTATTTTTTACTTTGCAAAATTTTAAATTTGGATATTTTCTAGACGTTTAATTAAATTCTTTTCTTTATGCACACTATACAATTTACAGTTATAAAATTATGAAGTATCTACAAATGATTTGTAATTAAATTATTTTTAGATGTCACGTTTTTAACGGCGAATTTCTAAATTTGATTAAAATAAGAATTGAAAAAAAAGAAGAAGAAAAAACATTTGTTAGATGAAAGCAAACATTTTAGTACTTAACAAATTCTTAATTTCATCAGTGCTTAAACATAAACAGCATTTGTCCAAAGACGTAAACTCTAGTGAAAAAAATTCATTCTCTTTAATTGTCGTCTTTTTAAATAATACTCATTCCAAACCATTCCAAACAGGGAAATGATCTTAAAAATGTTAAGTATTGTGCAGACGTCGCTTCACCGTCGGCAGCGTTATAAATCTTTTTAGATTCTTTGTTTCTTCTAGAAGAGAGAAGCCCGCCAAAATAATGATAAATGGCCTCAATTGCTTCACAATTTGCAATTCTGAAAAGAATAATTAGCTCAACTTTCATTATAAAACACTAAACGTGACATTAATCAGTTGGCAGCGATGTTCGCCAAGAAACTCTATTGAATGATTTGCTTTTCTGATAACATCCCATTTATTTGAGTTAAAAGGAGAAAAATTTGTATCGCTTTTCATTAAAAAATCACGCCAATGGCACAATAGTAGACGGCGGTTTTATTGATTTTGACACTTTTAACGGTATCAGCAAATGTTTTCACAAAAACATGTGCCATATCGCAAATGGCTTATTAATTAGTGTTGCCAGATTATTAGCGTCTTTAGTTTACGGTTTTGTGCGTATGAAATGTTGTTCTGGTTATGTATTTGAGATAAAGAGCTTTTTATATATTTTTCTATCTTTAACTTAGGAATTTAGCATCGAAACATTTCTTTTAATGTTTACCATTCCGAAACCTGAGCATCTGATTCTAGATATAAAGATTAATTTTTAAAACTTGTCATCTTTTCCTAAATGTTTTGATTATAACAATCTATTTAAAAAGAATTGCGTGCATTGCATTATTTGAACGATGAATATTTTCACCATTTCAACTAGCAAAACCAAATGTATCATTTTAAAATTATGTGATGTATTCAGTTAGTTGGTGAATGACGCATCTTTACCAGCTTTTGTTGGATATTTAGCCACTTTAATAAACTATCCATTATAATAAATAATAAACATATTTAATAAAAAAAATATTAATAATTGAAACTTGTGTCAGCAGAATATATTTTATTTATTAAAACTTTCACATATTAGTAACTCAAAGTTTTCAAAGAAGAAATTGCTGCGAATAGTATATATATATATACTATTCGCTATACATATATATATATATATATATATATATATATATATATATATATATATATATATATATATATATATATATATAAATTCTTGCAAGAACTTTTCAAAAAGTTGCGTTAGCATGAAGTCGAGGTTTTACATTGAATTTTTATATTTCATCTTTTTATCAGTGACATTTTATGCTTCAGAACTTAATTAATATCTTTTAACAGTGTATCTCAAATCGTTCAATATTTTAATAGTGTTTGTAAAACCTTTTAATATTTTAAATCTGTGAATAAAGTCTTTTAATATTTTAACAGTTTATATAAAATATTTTCATGTATTGTGGATTGAATAAAATTCTAATTACGGGGCGCTTAATGTTTTTCAGCATAAGAAAATTTCACACGAGATAAAATTTGCGATTTTCATTCTCAGTAAAATAGGAAATCATCATGCGAGAAGTACACTTCCCTGGAAAGCAAATCTACGTTTTCCATTTTCATTCAATAAATTAAATTAATATTTTATCAGTTTTAATATTAATATTTTATCAGTTTTCCTGTTCAAAATTATCTAAGCTTCTGTTTTAGAAAACTTTGCATTTTGTGAATTTTTTAAAAAATTGTTTTAAAAAAATACGATAAATACACATTTCTTTCCTGTAAAAAAAGTATTGAAAATGAACTATTTATTATTATTATTTAATAAGGAGTTTCTTATAGAAAAATAATGCAGAAAAAAAAATTGCTCAATAATCAAAATTCCTATTGCAAATAAAATTTAATTAATCAGTCCCATGGTTCGGGAAATAATTCACCTCATGTTTTAATTCCCATTAAGTGATTAAATTAAAAGTTTAATCTTTAATGAATTTTTTTAGTCATCCAGATTTTTTAAAAAAAGTAATTTTTCTCCGTTTTGTACACAACTCGTGATTTCAGTAATTAGTTTGACTACTTAATTGAGTTCAGTGCTTCTCTGTTTGATTTTATGGAGAAATATTTTTTGGTTATTTGGATTTGGTAAGAAGACTTGCAAAAATGTATCTCTTATAAAGTAAAAAAGGAGTTTATGGAGGTTTTTTTTAAATTTAAGTTTGAAATTTTATTTTTAGGTTTTATTTTTTCTACTAATCATACGATTGTGGTATTTAATTTAATTACTTTAATGAGAGTCTTTTGGCAAAACAGAGAATTGAAATATATTATTAAAAGATTGACTTAGATCTCACTCAATGCAATTTAATTAAAAATTTTCGTCCATGCTCATAATACTTTTTTTATGCTTTAATTCATTCAAATTCCTTAGAGGTTTTAATAAAAAATTTCTACGTACTATAAATGGAATAACCATTTTATCTGTTTATTTATTTTTCATTATTATTTTTTTCAATGAAATTAATAATTAGACAAAAATAAAAAATGTATCTGAAAACTAAAAAAAAAAAAAAAAAAAGGTATTTGAAATCTGTAAATTGTATAACAAAAGAAAATTTACTTAAAAAACTCTGCTGCATAGTATTGTTTGTTTAACTATTGGCCTGCATTTCAACTCATCGTAATTCATAGCATAATTTTTAAAAAAAAGAAGTTATATTTATTAATTTGAAACAAAAAGAAATCTTTTAGCCGTCTAAAATCACATTTACGTGAAAAAATTAGTTTTCACCTGTAATTTCCCTTAAAATATTTGGTTACTATATTAAAATATTTGGTTACTATACTGAAAAAGTTAAACTATGTCAACTTTTTTCTAATTTATAGATATAACTTACGCGTGCCGGCACGTTTTCCAAATTTGCAAACATAATATAAAAAGAAAATGAGACAAAACATTGTAATTGAACAATGCCTTTGCTCGTAAACCATTCGGTTTGGCGTGGTCACTCGTGCTTGACGCCAACAACACACGTTTGGCACAAGTCCTGCCTCATTGCTTCGTTGGATTATTTTTCTAATGATGGTTCTTCAATAGTTTCCTTTGATTATTAACAAGATTTGTGATCAGGAAAAAGGTTTTTTTTTTATAAAAATCTTCTACAAAACAATAAACTTTGCTTGCCAAGAAATGCCAAGACAATATTGTTTTGAATATTTGTAATTTGGTGAATTAAAGTTGTAAATACAAATTTATTAGGCTTATGGTGCTGGAAAACGCTGTGTTTTTTTCCTTTGGATGATTGTATTAGATGTTGTTTTGGGGGATTAAAACTGATAATGCTGAAGTTATGTAAAGTATAAAAAGGTGCATGATCGATTTATTGCTTTGTATTTTCATGCTGTTTTTTTATGCTATCGCTATTATTATTTTTTTATCGCTATGAATTCTTTTGAGTTTTTTAAATTAATCTATATTTCTAGCAGAGGTGTAGTTGCTATGGATAAATTCAATTCAAAGGTATGGATTGCAAGATCAACTTAATTTTCTTATAAAAAATTGAATATTTAAGCTAAATATATTAATAACGATTTTTTTATGAGTCCTAAAGTTTGATTTGTTATTTATTGCTCCTAACCATTTTCTATCACTTGATATTTAGCACCAGAATCGAACTTTAACTGTCATAAAATTTGAAAAAAAGGTGATAAAAGTTTTTTCATTCAAATGATTTTTAAGAAATAACAATAGATAATCTACCGTTATTTAAGGAAGAATATATTTTTCCAAGCATTTTCCTGAAACAAAATTTAAATCTAAATGAGAACTAAGATAACAATATTTTATAACATTGTCTTTTTTTTTATAGGTATAATAGTAATTGGAACATCTTGCATTACATTATTACAATATTTATGAAAATTAAAAAACATTAATTTTGGAAAAATAGTATAACTGAGATATTTTTACAAACTATAGTTTCTTAAGAACCTGCAATTACATGGTATGATTTTAAGATAAAGTATATTTTACGTATCTATTATCTCTTTAAAATGTTTGATCCTCTATTTTTGGAATGAACTTTACAATTGAAAGTTAAATGGGAGAAAATATGGAAAAACTTCTTTAAAAATCTATGTATATAATCCTTTTAAGAACTAAAATAACTGGCATTTTACAATGGCTATTTCGTCTCATTTTTACTAAGAATTGTGACTTATCTTTTCACACCTATGATATATTTGTAGAAAATTTCCTTTAAAAGTATCTTTGAATTAGTAAGCATAAAAAATTCTAACGAAAGGGGATTTCACTTTTTTATGGAATTTTATTAGGGAATTCACTTTTTAAATTTTTCATACAATTTCTTATGAATTGGCCAAAAGAATTCACTTAAACATGGGAATAAAATACATTTTCAAAAACATTTTCCTTACACTAAAATCGGAAATTCTCGGAAAGCTATGAAACAATGAATTTACGATAATTTTTATTCAAATTTTGATAATTTAAAATTCCTACCCCTAGAGCAGTTTTCAAGAAAATTGCAAAAAAAACTTTAAAATTATACTATATTATTTTTTAAAATATTATAATGTGCTAATAAGTTAATTGAATTATTTAATTAGTTCTTATTGTAAAAAAATAACTTAAATAAAAAAATAATTATTAATTTTTAAAGTTCAAAATCAGTTTTACTTTATATTTTTTATATCATGCCTTTTGTTTTATCATTTTCCTTCAATAATTATTTAATAACTGAAAATGAATAAAATTCATAACTGCAACTTTCAACAAAACTACATGAAAATGTCTTAATTATTAATTATGTTTGTTTCTAAAAAACAATTAATGAGGTATCATTAAATAATTATAACAAAAAGCTTATTTAAGTTAATGATGAAAATGAAGATAAAGATATACTAACTATGTTTAAAGCTCATATCAGTTTTTCTTTATATTCTTTTGCATCATATTTTTGTGTTGTATATTTTCTTCTTATAATTGATTCATGATTAAAAAATAATAGAATTCTTAACTTCAACCAATTTTCTTCTTAGTATTTCTCAACGAAACTACAAGAAAATGCCTTAAATATTTAAAACAGACACGTATGTTTCGAAAAAACATTTACCAAGGTATCTTTTTCATTGAATAATTCTAAAAAAATACAAACTTACGTAAGTTAATAAATAAAATATGGTTAAAAATACACCAATAGTGGTTAAGAATCAAAAGAGTTTTTTCTTATATATCTTTCATTGTTAATTCTTAATTAAAGAAGAATAAAATATATTAAAACGTGCGTTGAATATTCTTTTCATCTTGTAATTTACAGTAATTCCTTGGAGGTGGCTTCTCTGCATTCACCCTCTACTCAACACTCATATCTCGATTTTCTCCTCGATTCCTAGAAGTCATGAAGCAATTATTCTTCATAAAAAGGTTTTTCTTCGAAAATATAATCATGTTCGATTATTATTGGTCACTTTTCGTTCCAAAATGAGGAACTGAATGTATCTAGTTCCTGTCTTCGTGTTGTAGATAGACGTTGTGTAAATACGTGATGACGCATACACCTGATGCAAGCAATGTCGATATTCACTTATTCAGCACTTTTTCGAGGTGACCTTTTTTTCTGTACGTCCACCGGATGTTTTCAGGACGGAAGTTTGACTTTTATCGAGTCTAACGACAAAATGGGTGTGCTGATTTCACAAGTTTTTGGAAAGAAAAAGCGGAAAACACAAAGTTTCTTTTTTGCCGGACTTGTGAGATAAGTCGGAATCAGAGTTCCCTGTTGCTGGAAGTTCCTCCAAAGCTATTCAAACAAAGCAATAAAAATGATTAAATAAGGTTTATTCGAAAATAGAGGCAATACACTTCATTATATTCCTTAAAAGATTTAAATTCGTATAGTTAACCTAGAGAGAATTCGAGAATATGTGTTTGAAAATATGAGACAATCCCTGAAGATGAAGTAACATTTCTCTCCTTTAATGCAAAATATTAAAAATTTCAGAATCATTGTAATCCTATTTAATTTATTATTATTAATTATTAAATTTTAAATATTAAAGCTGTCTTCTTAAATTAATTAAATGAAGAAATGTGTATTACTTAATGTGTCTTAGCCAAAATGAATACAGATTCCCTTGTTCAATTTCAATATCATCATTTACAACAAACAACCTCTATTTGCTCAGTATTTGAATTTATTTACGTTAACTAACATCATTTATTCTAATTTATTTTTATTCTAAAATTTATCTTTGTTGATCTAATTATCATGAATAAAAATATTGGAATAATCATCCGAAGCTGTTGAAGTCAATTCATACGCCTATTTCTGTAATATCTATTAAAAAAAAATTGCATTCCACTTTATGACAAGTCTCAAAATATTTAAATTCCTTATGTTAACCTTTAGAGAATACGAGAGTATAGATTTGAAAATAAGAGACTTATCCGCACGCTTCTTTATTGCAAAATATAATACTTTCAAAGTGCATATCTCTTGTAAAAATAATTAATTTGTTTCTTTGCTAATCTAGATTTAAAAAATTATAATTATTGTAAAGCATTGAAAATAATTGTCTGAAACAATTCATACCACATAATGCATCATTTTTAAGATGAATACATAATCAATACTAACATCAGCATGGCCTCCATTTTCTCTATATTTTAATATGTTTTCTTCAATTAGTATCTGTTATTCTATTTTACACAGTAGAATGTTTTTTCTTATCAAGGGAGCTTTATTAATTAAAAATTATAAAAGCAATGAACAAAATTCTTCCCTTAAAGCTAACATCATTTTCCATTCTTTCAAAATTTAAAATGATATTATTTTCATACAATCCTTATATTTCTATTTTTTAAAGCCTCTTGTCTAAATTTCACAACTAATAGTTCTTAAAAAAATATTTACTGAAAAAAAAAAAAAAAGAAGAAAGAAACATCGATTCAATTCCTATATTCCTATCAACTTGGAAGTTTAATACATATTTCTGAATTAGAATTTTTTTTTAAGTAAAATGTTTCGCTATCAATAAAGATTCCAGAATTTAAAGTACTGAGAATAAAAAAAAATAATAATAAAAATAACGAATTCCTAACCTGAAACCACGTTTTGTTATGTAAATATTATTTTTATTTTGTTTGTTCTTGCAGGAAAGACCTATTTAAGAACTTCAATATTGAGTATTATATGATCAAAAACTACAAAACTCCATAGTCAGTTTTTTAATAGAATGGAAATTTAATACTGCAAATATGCAAATGAATTTATTGAGTAAATATTACTATCATGAAGATAAAAAAAAACACAAGAACATAAACACTTAAATTTTGAATAGTTTTATTGTAATTGTGAATTTTTTTGGTCTTTTTTTAAACACTAAGTTATTTAAATCAGAAAAAAACCCAATTTTAAAATTTTTTGTGGAATTAAATTTTACATTACTTTTTTTTTGAAAATTTTTGAAAAAATACCCAAATTATAAATGCATGAGGCTTTGAAAACAAATACATTAGTTTACTTTAAAATATTTTTTGAGATTTTTCTTACCAGAATTCAAAACTCAAATTGATCCATACCAAAACTAGAGAAATACAATTTATTTAAAAAAATGATAACTATCTGCATCCAATAAGACAAAAAACAACTTGCTTTAAAATATTTCTTACTTAAGACATTTTTTCCAATCAGAATCAGCAATTTTCAGCTCTAAAAGGAAATATATATTTACAAAAACTAAAAAAATTTATTTATAAATTTTTCCTTTCAAATGCTTGGATTGGGATGTTTTTCGTCTTCTCTGTGATATTTTTAATTTATAAGCCGTTTATTTTAAAAACCTTATTCACTGTTAGAGATTTCAGAGCGTAGTGAACCTTAGTATCAATCAAACTTGCTGCAACCTCAATATGGTGATAAGTTTAACCATATTATTGTACTTCTCAAACTTCACGATATTATGGTTTGCATAGAAAGGAATCGTAGTTCATTTTAACAACTTATTAAAGTCACTGTATTTTGCATTGTATTATGGTTCAAGTTACTGATTCAATAATACTAGGATTTAATATCGTATTTAATATTCTCAAGCTAGTAGTATTCAATAATGAACAGATTTTTCTGAAAGTTTAAAGCTGATTTCCGATCATTGAAGGTTTAGTTAAAATTTAAAGAAAACATTATTTTCTAAATTTTCGCTTTTTATATCCCCATCTAACCTACAAAGAAGATTTTCTCCGCCGTTACAAATAATAAAAATTCGGATGTTTTGAATATAATTTAATAGCTTCTTAACACACTCGGTGAATGAGTTACTATAATATAAGGCTTGCATACTTTGCATTGCAGCAGCTAATTTTGCCCATTCTGTCATTGAAAATACTTAAATATAAAAACATTAGAATTCAATATTGTATTTAATATTCTCAAGTCACTTTGATTTAATAAAGGACAAATTTTTCTGAAAGTTTAAAGCTGATTTCCTATAATTGAAAGTGTAATTAAAATTTAAAGACAACATTATTTTTTAAATTTTCGCTTTATATATCCCCATCAAACCTACAAAGAAACACTTAGATTTTCTCCGCCATAACAACAAAAAAAAAAAAAAAAAAAAAAAATTCGGATGTTTTGAATACAATTTAATAACTTTGTTACACACTCGGTGAATGAGTTCCTATTATATAAAGCTTGCATACTTGACATTGCAGCAGCTGATTTTGCGCATTCTGTCACTGAAAATATTTAAGTATAAAAACATTCATTTTGAAGCCGTTATAAAGCACTTTTTATTTCCTCTTCCAAAGGACAGGACAATATGTTGGGGTCACTCCATCTACTTCGCTGAGGTCTTGCCCACGCAGACATGATGGAATGTGAACCTATATTGAATAGTGGAGGGGACATTATTCAACACCGAATTGAGATCTAGACTTTTTTTTATTTATTTATTTAAAATACAGTTGAAGTATTGTATGTTGTAGCCACGCGGAATATTAAATAGAAAGAAAAAGAGGGTAAAAAAGTAATTCAATTGATATTTTATTTGTAAACAGTTTTTGTTGTTTGATCCGTTATTTGCTTTTGTGGTTCTTAAAACATGCAGTTAAAATCTTGTTTGAAAAGCATATTGTTATTAATTTTTCCAGCTAAATTATTTAAACAGATTTTGTGATGAGGTTTTTTGTGAACATTTAAATTTTTATTCAAGGTTTTTAAAGTGCAAGATGTATTTTTTAAAGATTTTTATAAAAATAATTTTAAAAAAGTTTCTGTTAAAAATTACTCTGTTTTTAATGACAGTTCAAAAAGCTACACTTTCAAAGAGCGCATAGAATACTTCATAAATTAACGGTTTTGTCCTTGACATTTTATTATCTTAGTTTTTGTGTACAGTGTATTTTTATTTTACTTAGTTTGTAGACATATGAATCATGTGTTTTTTAAGAATCCATTCTTATTATATTCTTATAAGTTTTTAGCTTGAATTTCATGCATATACTTTACAAATCACCGATATCAATTTAGCAGATTTAAAATAACTTTTTGTTTTCTATTTGGACACTAATTTCACATTTCTGTTTAACCTTTGCAATATAGTTTAGTTCTTGCTATGAATGAAATAACTTTCTAACGTTGAGGCATCCTTAAAAAAAAGAAAATTTTTTTTTTTTCTTAAGTTCTAAAGTAATGTAACACAAACTTCTATGTTCCAAAACAATTTGTTTTGTCCACATAACTGCATTGCTCAGTGCACACCAATGAATTAAAAATGTAGCAAAATTGAATCAAAATAACACACAAATCAGATCACTTATTTAATATGTGAGCCACATATTTATCAAAAGTTTACCAATTTTTGATTCACACAGTCATTTTATGAATAATATTTAACAATCATTTCTTTTCAAATTTTATTTAGTTTTTTCAAAACGTTAAGAAGTAACTATTAAAAATCATAAAATAATTATTGAAAATCATTATACATCAAGTAATGGACAATTTTAAAGGCTTGTGCTGAATAATTTCTTAAAATTTAAACAAACGAGGAGAATACTGTAGACGGTTATAAATCAGCATCTAGGAAACCAATGCCATTAAAACTCATTTGTGGCCATGTGTACTGTCAACTTCCCTGTGTAGCCTCGCATGAACTTGTACCCTCATATGTTGCACATGTGTAAAGAAAGTCAAAAGTAATAATGGAATAACATTAAAAAACTGTCACAATAGAATTTTGCAGAAAATAATATTATGCATATTCTTTTGCTGCCATTTATTGATACTTTGGCTGGATTCACAGCCATTTCCCACAGCCTGGGAGTAAAATCTTTCAGGAGTCAAAAAGTGAGTTCCAAGTTTGTTTGGGAAAAAGATTTTGTTTAGTTTTAGGTTAATAATTTGTTATGAACTCTCACTTAAATAGGCACCTTAAATTCATTATTTAAACATTCTGCAGAATTTTTATGATTTAAATTACTGATAATTAAAAAGATATTTATTATACGAAAACTACTTCACGTGGCATATTCTCTTATGGACATAAGATGTAATCTTCATTCACAAATTCATTTTGAAAACGATGGTCTATTGGTCTGGTTGTCCAGCCGAGCTCGTACTTGAAATAATGAACACACTTATTGGAGTTCATCTTCCAAAACGAATAGATTGAGAAAGACGGTCCATCTTTGAAATAATCTACTGAACATCAAACTAAAAGAAAATAATAATAAAAAAACCTTTGCTTCAATTTCACACGTGAAAACGAAACGAAGAAAAAACAAGTATTTTCACTTTCGTTTTTTTCCCCTTCTTCTTTTGAATAAAAAAGAAAAAGCAGATGTATTGAAAGGAAATGGTTCCTCTCGTACTAACACGATAATGCGTATCTAATGTGCATTAACTGTTGTCGTACCAGTTTTAGGTGAATTACAACTATGGCAGGCGTTTATTGGCAGTATGTAATGTTTGTCTTTTTTATTTTCTGCCTTCCTGCAATTGATAGGGTTGACGATTGCTCGTTACTTTTAACCCGTTAGTTCCAACTTCATGAACACAGTCAACACTGCTTTTAATGCCTTTTAATTGACTGGTGCTCATACTTTACAGTTTTTTGAGCGTTGGCAAGTCAAGTCCAGTTTCAAATCCCAATATAATCGATTAAAATTTAATCACTACTCAAAGAATTGTTTTGAAATTCACTGGAATATAAAGCATTATCTAGAATTAAAAAGAATAAAATAGGTATATGAAAAGCGAATTGACAAAGTTAGAAAAACCATGAGATAAACAATAGATTAAGTGGTACGATTATAGAGAATAGAGTATAGAGATTATAGAGAGTATAGAGATTATAGAGAATATAGAGAATAGAGCAGTGGGAATTGTAATAAGAATTATTTTTCATAACAGGATTAATAAATTTTATAATAGTATTTTTATAATAAAATAAAAATAATATTCATAATAGGATAATCTTCATTTTGTCCTATTTACAGTATATTAATTTTTTCTGATTTGTTTCAAGTAAACTCTAAATAGATTTTAGAAGTTAGAATGACCATTAGATAAACAAATGATTAAGTGGTAGGATTATCAATGAGATAGAAGTGTGTGAAATGTTAAGCACTTTGGTAATGATTTTAGTAAAATTAACAATAAACAATAATTTTATAACGTGTGATAAGATTTGGTAAATGTGGTAAAATTTGCTAATTATATCATGATATCTTAGAGCATGACATAAAAACCATTTATTCGGCTAAATTTATTTTTCAGTTTTGTATTTTTGACTAATTGTTTGGCAGTAAGTACTATAATTTTGAAAACCAGAATTGGAACCAGAAACCGTTACAATATTAACGGAAAAATTATCAAATGCATGGTTTAAATACTATATATTTCAGTTTTATTAATCAGAATTATGGTTTTTATTTACAAAAAATGATATTACCATATAGTACGATAATTTTTCCCGATTATTTTTTTCCTCTATTGTAGTAAGAATAATTTTTATGAAGGAATTAAGGAATGTTTTAATAATATTTTTTTTTTACAATAAGATAAAAATAATTTTTATAGTAGGACAATCTTCATTTTTTCTTATTATTCACAGGTTATTAAATATTGCTGATTCGTTTCAAGACGTTCCCAACCTTATTTAGTCGCAACTCAAATCCATCGCCCTGAATTTGATTGAGACCCAAAAAACTATTTTAAAACTACCATTGTTTATTAGTATTCATTATGGAGTAGCTGAGACAAATGATTGCTTTTTTGAAATTAGAATAACCGTTGGATAACCGAATTCTTAAGCAGTAAAATTTTATTTTAAAATATAAAAATGTACAACTTATGCTTAAAATTTATTTTTCTATCAGACTATTATTTTTTACAAGGTTAAATTATAAAATTGAAAGATAATAATAATGTCAGTAATTCTTTAAATTAATTACGAAATTAGATTCGAGTGTCATTATCTGCATTATCCTTAAACTGTAATCTATAATTGAATATTAATCTACAGTGATGTGATGCTTTAAAAAAATCTACTGTTATTTTCCCCCTACAGTAGAAAGCAGCCTAAGATGGTCAGGCAAACATATCTTTTTCACACTTTTGTGAGCACTGCAGGGTAACTTCTCCCAAACCATAAAAAAAAGAGAAATAAAAAAAAATTGGCACTCTCATGCGAGTAAGTATTGCTGGGAAAAAAGACAACCAAAACGAATTTCTTCTCAACAAAGATGCCGCGTTATCCAGCACCGGTTGATCTATTTCCGGTGGTAAAACAAGAAGATGTGAGGGACATGTTGGGGTGGTGGGCGAAAAAATGGTCGCGATTTTGTCTCTGTTTTCGTCCGCCCTGGCACTCTGCCCTTTTGGCTCGCTAGTTCTCACCTTGCACCTTTTTTTTCTCCTACAGACACCCAAACAGTGCCTCGGCCCCTCTTGCGCGTCTTCAGCAGCTTTTGACACAGTCACGTGCTGCATGGGAGTTTGTCGGGGAGCAGTCACTAATTGAAAAATGTTTCCAAATCTTATTACATACGATATTGATTATTTATAAATAGGTTAATAATGAAGAAACACATAGGTTAATAATGATTTGGAACACAAGATAAATTTATGTGATCGCAAATTTTTTTTTTTCAAATTATAATTTATTTTTTTTTAATATACTTATTTAACTAAAATTTTGATTTAAGCTATTTAAAAATTTTTAACGAATAAATTAATTTGCGTTGTTGTTATATTTAAAAGTTAACTGTTGAGTTTACTACTTTTCTTCGCCTATTAACGTTTCGCTATTCTCATTTATGTTATCTTAAATTAATTTTTTTTTTAAAATTTTAACTAATTTTGTGTTTTTAATGTAATTATTAGCCATAAATTTTCATTCAAGGCATTTAAATATCTTTAATGAATTTTAATATCTTTGCCTATTAACGTTCCTCTACTGAATAACACTGAGGAAAAACTATGATGCCATTTATGAGAAAAAACTTACAAATTTTTCTCCGAACACAGTTTAAAATACACAGTTGATTATTTGTTTTCATTAGAAACGTAATAGTAAAAGAATATTACGATTGTTGTATTATAACTATTTAAAAAATTCCTTCAATTCGCATCCTAATATTCTTGCACTTAATAAATTTTTCTTGCTCGTATTAAATATTTCTTGCACTTTATAATTCTTTTCATAATTTTTTTTCTTTTTATTAATATGCGCCCAAATCATTTTGATCAAATGAAGTTCACGTCATGGATACAATTAGCAATATTCGTAAATAACCTTCTCTTATATTATTGCAGTTTCACTTTTGGCTTCCAAATGAAAATCATAAGTTTCGTGATTACTAAAAACGATAAGCTGTAAACTCGATATCAATTATTTAAAGCATCAGGCATGTTTTTACTTATAGGTAAGATTTTACACCTTACTAATTTTTAGTGAAAATTTTGCGAGTTATAATGCTTACCTGGTAATCCCAGTTGGGCATTAATTTAAGTACATGAAAGCAACAATGGTTAATTTTCGTTTTATTGCTCTACTTTTGGAATGCAAATACAAATCTTCTGTGTCACGATCTAATTCATCAGAGCTCCTATATATGGCTAAAAACGACAACTTTGTAGTTCCATCTCAATATTTTACAGGATTCTATGCGTCCTTATTATCCCTTTTGGGTTTTTAAATGCTTTCACTGGTGTGTAGCAAAAATTCTAAGAGATCTAATTGATCTAGATCTAATTGATCTAGATCTGCTTACCTATTAAGCAGATCTAGATCAAAAGTATGTAGTATTTATACAATGTAGTATCTATACAATGTAATATTAGGCTGGCAAAAAAAGAGCATTCGGAAGTATTTCAACTCATACAAGCATTAAAAATTTTAAATACCATCTGCAGTAATCAGAACGTCCTTGTTTTAATTATTATACATTTTTCTGATTTACTTCTGCTAAATTTAGTTTGATAGTACACTGAGAAAAAAAGTAACGTCAAAGCTTCCAAAATATGGTCAAATTTATGGAAACACCGAAAAAACTCAATAATTTTCACCAAAGTGCTTAGGAAATAATTTTGGGAAAATTAGTAACGAAATATAATTTCATAATATGTGATAAGATATGCATAGCATAAAAACCAAAAATGTGGTGAAATAAATTTGCGAATTTTATTATGATCTCTAAGAGCATGGCATAAAAACCATTACCAATGATTCGATACCATAAAAACCAATGATTCGGTTAAATTTGCTTTTTAGTTTTGTATTTTTTTATTAAATGTATAGTGATAAGAACTATAGTTTTGAAAAATCGGAATTTTTAGTGAACCATCCCTATACGAACGATAAAATTGTCAAATGAATAGTTTAAATACCGTACATTTTGGTTTTGTTAACCAGAATTATGTTTTTGTTTTACTAGAAATGACATTACCCTACAGTACTGTAATTTCACCAGAATTTTTTCTCGGTGCACATAGCTCAATATAGCTCAGAACTTTAAACATAACCGTAACCAAAACAGACTATCACTTTTATAAATTAAGATTACGAAAACAAGGGAACAAAGGGAGAAATAAAAGATTGAGTGACGAATTTCAAGATAGAGGGAGATCACCTTAACTTGGAAATCTTACTCCTCTTCCACATCCATCTCTCCTCAGCATCCTTTTCATCCCGTGGTAGCTTTAATGGAGTAAAATCCTAGCCAACTGTCAACAGTCTAAATAAGTTCTGTCCCCATGGGTTTACCAGAACGTAGAGAGACACAGGAGTGTATATGTGCATTCGAGATGATCGAATACAGAGATAGGAGTGAGGCGCGGGTTCAGATCTGGGTGCACGATTTCGGTAGATTTGAGTTTGATTTACACACTAATGCAGAAGGTTGAAGATTGATATTCTCTAGTTAGTTTAGTTAAAAGTTTCTATTGAGTTAGATATTGATTGCATATTTGCTTTTGGGAAACGTTGTAAAGCATTGTTGTTTCTTTAAAATGTAAAGGTCGTAAGTATAAAATTCGATTTCTCAGGCCCTATTTAACCGATGCCGCTAATTTTTGTACTTTGCCATGGGAAACTACATTCTTTAAAATGATGTAAAAAATTGCATGCCTTACAATTCAAAATTTAATCTATAAGTTATTTTTTGAATGGAATTATCTTTGGATAAATGAACTTTATTACTGTGTACAAAAATCTTTCAATTCGCTTGAAAAATTCTCGAGATATGGAGAAATACTCAAAAAATAAATGCGCATTATGGCGTCCATACTTTACCGCTCTTTTGACCAAGCTATTATTATCATATTTCCTAGATTGCTGTTACCTCAAAATTTTGAGAATCAGAAATTCGAGTACGTCAAAAAAAATAAATAAATAAATAAATAAAAGGGTATGCTCATTCAGAGAAAGAAAGTTTTTCTGACTGATTTTGAAACTTAAATTATCGTCTGCACTAATTAATTAGCATTTTTGAGATCATCCCTTCGAACTATTAAGATTGAGTCCTAATACGTCATTAAATCAAAAGTTATTCGGGGTGGTCTGTTTATTTATCGCGCATTGTACGCATCATATTATGAATGTAGAGTAATTCTTATTCTTTGGATTTAAAACAGTTATGCTTTTTTTAATGTCACAATTATTAATTATTATTTTTTTTTTTGCTTAAGTCAACACTTCCTGCGTGATTTTTATTCGAATATGAATTTTGAAAGGAAAAGTATATCTTAGAAAAATAATTAAATTGCTTCACTTTGGTCTTTTATTTAAAAGGAAAAGATCACAATTGTGTTAATGGTACTTTTAAGCAATTGAATATATTATAACTGTAAACTAAAGTAAAAAAATAAATAAACAAACAAACTAAGTAATATATTGCAAAGTGCTTTATTAAATAATAATTACGTTAAATCGCTTTTTTCAGCATGAAAAGTAAGTTCTCAAAGCATTTTTGGATTCTTGCGGCTTGGTTACGTTCTGTTATTTCCTATATTTCGAACTATTAACTTTGAACAGATCGGATATAAATAAAAAAAGTCGATCTATCAGTTCTTTTTCTCCATATGCAACAAATCGTTTTTTTTTTCAACTGCTAGCCACTGAAGTATTAAATATATTTTCTCAAGAGAGATGAGAGTTGAAGCTCTAATATCTGTATTCAAATGACATGAATTAAAGATATAAAACAATTCAAGATAAACATTAAAATAAATAAATAAGCACATTGATTCTAGAATTTTGGTTAGAATTTATATTCGAATAATAACAGCACTTGCAGTTTATATTTATAAAAATTTCTTAATATTTGTGCAAAGCATTCCACTCTCGAGAAAAAAAAATCTGAATTGATTTAGGTAATCAAACACAAATTTTATTTCGTAAGGAATCATAAAAATAAAAATAATAAAAAATAAATAACAAATGCAGATTTGCATCTTCCAAAATAAATATATCATATAGAGAAAATATTCCTTTCATAGCAGATATATTTATTAAAAACGAAATTTAATATTCGTTTTTTGATTTTTAAAAAAAAGCTGTTAAAATAAGTTTTGAAAAAATAAAAATAATAAACTAATTAATTTTATTCGTTTTAATTTATTATTAATATTTTTGATAAAATTGAATTGTATTATTAGCTTTTTATTCTATTAATTAAAGTATGTGTAGCTTCAAAATCCTTGTTTCTGGGTCATCTTACATTTATTTACAATTGTAATTGTAAGTCAATAAACCGTTTTATATTCATTAATTTATTCAAAGATGCAAAATTAACATTGTAAATTACGTATACAAATAATTTTTATTGATATAAATATAACGCACTTTTAATTGTTTCCATGGATCTAGAGTATTTGTATTGTAGAGTATTTGCTTGAGTATTTTTATACAACATTGTATTCGATAAATTTTTAATTCATGAAAAATTATCGATCTAAAGATACTCTTACAAATTTGTTCTTGCTCTAGTACTTCAAAAAATGATCATTCCCTTAGATGTCAAGACGCGTACAAAATTCCCTAAATAGATCCTAGATTGCTATCATATATTCCTCTGATAAGCAATTAAAGTTGATATACATTGAAAGAGCGGTGCAAATCCTAGACATAGGTTGTTGTTGTTTTTATTTTAAAAATAAACTTTAAAAAAAAACTTAATGTATTTCATAAAAAAAAACTTTGAATTTGTTTAGCCTACATTGCATTTAAGTCTTGTAAAAACTAGTGAACTAAAGATACTCTTGCAAATTTGTTAATTCTCTAAATTTTCAAGTATTTATAACTATTTTAAGACTTACAATGCCTTGTACAAAAATAATCCATAAATAAAACCTAGATTTCTAACGCATATCCCGCTGATAAGCTATAGAAGTCGAGATACATAGACAAAAAGGACAAATTTGGAACTTGGGTATTTTTGTAAAGAAAGTTTTTAAAAAACATTTTTTATGTACTTTATTAAGGAAAAAAAAAAAAAAGAAAGAAAGAAAGCATTTGTTTAGTTCATATCCCATTCAAATCTTGAAAAAACTAGTGAACCAAGGGTACTTTTGCAAATTTGTTAATTCTCTTAAACTTCAAATAATGACAACTACTCTAAGAGATATCAGCTCTTGCTCGAAAAATTCCTAATTAGATCCTACATTGCTACCACATATCCCGTTGATAAGCAATTAAAAGCGCGACACATAGAGAGAAGGGACAAAATCCGGGACTTTTCGTTGCCTTGGGATATCTACTGAATTGGCTCAGTTTAATTTTCTCTTCGATGCAGTATTTTGTGAAATATGAAACATCGAAGTAAAATTTCTTGATTCATCATCAAGAAATCCATTCTGGAGAGTATATTGATTTAATTTTATTCTAATTAAAAGTGATAATTGCAGCTATTTATTTTCACTATTCAGCTTTTTAAAAAAGGAATTTTAGAATTAAATAATTTCAAAAAGGGGTATTCATTTTTTTCTTCTTTTGCGAGATTAACGTTTGAATAATGATTCAATTGGATTTATTTGCCACTCAAATGGAAACACCTTTTCTTTTTCGAATGAAAAAAAAATTTATTAGTTTTTTATACGAGAAACTAGGTGTTTCACGAATTTTTGTTTTGGTGGTTGTTATGAAATTTTTATTTCACAATCGTTTCATTTGCAATTTAATTAGCGTTTATTGGCATTTATTGGTATTTGGGTATCATTCTGTTTAATGTTCAGTATTTTCTTTTTCTTTTTTTAAACTTTTACATTTAGTTTTTTTTAACCATTCCTATCTTATTAGTTATTAGTTATACTTAGTTATACAACCCCTAGCTTATTAATAATACTTAGTCTTCCTTTATAATTAAATATTTCTTTTAATCCTTTTACCTGTTTTTCCCTGTTTATTATTTTTTAAATTTTTGAAAAGTTTAGTTTATTTGTGAAGTTTTGTTTCTTTACTATATTCTGTAGTTTTTTCTCTCTTTCAAATTAGATGTTTATCCTTTTTGTATTAATTTTGTATTCCAAAAAAATCAGTTATATAAACATATAATTTCTTTTAAATACATAACTATAAAATATAATTTTCTCCCACTATTTATTCATTTTATTGAAAAAGTTGTTTTGACAAATTTAGATTATTTGTTGGGCTTTGTTTCTATAATATATTTCCTTATTTTTAAATTTGATTTTCACCATTTTTGAGATTAAATTTTGGGCTTCGAAAAAATCTTTTGCATAAACATTTGTATATTTTTTTTAAATACATAACTATAAAATATAATTTTTCACTTTTTATTCATTATTTTATTTAAATTTCTTTGGGCAAATTTGAAGCATTTGTAGTTTTTTGTTTTTATAATATATTCTGCATGTTTTTTTTTTTTTTTTGTTTTTTTTTTCTACTTTACTTACTCTGACATTAGATTTTCACTTTTTTACATTAAATTTTGTTCTCCGAAAAAAATCAGTTGTATAAACATTAAAAATATTAAAAATGCATAAACATAAAATATTTCTTTTTAAACTCCTAAGTAAATTGCATTAAGTTCACGATTCATAAGAATCCAAAGTAAAATGCTAAGAAAACAGATTTAAAAGCTAAAATAAAATAATTAGCCAACATTTTTTGAAATCAAACATCTATTTTTAAAGTTATTTTGTTTAAAATATACGTGAAATTAGAAAATGATAATAACAAATTGATAAATGCACCTTTTTATCATTATCTTTTATTTTTCCGAGTTCTAAATTGAAAATAAAAAAAGAGAATAGTTTGAAAGTATGATAATATGATACATTATATTAATTCAGGATTATTATAAGCAGTTATAATATAAGTAACATGTTTTTACGTGTTTTTGTGCGTTTCTTCAACTCGAACAAATAAATAGTATAGACTTAACAATGTTTCTTTGCCACACTGTAAGGAAATATTCTGTGGAAAAATTTACTGAATTCTTTAAGCCTCATTTAGAAATAGGAGAGTTTACTTCCCTTTGCTCGTGGTTTAGTCATACCTATTTTATTTCTTCATTTTTTAATTCATTATTTATTGTCACAAGGCAAACGTTCAACTAAAGGGGCAAAAAATTCTTAGACGTACACTTGCTTGCTGAAGCGAAGAACACCTACACGTTCCTTTTCTTTCTTCGAAACTCGTCAAAGAAGCCCGTTAAGTCCACTTCTGTTGCACAACGGTGTGAGAAAAAATAACTTTCCATTGTCCAATCGAAGCAATGATCGGAAGAAAGGAAAGAAAAAAAAGCCTCTTACTTTCGACAAAAAAAAAAAAAAAAAAACACCCGTTTTTTTTCCCGAACTCAAGAGACATCTTCCAAGTCCTGAGAAAAACCATACACTAGATGGGAAAAAGCAAGGCAGCTGGGCAGTCCTATTTTTTTTGGTGGGAGGGATACCACCATCTGTTTCCCCCCTAAGTGGTTATGTAACCCAGGGGTCAAGTAAAGGTGAACTGTTTTACTCAGGAGACAGTTAAATCTGATATGCGGGACAGGTTCCAGAGGATGGACAAGATTTTTTCTTTGATTTTGTGAGTTTTTTTTTATGCCTGTCCAGAGTTCAAGGATGGGGCGATTTCGGGAGGCCAAAGAGGATACTAACATTCAAATGGTGGAATAGTTTGTCACTCCAGAATGCCAAACGGTCAAAGTTGTCTATGGTGATAGTGGCTTTTGCTTTAAATTCTTCAGATATGTAGAGTGGCATTGCCTTAGATAAGATTTACGGAAAACGTGCCTGATAAAAACGTTTGGAGGCTGTTAACAGGTTCATGGCCAGTTTCTTGGACTCACATTTTCATGCAAGCTCCAAAAATTGACAAATTAGCTGAAATTTATCTCTTAAATATCGTGCTTTAGGTTTAGTTTTAATGTCTAACAATTGATCTTGCTTTCTTATCAGATGCTAATAATTTTGTAATTATAGGTCATTTTTTAATTACTGAACTTGTCTTTCAGGCCTTAAATTTTGTTTTATTAGTTAATTTTCTAATATTTAAAACATTTTGGACCCATTTTTCTTCGATATTTTACGGAATTCAAACTGAGAAAAATGTTTGGTAACTATTAATATGTTCAAGACGAATGTTTTGAACACACATTTTACATTCAAGTTCCAGAAAATTACTAACTGAGTTAAGTTTATTTATGAATACTATATTTTTGCTTTAATTTCAATGTGTAAGGCGGAGACATTTGACATGTTACTCGCATATCAGGCACAAATTATTTCAAAGAGATGGAAGATAATGTGCCTTTCACAGTTAGAAAATTTTGGAGAGTGTTGCACCATAATATATTTCAATTTTACTGTAACCTTAATAAGGAGAAGTTAAATAATGTTATCGTACTTCGCAAATTTTATTACACGATGCTAGGGTTCAAACTGAATATCAATGCAATTCAATTTAACACCTTGTTAAGGTTGTAGCGATTTCGTTCAATATTATGGTTTAGCATTTAATTCAGCAGAGGTTTTATTCTTGCAATATTTTTCAAAACCTAACTATTGAAGGACTTAAATCTCTTAGAAAGCTCACCTGCTAAAAACTAATTGTACTCTATCATTTCTCTTTGTTTAAAAAAATATAGCTAATAAAATAAAATAAAAAACATAATTTTGGTTGATAAAACCAAAATGTGCAGTATTTAAATCAATCATTTATGATTTTTCCGTTCATGTGTTCATTTAATTACGATTTACCAGAAAATTTTAGTTTTCAAAACTATAACTCTTATTACCTCACATTAATTAAAAAAATACAAAACTGAAAAGTAAATTTAATTGAAACATTATTTTTTATGCCCAACATTATAAAGTTTCAGTTAAAAATATGCCAATTATATTTAAATCATGATTATTCCTGAAAAGAAATTCAAATTATTACGCAGATGAAGGATTTACTGCAAATATTCCAATTAAAAATATGCCAATTATATTTAAATCATGATTATTCCTGAAAAGAAATTCAAATTATTACGCAGATGAAGGATTTACTGCAAATATTCTGGTAAAATATAAAGGTCCATTTGTCTTGAAGTTTCAAAAAGCAAATTATGAAACTAACAATAAACCGATAGCATCAGTTATTTAACTGCCCCTACATACATACGTTAAAAAGTTAAACAAAATAAAACCAGATTAAGCTTTGGAAAGTATTGTTTAATTGGAAAGACCCAGATAAATATATTCGTATTAATAAAAAAAAATATCATTATTATATCCTGGCTATTTATACCTTTGTAAACAATTATTAATATTTCATAAATTGTATAAGGCATTTTAGTTGAGAAAAAAAAGAGAGAGAAAATAATTCATTATTCACAATTATTTCATTATTTAAATGTAAATACTGAACAAAAATTATGAAAAGGTAAATAGAAATATTATGTGCTGCCACATTTATCATCGATAAAATAAGCTATTGATTAATTTATAATTTATTTAGAAAACTAGACTAAACTGAATTTCAACTGAACTGAAACTCAAAATTCAATACTCAAAACTCAAATAACTGAAAATTCAAAATATGAAATTAAACTACCAACATAAAAAAAAAAATTTGCAAACAATAAAAAAATTTACTACAATTTCAAAACAGTAATACAAAAAAAATTAAATTATTATTTAAATTTTATCGGATTTTAGAAAAGTCGCCAAGCAATGGCCAACTTACTAAGACAAGTCTTCATAACTTACTTATCTGTCTCTTGGCGTGTTTTGTGATGCAAGCAAAATGCTTCGAGTAAGGATGCGTAAATAAACGATATTCGTTTAAGGTACTGTTTAAGAATCACAAAAGCCTGCTTCTAGGTGATGAAATAAGGTTCACTCATGAAGTAAAGAATGTCTACGCTCTAGCATCATCTTCGCTTGGCTTCATTTTGAGAAATAATGCCCGAACATTTCATTAAGAGTAAAAGGGATTCAATTGGCTTGGCTCTGATTTGGCAAGATTTGGAAGGAAATTGGATTTGGGGGAATGCAACTATGAGAAGAGTTTTGAAAAGTTAAAAATAAAAATATCAACCATCAATGAAAGATAAATTCGGTTTTGTGTAAGAGGTGGAGTCTTAAATGTTTAACTACTTTTATTAAAATAAGTATACCTAAATTAACATCTAAGTTTCAATTGAGTTTATATACGTACTTTATTTTTGCCTTTGGAAATAACTATGTATTAAGACGGTTATTTAGTTTTTGATAAATTAGAAAATTAAATTTCGCGCAATGTGATTATTCTTTAAAACTAATTTAAGTAACAATTGTATTCCAAAAAAATATTTTTTAATGCAATATTTCTTGACAGAACAAAGTTTAAAAAAAGAATTACATTTATTTTAAGCCATTTTTTTATTTATTAAGTTGGACATTTATTTTTAAAATGGTAAATAAAAATATTGCATTTTTTTAATTAAATAAGCTAATAAAAATTTACATTTATAAACTTATAACAAACAAACTATAAATTGAGTAAGTAGTTGACAAACTATAAACTATTTCTTAAAAAAAAAATTTTTTTTTAATGCAATAAATTATCAAAAAATTGTCAAAAACTTCTATGGGGAAAACATTTCTCATACTTATAAGGGTCCTCTTCACATATGCTTTCTTTACTATTGTGCCATATCGAACTTAAAAGTATTGAGTTTGTAATGGCTGACAACTAGTCGACTAATAATAAAACTATAAACAAATGGATATAAAGAATAAAACATAATCGGTGTTATGTTCGGTGTTATTCATAACTTTCGGTGTTATGTTCATAAAATTATCTTAATATCATTAAAAAAATTTACTTGCATAAAATTTTTAAAAAAAATTTAAAATCGTCATAATTCCATATTCATTTTTTCGTATTCCCTTCGGGGAAGAATCGGATATCTTAAAATCTTATCTCCTTTATCTATGGGACTAATGGTGAAAGTCATGTTTATTAACTCATTAACTGTTTAACTATTTTTGCTTTATTTCGTTCATCAAACTATATCTTCTTTGTGAAGATTTTAATTAGTGTTTCAAGCATTTTTTTGAATAAATTTCAAATTTGTGAACTTCTAATAAATATTGAATCAATTTTAAGCAAATTCCATCGAAATGGATTTAGTGTTTTTGAGGAACAAAATTAGTAAAATTAAAGTATCATTTAGTGCATTAATAAATCTGTATTTTTACAGAAAATCCAGTATGTTTTTTAATGTGTTTAAAAACATGTACAAAATTGTCTTAGATTTTGATGAACTTGCTTTGTTGTTTTTTTTTTTTTTGTTTTGTTTTTTTCACTTTTCTTTTATTTTACACTATAGTAAATGTATGTTTTTCTGTTGGGTGTGTAAATAAATATGAGATTAATCTTCATATATTTCTCCATAAATAAACATACTAAAGGATGCGAATTTTTAAAACGATACGTTAAATTTGAGACGTTCGGTCTTAAAGATTTAACGGTGAATTGGTATTCAGCAGTCTTCAAATACTCTATATATTTTTGACATTTCTCTAGTAAAACAACCTCTTTAAAAGTCAGACAACACTTTTTATGTTTCTCACACAAAAGAATAAAGCAACATTTTACGCAAACTACGCACTTCCCTTACATCAGACCCCATTTTCGTTCTCTATACCCTCAACCGTGTGATAAGCAGGTTATAACGGTGTTTTTCTTGTTAAGGAGTCTGTCCGCCAGGTGTGTCAAGATCCTCCACACCTGTAAGAGGGTTGTCCCAAAGGTCATACGATAATCATAAGGGTATGAGAGAAAGTGATGTGGACCCTTAGACATAGCTTAAGGTCAAAGTCGACTAACGATAAAAAAAGAATTGTGATGTAAAAATAACAGGGGTATAATTAAGTTTGACAATATTATTACTGTAAGGATTTCATAAAAATAAATAAAGTGCTTATATGAATAAAAATATCTTAAATATTGTATTAAAAATAATTTAAAAGAAAAAAAAAACTAATTTTATTTTGTAGACGGACTGATTTATTGCTCTGCTCACACTCACTTTCCTTTTAAATAAATCGTTACTATCAGATTTTAAGGTTGTTTTTCAAAGTCTCACTAGTTGGATTAAATAATACTTTTTTCGCGAATAATAAGATATTTTCATAACTGTTTTGGTCAAGTTTAGCTTATCTTTAGCCAGCACCCTCTTTGTTCATTCTGAAATGGCTCAAAACGGACATAAGGGGAAAAGCCACAGAGTTTTGGGAAAATCAAAAGCGTTTATGGTCTAATTTTTTAATACTTAAAAACTTACTCCAATGCTGCATTATCTAAGCTTATAAAAAAAGTACAGAGAATAGAAATAATGCATTGATTTTGATAATTTTCATCTGGGTGGATAATTGTCACCAAATTGGCGGTTATTGAAAAAATTTAATAATTTAAAATATTTTTGTTATTTGTTCGTTCTAAAGCGCATTTAATTCTTCACAGCAGGATAGCATATACAGTTTAAAATTATAGCTTTGCTTCATATAAAGGTACTTAAATTGTGTTTTTTTCTTAATTTTTTAATTTTTTTTTATTTTCTTGGCGAAAGAGCTTTGAAAAACCTAAGAAGAGTTTACAACCATAGATGCCAAGTCAACAGTGAAAGAAAGTACGATAATTTGTGTCAAAGTTTTAGAATCCTCTATGTATTCAAATATGTCAATTAATTAAAATATTGCAATAAATTATAATTAACGAGTTGTAAATAATATTATTCAATAGACCTTTAATATGATGCTGCTTTTAATAGCAAACTAAGTATACAAAAATCAACAAAGAACTGTGAAATCAAATCGGAACAAAAAAGTAAATAAAGTAAAAGTAAATAAAGTTTTTTTAAACTAAAAAGAAAAAAAACTGGATTAGACACCTGTTTCATTTCTATATACAGACATTTAAATGTACTGTATTTCCTATCCTTATTCGGGTAATGACTGCATTTATCATCGAAACAGTTATAAGCTCTTATAATTTTTGATTAAAACTTCTGATGTTATTTTCGGTTTTAATGCATTGACACAATTATAACATTCAAAATTATAAGTTGTTATATGCATAGATATATATAATAGAAACATATGTAGCAATTAGTATTATTTGGAAATTTTTTAGATTTATGCCTTTTTTCTCCTAAATGAAATTCAATGGCATTGTGCTAGCTTTCTTTTTTCAGGTGTTGTTTGTTGCTTTTCAGGTTAATCAAGATTGATGTATGCTTTCCAATTTTTTTTTCAGCTAATGTTTTTCTTAAAGCGTTCTAGCACTCTTTTTTAAAGCGTTCTCTTAATTTCTAAAAATTTATTACCCGTGCTGGAAATGAATGGAATCTAAGCGTCTTTTATTTCAAATGAAACAAATTTAAAGAGTTAGCTAATTAATTAATTAATTAAGAAAATATTTAATTTATGGCAAAACTCATATTTTTTTATCTTCTGTATTTCATTGCCTCATGGTTCAGTTTATTCTTGCAATGACATTTAAATCATTTATTATTTAATATGAATAATATTTGCACTCAACTTTCTACTTTACATTTCTTGCTTTAAATTTTAATTTCAGTTTTTGTCGTTGAAATTTTTCCAGGCCTTATGTGAAGTGTTTGTTTAGAATCAAGTCTAATATTGCTATTATCTCTTAAAAATATATAATTAGTGTTATTAATCATATAAAAAAGTCTCAAAAAGCTAAAAACTATACTAAAAATACTAACGATATATATAATTATAAGTAAATATAAATTACTATACTAGACAATAACTAACCATAAATACTAAAATTTAATACAAATACAAATTTTTATACTAAAAACTTCATTGACTTTTTAAGAAAGGAAATATTTGCTTTTGTATTCCTCTCCTTCATTATCCCCTAAGTACGTGTATTAATTTTTATGTTCCTAATGATATAAGTACCGTGCATTGCCGATCTTAGTTATTTTTTAATTTGACCGATTCAGTAATCTTACTACTCAAAAATAATTAAACATAAATTAATTAGTCAAAATTAATAAATTTCTTCCGCAATTAATAAAACTTAATCAAAACCATCAATTTTAAAAATGTAACACAAAATTTCTTTTTTTTGCACACCGTCAATAAAATGATTTTACGCCACTGATCATAAAGGAAAAAATATTTTTAAATATTTAAGAATCTAAAAAATATTAAGAACTAAAAAATACTATACAAATAGATAAAAAGAATAAAAAAAGACAACGCCTTTTATGGAAAAACTAAAGGGAAGAAAGCAAATGACATGAATGAATTCAATAATTAAAACAAATTCTCAAAACTAATTTAATCACTTTTTAAGGCTCAACGAACTAAAAAATAAAAGGAAACATAAAGGATTATCGCTTTTTAAATGTTTTAGTTGTTGATTCAATAATCGCTTTAGAAGTTACAAAAATAAAAATAAATATGACGGAAAAAGTATGGAAATTATTTACGCTCCGGAAAAATAAAGCCAAATGACACAGCTTGGGTTAATAAACGACTTGCTTATAGTCTCTTTATTTTCATTTACGATTTTTCGCGGATCTTAAGAAATAAAATTCAAAATACGATTGAACATTTAGAGACTTTGATAAAATCTTACTTTGGTTATTTGTGACACTGAAGAAAAAAGAAAAAAGTTCTGTGCATTGATTTGTTTAATCAGCTCAGACTTTTTAAAAATTAATTCGCGAGACAAAGGCTAAATATTAATGTGTGTTACAGCGGGGCTGTATACAAAAAACTGCATTTTAATTTTTATACCTAATAAGAAAATTTTTTTCAATAAATTTAAGAATTTGTCAGAAAATGTAAACGAATATACTTTTTAACAGAAGTTTTTACATTTGGAAGGGTAGCATTTTGCTTGTTTTTTCTTGTAGAACAATTGAGCTGCTATCTGTTTACTTTTTCAGCTTGGGAATCGAATTTTGTGAGAACTTGTAAATTTAAGTTAGTAAGTTTTGCATCGCAAATGCAGAATAAGCTGATATAAAACTATATCTGGTTCTTTTATTTCTATTTTTGTTGTTAAATTATATAAATACATAGACACATAAAACTAAATTATTTTAAAGGAATTAGTTCTTGGTTCGTTCTTATATTTTTATGAAATATTGTTTATAATAAATATTTTTTATGATAGTGACCAAGTCAATATTTGGAAAAAATGAGATCATGAACCTAAGTCATTTAATTGCTTGGTACCTTTTCAGGCAAAGAATACAATGTAAATTATATTTACATTGTATGCGTATTTTTACATTGTATGTGTATTTCTTGGGCTCCATCCTTTCCTAATTCAATTAAACAATTTTACATAATCTCATTTTTTCCAATTATTGACTTGGTCACTTTTGGCAATATGCAGTCAACATTTTGATTATTTGTCAATAAGTATTTAGTCCCTCAAGCAAGTCATTCACATTTTTAATTTTTTAAATTAAAATTTCGAAAAACTTAATTTCATGAAATGTCATTCTAAAAGTTTATTTAATCATATTAAAATGACATTTGATTTCGAGTTTTGAAATAAGATTATTATTTCTTGGAAATAGTGCACTTACGTGAGTTTAATAAAACTTTTGAGCTTAAGTTTAATGGAGAAAGAATGAATAACTTTTTCTTGTAGCCTAAGTACAATTTTATATAACATTTTATGATTTTTAAAATTGCACATTTTAATAATAGGATCCTTTTAAACCTTTCTATCTCAGGAACATTTTTTTTTCTTAAATTTATTCACTTTAAATAAAAGATATGTTTTATTTTATATCATGGTATCTCACAGAAAACGTCTATACATTTGCATAATTTGTATTAAACTTTTTGATTTAAATAAATACAATGGTTCTGCAAGGAAGAATAAACTTTTGCACCAGGAAAATTTGTAGCAATAATTTTAAATAAGTTGTACTGTCTGGCCCTCAGGAGATGAGACCCGCTTCCTTACAGATAACTGAGAGCTAATATTGCTATTGCTGGATAGTAAAAACAACAATATTATTTTTTTACTACTATTAACCATGCTCTGTTTTAAGCTACTTCAAAAAGTAATGATTAATTTCAACATTCTCATGAGAAATTATTTACTATTTTGGATATAGTATTTTATAGTATGACTATCGTGGATATATTATATAGCAGTCTTGAATATTTTTTGGTCAAAATTTTTATCTTGCAAAACCAAATTAAAATTAATTTTAAATTCATTTCGTTGAACTGTTTATTTTTAATTTGCTACAAAACATGAAATATATTAATCTTTGATTATAAATTAAATTTCAAATAAAACATATAATAACATATTTGCGCTTTAAATGTAAAATTAAGTTTTTCAAAGTTTTTAGATACTTAAAATACTGGAGACTAGAATAAGAATCTAAACATAATTTCTAATTTGTTTTGAATATGAGATTATTTTATGATACAAACAAAATTTATGAGAAAAATCATAAAATAAGGCAAGATGATTTTAAAGTATAATGAAAAATATTTTATATTTTGCAAGATTTATTAAAGTAACCATTCTTAAATCTTTTTAGTTAATGTGCTAAATTTTCAAAGATTAGTTTTTAAAAAATAAAAATATTCTTTCTAAGAAAATAAAAAACTGTTCCAAAAACATTAACGTCCTGTGAAAGCAAATGATACATTATGCTAAAAAGTAAAAATTAAATTTCAGGTCTTCGATGCATACACATATAAGATATGAAATAATTTAATAACAGATTCATATTATTTCACAATGTATATAAATTATTATGAATGATGAAAAATTATTATAATGAAAAATATTGTTGAAATAATCCTTAGTTTTATTTGGAAATGAATTTTACGTTCTCAGTTGAAGATGCATAGTTAATTAATATGATGTGTTAAACCATTAATGCCCAAAGTGTAATGTTTTAGTAATTTTCGGATATTTATTATTAAGTATATTTAAATAAATTGAAAAATTAAAAAAAACATACTACTAGAAAGCATTTTTTTTTTAATTTACGAAATTGAAACCAGTTCTAAAATTTTGAAATGCAAAGCAGAATCTCAACATCTAAATTTATGAAGAAAAAAAGTAGCATTAATACTGCTGTTTTCAACAGAACACAAATTATTAAATAAATGAACATATTTAGCATTTTTCTTGTGTACCAAAAACTACGTAAGCATCACATGGGGTGAGAAGTCATGTGATTAGCTTATTTCTGTCGACAGGAGGGGGGCTAAGAGGTGTGTGAAATGCCTTAATTTAAAAAATTTCTTATAGTAGGTAAAAAGAATTACACTTAGAAAAATTAAAAATTTGGAATTAAAATTAAATTTCGAAGAGAAATAGTTGGAAAAAATGTTTATTCTAAGAGTTCCAAGGGTCAAGAATTTTGACTACAGATAGGAAACACAAAAGATTCGTAAAAAATATTCTACTCAAAATTTTCTAAAATCAATGAAAACATAAATTTTGTTTGAAGCAAAATTACATCTTTTATTTTTATTTTATTTTATTTTATAACCGTCGTTGAACAGCCGACCCAATTTCATGGGTTTACGACTACTAATGTTCAACTCCGTAGCCTTGTAATTTTGAACCAATCCAGAAGACAAGGAAACTCCTAGATCAGTACCCCCAGAGGTATTGATTTGTTATGGGAACATGGAGGACTTTGAGACTCGACAGATTTAACGTGCATCAGTCACCATTTACTACACGGGAAGTCTCCGGCCGGCGAGGATCGAACCCACGACCACTTGGACAGTCCTAAAACTAGATTAATATAATAAAAGTCTAAGATAAAGCAAAAAACAAGGGGGTTGTGGGTTACGAATTTCTCACGCCGGCAAAAGAGGTGGGTTTGTCATTTTCTTATATTTGATGTCAAAGGTGAATGGGGGCTCCAAAAGTGCCAAAGAGAAAATTTACATAACATTTAAACTGCTCTAAATGAGTAAATAAGGAAAAATAAATTTTAAAATAAAAAAGAAGTTTAAAAGAAATCAATACTTAAAAGACTTAATTAACCTATGGAAATATGTTGGGGTTCATTAAATACTTTAATTAACCTATGGAAATCTGTTGAGTAAATAATTACGATAATAGAAAAATGCGTTATTAAAACTTGAAACAATTATGACTTTAATTTATATTTTTAAACATTTAAACTTTCTTTTTAAGTTATTTAATGAGCCCCAAGCCATTTTATCATCAATTAAAAGAGGCATTCTGAAATAGTTCATTTTAATAATAATTTACGTAAACCATAACAGACATAATAAAAAGTTGGTATTATTTATGCTCATCGACTAATTATTTTAAATGGAAGAAAATAAACACTTGAAAAAATTTTACAACACCTTACTTGCTTTTTTTTTTTTTTACTTTATGGATAAAAAAAAAACAATAAAAAATCCCCACCTATTATTTTTCTTTCTTTTTGTTTCGCGCCTAAAGAGCTCTAAGCTGATATCTAATTACGTAAGAAAGCATACTTAAAAAAGCTTGTCACAGGGTTGATTTAATGAGTTTTGATCATCGAGCTAAAGGGGTCTCCATTATTAAGCACACGACAGCTGACAAGCGGAGTTGAGTTGATGGGAGGAATTTTGTCGCTCCATTAATATCGAGCTGGGTTGAGATGTCTTCTTACTTTGAGTTTAAAAGCGCTAAATTTTCGCTTTGTCGAATTCTGCCTCGAGAAAGAATTTTCCTCTATTTTGATTGTGCCTTTTCTTTTATAATTCTTAGATCACGGTGTTCGGATATTTGTGAAAACTCTTATATTCTTATCATAGGGATCGTAGTAAAATTGAATTCCGCAAATTTAGTGAGAGTCATTAAGACTAACAAAAGATTTTTTTTTATTATGTCTATTAGATTTTTTTCTGATAATTTGTTAGGATAATGGTTTTTAAAATACATATCAAAAAAAAATTATTTTTTTTAATAATTATTTGTGTTGATCAGTTACTCATAAAGAGGATGTGTGGCTTTCAATATTCATCTCTGCATCTTTGTAACTTAGAACAAAACGTGAAAGTCAAAGAGAACTTCTTTTAGCCTGTTTCGAGAAAAATACAATATGTTTTCGTAGATGACTTCAAATCTTTATTTGTGGTTAAGTAGAAAAGTGCGAATATTACCCGTGGCAGACAGACGATCAAAAGACTTAAATTCATAATTTTGCTCTGTGGAAAGTAAAAGCTAAGAGCAGTATACTATTTAGGCATTGTTGGCAATCGGACCTATGTCACTTCAACGGTAATTGACCACTATACCCTCTAAATATTCGTAGCTTACATACAATAAACGTGCTTGCTAATATTCAGCTCTCATAATTTTATAACCGTCGTTGAACAGCTGAACCAATTTTAAATTTACGACTATTAATTTTCAACTCCACAGCCTTGTAATTTTTAATCCAATCCAGAAGACAAGGGAACTCTAGGATCAATACCATTGGGCAAAATTTGCCATCGTGGATGGCTTTTTGATGGAACCAACTCGCATTTGCGTTACATGGAAAGAAAAACCTAGAAAACCTTCCTCAGTTAGCATGACGGCGAGGGGACTTTAACCCATAATCCGTCTACCATTGAGGAAGTTAGCGCTGTGGTCGCGGCGAGCCAGGAGCAGAATTAGATCTTAAACCATCTAGCCATCTTTAAGATTCGAACCCGGATCACCTCATTGGACTGTCAGCGTTCTGTACCCCGAGCCACTCCTTCTCTGTGTTGGGTATTGTGAGGGCCAGAACGCAAATCAAATATGAGGCTAATTAACAAACCATAGCCAAACATCTAGTCTCATTTTTCAGAACTTCATCTTTTAACTATCATGGTAAGGATGCCGCATAAATTTGTGCACGTAAATTGAATGCAGAATCAGTGGTTAAGCAGTGTAATTAAATCCTTCTTGAATGTATCTAACATACGTTTTCATTACATGTTACATGAATGTAATCTCCCACTGTTACTTCAGTGGCGACGGGAACCAAAATTCAGGCCTAACATGAATCGACCTGTCGTCGCTAAGGTTTGAACTTAGAGTGCCTCATCGGAAACAAACTATCTTAACTTATACACGCAAGTGTGTGTTTTTTTTTTTTTTTTTTTTTTTTTTTTTTAAATCTTTTTGTGACTCTGTATTATTTCTCGAAGTTTTAATCTTCAATTCATGTAAAGCTGCATGTAAAGCTTTTTGAACTGCAAAATAATGTTTTAAATTATTTATTTTGTTTTCACACGTATTTTTTCAACAATGAAATAGAATATATACCGTTCCAACATAATGCTTCATATTTACTAATGAAAGAGTCCAAAAAACACCTTCAAAATTAGTTTTAAATGAATTGGCATATTTGAAATATTTTATTCCATGTCGCCCATAATTAAAATTCGACATTCCATACGTTTTCTTTAAAGGTCAGCTAGGAGCGATGTGTAAATTAAATAGTCTGAGATTTTCAAATTCTAAGATTTGTTCGATTGTGGGATATAGTTTGCAATAAAATTAGGGATAGATGTTTAGATGAGAACTTAAGTAATGATAAACGGCTTAAGGACATTAAAAAAATAATAATAATTTTAAACATATTTTATATTAAAACTTATAAATTAAAACTTATTTTACCCAAATAATTACAAATTTTTATGAATATATATAGTTACATTACAACATTTGAAATTTGTTATGATGCAACTGTATACAATTTTCTTTCCTATTTTTAAAACAATATAACCAACTATTCAAATCAATTCGATACAAATGTATACGTTTTAGCAAAATCCCTTCCTTCTTTTTGTGCTATTTTCAATTGAATTAACTATTATTTTCATCACGTAGAGATTTTAATGCAATGTAATTTTCAGAAAAGGGAATGCTTTTTTGATAAATAACATTCATGATAAATTCAAAGTCAATTTTTTTAATTTATCATTCCTGCTTAGAAAATTTAAAATTAATGATAACATGACAATTTTAAGAAGAATGCATCGTTAAAACATCATTTCTAATCAAAATGTTACCTCTGAGTCATTGGCAGCAACTTTACTCTTTCTACCTCCCTATTTTTTACCCTCCCGCCCTCAGGTGGAAACCCATTCATTTTTTTACCCCTTTTTTCCCCGTTCTTCCCTTCATTTCCTTTACCTAACACAAGGGCCTCCCCCATTTTTACCCTTAAGTTCCCCCCAGTCCCCAGAGGTACCCGGAAACGGGAGATCGTTTTATTTTTAGGATATTTCCTCTATTATCTACCTATGCGCTATTTCTTATATGGTTCCCTTTACTCCGTTTGGTTTCGTGAAGTATTTTAAAATTTTTGTCAGATACTGATGAGTCGTAGGGAATAATTACCTGAGTAAAAATAGGAACCGGGACTTTGAAGAAATTTTTCCCCCACCGTCACACTGATGACAAATGAAAGAAGAAATATTACAAAAACATAGTCGGAAACTACATATATTTTACATATGCTTTACAGACTGTGATAAATCCGTTCGTTACTCTTGTTAGGTAACCTAATATTAGTTGTGTAGCCTTAAGATTGAAGAAAAAAAAAGTGCTTTTTTTTCATTTTTTTTAACTCATTCATTCGTAAAGAAAACACCAACACCAAAAAAAAAAAAATTCTCTATAATTTTTAAAACTGTATCATAAATGAAAACATATACTATATTTATTTTTACACTGCAACTAAGTTTAAACAAGTTAATATAATTAATTATATTAATTTTGTAGTTCGTTTTACTCCTTTTGGTCTTGTAAATTATTTTAAAATTTTGTCAGACATTGACGAGGAATAATTGCCTGAGTAAAAATAGGAACCGGGACTTAGAAGAAATTTTTCTCCCCTCGTCACTCTGATGACAAATGAAAGAAGAAATATTACAAAAACATAGTCGGAAACTGTATAAATTTTTCATATGTTTTAAAAACTGTAGTAAATCCGTTCGCTACTCATGTTATGTAACCTAATATTAGTTGCGTAACCTTAAGATTGACGAAATAAGGTTTCTTATTTTTTGACCCATTCTTTAAAGTCCGTAAAGAGGAACACCACAATAAGTGATGTAAAAAAAGAGACACTTTCTTTGTAATATTTAGGACTGTATCATATTTGCATATTTATTTTTATATTTATTTTTATATTTCTCCTAGATTTAAATTAAATATATATAATTATGTAGTTCTCTTTACCCCGTATGGTCTTGTAAATTATTTTACAATTTTGCCAGACATTAATGAATCGTAGGGAGTATTACTTGAAAAAAAGTAAGAACTAGGATTTTGAAGAACTTTTTCCCCACCGTCGCTCATGTTATGTGTTAGATGACAAATGAAAGAAGAAATATTACAAAAAAATAGGTGGGAAGTACATATATTTTTTATATGTTTTTACGGACTGTGATAAAGCCATTCGTTACTCATATTATGCAACCTGTAGTTATGATTTTATTTTATTTTATAACCGTCGTTGAACAGCCGACCCAATTTCATGGGTTTACGACTACTAATGTTCAACTCCGTAGCCTTGTAATTTTGAACCAATCCAGAAGACAAGGAAACTCCTGGATCAGTACCCCCAGAGGTATTGATTTGTTATGGGAACATGGAGGACTTTGAGACTCGACAGATTTAACGTGCATCAGTCACCATTTACTACACGGGGAGTCTTCGGTCGGCGAGGATCGAACCCACGACCTCTTGGACATGGGCCCAGCGCCCTACCGACCAGGCTATCCCGGCCCTTGTAGTTATGATTTTATTTTATTTTATAACCGTCGTTGAACAGCCGACCCAACTTAATGGGTTTACGGCTACTAATGTTCAACTCCGTAGCCTTGTAATTTTGAACCCAATCCAGAAGACAAGGGAACTCCTGGATCGAGTATTGGGAGAAATTTGCCTTCGTGGAGGACTTTTTGATGGAGCTAACCCGCATTTGCGTTACATGGAGAGGAAGACCACGAGAACCTCCCACGGTTAGCCTGACGGCAAGGGGACTCTAACCCATGATCCGTCTACCACTGAGGATATTTCACGTCAGCACTGTGGTCAGTGCAAGCCGGATGCGGAATTCGTATCGACTGGGATTCGAACCCGGTTCGCCTCATTGGAAGGCGAACGCTCTATCCCCTGAGCCATCGCGGCTCTGTAGTTATGATTGAAAATATTTAATATTTTTAAAAAAATTCTTACTTATTTTTTCCCATTTTAACCAATGTTTAACCATTAAGTTCGTTAAAGGGGCGCCCCAATATTTGTTTGTAAAAAATACTTTTTTTTTTTTTGCAATTTTTAGGAGTGCATTGTAAATAAAAACATACGTATTTATTTTCGTATCTCAACTAAATTTAAATTAGTATAATTAATTATGTGGGTTCGCTTTACTCTTTTTGGTCTTGTAAAATTATTTAAAATTTTGTTAGACATTGACGAGCTGTGAAAAAATAGAAAACGGGACTTGGAAGAAATATTTCCCCCACCATTACACTGCTGACAAATAAAGGAAGAAATATTGCAAAAATATAGTGGGGAACTACATATATTTTTTAAATGTTTCACAGATTGGGATTAAGTCGTCTGCTATACTTATGCATTGTTGTTGTTGTTGTTGCTTATCCTCATCTGGTCTGACTTAGTCAGACCTGATCTATGAATCCATTGATCCGAATGAAATCGAAGACCAAAAGAGGAGTAGAGAAGATGTCTTCCCATTGCTTATGCATTCCCCTAATGCACTGTAATTTGATATTATTTATCTAATCTTAAGATCAAAAGAAAAGTTTTCTTATTTCTTAAACCATTCTATAGAGTTTGTAATGGGGATACCTTAATAATTGCTTAAAAAAGAGTAATTTAAATCTTACTCTTTAAAAGTATTAAGTGTTATTTGCATATATTAGTAGCTTCTACAGCTTGACGTACGAAAAGAATCAAAGCATAAAGAAGGAAATTTACAAATAATATAATTCTCTAATAATAAAATAAAATTAGAATTATTAATCTGGCATGAACAAAATGTGTGAAACATTCGATTTTTTCTAGTTTTCCGTCTAGTTTGAGTGCAACAAGTGACCTCTTTCTCTCTTTCTTTTTTAAATAAATGAAAAATTAAGCACTCGCGGTATCATTAAAGATTCAAATGAGGAAAATGAACTGGGCTTTTATTAAAAGAGATAGAAACTTTATAGAAAATGGAAACAGCAAAGAAAATCGGCGAGAAATTTGGCTGCGTTCCAGAAAAGGATAAAGAAAATTTACGGAGAAAAAGTATTCTTTTTTTTTTTTTTTTTTTTTTTCACTGACTTCCTCTTAATTAAATAAAACTATCTTTAAAATGAAAGTAATGCTACGATAAAAAATAAAAAATTATGTAAAAAAAAAATTTATTTTGAGTGTAAAAAATAGTTAAATTCGTAAATAAATAAAAGGCATTAGTTTTTTGTTTCTTTTTTATTTACTCCAAATGATGTTAGAAACGAATAAATGAGATTTATATTAGTCAAGTGTAAGGCTGTTAACTTAACTAATCAATAAACATTATTTTATTAATTAGATCATCATTATTTTCTTTAATTTTCTAATTAGCTTTATAATCCTTTAAACATTTCTGTGTAAAATATTACCAATAATCAATAAGTAACAAGTATATAATAGGTGAAGGAGAACTGAACTTTGAAAACTATGGTTGTAAATTTGAAGTTGTATTTTATCCCATTTTCGGCCTAAGGTGCGCTGAACTCACTATTTCAATAAATATTTTTCTATTAACACTATTAATTAATTAATTTATTTTATTTTATTTTTTTGTTGTTGTCAAGGGTTCGGCAGACATTTATAAAATATTAATAGTTCGATTGGAGTAAACACTTTCCGTTAAGAAAATTTTAAACTATTCTAGTCGGTTGAAACGGTTATTAACAAATTCGACTTTTTGAAAATTTATAATTATTCCATTTGAGGTTAATAATATGTTTTTATGATGGATTAAAGTTGCAAACTCTGTAAAGAAATAAAAACAAAATAAATTTCATAAAAAACTCGTCCATTGATTTGGCCAATAGTGCATATGCGCACAATTTTACTTTTTAAATAAAATATAACTTTTCATGCATGAAGCTTTTTTGTGTCTTCATGAATGTAATTTAAGCGCATTTCAATGAAAATAATACCACTTTTTGGAAAATTTCTATGCTTGATCTGAAATGTGTTAATGACAGTGATTGATTTTAAAATAGTTCAAAATATTCATGTCCAACTTGAGAAAGAAAGTTTTTTCTCACGTGTATTTTGTTTTTGTCTTTAATTCAATGCAGTTATTGATGTGGAAATAAACATCTTCAACTGTTTTTCTTGAAAAATTTTTACACAGACATGTTTTTTTTTCTTTCTCTCTTTAAGTGACACTACAGTGATTGATTCGAAAAGTCTTAAAAATATCGATGTCTAACTTTAAAAGGATATTTTATTTATTTATTTATTTTTTTGTAAACGTCACTGCATATTCCTAAAGGGAAGGATAGAGGATTGTTCTATATGATTCTTACTTAAGAGGAGGATTTCAAGAAATGTCGCGACCCCAAATTTAAAAACGTAAGAGTTTGCAACTAGATCTGCAGCATTTGGAAGTTACAGACTTTTGAACGCATGATTGTTTGCCTGGCTACTTGTTTCGTTTTAAACTTATAGACTTTCCCTTATGGTTGTTAATGTTGGACAAGTTTTCAATGCTTATTACTGAGTGCAAAGCTCTCAGATATTTTAATGATCTGCCTCAAAAGTATTAAAGAGTTCGAGAGTCAATGGCATGATAGTAAAAGCTAGACATTTGCCAACTACAAAAAGAACAACAAGATCTTGAAACTTAACAAGCCATACTTTATAGATAGAGATGGGATTGGAAAAGTGGATACTTCCATGGCTCAGTGGATTTGCTTTCTTCAAACACGGGCTTCGGGTATTAGCATACTTTAAGTAGGCAATGTCATTTACGTCTGACTTCATATAGCGCTCTTATCACCAGCATTGAAAAGTCATTCATAATTGAATTTGAAGATATCAATGTTCAAATCTGTCGCCATGTAATTTGGAATTTAACCAAGAAGACAAGGGAACGCATGAATTCAATGGGACTAGTGTACTCTTATGGTGCACTTTCTTGAGTGAAATGTAATTCTTATTTGCGTTACATGGAGAAAAAAACTGCATCAATCTCCCATGCTTAGCATGATGACGAGGGGGATTATTTTAGATTTAAACTCAACATATAAACGCATGGCGGAAAAAAAGCGTGCTGCAGTTGTCATGCATACTGTAGTTGTAATTGTTTAACGCATTGACGCAGAAATGTCATTAAACATATTTTTCATACTTTGTTCGTTACCTTGTATTCCCTTAGGTTAAAATGAAAGAAAAATATTATTTTTAGTATTTTAATAGCTTACAGTTAGGAAGACATCGATGTTGCTTTCTGTAATTTTTCAAACATCACACTTCCAAATAATAATTTTTCGAATTTGTTCTTAATTGCAGTAATACAGATAGATCTAAGAGAAACAGTAATTCTGCATTGAAATTTCTTTAATTTACAAAATCAATTATTGATAATTTTTTGAATCTGAATAAAAAAGAATTTTTTTTCCAAACTACTTATTTTAGTTTTTTTTTTTTTTTTTTTTTTTTTTTTTTTAGTGCAAATAAAATTCCGATAATCTAACAGATTTTTTTAATAACTATTAGACAGTTCTTTTATATTTAAAAAATATCAAATTATATCTTTACTTATATTTAAAGCGTTAAAAATGTATAAAAAGGGACACTGGTGTCCCATCTGCGCCAAAGTGTTAACGAACAAACTAAAACTCCACAGATATAATTTTTTCTCGTTCAAAAGCTTTGTGAGTGCTCTCTGGGGAAAAATATAAAAGTTCATAAAACAAAACAAAAATTCAGTCATATTTAAGTCCTCAAACTTTGCGCATTGATTTTTGAAAACTATTTGAAATTACTGTTATATGATAAATATTCTTAACCGAAGTATACAAACTTGAAAATATGAAGGTATTCCCAGTGTTACACAAATTCTCATATATTTTATTACAATCACTCATAGTTTCCATATTTTATAATCATAAAGACATTACTTTTAAAAGCGAGAGCAAAAAATTCCGTAATTGATTATATTTGCATTCACGAAACAATATTTTTTCCAAAACTTAGGTAGAAAAATAAAGTATGGTCACTTTATGGAAGAACCAATATTCCCTACGGTCAATTTTTAACTTTGAGATACGAGTGTTTTCAGCGATTTTCTTTTCAGGAAGAGAAGCTGACACAAGGGGTAGATTTGAATTGCTTTTCGAGCTTTCTATTTCAAGAAGAAACTGTTTTCCTGAAAACCTCTTTAAAATGAATAGCATTTTTTTGAAAACTCCTACTCGATTTCAGAGTTTGATCCAGCAAAAAATAATCGCTTTTCTCTATACAAGACTTATTTGTTTTCCTCTTATATGATAAACATTTATTTTGAATTTATTTCATAACCAAACATTTTCCCTTTATTTTAAATTTCTATAAAAAAAATGCAAATAAACTACTAGAATACTGTAAAGGAAGATCTTGTTCAACTAAACATTATGAATCATATTGTTTCTATGTAGAATTTTCAGCAAAACGAAATTTTTTAATGACTAAATGTGTTTTTATTAGCTGAATTTTAAAGATTGCTTTTAACGTGTAAAGCACATTTTTAGATCTTAGATAACATTTTTAACAATATTTACTAGATTTTAACAAATAAAACAAAATTGGAAACTTTAATTAGAAAAATGACAAAATTATTTGCATTATTTTTGTCTTATAATATACTTATTTATAGTAAGTTTCAATTATGTATGTATTTTAAACCCGCTATTTTGACACATTTTAACTCTATTTTGAAAAACATTTTTACAGCACGTAAAATATTCTTATGTTAGATACATTAGAAGTTTTAGTCCATTGTCGTCGGGCTCACAATGTGAATATTTTGTTTGTGTTTGTCTACCCAAAAATATCGAAATGCAATTTACAATTGGCAAAGAAGTTTTCTTGAAAGCAACCAGACTAATGAAGATGTTTAACTAGATTGAGTCTACTGATCTTTTAATTAAATTTTTGATTGTCTATTCAACACATGGGAATAAATACAATAATGGTATTCATCATTAAATCCTCATACTGTTCATGTGCCGTCCTTTGGGTTATACAGATATCAAATTCAATTTTTTTAGTAAACATTTTACAGTTCATAATGATTTTTTTAATTTTTAACCTAACTAAATATTAACTATTTTTGTGTGATATTGATTTTTCGTGGGATATTTACATTGATATACTTTTTAGACCATTTAGATTTCTATAAAAATATATTCTAAGAATTATTTTTACAGTCCAATATTATCTTTTTGGGCCTTATAGATATCAGATTCAGTGTTATCAGTAACCGTATTACAGTCCGCAGGGATTTTTCTTTATATTTTCTTTCTTATAAAATCATCCATCTTTCAATAATATAAAAGCTTTGTATAATTTTAAATTTTTTTTTTAGCTCATTTAAATTTCAAAAAATCTTATTTTTAAAATTCTATAAAATTATAAAAAGTCTTCTTTATTTTCTAGTATGAAATAATACATGATGCAATGGCGACATTTTTAATTAGATTTTAATCCAGCCATATTGTTCGAACTAAATGTAGACTGGTTTTTAATCTCTCCTTAAAGAAAAGCTCGTTCCTGCGTTAACTTTGATCTTTAAGGTACCAAGCGTTTGATATCTGTGAATCTTCCACAAAATTTATACGCAGTAGAAAATTTTCTAGAACATTTTTATTTAAAGAGTGAACATGCTCCGGCTACGGTGTTTGAACCAATAATTAATTAAAGGCTTCGACACCGGGGCTCGATGAGGCGTCTTCGAACCCCCACTTAGCAAGAGGTAGGATTAAAGAGGATTTCTAACAGTTTTGCAAAAGGATCTTTATACCGTTTTGCATATGTAAAGCCTATCCTTACCCACATCGACTAAATTTCTACCTAACCTTCCTGCTGTGCTTGGACTAGGATCGCGAAGTTGCAACCTACGATTTACAAAGGGAGGAGCTTGGACTCCTAATCCCGATCAGACTCCAGGACGTCGAAAATAGCTAATATTGTTTGGCGAATCTCGAATCTTGATGAGTTCGGGAAGCAATTAAACGAAAATGGCTTCGATTCCCGAAAACCATGAATAGGAGTAGATTGTTTGTGTAGCCGTTTTGTCTTCAAAATGTTTGAATCATATCTGGGAGGGAGAAACAGACGTTGAAAATCCCCAAAGAAGGAAAAGGAACCAGAAACATCCTCTTTTACGGATATTTTAGAGGGAAAAGATGCAAAGAATGATTAGTTGGGAAGATAGGCGAAGGAAGTGATTCTTGCAGGATTAGATGAGAATTCTTCACTTCTAGACAACAAAAGGAAAATTCGGGATGAAAAGAATTTGGATCCGGAAATTTTCTGGAAAAGGCTTTTGATAAAATGGATGTAATTGGTAGCGCGAAAGATGAAATAAGGAAAATTGTCGCAAGTCTTATGAAACAGTTTTACTGCATTTTTAGATGTTGCAATGTTGTTTAATTCATGATATTTTCAAATAGTGGTTGAAATCGTTGTCTCAATTGTAACACTTTTTGCTCTAAGTCTAAATCTTCTATTTCAAAATAATTAACAAAACAGAAATCGTGATGCCATTAATCCTGCCGGTTCAATTATTTGGTAATTTTGTAACTGCTCTGATTCACGCAAACTAAAATATGTTCAAAATTTCTCTAGTCACTATACAATAAATTTTAAATTAAATTCCTTACTAACTTAATCCTCAGTATTTAATTCAAAAACCAATAATAAATGGTTTTTGAGAGATATACCAATAGTACTTTAACCAATAATAATTGAAATATATACTCACCTATTGAAGTGTGAAATAATTTTTAATAAAATTCCTTTAAATGAAATTATTTAGAAATATAAAATAAATGAAATTAAATGAAAATAAATGAAATATAAATGAAATTATTTAGAAATATATGCATAATATAAAATAAATTTGTTAAACGAAGTAAAAAATAGCGTAAAATATATTACTGCGAATTTAGTAACGATTCATCACATTTTAACTACCTCTTCACATTTATCAAATCTCTTACTGGTTTTTTTTATGTAATGAAATGTGATTTTTTTTAAATATCTTTATAGACATCCTATGAAATTAAATGTGTGAAAAAATACAAACTTAAAATTTCATGGGATATTAATAAATGACGTGAATGTATTTTTGCAGTCGATAAAGTATTTATCAAACTCTGAGTTTTACAAATACAGTAAAAGTCTTTTATTACTGCAACTCGCAACATCAGAAGGAATAAATGAGTGAATGGTTTAAAAAAAAGTTTCCCAATATTTTGATAAGAAACATGTATTATCCAATGGTTTTTTGATGACGATTTTAGTATCTGGTCTTATGAATGTATGAAATAATTGCTTTTATTTCTATAATATTTATAGTTATTCACGAGTCTTCACTTTAAATATCATTAGTGTTAAACAATTAAAATAGTGTAAGTCCTATTGGTCAAACAAACTTTCGCTTTTGATATTAAAAAAAAATCAGTTTCTTTTAAGAAGAAAAGCACACCTCTTTCATTTGTGTCTTATAATGTTTTCTAACTTAACTTCCTATAAAAACGTGAAGATTTTTTACACTATTTGCAATAAAAAGTCATAAGGCCCCTTTCAAATATGACGTAAGCACCTTAAGAGAGCTAGGATACACTGTAAAAAATTCCTGATCAAATTATTACGTGCCGGTACTTTTTACCATAAAATCCACACTTATCGGAACATGTTACAAATAAATAATCTGATATGCCGTAATTTTTTTTAGTAATAATTATTGTACAATCAGTAAATCACTCTAATTAAATAAATATTACAGTAAAAATTATGGTATAATATTTTGCGGCAAAAATGAAATTTTGTTTAAAATGGATTTTACGGGTGATGCATCCAAAGTGCCGGTATTTTAAACCGTAATTTTATCCAGAATTTTTTTTACAGTGCATGCGATTTGCTGATGTTAACAGACCCTAAGAATGGAGATCTAAAATTATTAAAATGTGCTTACGTAATATTTGGTTTGAATGGCCCCTAACAAGTATGTTTATTGAAAAAATAAGTTGACTTAACGCATAAATTTACTAATTTTCCAATTGTAAATCCAATTATTGTTCCATTTGTAAGTTATCCAATTGGATAAACATTTTTCTAAGTTCACAGAGCACGCAACACTTCATAAAACACACATGGTATAAAAATATAAAATAATGCAGTAAATTATAAAGATTTAACTTTATTTAATAATTTTCCAACTGTTCTTTCCATTTCCCGAAGTTCATTTCAAGTCGATTTTATTTGATAGGTCTATACTTACACGTTATATCTTAATTAATTATAGCTATCAACTTTCAGCTAATAACTCATGGTTAATTATCCCTGTGACAAAACACTGAATAATGCATTATTTTGCCACAAAGAGTGTATTTAGTATCCTGTTATTGATAAGGTATACACACTTCTGCCATTGCCTTCCTACTCATCTTGTTCTGAAAAGGTTTAATAATAGATCCTTTAAAAAGTATTTTTAGCGGACAGATAAAAAAATAGAAAGACAAATAAAGTCATTAAAGGTTTAATTTTTATTTGTATAACTTTTATACTATCTATAGACTATAAATAAATAACCTATAAGAGATTGATTAATTATATTTTATAAAGATTTGAAAAACTTGGAATCTTATACAAAAATTGACTTTCATGGGTATGGAAACATAAACTTAATATGCTAATCAATTTGTGCAGACGATATTTTAAGTTTTATAATTATTACATTTTTAATTGCGATTTTTAACTTAAAAACATCTTAACAAGTAAATTAGAATTTTAAAGGGCTGTCCTTTGAACCATTAAGGTTGCATTATAATACCGATCAATAGATAATAATTTAGTGGACTGAACATGAAAATAAATAAATAAATAAATAAAACTTTTGGGAAGGGACATTTTTTCCTCTACCGTTTATCAACAATAACAACAAATTTTCCGTTTCTTAAAAAATTCTTTGAAATAACTTAGCTTAATTGTCTAAATCTATTAAATTCATAAAGCTATTATAAATACGGTTAAGGGTTGTAGTGAAGGGGATACAACAGAAGGTGCTTTTGTCCAATCGGTTTCTTAGTGTTTTTTTTTTTTTTTTTTTTTTTTTTTTTTTTTTTTTTTTGCTGCAACTTTGCAACCATAAAATTTTTAAATAGGGGAGTGTCGGGTACCCCCGACCAGCGGGTACCCCCACCCACTGTCAATTTCATATGTATAGAATATTTGTTCAAGTCAATGGGCCATCGGACATTGATTGTTATATTAAAAAAAGATTATTTTCAAAGTTTCAAGTATTTATGCAGCTGGTAACATGGTAAGCAATAGTTTTGAAAACACGTTGAATACAGTAGTCAAATTTTTTAAATTTCTATTTTTTTTAGGTTAAACTATTCTTTTTTTGGTTTATTCTTTTTGCATTATTTAATTAGATTATAAAACAATAGAAACATCCACAAATATTGATTATTACTCAATATTATACAGAAATATAAGCAATACTCCTTAAGTGGGCGGGGCTACCCGACTCTCCCCTATATAATAAAAATTTTAGTTAAAAACTGAAAATTAAATGTAATATAATTTATAATGTTTATATTTTGTAACAATTGCTTACTTTCTATTTAGTATTAACTTATGTTTTGAATTTAAATTGAATTAGAAAAATCTTGCTTTAAAGTGATTGAGATTGTTGAACCCAATGAAGTTACACTGTTAGAATTTTTATCTAACGGTATCATCTGGAATTACGGTAAAATAACAGGAAGCAGTCTCTTCATCCAATTAGCCATAGAGTTTTTGGTTTAGAAGCATTTTTTTTAATATACTGTTTTGAAACCGTTTACAAATAGTACGGTCAAACAACCGTAAATACAAAACTATATGGTTTTGTAATCATTTACAACTAACCTAATTTCTAAACCGTAAAATAAAACTTAAGAGGATATTGGAGTTCTGTGGGTGCTGCCCCTTTTATAGTGAATGCTAGTTTCGGAATGTCCAGGATCACTGATTAAAAGGTGCAGGACACTGAAAACTTTTCATGTGCTAAAGGAATGAAAAGAATATTGTGGTGTCATCCGCTGGGATTCAAACCCTTGCTCAGCTGGTCATGAGATTGGCTGATTTATCCTCTCAGCTACAAAATGTACCCAACTGAACGGAACAGCGTGACTTCAAAATCTAGGCCTTGTTGGCGTCATTCTGCCTGTTACCCGTATTAGGTAAATACAATCAATAAATGTTTTTATCACACTTAACAATTTGAATTTCATCTTTTTTCTGGTGATTTGACTGTTTTGGTTGGATATGGTAAAATAACAACTAAATAAATTTTTAGTTAAACACTTTTACTGAGAAATATTTAACAGTTTAGGAACAAAAAAAAAATCTATAACAATTCTACCTGTAATTTTCATGACAAAATGTCCATAGCTCTGTTACTGAAAAAATTTGCCCCTACAACAGTCTGTAACCTTTACGTAGCAAATGTTTTGATTTTTATCTAAGTTAATTTTAGATCATAATAATAAATCTTGAAACAAAACACTTTGCATAACAGTTTAATCATTAATAATGCATAAACAAGGTTAGTCACACCCCAATATTTAAAAAGGTTGCATATTTGATTGAGCATTCCCATGCTTTTTGTCTTTGACGATTTAATGACAGACTTCCAAGAATTTCTGTATTGTTACAGGAAAAGAAACTATAGAGAAAGACAAATGAAAGCCATCACAGATGTTATGGGTGTCATTTCTTGGGCGGGGACAAAACAACATCCCACTACTAACGAGGACATTTATTGTTATTAATGAGAACTTCATTTTGGGTTAATTGGCTCTCTGAAGTAAGACTTTTCAACCAGCATAGACTACTTACCTTGCTATAAATGTTTTTCTTAAACTTTATTCTTGTTCTTCAATTTCATTTGCCATTTTCATCGAAGTAGGATACAAATGAACCAATTACGTGAAATCAAGGAAATGAATCTGCGTTATTGGTACTTAAGAGTTTCCTGGAAAATATATGCCAACAGTTTGGGCGTTTTTAACGAAGCTTTAAAGACATAACATCTATCGAAAAATATTACAATGTTGCAATTTTGGAGGAAAATAATTTAAATAATACTTGACTTTCTGACATAGTTCGATTACATGCATAATTTTATACAAACTTTTTATTGTTAAAAAAGTAAATACTAAAGAATTGTAAAATGATATTTAAAGCAGAGTAAATAAAAATTATTTAAAATAAAACTGTCGAATTATTATAAATATTAGTAGCAGTTATAACTATGTCAAAATATTAAAACTAGTTAACTTGACAAAAGAACGGAAAATAGTGCACTGAGAAAAAAAAAGTATGGTCAAAACTATCAGAATATGGTAAAATTTGACATGTTTCTAGCTATATAGGAACACCAAAAAGCTCGGTTATTTTCATCGAAACGATTTGGTAATGATTTTGGAAAAATTAACGATAAAATGTGGTTTTAAAAGATGAGATAAAACTTGGTGAATGTGGTCAAATTAAGTAATTTTGTCATAATACATAGAGCATGGCATAAAAACGATTTATTCGGTTAAATTTAATTTTTAGTTTTGTATTTTTTACTAAATGTGTGCTATGAAGAACTGTAGTTTTAAAAACTAGAATTTCCGATTAATCGTTACCATTGGATCGGAAAAAATATCAAATGAATTGTTTAAATAAAGTATATATTGTTGTTATTAACCAGAATTATGTTTTTTTTTTTTTTTTTTTTTTTTGTTTTTTTTTTTTTTTTTTTTTTTTTTTTTTTTTTTTACCAGACATGCCATTATCATACAGTGCGGTAATTTCACCAGGATGTTTTTCTCCTTGTAGAGATTTTGTTATACATTTTGCTTTCATATATTTTGGTTTATGGTTGGTTGGTTTATAAATCGTTTGCCGTATATTTTGGTTTTATTAACCAGAATTATGCTTCTTTTTACCAGAAATGTCATTACCATACAGTGCTATAATTTTACCAGAATTTAGAGATTTGAAAAATTTTATTATTAGACAAGCTTTTTAGTTTTATCCGACTTAAAAATTTGCTATGGTTTTTATCTACCCTCGATTTTGATAAATATTATATGATTTTTACTTGTTTAAACACCGATTTGTTATTTTAAGAATGCATTTTTTTTTTCCAATTGTAATTGAAAGAGAATTTTTAAAATACATAAAGAGGATGGCTATTTCGAAACATCCGATATTTTTATTGGTTGTACAACGTATAGCGTTTTATGTGACCAGTATGACTTAGTAAATTTTTACGTAAGATGAAACAAAATATTCTGTAATTAGGTAACGACTTCTTTCGGAGGTTTCAAAAAGTATAAAATAAATGTATGCGTACAATACGCAAAATAAAAAACAAATTGTTATAGTTTGAGAGGTAAAGGATATGCTAATTTGTTGGTGACTGTAGACAATCAATCAAACAAAAGAACGTATTTCTTTTGAATAAAAATACCAATTTTTTCAACACTACTACATTTAAAATAAACAATTAATTCCTATGAAATTATGCTTTTTGTGAGAAATATGTTTTTTTTCATAACTGAGAGTTTTAACTAGTTACTCTTGACTGTTAGGCCTGTCCTTACCCAGCACTCTGTATGCCTATTCTGAAAATGGAGCAAAACGTCAATATTGAGAAAAGTCACATATTTGCGAAAATGAAAAACGTTCGCGCTCCGATTTTTTTTTTTTTTTTTTTAATGTTTGAAAACTTATTCAAATGTCGTATTATCTGAGCTCATAAAAATTTATAATAACTGTGAAAGCAGTAATTTAGATAATTTTCATCTACGGGGAGAAAAAATGGTTCAAAATTGGCAATTTTTAAAAAAGTTAAATAACTTTTAAGTTGTTTGTCGGTTCTTAAATCCATATAATTCTTCATGGCGAAGCGGTATATATAGTTTAAAATTATAGTTTGCTTCAAGTGTAAGGCACTAAACTGTAGCTTTTTTTAAATCTTCCTTAGTGAAAGTGATCGAATAACCATATTAATATAAACGAATTTTATAAAAGAATGCAAAAATCATTTAATTTTTTGTTCAATTAGTTTCAAAAATGTAGTGATATACCTAAAAAGTTAAATTAACAATCTGAGACACTAACTTTCTATGGATCTCGATTAATTCTCAACAATATATTCAAATGGTTAAATCATATTTGTGTTGTTCTAATGCACTTGCAAAAACAGCAAGCCAAATTTTTTTAAGGCAGAGAGTGCGTGTCTTGTTTTTAATGGCGCCATCTATGGCCAAGAATACGACTTCAGTCACACACACCCACACATCACAGTCCGTTTAAAGGGTGGACCCAATCATACATCCATTCATCTACAGATCGCAATTTTGATGTGAACCAGAGGATGATCAATCTCCAATTCCCCTGTAGATGTAATATGCTATGGGAATAAGGAGGACTCTGTGACTCTGCAGATATAACGTGCACCAGACACCATTTTCTAAACGGCGAGTCAACATTATATTAGCTTATGAAAAATTCGAATTCGTAGGAAAAAGGAAACTTATGGCAAGAAAAAAAATTTTAGCTCATGATTTTAATTATTTAATACACCAATTGATAAGTTACTAATTTGATCTGGAGAAACTTGAGATTCGACCCTGACCGTCGCATAATAATTTATTTACTTTACGTTTATTACTATCATTTGTTTATTTATTTAATGCACTGAATCTTGTACTGTCGAGGTTCTAAATAATATTTTAAATTTAATAATGCTACAATTTATATCTGCTTACTTCCGTTTTTATTAAAAAATAATAAACTTTGTACTTTAGTTTTAATAATAATAAATTCCAATATCATTTTCAGTACAAAAGTAAAAATTATCGAGTTCATTTATTTGCTATTATAAATTGCTACATTAGAAAAGCAATAAAATTATATTTCTTAACTTCTTTTAGAAATATGTTTTTGAATATGTGCTAGATTACTTTATGCCCTTTAATTATTTTAAAACTTTTATATTTATATCGTACCTAATTTTCTGTAAATATTCAGAAATGTTTATTTTTTAATTTTTGACGCTGCTAAATGAAAATGCATTTTCCTAAAGCTTTAGAAATATGTTTTTACCAAATAATTATAATACACAAACATAGGATGAAAACCAAATATTTCATTTTATTCTCAAATAAATTTATAAATTTTTCAAAAATATATATATAAATTCTCCAATTACTTTTTTTAGCTTAGTTGATTCTCTCGTACAATTTCTTTAAAGCGATCAAACTCTGTGTTTTTCTCAAAAATAGTTCCGTTTTCTAAAGAAAACACAATTCCACGCAATTTATTTATTTATTTTTTCATTTGTGAGTGACAATAGTATCTGAATTTCCCATGATAATGGTGGTCCACACTTCTCAAAATTAGCTTTTAAAATTCTCACAACTATAGATTCTCTTTATTTTACAAATTTTTTTTTCTCTTTAAATTTATCTTTTATTGTTTTAGTGCTTTAAATTGTTCTTTCCTCTTTTTTTCCCTCCGTATTTCTGAATAATTTTTTTCTCTCTATTCTTTTAATTATTTTTTGTTTGCCAATGTTTACTTTTCAATGTTTTCTTCGAATTTAATAATAGCCTTTCTTGGAATCAAGATTAAATTCTACAATACTTTTTTTTTTTCTTCCAAGAATTGAAAAAACGCGATAGAGCATAACACCGAATAAATTCCTCTGTGGGGGATGAAACAAACCATTTCTAATGCTTTCACTATTTATTTTGCATAATCAAATACAGATTATAAAAAAAACAAGGTTAATGTTTGGTTATTGACTTATTAAAAAAAATTTATTTTGAGTTTATGAGATAAAAATTTAATCTTAATAAGCCTTTAAAATATAATTATTACTCACAGAGAAAAGATTGTGAAACATTAAATTTTTTATCGACTTAGAGGTAATTAGTACACATTATTTATTATCAAATAATAAATAGTGTATAATAATTATTGTACATTCATTATATACAGTATACTCTCGATACATTGAACTTCGATATCTCGAAAAACTTGTTGTGTTAAAAAAATATTTTTTCCCTTGCCCTTATATATCCACCTTTTGTTCTCAAAACCTTGTAAAGTCGATTTTTCTATCGAAATAGAAAATGAATTTTTTTCTGAAAAATCACAATGTAAGTTTATTGTGAGCCAATTCTTTTCTATTTAATGCATAGTTATTTTTTACTTACTTTTAAAAATAAAATTATAATTGTTGCACTTAGATTTTTAGTCAACCATTATTACATACACATTTATTAGTACTTATTCTTATTTTTCATGACTCTACTTTAGAGAGTAATATTTTAAAAAATATTTTTCTACTTTTTAGAACACATTTAGTTCTAGACTAGCTATATCGAAATTTTCTTGGCGTCCCTTCAAATTTCAGACAGTATACTGTAATTTTTCAATTTATCGTTATAATAATTAAAATTTTAATTTTATGCTACTTATATTTAATATGAAGCGAATAATCATGAATTCTATTTAATGTCGCTTAAAATTATGTTATAAAAGTATGATTTTTTAAATTAAAATAACATTCATAGAAATGTTTTTAAAAGTTGTATATCTTACAATACAACATTTATTCGACCATAGTCAATTAAGTAATAAAAAATATATATGCAATCAAGAATAATTTTTTACATGTATTCAATTATGTTTGAATAAATGATTTACAAGTATGACAAATGTACAGCAACAAGTATGTGTAAACATATAAAAAAACCATATGCTTTTTTGCGCTTTTCATATATTTCTTATCTCATTAATTAATTAGTATATATAAGGTTAGCTCTTCGAACCATTAATGGGAGTTCGTTATAACCCGATTATAAGATCTTAAGTTATTAAGTTGTTCCGTTTTCAGTTTGTGCAATGTTCTCTGATCACACTTTTTTGGAAAATTATTAACTATGTGTGTACCAAAAGCAAAATTTTTGATAGTTTCTTTTGATAGACCAACATGAATATGTTGATCACCATCATACATAAGTTAACATCAAAACCCGTCATGCTTTTTGAGGATATTATCAAAACTATCCAACACCCCATGTTTGGTATTGGAACAAATTTATGTTGAATCAACATGAGCAAAACCAATATGGTTTGATGGTTTTGCTTGATGTTTTAATAAAAAAATTAAAAAAACATCATAAACCAACATATTTCATTGGTTACCAAGTAATTGTAACTAAACCTCAAACTAAAAAAAGTTTAGAGGTTTCTATTTCAGGTGAGCGTAACCATAAATTTTTTTTCAAAATTGACTTTTTCTACTTTTTATTTTCTGAAAGCTTGTAGTATGTAAGACTATAAGTTAAATTATTTTTTTCCAGAATTTGAATTTTTGAAGGATTACCTACAATTGTGACATTTATCTCTTTTTAACTACCATCACGGTTTTCAATATTTTTTTTTAAATACTGATCAATCAATAAAGCTGTATTGTCCCATTCAATTCCTGTTTTCTCATTTTGAGAGATAAAAGATAATTCAATAATCGAAATAACTACAGATGTTTATTTTTATTTATTTCTTAACTAAAAAAGAAAATTTTTTCTTAAAAAAATTTCTAAGCATTTTTTTTTTCTTCTTTTTTTTAAAAAAAAAAGACCTTGTGTTAACGATTTCGATTATCTATAATCTCATACAAAGAAACCAGGAATCGAATAAATGGATTTGGCCGCATAGATACAAAGATGCTGATAAGTCAGGTTTCCAGAATAATATTGAATTTGTGTACACGCGTGTTGCGTGTTAAAAGAATTCTGTGTTTGCAGCTATAAATTTTCCAAAATATTGAATTTCAGAAATTCATTTAAACATCAAATTTTCATAAACTAAGCTTCCAGAAAACGCAGCAAAGTGGAAATTAAATTTCAAAAAAAATTTTGGATGAAATCCGCACATAAACGGGATATTTCTTTCTGTTAATATTGCCACGTTTTCAATTTAGAAATTTGCCACGGCTGTGTTATTTAAAATTTTACGATCGATTAATGCTCTCAGATAGTTTCAAATATTTCCCTAAATATTTTGGAGAGAGTTAAACCATAACATAGCTTACAATCGCTACAACCTTAATATGCCCTGTGAAAAAAATCCGGATCAAATTACGGTATAAAGTAATGGTAATTCGGGCGCATCATCCGTAAAACCCGTTTTTACTGTTAAATACTATAAAGTTATATCAGAGTTTTTACTGTACTGTTACATGTACCGGTAGAAATGGATTTTACGTTAAAACTTATCGTCACTCTCACTGCCGGTACTTTTTACAGAAATTCGATCAGGAATTTTTCAAAGTGTGGTGCTGAGTTGAATAATGATGTTTCACCTCATAAACTTGAATACACGATACTATGCTCTAAATGGTACCAAAATATGGTTCAATTTAGCACCATATTTAGGTTGCAGCGAAATTTGCACCGCATTCTGCTTATTAAGTTATTGGTATAAGGCTTCAATATTGAACTAATTTTTCTGAAATTGTATGTTTAATGGGCGAATCTCAGGAATCATTAACCTATATATATGCCTTCAAACTTTTCTTGTAAATATATAACATAATAAGCGAAAATTAGTTCTAATAAAATTACAGGAATAACTATGCATTACTAACTTCAAAATACGTACAGTTTTGATCACGAGTACAATCACGAGTACTTACTTCAATCCTACATTTGACAACTTTTCATGAGTGTCGCTTTGAGTGTTTAACATACTTTTTTTTTCCAATATGTATTCTGTTTAAAAAAAAAAACTGAAAATCACTAAAAACATAATTTAGTAGCTCAGCTGTACTATCAGATTTTCTTGAATGATATTTTTCGTGAATATAGACGTTTGCAAACACTTAAAGTTTGTCGCCAAATTTTGGCACGTCAAACCGTAACCATCGAAAATTGAAAAAAAAAAAAGGTATACAATCGAATTCTGCGAGTTACAAGTTAAACTAATGATACAAGTTTGTTCTGTTTTACATAAGCTTTTGGAATATCACTAACATAAAACTCGCAGAATTGGATTGTATATCTTTTTTTTTCCAATTTTCGATGGTTACGGTTTGACGTGCGGTTTGAAATTTGAAGACATATAGGTTAATGATTCCTGAGATTCGTCCTTATATTTTCAAATTTACAATGCATTTTCAATGCTTAACGAATTATTTATTTTTGAAAGAAAAAACTAGCTATTATTTTTTTATCTAGTCACCAGATAAAGTGTTTTGTCTACCTTTGTTTTTGTTTAATTATTATTATTCTTTTTTTTTTTTTTTTTTTTTAAGTTCATTACATCAGATACCACAACTTAATGCGACATAAAAAGAAGTTGACAAATAATGGTGTTACTTCTGAACTAACAGGCGTAGCTGAAAGTCTCTAGACAAGATCAATGTTTTTTTGACAGCATAATTATCGTTAATGTAGTATGAGTATAGGGATGTAGTTGGCAACTTTAAGGTGGCCTAATTGTTTGGGGTGTCGTCGCGGAAATGTTCAGGTTATATTAAACTGATTTTAATGTTATTTTTTCTTTTTATTCTTACTTGAGGAATATTTTAGATAATTAGAATAACTTTCCTTATTTCTTTCAGGATGGTCTATTTTCAAAACTTATTCTATATGTTTTCTTTTTTTTTTTTTTTTTTTTATTTATTTATTTATTTATTTATTTTTATTTTTTTTTTTTTGCGTGGGTGAGATTCTGAAAAGAATGTAACATATTATAGGATATAGTTTCTTAAAAATTTTTTAATGAATACATTTCAATTTTTGAGAATTAAAAAAGAGTTAATATCTCTAAGAATAACTGCATACATTTCTAATTGCTATTTCAGCTTTAAAATTTTTATAAAAATAATGCTCAAGTATATATTTTATATATTTTTTTTAAAAATAAGCTTGTAATTTTTAAATTATACATAATTTTAAAGGTGTTAGACATAAGGTGTTAGACCTTTAAAATTACACATAATTTTAAAGGTGTTAGCATTTTAAGGCGCATTCAATCAGAAATTATGTAAATAGAAAATTGAAATTTAAGATTTATTCAATTGTTCTTATTATTTTTAGTTACTGAAACACTTTTAACTTTGAAATGCTGTTTAAGGTAATTAATCATTTGTGATATTTTGCGTTGCTCTTTTATTCGAATAAAACGGCTCAACACCACAATGACACAGTTCAACCGCCTCAAATATCTCTATATTAACTCGTTGAAATTGCATTGAAAAATGTGGAGGAAAAAAATAACAAATTTATTAAACTATATTTTTCAAATTTTTTCTTTTTCATAGATTACAATATGTAATTTTATTACAAATAGCCGAATATTAATTTTTGTTTAAAATTCATTTCATTTCAAATACATAGTAAAATGCAGAAAAATTATGGAGCGAAATTTTCGAAGTTATTTGTTTCAAGTCTAATATTTATTAGAATGAATTCTCGCACAATGTCTCTTTTCGTTTAAATTATTATTTTGTAAGAAATAAGAAAAATCAGCCAAATTCATGAAGCTATATGATTTAAATTTCATGCTTATCAATGTAATTAATTTAATCATAAATGAAACGTCCATTGCACAATATTTATTTCTGCTTTGATTTAGTTGTTTTTTCTTCTTCCCTTTAATAAATAAATTCGTAAGCACGTATCAAATATTTTAATAGGATGTATTACTCTTCCAAGCAAATGCAACAACTCTACACCATAGTTAACAGAGTTCATTCACTCCAAAAACCCCAATGTACTCCCTCACTCATTCAAAACACATTTTAAAAAAAATGTAGGTTACCTAACTGTTGAGAAAATTTATAAATTTTTAATTTAAAACCTAAGTTTATTTCAATATAAATGACTGTTTTCGTAAAAAATAAATATTGACTAGGTGGATAATTATATCAATATTGCTAATTTAAAAATTTATGTAATTTTTCATAAATATTTTAAAATATATTTATACTTTCTATTTTTTCCAACTGTTTAAATAGGGTGTATTACTCTCCCAAGCAAATGCAACAGCTCTACACCATAGTTAACAGAGTTCAATCACTCCAAAAAACCCAATGTACTCCTTCACTCATTCAAAACACATTTTTAAAAAAATTTAGGTTACCGAACTGTTGAAAATATTTATAAATTATATTTTAAAACCCAAATTTATTTCAATATAAATAACTATTCTAGTTATAAATAAATATCAGTTAGGGTAATAATTATATCAATATTGTTCTTTTAATAATTTAAATAATTATTTTTAATAAATGCCAAGAAATATATATCTAATTTTTTTTCATATGTTTTAATGCGATGCAAGATTTCTCCAAACAAATACAGCAGCCTAACACCGTATTTACCAGAGTTCATTCACTCTGAACCCTTCTATGTACTCCTTCACCCATTCAAAACATATATTAAAAAAAGTAGGTTATCAAACTACTGAAAACAATTTTAAATTGGATTTTTTAAACTTACACCTAATTTCGACTTAAATAATTTTTTTCTCTAAAAAATAGATTAATTATCGAAATTTTTATAATTTCGTTGTTTTGATTTAAGGCAATTACAATATGTATAAATAAATATCAAAAACAAAAAAAAAAGATGACATTTTCGGAGTTCATTCACTCCTATGGCATGAAAATACCTCACTTCACCCTTACAAAAAAAATATAGGTGAACATACCCGAATACAAACTGAGTCAATAGTTCTTCACCCACTCTTTTCCCTTAACCCTTCCATCCCCATCGCATCATATTGCCACCCCTTTCCCCATATACCGTTACCTACTCCCACCTCAAAAAAGGCGACTGTTCGATTCCAACATTTCTTCCGTTAATCCTTTCTACCCAATCTCCCTCCTACTTTTCTATTGTTGAAGGATCTGCAAACACGCGTCATTTTTGTGCTCAAAGGGCTCAAAACGCCATCTCAATGACGGAGGGAAAAGATTCTAAAAAGGTTCTGGTGAAAAAAACCTCAGGCAGGTGGTTCTTTTTCATTTATTTTACTGTCCCCTGTTACGTGACCAGGTGCTGTCACTTCATAGACCTGCCCTTAGAAGGCTCCCCCCCCCCCGGCCTATGTCACACGACGAGGGTCGTTGAACTACTTCCAGCATGAATCCCACCAGTGTGGTCAACATATGCGGGGGTAAAATGAAATTCAGTGGAGCACCCCAGAAAGAAAAGAAAAATCGTAACAGCTTTTTTCAAATTTGGACAGGTCCCAGTCAAAAAGGTCGACAAACCACGTTCTAGGTTTGTTTTTTTTTTCATCACAGTTCAATCGAGACTGACTCTCAAGGGTGGACAGACACATAAGTCAGCGTCAGATAGGTCAAAAGTCGTCTTTTGGCGACAGTTGCTTTTTTTTCGTCACTGGGATAGGCAAAATAATGACAGCAGATAATATTTTTCATCAACGCTATGAATGCCAAGTTTCAAATCTTTAAAAGTAGCCGATGGAGATTGGAACTTGCTGGTACAAAGGAAAGGAGAAATTATTAGAGAGAATTGACCCTGTTTGTCACACAAATCAATTTTTATTAAATCAGCAGGAATTGTTAAGAATAAACGATTTAAATATCGAAATTAGTTTCATTATTAGTCCCAGACCAAAAGTTATTTTTGCTTATTTTGCTTTTTCCTTAAATATATTAACACTTATCAATAAAATTTATAGAAAAGGAATATTAATCAAATTTATAGTTTCGTGTCCTTTTTTGTTGTTTAAATGTTCTTAAAATAGCGTTGTTAAGTGTTCTTAAAATTAATATGAAGTAAATATTTTTTATTTTAGTTGTTAAAAACTGCTTAAAAAGCCAAAATATTTCAGCATGAATATAAATTACAAAATTTTATTGTGGTCAGCAACTCTGATGGGTTACTGCGTATATACTTGTAAACAGCACTTTCATGAGCTTGCGAATTGGTAAAAGGTACATGCTTAAAATGAATCGAAACACTTTCAGCGTAGTTCATAAATTCCAGCTTCTTAAAACCATTAATCCGAAACCAAATTTTAATATTGTACTTAAGAGTAAACTTTCGACTTTAAAAGAAAAGAGCTTAGCTTCAAAGTTTTGTGATCACTTTTGCTTTGAATAAATCAATTAAATTCAAAGCTTTATGAAATTATTCATTAAATGTAGAAGTAATCATTTCACTGCATCGATTTGAATTTGTAACTCATTGCCATTAAAGCTTTTATATAATCTCCTTCATCTCGATCATCAATCCTATCATTTGTTTTCATTATATTTGCGTTGTTTTTATTTAAATGTTAAATTTACATATTTTAATAAAGGAAATTGTATTTTAATATTTTAATTCTAAGAAACTGCTGCATTGCTTTTTTTAAAAAAATTGATTCATTGTTGGAAATAATATCATATATATATATATATATATATATATATATATATATATATATATATATATATATATATATATATATATATATATATATATATATATATATATATATATATATATATATCTGAACTCGCTGCTACTGACTTTAAACGTTACATTTTGTATTTCAATTTTGAATTTTTTGCTTAACATATTTACTTTCGTGTTTAAATTTTTTTTTGGTGCTTCTTACACTATTGTATTGATATATGTTGGTTTGATTTTATTAATACAATATTTGAAAGCGCACGTTTTTACGTAGATAGTCGTGTGAGCTGATGACGATATTATATTGTTTCCTTATTTTGTTTTCTGGCATTATAAATTATTTTTTTATTTTTTTTAAAAATTTTGTAAATAATTTAAAAAAAATTTTCTTTATTAATAATTTTTCTCCTTCTCTTTAAAGTTTAATTCCCCCCCCCCTTGTTTTCTTTGTATTTTTAACTTATTTTATTGGTTCTATGTACTTGCAGCTTATTAGCAGTAAATAAAACTTATTATTATTTTTTCTTAATTTTCTTAATCTCTGTTTTCTTTTTTGTCTCAACAAGCTCTTTAAAATTTGAATTTTTTTTGGCATATTTCTTATAGATAAAGGAATGTTAAAATTCTCCTAGATTTTAATCCAACTCTAACAATTCCTTATATCATTAATACTAACCCTATTCAAATTATTGTCTTTAAAAATGGCTTATCATTCTTATTACTTTTAGATCCAAACATGAATTAGTTTCATAAAATTCAGACCCAGATATCTAAGCCACATGCGTTAAGTGTCGTCATAAAGAAAACATAAAAAACATACAATCTGTCTCATTCTGCTGTCTATTAAAGCAAAACACTTAATAGAGCTGGCCTTTGCCCGTTATATTGATGAGCAAATGGTTTGCCATCTGTTTAGTGGCTATTGTAAGTTTGCCCAATCAAATTGATGTCATGACATTCTTGAAATGAGGACAAAGACTTTTTTTTCAGTATGGAGGAAGATTAGCCCATTCAGTTTGGATATCGTTCCTTGTTTATTAGTTGTATAATGAAATGATGACACTCCCATTTACGGCATATGTGCTTTAATTGGCATTAGTATTTCAAAAAAACATAGGCACAATTCTTCTTTTAATTTTATTTCAAAGATATATGAAGAATGAAATCGTTCTATTTTGTGTACAGAGAAAACTAGCCTAACCATTTTTATAGACTTTCTTTAAAAAAAAAAAAAAAAAAAAAAAAAAAAAACTAATTCTAAAAATTGTTGCATTGAATATTTTACAAATGAAAGTAACTCCCTGAATAAATTTAAATCTGATGATTGAAATTTCTGTACTTCGATAAAAAAAAATTTTAATGTGTCGAACCATAATATCTCTTAAATTTTCAGCTACCTTAATATGTCGAACCATATTATCGTACTTCTTAAAATAAATCTCCTACAATTTATTAGGTTATATCTTCTTTTTTGATGGAAATTTTTTTGTTGTTGTTGATGAATTTAGTTTTGTGACTTTCGAAATAGAAGGAAGAAGGAACCAGCCATAAAAAATGTGGTTCAAACCTTTGAGCTTAATAATGTTACTTTTACGTTTTACATCGTTTTCCATGTCTCTTGCAACTGATTGTGCAAACAATTTTGCAATGAAAATTCCCAGCTAGAAAAAGGATATAAATTCTAAAACAACTTTTAATACATTTTGTATTTAAATTTGCAATGTAATTTATAGGTAGAATGGATTAATAAGTATGAATAGCTCTTGAAATCTTAATAATTAATTCTTGAAATCTTGAAATCTTAATAATTAAGATCAAAAGTAGTAGTGTTTCATTTTATATTGACGCACTTCATCTGTTGCTCGAACTGTATTATTTTGTTTTACTTTTATGTACGAATTACATTTAATATTTTATATTCACTTGCTACAAGATTGGCATATACAAATTGTATAATCAGATGCTATATTTTGCCTTATTTTTTAAAAAAAAAATTTTTGCTGAATTTTATTTAAAGGCGCTATCGTAATTTGGGCTTCTACTGAAACCTTTTGCAAAATAAATCGGGAATAAAACCACAAAAAAAAAAAAAAAGAAAACAAAAACAAATTGGTACTCTTTGTTACTTTTTAATCATGGTGTTGATTTCTATCAGATGTATATAATTGTTTTTTCATTAAAGAGAAAAAAGTTCATGAAGAATGACTCGAAATTTATTACTATCCAATCCTATATCCCAGTAAATATGAATAAATAGATCGCATACACTAGCAGTACGTAACTCAAACACTTAAATTGACGGATTTGGCGAGTTGCGCCCATCACCTTTCATTACCGACCAGTCAAAGATATTGGATTCCTTTTACACACTGGATTCAATTAGTTGAATCGGTCACAATCCACTTTGGGGGTAACCTGAAAACGGTCTTTTTGGATGCAACCCAAAAGCAGCTCTTGCAAACTAGTTGGACAAGAAAAAAAATCTTTCCCTAAGTCTAAACTTTCTTATCTACTAGGTCCTTTGCGTAAACATAATAAAAAAACAAAATAATCTTGACAGTTGTTTTCGTAAGACAAGATAAAGTGAGAGAGAGAGAGGAAAAAAAATTAATTTTTAAATATGTTTAAAAAAAAATAGACTGAAAAATTTGTAAAGCTTTAAACTGAGAAATGTAAGGCAAAGACTCAAATGGTTGACGTAAACCGGTGATGCTTTTTTGTAGAAAGTGTTTCTAATCTTATTATCCTTCCATGTATCATAAATCCAAATTGATTCCCTTAAATTTCATCTGTACTATTAGGCTTTATTTTAATCCATTTATATTCATTGAAGGGAACTTTAAAAGCAAAGAAATAAACTCCATTTATTCAAAAAAAAAAAAAAAAAAAACCGTTCACTAAATAAGAGAAAGGTCTTAAGAAAGCGACAGAACCCAACCAAAGCGAGATTTTGAGGTAGTCACCTTAAAGAAAGAATATTGCCAACCTTCATACAAAACCAGCTCCCACTTATTACTTCTTAAGCACAGTTTGAATCTATATACATTCGGTAATCTCTAATACGAAACTAACTGCCAAGTAACAATATCTTTACTTAATTATTTTTATTATCAACGCAAGTATTAAAAAAAACATATCTTTGTCTAGACTTCCTTACTAGTCGCAAACTTTTCAAGAACCAGAACCAAAAAAACTGATGGCCATTGTAGGAGGAGATAAAAATCAAATAGTTTCCGAAAAGGATTGAAGTAAAAGAAAGGGGGGTTTAAGAATGTGAAAGGCAAAAGAGTTTGAGGAATGATGCAAAGGGAGAAGGGGGTGCTGCGCAGTGAAAACAGAGGCCGCATCGTGGTTGGTCATGCATAAATTGGAATCTTTCTCTTTTGGCACACTTCGAAATTGTAAAAGGAACCTTCGGACAGAGGAACCCAGAGGTCCGCTCCAACTGATTGCCAAGAGAAGATCGATAATGGCACCTTTTCTCTTACAGCCCTTTATGGCGCTGGGAACAGCAAAGCTTGATGATGATGCTGGGAAAACGAACTTAGAGATGGAAGAGTAAAATGAGGGGGTTGGGGTGGGGCTGAGGTGAATTCGCCAGATTAGTGAAGTCCTGTGTTGTGAATGGGAGGTTGTAGAGGGATGCATGAGGGGCAATTGGAGATTCTCCCACAGTGTAGAGGTAGAGGCTAAAGTTGTTGGGGGTGGGGGTGCTTTTCCTGGATGCGACTCATTAATTGGGAATAGGAAACATTCCACTGCGTTTTTGAAATCGAGCGAGCTTCTGTTATTTTAATTTTATCTCTTTTTTATTTATTTTTTTTTTTTCATTGGAAGATGGTGTGGGGTGGGAAGATTTGCGAAATTGATTTTTTTCGGTGCTTTTCCTTATTTATAAAGAGGAGATCGCGGTAAGCAATTACAAGTTTTTATTGTTATCGTTATTATTTTTCATCGAATGTGTGAAAGAGGTGAAGGTTAAAACACAGCTTCAGTTGATTTTACTTGGTTAAAAATATCGTCTTTTTTTTTTTTTTTTTTTTTTTTTTAACTTAGTGTTTGTCGATTTTAGCTTATTTTATTATTTAACTTTTAAAAGATAACTCATGAAGCGCATTTTTATTCAATTACATTAAAATAATAACAAAAATAACAATTATAGTAACAATAATAATAGTGATAATAACAATAATAAATACTGTGAAACTAATAACGACAATAATAATACTGAAAAATACCATTTTACATTTATTGTTTAAAAGAATTATCAAATAATAGATTATGATGTATATATTTATTTTTTAACAACCGATCTATGCCGGATATATGACCATAAAGTTGAATTAGAATTTGACTCCTTACAATTTTATACCCAATCCAGGAAACGAGAATTCTTTAAAATCAAGGAACGAAATCCACTCGTCTCCGCTCAGGACTTCTAGAACGAAGTTAACCTGCATTAGCATTACACGAGCGTACAAAAATCTCACGTGGTTAGCCCAATGACACAGAGACTCTAAACCGTGATCCATCTACCTCCGGGAATATTTTTTGCTCTGCACTGTGCACAGTCCAAGTTGAGAGCAGCGTAAGGATTTACTAGCTGTCACCTAGTTTTAAAACCAGAGTCCATAGAAGGCGAGTTCTTTATTTTTTGACCCATACGGCTTCCCTCTATGTTTGCACAATTTTTTTCTGCAAAATTAATTGTTAATTTACTGCTCTTAAGAAATTCATTCATTTCAAAATATCATATAGAATCAAATTTCCTTTCTTTACGAATATTAAATGAAGAAATAAATTAAATAAAAAATAATTAAATGAAAAAAAACTTATTAAATGAAAGAAAGAAATTAAATGAAAAAAAAATTTAATGAAAAAAAAATAATAAATGAACAAAAATAAATAGAACGTAATTTATTATCTTTTTTGAAATCTTCTAAAGTTAATATTGCACTTATACTATCTTACAATGACCAAATTATTAAAAGTTGAAATTTTTTTTTAAAAGTAATGTTCCTAAAGCAAAGATATTTTTAGTTCTACATAAACGCATTTTATGAAATTATAATATAAACGTATTTTAAAGATAAATTCTAAAAAATCAAATCTGTTAGTTTTTACAAATTTAAACATGACTAGCTTAACCCAATTTACCCAGGCAGCAATCGCCTACCATCATCCAATTTACTTTAATGGTAAGTACCACTTTGTAAAATTAAACATGTTTTAAATCCAAATTATAAAACTGTAAATTTATTAGTTTTAAGAAACAAATTTTTAGGAACTAAAGTAATTTTTTATCAGTTTTACTATTTACTTGATATTTAGATTTAATATGTGCTATTATTGTTAGTATAAATATTAGCATTTACTTAATAAAAAAAGTCTGAAAAAAGCTTGATTATGCTCTCTAAATTATAATTTTACCGTTAATGTATTTTTCAACTAATAAAATAAACAAATGCATTAAATTTGAGTAAAATTAAATAGGAATAAAAAAATCGATGCTAAATATTTATTTCTTCATATGTTTTTAAATTTATTAATTTTAACAAGATAATACAAAATAATACGATAATAGTATGTAATACAATATACTTAAAGAAGAATCACATAACAACGATTTATAGATTATCTCATATGATTTTGTTCTTGCCTTGATTTAAAAAAAAATAATGTTTGGTTATTATTTGTTGGAAATCGAACAATTTATTATTCCGTTTTTAAATTATTCAGTTTTACAATCAATTAAAAATTTTACCAGTTCGAATAAAAATATGCAAAAGGTAAATTCTAAATAAGAAAATAATTTTATGTAATTCAAAATACGAAAATAATTTTAAAACGCAGATGAAATCTTTTGCCGTAATTGATGGCGCCATAGTGATAAAGGCTTGTTGCTTTTACTAACTTCTAACTTCTGTCTCAGCTCGCCTATACTTTTAAGGGGAGTACCAAACAAAGGAAAGTATAAAAATTGAAAAACATATTATTTTGTTAACCATAATCTCAAGAGATAAAATTTACTGGCTTATTTATTGTTAAACAGGAGCGGTAAAACATTTGTAAGAGTTTATGCCCGTGATAGAATTTTCAAAAAGTGTAAGTTATGAAAATTGAAACAAATATTGCACTTCTAGTAAACATAACATTAATTTATTGGTCAATTGATTATTAAGAACTCTCCTTGGTTGCACAGGGCCTGTATTAATCAGGGATATTTTTTTTTATGAAATGCACTATGGTATACAAAATTCTACTTTAACTCTATAAAATGACTCTATTTTGTTAAATGTTCTTAATTTTAAAATCTTCCCCCCCCCTTTTTTTTTCCCTTTTAAAAATAAAAATAAATAATATTTAGTGATCATTGATTAGCAGGAATTAAGAGATCATTGGCTTTAAAGCAAAGATATAAAGCAAATACAATATTGACTATTAATTTAATGTTTAACGGTTTAACGGTTCGTTCTTAAAGTTTTGCAGCAAAATCATTAAGATAATTAAAAAACAGAATGTTTTTACAGTATCGTAAATAAAAAAAATTCTGCATTTAAGTTAAATCATCTGTGTGATATTTTTCATCACACAGTCAGTCTCTCCCTCTCTCATTCTATTCATTACTCAATCAAGCACTTTTACTTTAACTTCCATTTTAATCCTTGAAGTTTATACCTCGATGCAAGCTATAAGTTGTTTCTTTCCCTAAATTCTAGATCTAGTCTTAATGTGTCAGACCATGCAAAAAATGATACTGTAACTTTAATATGAAAATATTAGTAACAAGGCCCTACACCTAATTCTTTTGAACCTTTCTGGGTCTAATAAACCAAAATCTAGAACGTGAGACTAAAATGAAAAATCAAATTGTGTTTTAGTAAGGATCATTTCCGGGATCTAAAATGGTGATCATAATAATATCAAATTGTGTTATAGTGTAAAGGTTCCAAGCCTGTTTCTTTTGAGTCTTTAATGCAACAAATTTTTCACAATATTAAAGAAAAATTAAAAATTAAGATTGTGTTTTAGTAACTAGGTTCAAAACCAGTTAATTTTGTATTCCTTGTTATGTAACAAATATACTTTAATGTGTTTTTATGTACGTACTTCCGGATTCTGAAAGAGTAATCGTAATTACAATAAAAAAAATCAAACAGTGCTTTAATAACAAAACTCGAAAACTTGTAACTTTTTGGCATTTTTTAGATACATCATTTCCGGAACCTAAAATGGGGATTGCAATATTGAAATGAAAAATCAAATTGTGTTTTTTGTAGAAAGGGCCTTAAAATATAATTGTAAAAATTTTTCTATCTTTAACAAACATTTCTTTGATCTAAAAATGTCACAGTTAACTGTAAAAAAATGCACACTGAAGGACGATCTTATTAAAATTTTTAAAAAAGCAAATAATGTTATAATAACAAGATATCAAAATTTGTCACCTTTTGGACCTTACTTGGACCAAACATTCTTGGAATCTAAAATGGGATCTTCATTCAAAATCAAATCGTGTTTTAGTTACAAGACCCTAAAAATGATTTATTTATTTATTTAGAGATGTCTAGTACTAGTGTTAAACCAAGGAAGAAAAATTAAAATAAATGCTCCTACTCTAAGCAAATACAACATTAATGATGCATGTAAATGCGATAGTAGATCCATAATATATTTAAGCATTGAGAAAAAAAAAGGGTGGTCAAAACTACCAGAATGTGATAAAATTTACCGCTTTTCTGGCTCTATGGAAACATTAAAAATCTCTGTAATTTTTGCCGAAAAGAATGATTTCGAATTTTTCAAATGATTTCGGGAAAATTAACAACACAGTATGGCTTTATAATATGTGATAAAATTCGGTAAATGTATTACGATTTGTTACTTTTATCATGATACCTAAGAACTTGGAATAAAAACTATTTATTAGTTCAAAATTACTTTCCAGTTTTGTATTTTTTTACTAAATGTTCGTTAATAAGAACTATGATTTTCAAAACCAGAATTTCCTGTAAACGTTTCACTATGAACAGAAAAATTGCCAAATGAATGGTTTAAATACTATATATTTTGGATCGCGTGGACCCAGAATTATGATTTTTTCTTCTTTTTTTTTTCCAGCAGAACTATGACTACTATGCAGTACGGTAATTTTAACTGGATTTGTTTTTCTCCGCGCAATAACGTAAAAAACTTTCTTGATTTAAAACCTGTATAGTATTTCTTTAATGAAATAATACATCTGCATTCTTCTTTTCTCAATGTCTAGTTCATCCCTGAACGTCTCAACTCCATCGAATGGCAGCAAAATTATGAATATTTAAATAGCGATCTTTCTAAAATGGTCTCTTTTCCAGACGCTGAATGCCTTCGATGTAACCATATTTAAGCTACATTCCATAAACTTCTATCGGAAAAGATAATTTCGACGCCTGCAGTTATCGCTAGTTGTCTATATAAAATATCCTGGATTTCCTTGTACAAAGAAACGAGTTAGCTAACTCTGAATTCCATGGAAGAGAAAGAGCGCCATCTGTCCGAAATGAGGAGAAGATCGGGAGTTATATTAAGGGGGAGGGGTGATATTTTATACTTTATGATGAAAGATCATTAGATGAGGCTTCATAAACCGGTTAATATATGAATAAAATTTGCATTATTAGCTTTAATATTATCATTATGAAAGCGATAAATTAGGAAACAATAAATTGGTTTCAAAAATTTTAATAATGTCAAAGCAAATGATTATAAATAAAGGTATACCTGCAAGTAAAATTATTTTTGAAGAAACGCAATTTAACTTAAATAAGCTTTAAAATCAGTAATTTTTTTTTTTTTTTTTTTTTACAAAAAAATTTAAAATAAGTTTTTAACAAACAGCAAATTTCTTAAAAATGTGAATTACCCAGAAAAATTCTTGATCTAATGATTTGATTTTCGCACACTAGGGCTCATTCTTAATGGTTCGAGGGGGTGACCTCAAATATGCTAATAAGTCGGAATTGACGATATTTTAAGTTACGAGATAAGGCACAAAAAAATACTTTCTCTGAATAAATATACCTTTTATGATGGATTATGAAACCTAACCCCCCAAATCTAGTGAGTAGCCACAATCTGGGAAATATGGTTCCAATAGTTAGGTCAGGAGAGCGGTTCAATGTTTAAACTCCTTAATATTAATTTTGCTTTTTGTGTATTCAAAAAATTTTACAACTTTAAAGTTCGGATATCCTAAGTTAATCCAACACAAAAAATTATTTTTAGTAACTATTCATCACGTTTTGTAATATTATTTAATAATATACTTAGAAAAATTTTAAATTGCAAGGTATCCAAATTGTATCAATATTTTAAAGAATTATTATGTTAAATTTCAAAATATAACAAAATCGGTCGAATAGTTTCTAAGATCTCAAATTTTAAATGTCTGACTTCTTTAGAATTCGATTCTTTTATTGTAGATTTAACAGCTCAATGATAATATCTTGGTTTGTATTAGTAACTATATTAAGTGCAATATGATTTAAATAGTATAATATATTTTATTTAAACAAAAATATCTAAAATAATAGTAGTAACTCTCATTGTTTATTATTTTTTTTTTTTTCAAATTTGTTTTTATTTAACATTTTTTGCTACTTTCTTATAAGAAAAATTTTGGCGAAATTTCCATTCCGTAATTTGGAAATAATTCAACCTACCCAAAATTAAAAGACTTTAATTTTAATAAGATTTTTTTTTTTGAATATAATTTTTTATGTAAAAATACTCTACTTGTGAAAAAGCTCAAATCTTTTTAAACCTTTTTTCTTCTTCCAAACTAATAGTAATTACAATTTTTTTCTTTAACTTCTTCGAAATTTAAATGTTTTAAAGATGGAAATATATACAGTATATATACAGTATCTCTCTTTTTTGCTTGAGTAAATTATTATTAATAAATATAGTAACATAATGATAATGATTGTTATTAAAATTTTGTTTAATTAGTATATTATAAATAAAAATTATTATTATAAATAAAAATTATTATTATAAATATCAAAGCAAAAAAATAAAAAAATATTCAAACGCAAAATGACTATTGGTAATGCCATAAAAAGCTAAAAATTATTGAAAAATTATTATTATTGGGTATCAAATAGGGATTATTTTTCAATTATTAAAGAATAATTTATTGCAGAAAAAAAATTTCTTTATCTTTAAGCACAATAAAACATAAAAACGATGTTATAAAAACATCTCTGCATATATTAATGCGTAGCGATGTAACAAAAACATATAGTAATCATTAACAAACAGTAATCATAAAAATATAAATAAATCAGCAATTGAATTCCAAAAAATATCCATGTGTAATTAATTTTTATAGAATCACTATTATTTCTGAAAGAATATTAAAATTTAATTTTTTTATCCTTCATATACTTAATTTCAATTTCTTTCTTTTCTAGGTAAGAAAAATATCCTGCTTTCTTTTCTTCCTTTGCAGCAAAAATATTGTAAGGTATTGTATTGACTTTCTATAAAACTTTAACATATCATGTTATGGCAGATACTATAATAATTTTACTATAAAAAAAAGGAAAATTAAGAGAAAATATTTATTTTTCTTAACTAATTTATTAATAATATATATTTATATAACAATATGTTTTTATTATATAAATATATATTTTCTTAAAAGATTGGAGCAAAATATTTACGTTAGAACATTTTAAAATTTTACTTGGTGGTGCATAAAGAGCATAAATGTTATTTGAATTTCGGAAGATATTCAAATAACATTTATATATATATATATATATATATATATATATATATATATATATATATATATATATATATATATATATATATATATATATATATATATATATATATATATATATATATATATATATATATATATATATATATATATATATATATATATATATATATATATTTATATATATATATATATATATATATATATATATATATATATACATCAAAGTAGTTCAAAAGTCGAGAAAACATGGAAAAAATAAAATTACAGAATAATCAAAAAAGGAAAAAAAAAATAAAAATCCGAAAAATAAAAGATATAATCTTTTCATCAGCCGACATGATTATGTTCACAAAAAGGAGTACATTCTAATATTGCATCAATATAGCCAAAGCAAAATATACAATCAGCGTGAGAAGCACTCAAAAAAAAAAAAAAAAATTACAAAAAATTTACAACAAATAATATAGAACACATTAAGTAAAAATATCATTTAAAAACAGAAAATAAAATGTAAAGAAAAAACAGAATAAAACATAAAACGACGAAATCTATAAAGCGAGTAGCGAATTCAATTCGAATATTTTTTTCCTTTTTTTCGGATTTTTTTTTCCGAATTTTTATTATTTTTATTTATATATTTACTCAATATATATATATATATATACGTATATATATATATATATATATATATATATATATATATATATATATATATATATGAGTTAAAAAAAAAGCAAATTATATTTAAACTATTTTCCGCTTTCATCCAATTAATTGAAATTTCGTTTTATTTATAAATTTTTAGAATTTAGAAGATTACTTTTCATTTCTAGCTAAGAATTGAATTTAAAGATAAATATAAAAATGAACTGATGAAATAATTTTAGCTTTTATCTCTTCAAATAAAATGACAGCTCTGTCTTCGATTTTTATTTTATTATAGCACTGTTCAACAAAATTTTTTTATGTTCATATTTTCTGTTCTCACAGAAAATTAATATAAATCAATTTTATTAGAAATCAAAATTATTTCCCGAAATTCTTTTACCTTATTAAATATATCTAGTTGTAACATCTTTGTTAAAAAACAATAATATATGAAATAGCCTTTAGAAAACAGGTACTGAATAATTGAGGCATTAAAGAAAAAATTAAGAAATTTTTTAATTTTTTTTTCTTTTTAATAAAATCAAATCAAAATGTGATAGATTTCTTATCGTGAAAATAACTTTGCATTTTATTGCAGTAAATTAGGAAAATATCAATATTTTATTTGGGTTATTTTTTCATGTGATTAACAAGAACTGAATAAAAACAAAATTTATAATAAAATTTCTTATAATTTTTGTAAAAGATTTATTTAAATTGTTTGTTAAGGAACATCACAACAGCTTTGACCAATTTTCTGCTAATTGTTTTGTCAACGATTGCAATTTAATAATGTTTGAAAAAGCATACAACTACTTTTAAGCAACTATTCAATTAAATTTCCATCACATGTTGCTTATAGTAATACAGTTTTCTATTTAATTTAAACACATGCAGTCTGGTTAAGTGATTCTAGATTACTTATCTAGGCTGCATGTCTAGAATGGTGTCAACACATTCTATATAAGTGCCATTCTCGAAATTATTTCCTAAAATCTTATATCAAGTAAATCAAGTAAAAATAAAATAAAAATGTTAAACAAAATATAGTAACAGAACAATTTACAAAAAATAATACAAAGTCTATTTTTCTTATTAAAAACTCATTCGTTTCAAAAATATGTAAATAGGAAATAACTGTTGATGATACTTTTCAAGCGCACAAAAGCAGGGGTCCATTTTCAAGACTTTCCAAGCGTGAACGAGATTAAACAAAAGTGATTTGAAATTTAAAACGTATTATATTTCAAATCACTACTGAAATATCATAACTTAATCACTATTCAAATATTATAACAATGTACTTACTAAAATATTGAAACTTGATAATGTAACTCTAACTTTTTCATAAAACAATATAACTCTGTATTATCAAGTGTATCACAATGGTTTAAAAATTTATATTAAAATATGCACCGATTTATAAACAATTGTCAAATAAAATAAAATTAAATAGATTCGATTTTTTTAAAAGAATATAATTGAAATTTATAATAGTGTAACATAATAGTATAACTTATAAAATTATAACCTTAACAAAATTTAAGTCAATAATAACTTTTTTCTTTAAACTGAACTAAGAATTGTTTGTATTTAGAACTCAAATTGATATCTGATAGCAGTACTTATTCTTACTCTACATAATAGAACTACATAATAACTACATAACTACATAATAACTACATAATAGAACTCTATAAATATAAATCGAACTACGTCATGTATTTCTTCAAAATTACGACACCTCATTTTGAGTTGATGAATTTGTTATTTCTGACACAATTATGTAACTCTTTTTTAATTTATTTGAAATTATTTTTAATTTTTTAATTTATTGTAATTTAACACACGGAAGAAGAAAAATCTTAAAAATTTACCATAAAGTATAATAATGACACATCTGGTAAAAAGAAGGAAAAAAAACTTAATTCTGATGGTAATAAAAACTGAAATATTCTGATTTGAAATCATTTCTTTGGTAATTTTTCCATGTGTATGATATTGGTTTGTTGGAAATTCTGGTTTTAAAAATTATAGTTCTTATTACCACATATTTATTTTACTTATTTAATAAAAATGTGGCATTTAATCTATTGTACTTATTTCTAGGTATCCATTATACATTACCCATATTTAATCTATTATACTAATTACCACTGGAAAGAAAAACTTTCCCGAATAAATGATTTTTATGCCATGGTCCAAGGTATTATGATTAAATTACCACATTTAACCACATATTATAAAACCATATTTTATTGTCAATTTTACATAAATCATTACCAAAGTGTTTCGGTAAAAATTACGGATTTTAATGTTACCATAGAGCCAAAAACACAGTAATTTTTTTGATATTTAGGTAGTTTTTTTCAGTTCAGTTAACATAAAATAATGCAAAATCTGGTAATTGTTAAAGAAAAAAAAGTATTTTATTAAATAATAGAATTCTTTGTATTTTTCTAGAAATAAGGTTAACGCTAGAAAAAGTTCAATTCTGAATGTAAACTAAATTATTTATTTCTTCAAAATTCCGACATTTTATTTCGTGCAGATTAAGTTTCAGTTTCTGACACAATTTCGTCACTCTTTTTCAAACCATCCTTCTATTTTTCTATCTTTTCTCACTACACCAATTGAGAAATATAAAACGAATAAAAATTTCAGAAAAGAAAATTAAGAAAAGAACAGCCCCATTATCTTCTTCCCCCGCCCGGAACTCATACTTTACACTTCAAAAATTAATTTAAAATGAAGTTAGTGCAACCTCCTTAATGATCTCGATTACGAGGCAGGCTCATTTTTATTCAGAAAGAAGCATTATGGAAATAAGGCTCGCCAGCTTAAATTCGAAAAGGGGGTTGAAGAAAGGGTGGAACAGTGGGAATTAAGTGCAACTACTAGTTTACCTTTAAGAAAAGAAAGGTGCGAGGTGGGATACTAGGGGTATGGGGAAAGGGGCCTGCTAAACGTTTTTAAAGAAAATGGCAAGTTGTTGCCATTTCTGTTTTAAATGTTCCAAACAATTAAGGAATCTTACCTTTCTCAATGTTCTATGGAACATTAGAAAATTCTTAGTGTTTAATTTTTAATATTGGACGATGTTTTCTTTAATGTGATTATACAGTGTTTAGGTGTTATTAAAGTTATTAAGGTTTCGAACATTGATAATTAAACAAGGAAAATGTATAAATCATTGTAAAGAGTAATATTTTGTGGAATCTGTTTTAATTAATTTCCAACATTCTGCAAATGCTGAAGTCTGATAATTTAGCTTATTTAGCATTTTTTTTTTTTTTCGTTGTAAAAATATTAGATTAGATAATTTAATTTCAAAAGTTGTATTATTCAATATTTTTTTTTATGAAAATAATAATCTGAAAACACAATATTTGGATATTTATCCAAAATAATTTAATATAGTTGTTTATTTATTTGTTTTATACAAGCAAAGTCATAGTTTTTATTTTTTGTTAATTAAAGGCTTTAGCTTATTATACTTAGGCTAATATATTATAGTTAAAATGCTTAAAAACAGAGCTTAATTATGTGAAGTAAGAGGAAAAAATTGTATAAATATTTTCCTTATGGTTATTTTATGTTTTTATTTCGTCTTATAATAATTTAAAACATCAATACTAATTAAGTGGTAAGTTCAACAACCTGTGAAATTATGATAATTTGAAGTTATCAAATTTAAATTTCTTAGCATATTTTTTTGTTTAAAATATGAGATTTAAAATTCTAATTTTAAGAATTGTATATTTTATTATATTTTACTCTATCATTTTCTTACAGATAATAATAATGTTGAGAAAAAGAAGTATGGTCCAAACTTTTTTGAATATGGTAAAATTTACCGTGTTTCTAGTTCTGTGGGAAAAAGCTCAGAAATTTTTACCAAAGCACTTTGGTAATGGTAAAATTAAGAATAAAATATGGTTTAATAATGTATGCTAAAATTTGGTAGATATGGTAAAATTTAGTAATTCATACCTTAACCATTTACTCGGTTAAATTTACTTTTCAGTTTTGCATTTTTTATTAAATATGCGGTAATAATAACTGTAATTTTGCAGACCAGAAATTCCGGTAAACTGTTAACATATAGAAGGAAATATTACTAATTAAATGGATTAAATACCGTATATTTTAATTTTTAATACCAGATTTAGGTTTTTTTTTATACGGTACGGTAATTTTACCAGAATCCGTACAAACTCCGTTTACACGGATTCCGTGTTTTTCTCCGTGTAAATTGCTATATTTTCCTATTCGTTTCGATTAGGATATATTTGTTTATTAAGTTATCATAGTATCTTAGTTTTTATTTACTTATTTATAGTTACTTAAGATTAAAAACTGTTTTAAATATATTATTTTTTGCACTATAATTTCTAGTTCATACTACCCTAAAATATTTAGTTATAATTTTAAATTTTAATAATAATCTTTTTTTTGTATATATATTTTGAATTATAAATTAAAGCTCCAATAATATAACAACAAAAACTCTTAGACTTTTAAAACTAAAACAATAAAAAAGCATCGTTTATTTATTTATTTTTTTAAATAATGTGTAAAGTGATGCAATTCGTTCACCTTTCTAATCTTATATCTTCATGCAAAAATAAATAAAAAAAACAGAAATAATATCATAAAATTGAATTACTTCTTGAAAACATCAAGTCCAAGGTTTGGACGATCCCATTCTTTTAAAGCAAGGTCAATGTCTTTAGTAAGAAAAAAACAGATAGGCTACTGTTTCAGTCGGGGTTGGTTTTGATTTTTCTGTGTTTTATTTATCTTGACTTATGGCCTTTATGGGTGCGCGGAACAGGTTGAAGTACTAATGTGGCTCATCACAAGCATACTGATGATCTTCATTCGTCTCGACACGTGACCTAAAAACTGACAGCAATTTGTTTAAGAAGACTATTGCATGTTAAGTTATCAATGTGGGCAATTTCTAATGACTTTCTTTCATGATGACATTGGTGTGTAAATAATTGACCACAATGGGCAATTTTAGTCAATTAAGGAACTGTTAATGATTGTGTTTGAAAAAATAAAATTTTAAAAAATCTATTAATGCATGCATCTTCTAATAAACTCTCGACTTGTAACTTCTTGTTTGCTCATAAATGTGTCAATTTTTTTTATTTGTTTATTAATTTCTTATTTTAAAAATTTCTATGCGGGCGATTCCTAATGACTTTCTTTTCCAATGACTTTCGTGTGAAAAAATCATTGTTTACAGTGGTAAATTTTAATCAATTAAGGAACTGTAAGTTGTTGTGTTTTAGGAAATATAAAATTTAAAAAAAAAATCAATTAAAGCTTGCATCCTCTTATTAACTCTCGACTTGTTTTAAGTTTGCTCATAAATGTGTCAATTTGTTTTATTTGTTTATTAATTTCTTATTTTAGAAATTTCTTTGTGGGCAATTCCTAATAACTTTCTTTTCCGATGACATTAACATGAGAAAAAAATAATTGTTAACAGTGGGCAATTTTAATCAATTAAGGAACTGTAAATGATTGCGTTCGACAAAATAAAAAAATTAATAAAAGAATACACCTCCTGATATTCTGTCGACTCGGTTCAAGTTTGCTCGTAAATGAGTCAAAATGATTTTTTTTTAAAAATTTGTTTATCGATTTCTAATTTTAAAAATTTCTATGTGACTCGTAATGATTAATGTGTAAAAAATTATTGTTTACTGTAGGCAATTTTAATCAATCAAGAAACTGTAAATGATTGTGTTTGAAAAAAAATAAAAATTCAAGTTAAACATGCATATCCTATGACTCTCGACTTGCTTCAGTTTGTAGTAGCTCATAAATGAGTCAGAAATTTTTTTTTTGTTTGTTTGTTTCTTATTTAAAAAAAATTCTATTTTTCACCTAAATGGGAAAAAATAATTAATGTAAATGAATAATTGGAAAAATTAATGAGAGAATGTGCTAAGCGCCATTGTTAAAAAAAAATATATGCTTTTAAAGTACTAATGTGGCTTATCACAAGCGTACTGCACTGTAAAGAATTCCTTATCCAATTACGGCTCAAAGTATACGTTTTTAGTTAATCATCCGTAAAATTCATTATACCGTAAAAACAATTTAATCGTGAAATATTATATCGTTATTTTTACAGTAATATTTATTTAATTAAAGTGATTCAGTTATTTTCTGGTAATTATTATTGCAAAAATTACGGTATATCAGATTGTTTTACTCTGTAAGATGTTCCGGAAAAAATAGATTTTACAGTAAAAAGTACCGGCACACTGAGTTCCGGTACTTTTTATCATAGTTTGATCCTGAATTTTTTACAGTGTGGTAATCTTCATACGTCTCGAAACGTGATTGCCAAAATATTTTTACAAAGAATATTGCCTGAAGTTGGTCATGTTATTAACGCGGACAATTTTTAATTACTTTCTCTTTTGTAAACGTGATTGGGCAGAAAATAATTGCTTAAAGTGTGCGATTTTAACCACAGCTTTTTTTTTTTTCTTTTTATCTAATTTTACATCAGCATTCATATATGTATTACAAGAACATGTATAAATTATTATGACATATCATAGAGCATTTAAAAACCTAGATAAGGGATCCATTTAACACAAGAGAATTTCTGTTAGAAGGAATATACGATACTAGGAGGCTTCGCCCCCTGCTCGCTGGCGCTCACCAACCCCCAGAACTGCTTTCGCAGTTCATTTCGGATTGCTTCGCAATCCAATGCTCGCTTTGCTCGCTCATTGGATACGTTCTTAACGTCTAGCTCTTGTATACTTTTTTGAATACTGAAGTTCCGAAAACTTTTCACTGTAGAAAATTCTAAACCTGTACATTTCAATATTAATTTGAAATTGCAATTGTTAATTTGGGCATTTGTCGATACAACTCTTATAGAATTGAAGGATTTGTTACGTCAAGCGCTCAGGTATCATAATTTTGATTTATGTTGCTAAGTTAATTTTCAAAAAAATTCTATGGCTGGCAACAGCATTTTTATTTTTTAAGTTGTTTATTTTTATTTTTGCCGCAGCTGAATTGAACAACCTGATAATGCTCACTCTGGTTATTGTTTCCGTTTTTAAAAGCGCTATATGTTGAGCCACCTCAGCTAGATTTGGCATGTGACATTTTTAGATGCAATCATTGGTCGATTTTCTAACGTTGCCATTCGGGAAGTTGTAATGAGGCTTTTTTTTGGTGCCGTGTAAGAGAAATATTATACGATATATCTCTTCATATATAAAAATATTTCTAGTTTATGAATGTTTCCTATTTTTAGGTTCGCAATTTTTAGAAACTATCAATTAACGTTAGTTATATCAGATTTGATTATGAGTAAAATTATTGCGACTGATATAGCGCATCCATTATTAAAAAAAGAAAGAAAACGTAACTGAAACTAGAGAATTTCAACGCGAGAAATTCAGTTGAGTCCTTTAGATTTATGATTTTATTTCTATAAATAACATAAAAGTGCTTTTTGTCATATGATGCATAAAATGTCACTTGTTGTGAAAAAAAGTAAAAAAATATATATATTATTTTTATTTTTAGAAAAATGAAAGAAAATATTTTTTTTTAAAAATATGGGTATTTGGTTTTCTGTTTCTAAAGAGTAACTATCATATAATAAAATAGAATAAAAACTTCATTTTGGTCTTTGAAATGTTTCTTCATCAAATATTAATATTTTTGCAATTTGATGCAAACAAATAGCTTTCTACATTAATAAATTCGTTTTAATTTCAAAATTTTTAACGAAAATTTAATTTCATTCTTTTTTTCTCTTTTTTTTTTATCATCTTCTATTTTTTAATTTTTCTATTTTACAAAAACGTTAAACTAATGAAAGGATTCTTTAAAACACTTATCACACACAATAGATTTTTTTCCCAAATGATTAAGTTTGAAACAGCTCAATATTTGTAGAAAATAGGAATGTTTTCTCCTGAAATAAAATGAAAGGAAAATTTAGCTTTTTAAATTTTTTGAATAAAATAAATATATTTAAATTTATGATATGGATCTAGGTAAAAAAAAAAAAACATCTCACCAAATCAGGTGTTTTAAAATAGTTAAGTTTTCTTTAATTTTAAACTATTTATCCGTTTTACAGTCCAAAACGTTTTAGCAAAATATTATATGTAGCAAGATACTACCAGAACAAGGTAAAATTCATCGTATTTCTGGCTTTATGGGAACACCAAAAGCAATTTTTCTCGAAGCTCTTTGGAAAGTATTTTGGTAAAATTAACGATAAAATATGATTTTATAATTTGTTATAAATTTTGATAAATGTGATAAAATAAAGTAATTTTATTTTGATACTTTAGAGTTTGGCATAAAAACAATTTATTCGGTTAAATTTATAGTTATGTTTTATATTTTTTACTATATGTGTGGCAACAAGAACTATAAATTTGAAAACCAGAATTTTTGGTAAACCATTACAATATGAATAGAAAATTTTCCAAATGAATGGTTTAAATACCGTTTATTTTGGTGTAAGTGACCAGAATTATGTTTGTTTTCTTCATCAGAAATGTTATTACCGTACAGTACGGTAGTTTTACCAGAATTCTATCCATGTAGTTTCAAAGAATCACTATACTTCGAATTTGTGGTTTTTACTGTGGCTTTTTTTTTTTTTTTTCTTGGCAAAAAAGAAAACACCAAGTAACAGCAATAACCTTAAAAAATATATATATTCTATATTGAATGTAATGTAGCTAATTATAATTAAATAAAACCTAAAAAATGATTCTTTTTCTCCAGTAATGTCGGTCCCTGCTTCAAGCTGTAATCTCCTCCCAGATGCAGATTCTGCCAGCCATAACTAAATTACCGCTTAAATGGTTAAATAACAGACGTTATAAAGACTCCTTTTTATTCATTTTAGAAGACAAAGACAGTGGGCATTAAGTGGGTTTTTGAAAGTGTCAGTTACATAAAAAAAAATCTTGCGTGTTTATGAGAGCAGCTGCTCTGCAATACCTTTAATGAGCGGAAGTCACCAAAATGACCTCTATCGCCGTCCACGTGTATTTAACTGAATTAGAAAACACCAGCAGGCATCGACTTGTTGCGGTTAATCGCCAAATGATGAGGGACTTTTGACCATTTACAAATGTAATTGAGGGGCAGAATCATAACTGTTAGCCTAATGCTGCTTTATCTTGTAGATAAGGGTGGAATAGCTTCTTTTTGATCGTTCGATAAGTAATGTATTTTATATGTATGATTCAGGATGTTGGAACAGATGGATAGTAAAATTTCTAATTGTCCACAGACAGTTTGATTGAAATTGGATTAATAGTGGTCTGCGATTGTAATTAACAACATTAGCTAACTTTTAGATAAATAAATTATAATTTAGAGTAATATCAATTGATGTTGATGCAATTCAGTTTCTAAAACCCCTCAAGTAGTAAAAGAAGATAAATTTTCTTGGTGTTTCTTATTATTATATAATGTTTTTAAGTGCATTCAAGGAAAATAAAAGGTTTATTTATCCGTGAATTTTGATCGCAATTTTATTTTTTCATTTTTATCAGACCAAAAGTATTGTGTAACATTTCTATCAAATAAAACTCTGCACTCCCCGTAGGTGAAATTTAAGTGCATAGTTTTATTCTAATTTTTTTTAATTTTATTTATTTTGCAGTTGAGAATTTAGAATGTTGGTTAGAGAAATTTTATGGGTATCAAAAGGCTCTTTTTTTTGTACAGAAAAAATCAACATGCTGTATAGATGTGACATTTCTGTATGGATGTAACATTTCAGATGACTTTAAAATAATAATAATAATAGTAATAATTTTGGTTAATAAAACCAAAATATGCAGTATTCAAATTATTCATTTGGTAACTTTTCCTTTAATATGGGGGCGGTTTACCAAAAATTCTGGTTTTCAAAATTTTATTTCTTCGCACCACACATTTAATAAAAGAAAAAGAAGAAAAAAAAACTGAAAAGTAAATTTTACCGAATAAATGTTTTTTTATGCCATGCTCTAAGATATCATGAATAAATTACTAGATTTTAAAACATTTACCAAATTTTATTATGTATTATAAAACTATATTTTTTTGTTAATTTTACCAAAGTTATTACCAAAGAGCTTCGGTAAAAGTTATCGAGCTTTTTGGGGTTCTCAGAGAGAGATTTTACCTTATTTTGGTAGTTTAAACTATACTTTTTCCACTGTGTCTTGCTTTTTTAATTTCATTAACTTCTACAAATGCATACTGCAGTATTTATTCTAAGCATGGTAACACAGAAAAAAAAAAGCGAAAATGGAAATAAAAACTACGTTTCATTACAAAAGAAAAAAAAAAAAAAAATTGGAACTGTATAAACGACGATTTTCAAAAGAAACTCTTAAACTCTAGCTTACGTGCTGTCTTGTTTCACTCTGTAAGCAATATTAATTTCAAAATTATGAAGAATTTTCATCATTGTCGAAACACAGATTCAAATAGAGAAACACAAAAAAATGCAGAAGAAAATTATTAACAAGCTATTAAGACCAATAGGGTCGGAAAAACATGGCAATAACTTGATTATGATAGTTTGCAACAGCTTGTTTCATTTACCCTATTAGATCTATACCCTTTTTATTGTTGTAACTTGTTTGTAATTATCTTCTGCTTCTGTGTGTTTCCCTTTTTCCTTCTGCGTTTCAGCAATGATAATGCTCAGCATTATAAAAACGGAATTACAGTATGTGTGTTTATGGGCTATTACTTATGCTCTTGAAAACATTCATTCATATCTAACACAATGTCACTCTTTCTTTACTTTACCTCTGCCTGTGCCATATAATTTGCTGCTAGAAACTTGCAAAATTTCAAAGAGAGAAATGCTAGAATAAAATATTGCAAAGAACCGTTTTTAATACAACACATCTATTTCTAATATCCTTATTTAGTTCCTTGCTTTTAAAAATAATTAAAAGAGTCATTGTTTTTGCGGGTCTCCAACGATTTCTCATTGTGGACAAAGAAATCATCCTTTTTTCTTCCACCTGCCAAAACAAGTATCAGCCTTGTCTAGCACCTGCCACACTTCTGGCTTCTTTAACGCTATTCCGTAGGCGGGGTTTTTGACAGCAAAGGGGGGTGGTGAGTCACGACATGGAAAGAAAGGGGTTGTAAAGGGGAGATCTCTTTTGGCAACGTTCCCCATCCCTTTGGGTACCAGAAAAGGATGATTTTAAAATAGAAGACTCTCGCGCTTCTCTTAAATGAAAATAGAAATATTGATTTTTTTTTTATCCCTGACGCTTAGTTTTGCTCTTTAGGGTTTTTCAATGGACGGAAAAAATTTTTTGTTTTGTATTTATCTAAATTGATAAATTATTTGAAAATACAGGACGAAAAAAATTCTAGTAAAATTAGCGTACTGTATGATAATGGAGTTTTGGGTAATACTAACAATAATAATTTTGGTTTGTAAAACCAAATTATACGGTTTTTAAACTTTGGGTACCAGAAAAGGATGATTTTAAAATAGAAGACTCTCGCGCTTCTCCTAAATGAAAATAGAAATATTGATTTTTTTATTTTTTTTATTTTATTTTTTATCCCTGACGCTTTGTTTTGTTCTTTAGGGTTTTTCAATAGACGGAAAAAAATTATTGTATTATATTTATCTAAATTGATAAACTATTTGAAAATACATGGCGAAAACAATTCGAGTAAAATTAGCGTACTGTATGATAATGGAGTTTTGGGTAATAATAACATTAATAATATTGGTTTGTAAAACCAAAGTATACGGTTTTTAAACTTTGGGTACCAGAAAAGGATGATTTTAAAATAGAAGACTCTCGCGCTTCTCTTAAATAAAAATAGAAATATAGATTTTTTTTTATTTTTTTTTTTATCCCTGGCGTTTTGTTTTGTTCTTTAGGGTTTTTCAATAGACGGAAAAAAATTATTGTATTATATTTATCTAAATTGATAAACTATTTGAAAATACACGGCGAAAAAAATTCGAGTAAAATTAACGTACTGTATGATAATGGAGTTTTGGGTAATAATAACATTAATAATATTGGTTTGTAAAACCAAAATATACAGTTTTTAAACTTTTTTTTTTTTCTTTTCTTTTCTTTTTTTTTTTTTTTTTTTTTTTTTGGTAATTTTTCTGTTCATATGGTACTGGTTTATCAAAGAATCTGGTTTTCAAATTTATAGCTCTTATTACCAGATATTAAGTAAAAAATACAGAACAGAAAAATAAACTTAACCGAATAAATAGTTTCTATGCCATGCTTTATGGTATCATGTTAAAAGTACCAAATTTTACCACATTTATCAAATTTTATCACAGGTAATAAACAATATTTTATTGAAAGTTTCACAAAACTCATTACAAAAGCGCTTCGGTAAAAATTACCGAGATTTTTGGATGTTCGCATAGAGACAGAAACGCGATAAATTTTACCACATTCTAGTAGTTTTGAGCATTCTTTTGTCTCAGTGTAAAATACATAATATCTTGCTAATAATTCATGGGCAGTAACATAGATGAATAGTTATAGTATTTTATCTCATACGCTTTTCTTGAAAGCTATCAAATAAATACAACTCCATGACAAACCATAGAACTTTTAATATCATATAATTTTTCAAACTCTTATACTAACATATCAAATTTTGTGACACATTTGTCAGTTTTTGGTTAAGTAAATCTTGAAAATGTTAAAATAATTTTAAGTGATTTGATGATTTTAAAATAAGACTCTCACGTTTCTCTTTGATGAACACGAAATATTAATTTATATTTATTAATGACTTTTAGTTTTGCCCCTTAATGTTTTTCAATGGATGTAAAAATATAATAATTTGCTAAATCTTCTCTTTTATTTGACATGCTGTAGTTGAAAGTCATCAAAAAAAATCTGTTTGATAATTAATCGTGTGTTCCTTTATACCATCAAGTTTTCAAAGTATTAAAATATAAACTCTTACAATTAGTATGTCTCTTAACTTCGTATACTGTTTTTCGAATTTTATAAATATTTCGAAAGCACTAAATATATAGGAAATTTATAATTGTGGAATAAATGAAACAAAAATCCTCATAGTTGTATATCAATATTTAAAATGTAAATTATTATAATGATAAATGATGAATGGTTTCAAATTCAAAATATAAATAAAGATTTTTAAAAAAATACTTACAGTTTTTTTTATAATTATTATTTGAGTTAAAAATGGTAATTCCGCTTATTTATAGCTGTCCTAAGTATTTTAAGTTGACCTAAGTAGACGCTTCATCAAGCTTTCTTTTTAATACATGATATTAGTCAGCATTTAAATTCATTAAGTATTTAGTTTTAAACAAAAGAATGGTATATATTACGATTTATTAATAGATTTATATGACAGAACACTGTAAAGATATAAAGATAGTTCACCATTCAATGATAAAACATCATAGCTCATTTTTCCTCGTTGTAAGTAATTAGTAATTAAAAGTACCGGCACTGAAGTTGTTTGCAAATTTTACGGAAGTCCATTTTTACTAGAACAGGTTACAAAATTTTTTTTTCTATATGCTGTAATAATTACCTTGAAATCACTTTAATTAAATAAATATTATTGTAAAATTACGGAATAATATTTTACGGTAAAATTGATTTTATGGATGATGCTCTCAAAGTGCCGATACTTTATACCGCAATTTGATCTGGTATTTTTTACAGTACTATTTATCATGCCTCCCCCCCCCCATCAATAGTTTTTAGTATAAACACGATATTACATGTAGACTATTTCATTAAATCCATCCTTATTTCACGTAAAAATGTTCCAACTTGGTTTCTTTTTATGCAGATAATCTTTGCACAAAAATATACATAATGATGTATATATATAAATGCTATAATTTACATATATCTATCCATGTTGTTATAAATATGAAAAATGTGATTATGTGATTATATATATATATATATTATATATATATATATATATATATATATATATATATATATATATATATATATATATATATATATATATATATATATATATATATATATATATATATATATATATATATATATATATATATATATATATATATATATATATATATACACACACAGATAGAGAGACAGATTCTTCTGCGTGAAAATAAATAAGTAACTATTTTTTTTCAAGTAACATAAGTAACATTTTGTTTATTTTAATTAGCTTCACCCTAGTTTAAATTAAGTATGTTTTTAATTTATTTATTATCCATTTACGCAACTCACGCAAATAGCTCATTAAATCCGGTGAATCCATAGGAAGCTTATCCAACCTTTCATCAACCGTTGTGTCAGATAACCCTATCACCATTCCATTTTGTATTTTTCTTCATTTTCCAAGAATTACTCGATTAAATAAAAAGATAAACAAACAAACACATCCTATCAATAAACATCTACTCGCCACTTTACCTTCAGCATTTCCTCTTATATTAAAAGAAAAAAACTTCCTCTTCTAGTTTCCGGTGCACCTGCTGAGCAACCCCCAAAGTCGTATGACGTCACTTCAGGGGGTGCCCCGCTGAGTATATGCCCTTGCGTAAAAAAAGGGGGCTATTTAATATGTCATTGACCTTTAAGAAACCGCTAGGAAATCTCAAGGTGTATGTTGTTAAAATAGAGTACCTTACTTTCGCAAGGTTATGCTTATGTTATAGATCATTGACATTAAGGAACTAGGATGCATATTTGGCGCTTTGGATGGCGATCCATGGCGTAATAAATGAGGGCACTTATTGCTCTTTAAGGTTCCAGTTTAAAGCACCCACATCAGTTATATGATGTTCTACATAGTTTAAGAAAATGGATTGTTCATTTGACGCCGCTCATAGTAAAAGTTATTACCAAGATTGAAAAGTTGACCTTGGAGTCGAAGTTTCGAAATTAGGCTACATTAGTTAGCCAAAGCAATTAATTTGTTCAGCACAGAAGGAAAACGTATAAACTATTCTGTTGTAGGTTATTCTCAAAAGGACTCGTAATTTAAAATTATAATGAATTAAAACTGCACAGTAATTATGTATCTAAACCTTTACTTAATATATGTCATATTGAATATTTATAAAACTCATGAAAAATTTACTTAGTTGCCTCAAGACATTTTAAGCTATCAAATAGGTTTGGGAAAATTATCACTTATTTTTTGTGTTACAACAATCTAGTTGTCTGAATAAATTTTCAGAGAATAATTTATTGCCAAATGGTCCCGTTTTTGCAGCTACCTACATCCAAAAATAAGTTTAATCTATATCATTAATTTTTCTATTGGTTTTTTAGAACTGTTTGTTTATTTCCTCTATGTAATTTTAAACATAATTCAAAAAAGCAAAGAATCATGCAGCATAAATATTCAGTATTTAAGGAAATATTTTAGTTCGAACGAAATTTGGATTTTAGTAGAAAATTTCCAATGGTCAGAACAATTTCGTTTTCTCAACTATGTCAACAAGTGAAAAAAATTGTTTTATTTCTTCGTATTTTTGATGCAATAAATATAAACTTTCCTTTGACTCACACAATAGATATTTTCAATCGCCTTAGCTTGTACTGATGTTAAGTGGCCTTTATTTGATCATAGCTTTTATTTGCAATTCTGGATAGACATTATCATTTCTCAGATGTTTATTGGAACCTTAAAAACAACTTGCTCAATAAAGATAATGCCATAGAAACAGTTGCTTTATTTGAAAGCCGAGAAAGAATAACTTATAAGCAAAATAATATCTGAGAATGTGCTTTAAATCTTTACATGTAATCACTTTTATCATTGGCAAGTAAAATGAATTTTTATTAAAGCACACAGAGCCGTTCAAAGTACCACAAATAACAGAATAATTGCAAGTAACTAAAATAAGAAACCCATCTTCAAATTAAAGAGTGTATAATTTCAAGAACCTAAAACTCCTAAGAAAAATTTAACTTTCTTTCAAGATCCTTACTCCAAAACCTCACCATTAGTCTTGATGGCCTAGTTGAGAACCGACCAAAGTAAGAGGAGGCCTCTCCTCCACTTCAGAACCCAATGTTTAAAAATTCAGCATGGCCTTAGCCCGTTGATGTGGCAAAAGCCTGTGAATCCATCTAAGTTCTATCAAGGCGAATATGCATGCGTAGATGCATTTTCTGAAAGAACAGAGCTGTCGTTTCTGTCATGTTCAGAACGTTAGAGCACCGAAGTTAATTTTCTAGACAGCTTGTTTGTTTTCTACCCAGCCTAAAGCAAAAGAGGTGAAAGACTCAGATGATTTTCTGCGAGAAGAGCTTATGAAGATGTGCTCATGGTTCGGTAGTTTTGTTCACCTAAGGACTTTTCCTGATAGGTTCCCCTGTCCAACAAATAAGATCAGAAGGAGGTTGGAAGTTGGATTTCTAGTCCCTGTCTTTAGTTGGGAGTTTTTGTAATTTCATCGACGCTAGATACTTATGAAATTTCGTTGGAAATTATGATCATTATCGTAATGAAATCTTCAACTATCCAACTTAAAGTTAGTCTGATTCGAGTAATGTTATTCATCGTGTTTCACAAAAAATGAAAAACTCTTGATAAGTCAATACGATTAAAAGTTAAATAACTTTTAGTTACCTTTAAAATTTGAATTAACCTAAGCACGTCGCACTTGTATTACAATTGCGATGTGGGAGTAATGATATTCACGTGATTCTCCAAAATTAGTTTATTTAACGGTAAAAATAAATTTAACGGTAAAATTGATTTCATGTATGATGCATCCAAAGTGCCTCGAAGTGTTTTATACAGTGATTTGATCCGGAATTTTTGGCAGTGAAGGCTACGTGGTAAAACACTGATGTAGCCATAGATCCGAAATGGATGCCGTTGATAAAATGTCATCATACTTAAATAAGTTACCAGTTATCAAGGTATCTAAACCATTCTTTTTTCACACAAACGTCTTTTTCACGCCTATGCCTAAATTTCAGCTTGCACTCATACGATTTCAATTTATTACCTAGCCATATCTCAGTCTACTTGCCAGATACCCAAACGGTTTTTAAAATATTAGAGTGACATTCTGAAGTAGAACAAAAAGAGTTTTTTAAGTTTTTCCAAAACATCTTATACGTAACATAGACGAATATTGATGATGTTTACAAAAGTTTTAAGAGCGAAACATATGCTTTACATATTAATTACTGTTTTTTTTTTCGAATCATTAAAACTATTTTAGTCCACTATTAAATTCAAAATTCTTATTTAAAATATAAATTGGAACTCAAACTCTAGTTTAATTTTAAAATTTTAAACATTTTACTATGTATTGGGACGTGAGCAAGTCCATAATCACTATGTAAGGGCATTATCAGTGTCGCATCAATTATGTATAATCCCAGCATGTTTCTTATTTTCTTAATGAATTTGAAACAAACGTAATTTACCGAGTCATGTATATGAGTTAACAAAAATAAAAATAATTGTGGCGACTCATCTTAATTGGCTGTGTCATCAAAACTAATGTGTTTGGGTCATGGTTTATTGGTCATGTAGTTTAGGGTAGAAAATTCTTTAAAACAAGTGTCTTTGTCACTTACATGCAACGAGTCAGCAAAAATTCTTAAATAAACCACTTGCATATTGGGTCACTCGATAAAAAATGTGCTTGTAACTTTTATTTTGTCCAATTAAGATATAGGGTATTGTTTTGAAACAGAAATGCAAGTCGTCTTCTATTATTACAACTACCTTGATGTTTGCTTTGTTCTTCCTTTCTTCACATAGCTCGTTGAGTAACTAATACTTCAATATGTATTTAAAAGAAATACAATTAAAAAGAATTTATTATTCAACATAATGAAGTATTTAGTCGATGGTGTGGTGAATTATTTAACTGTTTTTTCCACCTCCTATGATGTAACCTTTTAATTAAATAAAATTAAACTCGGGAACAAATTTTTTTGTGACATTTGTACAAATACTTCATCTTGCCTAATTTGAGAGTGCGGAAATTCAAATCTAAAATTAGTTTTGCTTCGAAAGCTACAAAAAATTTTTAAATGACATTTTTGATCAATAAAATTTTGACAATTTTGATCATACAAGTTTAAAAACGTTATATATAACAAGGGGTTGCGTGAATGCTGCAATAAACTTCTAAAGGAGTTCATCATCAAGATTAGGGGCTAATCAACAGGATTAAGATTGCATCCATACCTAGATGCAATCTCAAGTATATCTCAAGGCCATAAGTATACCTATTATGACCTGTTCTGAATCACACGCAGGAACAGTTTATAATAGGGGAAGCGCCCCTAGCGACGCATGACGACGTTTACGGACATGGTTTTCTATGCAATTTTAATCCTGATGCTGCAAAATTTATGCGTCCCCTATCATAAATAGCGTTTATAAACTTGCACATCTCAACAAAAATGGACTAAAAATTTTGTTAAAAAAAACTTTAGCTTGGAGAGAGAAACAGATTTCAGATTTGAAATTAGAGATATGAAAGCATCTAAGATACGTTAAAAAATCTCATGAAACTGAAATTTTTGTTCTGTGTTATTCACAATATAATGGTAAATTTTGTTTCGTCTAATTGTAAGATGTCTAATTGTCATGGTTTGCCAGGAATTTTGGTGTTCAAACTTATGGTTCTTATTACTACACACTTAGTAAAAAATACTATTTAACAGAGTAAATGGTTTTTATGTCACGCTCTAAGGTATCATCATTAAACTACATCATTTTACCGTATTTACCGAATTTTACCCTAATTTCTAACCATATTGACCACATATATATTTTCTCCATGTACTCAAAATTTCAGCTGTTTGAAAATATTTCACACATCAATATTGCAAAATTTGTTATTAAATATTATTCTTTTGAGATGACTTCTTTTCCCTACTAGTTAATTTCAAACAAAATAATAGTGTTATTCCAAGAAATGGGAAATGTAATACTTTTAATTCGAAATTATCAATAACATTTAAAGACTGCGAATATAGAATATTATAATACAGAAAATAATATAGGATTTATAATAAAGATAATAATTAGTTAGTTACAAACAATATATTTTTGTTGAATATATAGGCATTTAATAAAAAAAACTAACTAGATAGCAATTATTAAAGTTTAACTATGCAGTTGTAAAATACAAAAAATAAGTTTAAAAAATGCATTATTGTAAGAAAGTGTAAAAAAATACTATTTAACCGGTTAAATGGTTTTTATGTCACGCTCTAAGGCATCATGATAAAACTACATAATCTTACCTTATTTACCGAATTTTACCCTAATTTATAACCATATTGACCACATATTTATTTTCTCCATGTACTCAAAATTTCAGCTGTTTGAAAACATTTCACACATCAATATTGCAAAATTTGTTATTAAATATTATTCTCTTGAGATGTCTTCTTTTTCCTACTAGTTAATTTCAAACAAAATAATAGTGTTATTCGAAGAAATGGGAAATGTATTACTTTTAATTCGAAATAATCAATAACATTCAAAGACTGCGAATATAGAATATTATAATACAGAAAATAATATAGGATTTATAATAAAGATAATAATTAGTTAGTTACAAACAATAAATTTTTGTTGAGTATATAGGCATTTAAAAAAAATAATAACTAGATAGCAATTATTGAAGTTTAACTATGCAGTTGTAAAATACAAAAAATAAGTTTAAAAAATGCATTATTGTAAGAAGGTGTTCAAGATTTCAGAAGATAGTATTCTCTGTCTACGTTTTTTAAGCTCAAACAAGGGATTTTTGCGAGGGTGGATTTAGAGTAAAAAGAAACTCGTTGGAATCCTGTGCTATTTTCACCGAGACCTTAAGTCTTGTGACAGTTAGGACAAAACAAAATGGTGGAAAGTGAGAATTCAATGGTAAAGCAAAAAGAGTAAGCCAGAAGTAAATAACAAAAAAATCGAAAAAGACTTTCTTCGCAGCAGCTGCGTTAGTCTGTAGCTGTCTTCTCCCTTACGCAATTTGCTTCTGTGCAATCTCCGAATCGCCCCTACTTTAAAACTAAAATTAGAGTTTCTTTTTAAAAGGGATTCAACATAAAAAAATGGTTTTCTTTGTGACCTAACAGCAATTATTTATGAATTGCTGTTAATTGTTAGAACTTGATCCATTGAATCAAAGATAATTGATTGCGCGTATTTTGAATGGATAAGTAATGGTTGTGTTAGATAAACAGATTAAGTTAATTCTGAAGTGAATGCTTTGTTAGTAACGATGGGCAAATTCTTTAAACATTTTTAAGTTTCGATCCGAAAACTTGTTTGGGTCAAAGTTTGGGTAGTGTCAATGACAGATTTTATCCGTATTAACCTTGTAAGGATTTAATGTCACTAGTATGTGTTTATTTTTTTCTCTTCCTTTTTTACGTATTGCTAGTAATTTATATAAGTTAAACAGCAAAGAGTAATGTTTATTTTTGAGCCATCTTTTATTTTGTTTCAGTTATGTTTGCCATAATTAGCCTCATAACTTTCAGATATTTTCCAGTTTATGCATCCAACTTACGATTTAAATAATATAAGTTCACACTATGCAATAGATTGGTGCAATAGTTTCTTTCCTGTATCCTTTGCAGAGAGATATCAACTTTTAGTAGAATTCACACAACTGTACGAACTTTTATTTGCAACCTGATTAAGCTCAAAGCTAATTTAGAGCGAAAATTGAAGGGGAAAAAAGTTGTTACTTATAGCTGTTTGTTAGGAGCACCTATCAAATAATGTTTTTATTAATAAATACGTTATTATATAATCAATTATCTAACAAAGATTAATTATTTAGAAAAATATGCAACCCTGAAATTTTATATATTTGTTTCTTTTTACTAGATAAATTTTGCCTTCTGACATCAAAATTTAATCAAATACATCTCTGCCACGTAATACGTATCTCTACACTGTAAAATTCGGGGTCGAATTACGGTAAAAAATACTGTCACCCTGAATGCAGCATCCGTAAATTCCATTTTACTGTAAAATCCATTTTTACTGTAAACCGTGTAATTTTTACAGTAATATACCGTAGTTCTTACTGTTTTATTTATATAATTACAGTAATTTTACACAGTACAGAATTTTTTAAAGTATGCACTTTTGAAACTTTGAAAGATGCTGAATCTATATATTTCGCCGAAATATGCAACAACCTTAACATGGTACTGATTTGAACCATATTATCGTACTTCTTAAACTTGATTGACGCGATACTATGCTTCATCCTGTACTGAAATATAGTCCAAATTAGCATAGTCCAAATTAAGTAATAAAATTTTTCAACAAAAAAATATATCCCATATTGAGTTATAAATTTTTTTTACAAAGATTATAAATTGACAATGATTTCAATATCATGAAGTTCGTCGAAAATAAAGCTTTTAGACTAGTTAGGTACCTTAATGCTAATAAATATTTTATCTTTTGTAGAATATCGCTTGATTTTTTATCATTACGAATATTTTTCAAATCATAAGCATAAATCTTTTTTTTTTAAGAAATCAAAAGTATTTCTAACATAAAAATAGTTTTTAAATTTGGAACAGAAGAATTGTTTTTAAACGCGGAGTCTGTCTGGACGTTTACACTTACTGCAAGATGTTAAACAACAATTAATGTTGGTCTTTTGGAGAAATTTGTCACTGTCTCTCTATTTTTTTTTCTGAATAACAACATCTTGACTAGATAGACCATAGAAGAGCTTACTCTTCTATTCAACAACTCGAAAAATAAATAAATAAATAAATTAATAAAAATAAATAAAAACTTTAATCACATAGAGTATTAAAAATCTATGGAAATATACACCGAAGAGCCATTACATTATGATCACCCTGCTAATACCATGTAGGACCACCTTTAGCCCTCAAAACTGCTAGCACGCGCCGTGGCATTGATTCCACACGGTGCTGATAGGTAGTCTGAGGTATCTGGTATCCAAGCGCTCACCAACTGGTCCTGCAATTCCCTCACATTGCGAGGGGGTTGCGTGGCAGCACGAATTTGGTTTTCCAAGTAGGACCACATATGCTGTATTGGATTAAGGTCAGGTGAATTTGGGGGCCAAGACATGACTTGAAAGTCACTGAAATGTTCCTCGAACCAATCCATGACGATTCGACCCTTATGACATGGTGCATTATCCTGTTAGTAAACACCATCCCCCGCAGGAAAAACTGTTACCATGAATGGGTGAACCTGGTCTGCAACTATGTTCCAGTGGGTTACAGACGTCAGGGATTGTTCTATGAGATCCTAATGTGCCCCATGAAAACATTGCCCACACCATACTACCCCCGCCACCGGGTTATAGCCCATTGTTATAGATGAAGGGTTGTCATAATGTAATGGTCTTCGGTGTATTTAGAGAACTATAATTGTATTTAGAAAACTACCAACAAAACTAAATAATAAATTTTTTCAAAATGAAAAAAAAAATTCCATAAATTGAAAAAAAAAATATATACATAAAATTCATTTTTAACTTATATCTTGGAAAAATTTTCATGTGCCACTAAGTAAGAGATCACTAAAATTGAGAAATAAAATTTTTCACAAAGATTATAAATTGACAATGAACTCAATATCATAAATTTCGGCGAAAATAGTGATTTTAGACTAGTCAGGTTTATTAAAGCTTCTAAATATTTTATCTACGGTTATTGCTTTATTTTTTATCATTACGAATGTTTTTCAAATCATAAGCATAAATTTTTTTTCTTCTAAAAAATCAAAAATATTTCAAACATAAAAATAGTTTTAAAACACGGAGTCTCTCAGGACATGAACACTTCCTAAAAGATGTAAAACAACTTGATGTAGGTCTTTTGAAGAAATTCGTCACTCTCCTTCTATTTTTTCAGGAATAACAACATCTTGACTAGATAGACCGTAGAAGAGCTTATTCTCCCTTTTCAACATCTGAATAAAATTTGCTTTCGAAAATAGGCTATATACTTGACCACAGGGGAACGAATGTAACTTTATCGATTGTTATTCGCAAATATGGACAGAAAAAATAAATCTGAAAAAATTTAAAGAAAAGTATAAATAAAACAGAAATGCCATTTCGTAACATTTATTTGTAAAGCATATTTTAAGCTATTGCTAAAAATGAAAGAAAAAAAGGTGCATGACTTGTAAGGAAAGGTTATTAAAATTTCAAGGAATTTTTTTTTAATTACTGTATTAACATAAAAGTATTTAATATTGATTTTTGGTTTCAAAACATAATAATATCAATAAGGAAATAAAAGACAGACAGAGTATCCTAAAAAGAAAAATATTCAAACTGTGATTTTAAAAAAATTAAAAAATGAAGAGTTTTAATTGAAAATTTCTTTTTCTTTTCATAAAATATTATAAATGTTTTTTATTTTTAAAAAATGTAATACAATGAAGCAAAAGTTTTAAAACATTTTATGAAAAACATTCATAATATTATTTTATATTACTTATGTTTACAAAATATTGATTTCTAATTTTGAAATTTGAAAAAAAAAATTTAAACGTCAACTAAATAATAGTTAGATTTTTTTTTTATTATGAATCAAGAAAAATCCTCAAACAGTATGTTTTAGTTAAAAGAGGAAAATATCTTTCAATTCTTTTTCCTTAAGACCAATGGCTTATCTCTATTAAAGATCAAAACCACAAAAAATATTTCGGAAAATTACAAATGATAGCTTCTGTATTTCATAAAAAAACACAAATTTCAGAAATAAAAAGTGTTTATTAAGAAGTGACAAAGAAAGAAAAACTGTAATTAGAAATTTTATTAAATATTTATACGAAATATTTTTTAAATTTAGACTTTGTATCATGAAATTTATTTTATATATATTATATATTGAATTTGATAAATCATATTTATAGAAAAGAGACTCACTTAAGATAGAGTAATGAGCAACTGTAAAAAAAACTGGAATTACGTTCTGGGGCCTTTCAAGTATTACGCAAGCATGTGTTCGGTAATTTTGGACATTGTCAAAAATAAGCAAATAACAGCCAACCTCCCTTGCTTACGTAAAACACTCCATCCCCTGGTTTTTGCTTTAACTTTGACTTTTACTTTAGTTATCTAGATTTAGAATTAAATTCAAATGAAAATGTGTAACTTTGCATAAAATAAAGTTAATGTTATAATTCATTTTATAAAATTTTGAGTAGAATATTCATTAGAAATCTTTTGTATTAACTTCCGAAACTCTACTAAAAAATTTTTTCTAATTATTTCTTTTTGCGAATTAAACTTCTATTCCACATTTTAAATTCTTCCATGTGACATTTTTTTTTTTTTTTTTTGCTAATTTTTATTTTTAATAAAATTTTGAAAATAAGGGGATTTTAATGTCAACGTAAGAATTGCTCAACAAAAAATAAGCCCTTTGTCCCTCCCCCCTTGTCAACAAAAATAAGCAAATCACTTACACTTCCCTGTTAGGTGCTTTCATAATATTTGAACAGCCATTTGTTTCTTCCTTTATTAATTCTTTTTATTAAAAAAAAACTAATTAAAGCTTATTAGAGTTATTAAATAATCAAAAGAATTTCAATTTTTTTTTAACAAAAATAATTGGCACTAAATTAATATTGCTCTTGTTTACAATTAAAAGAGCTCTTTAGTAAAACGAATACAGCAAATTATAAATAAGCAACAATTAATTAAATTTACTATAACCCTTAAATTTTCAACTATAATATGCTGATGATAAATATTTTATAATAATTAAAAATGTTTCCAGCAAATTAAGAAAAACGCTATAGATTTGAATTTATCTTTACACAAATGCATACTTTTGGAAAACACTCCTTTCTAAACACATGAAAACATTCCAGTATTCTTATCGTTTGAAATCCTTCCCAACGACCAAATATAAATATATATTTTCAAAATTTTCTCGAATCTTACAAGTTCAACTGAACCGTCTATCTGACTTCTAGTTAAACTAACCAAACTGACCTTCCATAAGAGCATTATTGCTATAAATTAAAATTTTCTCAAAATACTAACCGTTTCGAAATGAGGACGCTTTTTTGTATCGTCATTTTCATTGATTCTTGATGAGGTCGTAAATCAGTTCATGAAAACTTCCTCCGAGAATGATGGAACTGAAGAGCCATCTGTCGGATAAATTCGTAAGTAAGATACGATAAATTAAACTGAATAAGTATGAGAATGAGTTTTTTTTTTTTTTTTTTTTTTCTTTCTTCTTCTTTTTCTTTCTCTAGTATCACCGTGCTTCCTCAAATTTAAAAAGCGATATATTCTTCCGCGGATATACCGCATTATTTACAAAAGGAAACCCTTTCACCTGATTGCATAAAGCACATTATTATTATTTTTTTTTAATTTAGACGTTTTAATTTAATCTAGTTTTGTGACATAGTTAATGAATAATATGTTTTAATAAGAAATAAATATAATTTGTTTGGCATTAAATTTATCATTGGAATAGATTGAAGTTTAATTGGATGATTAATCAAGTTGAATTTCCGAAAAAACCGATTTAACAGTGAACTATAAATATTTTTTCTTCACTTTTTTTTTCTTAATTTTTTTTCTTTCATGAAAATAGAAGAATATTTTTCAGATAAACTACTGATATAATAGTTTAAGGAAAATTATCTTCAGAATTGGTTATTGAAAAATCTTATCTGAAGTATTAATTTTTTATAAATTTATTGTTTTAATTTATGTTTCCGATTTTAGTTTACATTAAAAAAGGAATTTATAAATGATTTTAAAAGTTTTAAAAAAATTAATAAATAAATTAGATTTTATGAATAAATATAGCTCTTTATTTGTTTAAAGAAAGTAAGCTGTATCATTATGATTATAAAATGGAAACTATTATTCTAAGTTTTTACTTTTTGTAATTAAAAATATATGTTGTTTTTGAATGCGAGGTTTTTTATTTTAATTTTAGAGTTTTTTATTTATTTAAAGAAATGAAAGAGCATATTGATTATTATGAATAATTTGTTTAAAACAGGTGTTACATAAAATTTCCAAACCAAACTACCATTTAGAAACAAAGCGAAATACAAAAAAGAAAAAAAAGAAAAAAAATGAATAAAAAAATAAAAACTTTTGTTAACATTAATGGAAAAACTGAGTTTGACAGATCAAAATTACGTAAATAAATTTAAACTAGTTAAAATATAGTCACAAAAATTCAAATTTCATAAATAACTATTACAGAAGTATTTCTGTATTCGAAACATAGTAAAACACATCGTATATATGTTGTTATCATTTGCATATTTAGTTGTCGCTTACTTAAAAACATTATGCTTTACTTAATCTTCAGACTTTAATAAAAATAAAATAAATATAATTAAAATGTCAGATTTTAAATTTAAGGTTACGTTTTTAATTTTATTCCTACTATTCATATCAATAATCATGTTCAAAATTAATTTAATTTTAATTAAATCACTTCTATCAATAATCAAGTCATACTCTTTGCATCAATTCTAGATAATGGTAACATTAGTGCAGGTATATAAAATCCATAAAACATACATAATATGCATTTCTTAATAAAAACACCTTCTGATATTTATTCCTAAATTACCAATTTTTAAGCAATCTTTTTTGCACTACTTAATTTAACTGTTTCTAAATAATTGTACTTAAATTTAAATTCAATATTACCGTAATCACTTATCGATGTTTTAAAACAAAAGAACCGCAAAAGAGCAAAAAAACCTATAAACTCCCACCCGTGGTCACATAAAAAAAGTTCTTTAACCTTGAATATCTTTAAATGTACCTCGCCCTACATTTTTCGACCTACACCCGAAGACAAAGAATAAAAAAACTATATAACAAACCAACAAATGTATAGAATCTTCAGCACCCCACCTGACCGTGGGGCGTTGTGGTTCCAGTCAAATAGACCTTTGAGTCCAGCCCAGGGTTGAAACCTCTTCACCTTGGAAGACTTCAAAAATAGGCAACCGCCCTGACCCTTCAGAAGAAGATCTTGGCATACCTCAATAGGTGTGTGGATTCATCGGGTAGGTAAGTTTGTATACTGTGACCTCATGCCAATATGGGGTCAGCGAATTACATAAGTCATCGCTGCTGCTGCTTGGGAAGTGGGATACTGAAAGGATTTTTTTTACCTCCAATCATTAACGTGGGCTCTTGTCTTTAGGATGTTTAATTTAGATTCAAATTAGTTAGTTTTGGGATGGACTTGCGCCCTTTGAGGGCTTTTCTGATTTACGAGATTTGAGGAAGCTAAACTGTATTTAGCGAGAATTAGATACAATCATATCGCATCAAGAATAAAGTGTCATTGCCGAAAATTATAATGTTCCGAAGGTAAATGTTTAATGTAACAAATGTAAAATAAATAATAAATAATGATGTTTACCGGTGGCAATAAATTGAAATTAATGAAACGATGAAGTGATCGAGGTACGATTCGGCTGCTGTTTTAGCTAAGTTAGTTTGCAGTTACTATTTTTTTGTTATTAGATTTTGATAATCATACGCTTACAGATACTAAACACTCCCCCACCCCCCCAAAAATTTATATATATGTATATATACAATTGAAAATATAATATACAAAATAGCTTTATATTTCCCATATTAAAGATACGGTTAATATATAAGATTAATATATTTGATACAATACTATTGAGAGATCGATAAGATTAATAACAAAGGTCAATATATCATATATATCTACCTTACTGATAATATATAAAGATATATTATTTTGAACCAAAAAATATAATTAAAATACTTAAAATAGTTTTAGCTAGATACCATATTTAGTTGAAAAAGATATGGTTGGATTTTATCATTTAACTAATTCTTAAAAACAATTTTAAGATTATTTCCGCATAGATTATTGAATAAAAGCGTTTGTTGTGTATATGATTTTAGAAAATATCTAATAAAGATTTTCTGACTTTCTTCTATTATTGCCTAATATTTCATGCACCGAAATCGACTGTAATAGAATTTTAAAAATAGGCCAAAGTTTAGAAAAGAAATTTTTTTTTAAAAAATTATACTTAATTGACTATGATTAAACGACTGTAAAAGATCAAAACCTGCTAAATGAATATATATATATATATATATATATATATATATATATATATATATATATATATATATATATATATATATATATATATATATATATATATATATATATATATATATATATATATATATATATATATATATATATATATATATATATATATATATATATATATATATATATGTATATATAATGCTTCATTTTCGTTCACGTCACATTATGTGATTTTAATCTCAAATAGTTTGCAAAATTTATAGTTAAATTAAAATCGTGTAAATTAAATTGATTGTTACTTTAAAAACATTTTAAATTAAAAATTTATGTTTCTAGAAATAAAATTTTTACATGAAACTGTTGCTATAATAAAACAGGTTGAGTTACTTTACCATCCACATCTTAATCATAAATGATGAGATACCAAGGTTTAGCAACAAAAAAAAAATAATAATAATAATAATAATAATCTTTTGTCTTTGAAACATGAGATTTTTTTCGTGGAAATCCATTCTTACAGAATCATACAAAAATTAATGGCTATTTAGCTAAATGTAACAAATAAATAATCCCACAAATAATCCTGATTATGAGACAAAAGTTACACATTTTACTTTGCGTTATAAATATAAAAAAAGCTTTGAATTGAATTTATTATCAATAAATAATCCATTCCGATGACAAAAAAATATTATCTTAAATGAGGCTGAAATAATAACTCTTCTTATCAAGAATAATCTAATTGTGGATTAATCCTTTCCACTTAAAATGCTCTTTTTTTCTTAAACAAAAGAACATTTTACATTTCTCACTTCGAAAAAATACGATTAAGTAAATGAGCCATATGTACTTTTCCATCTTATACCTCAATGATTTTTCATGTTCAGAATACCCTAACATCATCCTTACCACCTTTGCAATCCAATTTTTTGTATTCAATATGCACAGTTGAGAATTCTATTGTATTCTAAGCTGCATTTAAACCCGTTAAATAAATAGACTTGAGTAGTTTAAGAGATGTGTAAACATACTCTCTTGAGATATATAATTCAAGAAACTTCGTGATCATTTATTTTATAGTTCAGTGAGCGGTTATTGCAAAACGATTCACGCCTACAGCGTTCTTAAAAAACATCACGCAATTTTGTTTATCTTTTTTTTAATTTTTTTATTTAAGTCTTGATTTTAATTTGGCATCGTGGGAGATTTACACGCTGGTTATAGCTCCGGATCAAGAATCGCATTTTTGAGTTTAATATTTTTACGGACATTTGATAATTATTAAATGCATATCGTATATTTTATTACTTAGCATAAAGCTGTAGTTATGTTATAATTTAATTCAGTTTATTTTATCGTGTAATCCTTTAATCGTTAGTGATTGTAATGTATCTATAAGATTTAATCTAATTTGCATAAGAAGAATGCAATGAATAGTTTTGGTTTCTTCCCATAATTTGAATTAATATGTTCTCTTGAAACTTTAGGCAGCAATAAAGAAATCATTCAAGAAAAATGAAGAAAATAAACTTAATAGGCATTGTACATTGACAACTATTATCTAGCTATCTGAAAGAATGTTGTTAAGAGTTGTTTTTTTTAAAATTAGGCACTTAAAAAACCCGAAAAATACAGGAAAAATTTTATTTCTTACAAAAATGTCGAAGTATTTTCTTAGTCTAAGTTAAAAAATTTTAAATTCCTTGGGAAAATATCGAGTTTTTTTTATGCAAATTTAATTTTTTTTTTTTTAAATCAAAAAAAAAAAAAAAAAAAAAAAAAAAAAAAAACTATATTTCTTTCGCTTGCGCAATTATTTTTGCCCATTCTAATACTTCCTTTCAACACCATTTTCTTCAAATTCTTTTCTTCTATATCTATGCATCTTTGAGTTTTATCTAATTTACATAGGAAAATGCCATATTATGAGTAGTTTTGATTTCTTCCAATAATTTGAATTTATATGTTCCCTTAAAGCTTTAGGTAGCAAGAAAAAAAAATCATTCCAGAAACAAAAGAAAGTAAACTTAAAAGGCATTGCGCGACGACAAAATAATAAAAAAAATTTCATACACTAAAAGACTAAAAAAATGCGTGAAAATCTTTATTTTCTTAAAAAAGTAGTTTCAAGTCGAAAGAAATTTAAGTTTCTTGGGAAAATATCGATTTTTTTTATGCAACTTTAAAAATAAATTTTTAATATCAAGAAAAACTTCACTTTTTTGGGTAATTATTTTTGCCCTTTCTAATTCTTCGTTCGATCCAAATGAATTGCAATACAATTTTCATCATCAAATCTTTGTCTTCTATTATTAGGGTGGAGTGAAGTTATTTTTTAAAAATATTGTGAAAAAAGTAGTTTTGAAAATCTCAGCTTAAAAGTTTGAAACAGACAGGGGAATATAATTCAGAACTTTTCCAGGCATCCTCTTCAAAACGTATTTCTTACATGTAGTTTTCTTTTAGATTTAGCGTCATGTGCATTATTTATGTAGTTTTCGTTGGGTGTAAAAATATTTTTAAAACAAACTGTTTTTAACGAATGAATGATCTGAAAGATAGTGTCTGCCATTTCTCATTCCAAAACTGTATACAGCTGGGATTAAAATTGGTTAATAAATAATGTCTTATGAAATTGCTTTTTTTCCTATTCCCCATTTTTGTGATATATATATATATATATATATATATATATATATATATATATATATATATATATATATATAAAACACAAATTAATAAGAAAAACATGAATAAAATAAAAACTAAAATGCAGAGAAACAGGAATGGGAAAAGCAATAGTCTTTTTCAAGACACATCTATTGCTAAATGCGATATTTCTGAATAAAGAATAATTATCCTAAGATAAAAATTATTCTTTATATGTGTCGATATCGCAAAAAACATATTGTTGAAAAATAGTGAAAAAGGTAAAAAGTAATCAAACTTACCGGCATGTAGCAAACTAACGGCGTGTTTAGGTTTAAAGGTATGATAATAAAACAGTTAGTAAAATTGGCGAAGAGGTAAAATATTTGAAGTGGTGCTTATAGCTTGAATCGAATAAAAATATATATTTTTGATCGAAGTAGAAAAAAATTTTTTAAAGTAAGTAAAAAATTTAGTGCTCTCATCTATGAGAAGAATTAACAAAATTAGGAAAAAAATTTTTTATATTAGCACCCAAAAAATGGGGAAAAAAAAAATATTATGTTTAACAAATTCAATAAAAAAAAAAAAAAAAAAAAAAAAAAAAAAAAAAAACCTCATTTTCATCCTATCATTTATACGGATAGAAAGTCGTTTATAAACTTTATCCTCCATTCATACATCCTTACATAATTTAATAATATACACATTTTCATCATACATAGGGTGACTTATTTAAAAGTCAGAGCCTGCACATAAAATGGATAGAAAGTTGTTTATAGACTTCATCCTTCATTCATACATCCTTGCATAATTTAATAGAATACACATATCCATCATTCATAGGGTGACTTATTTAAAAGTCAGAGCCTGCACATCAAATGGATAGAAGCCGTTTATAGACTTTATCCTTCATTCATACATCCTTACATATATATATATATATATATATATTCCAGGCATATACATATATATATACATATATATATATATATATATATATATATATATATATATATATATATATATATATATATATATATATATATATATATATATATATATATATATATATATATATATATTATATATATATATATATATATATATGGAAAGACATGGTAAGATTTAAAAAAGATACAATTAATAGCGGGAGTAATACAGATGGTTCTGCCTCTGATCTTAAATATTTTTATAAATTATATTTTATTTATTATTCTTATTTTCCAAAAGCTATTTGCTCTATTTTTATTTTATTTCTTCTCTAATTCTTTTTCACACAACGAATTTTATGGCAAGACATATTCTTCAGTAGTCCTGGCATGATTTTTGGATTTTTTTGAAAACTGGATTTATGAATGAGCAATCCATAGAGATCCATGCAAACATATACAGGATATCGCGACATTGAATTTAGTAGTTACCCACAGTGAGTGAGCGGTCATCCATGAAGGGCCATTTGAGGCAATCTCTTAGATCCCCCTCCCTCTCGCACCCTTACTAAAGTAAATCGCGGCGATAGTCTGAGGATTGTTAGCCATGACTAAATACGTTGACACTTAGGCTGGCTCCCACCCGTGGGATTACTTTCTGTGATTGTGGAAAAAAAGTAGGGTCAAAAAATTGCCATTTCCTTTTCTCAGGTTATCCCTGTCCCTGGCTACTCAACCACGTGGACTGGGAATTTGGGACACGAAGAAAAAAAGAAAAAACCTACATTACCATATTGTCTTCACCAAATTGCTATGTACCCTCAGTTGTAAGTCAACTAATTTTTTAATTAGTTTAACATTATTTCGTGGATTGGGGTAATTATTAAGGCTAAAAGTTCCAACCCCTAATTTTTAAAAAAAATATTTAAATTGAAAAAAAAATTTTAAAAAATTTCTTTTTCTCATTAATTCATTCAGTACTTGTAAACAATATAGAAGGTCAAATTAGAATATACCATAAATCTTGGTAACAGTTCTTTTCACAATCTGTCGAACAGTTAGATAATCATCAGATAGTCAAAGATCTGTCAGATCAATCCAAAAAAGGGTACTCGAGTCGCAGTCGCTTAATGGATAGAGCACTCGCCTCCCAAAAAGATGATCCAGACTCGAATTCCAGCAGTGGCTGATTGATACGAATTCTGCTCCCCGCTCGAACTGGGCACAGTGTTGACGTAAATTATCCTCAGCGGTTGAAAGATCAAGGGTTAAAATCCCTAACCATCGGACTAACCGTGTGAGGTTTTCATGTCTTTACTCTCCATGTTACGCATATGTGGGGTATCTCCATCCAGAAATCCTCCACGAAGGCTAGTTTGCCCTAATGCTTGATCCATGAGTTTCTTTGTCTTCTGGATTGGGTTAAAAAAGACAAGGCTATGGGGTTACGCGAATTGTCGTATACGCAGAATTACGTTGGTTGTTCAACGACGGTTATAAAATAAATTTAAAAACAGGGTAATTAAACTGGAATATTCAAGAAAATTAATGAAATTTCTTTTAAGTTCATTCAGCGCAAATAAATGGTATTGAAGATCAAGTCTAAAAATAACTTCATTTATGTGTTAGCTAATTTTTAATAGATGTGTTTATATTCTGGGTAGTCATGGCAGAGAAATTACATCCGGCCAATTACAAAAAAGAGAACTTAAACTGTGAGATTGGGAAACCTGAATGAAATTTCTTGTAAGTTCATTCATTACAAGTAAATAGTATGAAAGATCAAATTAAAATATACATTCAATTATCTATCACCTAATATTTTAATAGTATGTGTTTTGATATTTTGTCCGATAATTATAAGAGAGAAAGTACAGTCAACCTAATTTAAAATGAAGGTAACTAAACTAAAAACTTGAGAAAATGAATGGGTTTTCTTTTAGTTCATTTATTGGTACAAGTTGTATTGATGGTCATATTTTATATTAATAGTTTTAAAGAATTTCTATTTTTTATTATCGTTCTTTATTTTGTGTAATGTATACCAGTAGTTTTTTTTATTAATTGCTATTTTATAACATTCTCTTCGTATTTTAAACTAAGTTAGTTTTAATACAAAAAAAAATAAATAAAAATAGTTTAAAAGCATGTCTATTCATTACTTCGTTTTCTTTTTTATATTTTGAGTAATTTAAATCAGTAATTTTTATTATTGTTATCATTCTCTTGTTATTTTAGAAGAAAAATGCAAAAAAAAAAACAATTTTTTTTTATTAGTTTTTAGGCATTTTTATTTTTTACATCGTTGTCTTTTATATTTTGTGAAATGTAAAGCAGTAGTTTTTTTTTTATTAATTTTCATTTTTATAACATTTTCTTGTTATTTTTATTACACTGTAAATAAGAGCCTTAACTGCTCATAAGACTAATGTAATCTAATATTGCTTATTATAAATTTTATTACGCGCATATTACTCTTTCTTATCCCATTATATAACCATTTATTTTAATTGACTAAATGCAAGGTTCATTTTACAATTGGCAGACTGCATCTCCTCTTTTATCTCACCAATAAGCCTTGTTATTGATTGCATCAATGTAAGCTACATTTGCTAACATTACTATGCAAAAAAAAAAAAAAGATATATGTATGACTTTTTATAAAATAATGATGCAATACAAACAATGTATAAAAATTCTATTCCGAATAATTACATATTTTATCTTTAAAAAAAAATTGAATTTCAAAATATTGTTATTTAATGCATAGGTTATTCAAAATAAGTTGAACTTTTTTTTATCAGTGTTCTTATTGCAATAATGCAAATATAATTGAAGCGATTTTACGGTTGACTAGAATTAGAGATCGCATTCGCATATTTTTTACTTCAAAGAGTTTACGATCTCAATCAATTTCTGCAATCTCCCTCGGAAAAGATATTACCCCTATTCTACGAACAGCTATTTAAATATAATATCATTGAATGTGAATTCATACATGTTTTTACTTAAAATAAGGAAAAAATAAGTTATTTTATAAAAAATTTTCATAATGTACTGACTTGTGAAATTTGTATCACATATATACCTAAACGTATTTCTTTCTTTTTTTTTTTAGGTAAGAATCCTTTGTTATTTCCACATCTTCGTTGGTTTGAACTAGGTAATATTCAGTTTTTAATTTTAAGAATTATCATTTTTTTTCATTTTAATTTTTTATTACATTTAAAAAGAAAACAATTACATTAAATGAAATAGAACTGTATGCCATACGCTGTTGAAATAAACAATATGGTCATACCCTTCAAGTATGTCCTACGTAAATAAAATAAAAATAAAAAAATATATATATACATATATATATATATATATATATATATATATATATATATATATATATATATATATATATATTATATATATATATATATACATATATGTTTAAGGTATGTATAAGGTATGTTTTGACTTATTATTTGTAAATATTACATAAAAATAATGCCAATATTGATCAAATTCACTCGTCTGAGTCCAGTTATGAATATAATATCGATAAATTTTACTAAAGTTTGAATTAACATAGTTTTTTTACATGTCAAAGTTCAAAAGCTGCGAACTCCTGCACAAAGTAGCCCCACATGACGGTATATATACGCGGAAGAGCTTCAAAAAACTTCTCAATTCGCATTCCTCATAATGTAAGAAAATCTTGGAGTAACTTAACGAATAAAATAAATAAAGAAATCTATGAGGATGCTATTATTTTCTTATTTTATTCGAATAATATCCATCGAAATATGTAAGGAGTATTATTCTGAAAAGGAAACCAGCACCACCAAGAATAAAATTAAATAAATAAATAAGTAAACAGAGCTCTTTACCCCGGCTATTTTCTGTATTAAAAAGATATTCTTAATGCTCTAAATGTTTTTATACTGATTTTCGACCAAACAGAGATGTAAAATTATTTATTTTCCTTTTTAAATTAAATATCCTAACAGTAGAAATTTAAAGTTTACTTGATATTGTCTTACACATTACAAAAAATGACGGATATTTTTTATTTAATGCACAATCTATTAATTTATGTCATAGTTTTTAAGCAAAATTGTTATACTTCGAAACTACAACAGATTAAGTATCAAATATGAAATAAGAAGAACCTGTTTTTTTTTTCCCTTCCGATAAAGCAGGGAGAGATTATAACTCTCCAATCACGGAAGAACTCAGTCCTCCAGGTATCCATTTTCTTAATTACTAAAAAAGCATCCACCCGATTACGTCATTTACAAACTAGAGAGTAAGGGAAAAAACAGGGGAAAACTACACCACATTACGCATGCGTGCAAGAAAATGGTGGTGCTTAGTGAAATGTAAAGATCGCAAGTACGCTGGGGATGAATAAATCACTGGACCCCAAAAACAATCAACAGGGCAGCTAGAAAATGATTTTCAAGCATTTAGTCTGCATCGACTAAATTAATGAAAGGTGGTAATTATTTACACTCTAGTTAGAACCGAATTCACGTTAATAAAACTTTGTATTCATTACAAGTATTTCACTCTAAAAAAGTGCTAATTTCATTGTAAATAAATTTATTCATTCTGAAAAAAATATGGTATTTTCCAAAAAAAAAATTGAAAGGCGTTACGCTTGGGAAAAAATAGATTGCTTACTTTGATTACTAGAGAATCAATGTAAGTAATCTATTACAAAACATCTACTATACAATTGTTTTTCTTTAAAAAGCTAATATTTTTTAATGTATTCAAATTTTATTTTATAGCCGTTATTGAACAACTGACCCAATTTTGGGTTTACGTTTATTAAAAACCTTTTCGCTTTTCGGTGTCAGAATAATACAGCTTCATCCGTTGGATAAAATACAGGAATGTTAAAAACAGAGATGATCAAAATCCGACAGAGGTTACGTCATACCAAAGAGATAAATGTTCGGTTAAGAGCCAGGAAATTAAAAATTAAAAAATTAATGGTTTCCAAACTTTAAACATGTATAACATAGAATTAAGCTCAATAACAATAGAGCTTTTATATTTGAAGATGTAGTAACTCATCAAAAGCTTTAATTATAATGATCCCACTGCTATACCATATATGTCTGATGTTTGGAAATCATTAATTTTTAATTTTTTTATTTTTTGACTCTTTTAATTGTATATTTATGTCTTTGGTATGACTCTCTTTAGTAATTATCTCTGTTTTAACCCATTAAGGGACAATTTCAACATTAAAACACGTTTAGGTTGTGAATAAAATTTTTCCCGTTTGTGATTTTAAATATTGTTTTTATTAAAATATAATTTTATCACGAAGAATTACTTTTTTTTTTTTTTTTTTTTTTTTTTTTTTTTGCTCCGTAAAATTTCACGGTAAAAAATGAATTTAACGGGAAAAGCACCGACATTCAAGGTGTCCTTAATTTTCCCCGAAATTTGATCCGCGACTTTTTACAGTGTACTAAGTACAACATAAATACAAAGATAATTTATCCACTTTCATTTTTCAGCTTAAAGTATGTAATAATTTATTTTATTTGCCTCCATAACAATTATTCCGTACAAAATATCATCATTTCACTGCTATTAAACTAATACAAGATGGAGTTAAATATTTCGACATGAAAATATAATTTGCTCGCACATGTAAAATGGCAAAAACAAGTTTAATTTGAAGGAAAAAAACTGATATTTTGCAACATGAAAAATATTCTTTACACTAAGAAATTGATTCCTTGTACTAATAAACTGATTTGTTGCTCAATTTTAAAAAAAAAGCACCTTTTAATTTTTAGAATACCAAAAGCAGCATCAGAAATACAGTAAACAGAGATAAACACAGGGATCAAATTATGAAATTACTGGGGTAAATAAATTTCAAACCAAATATCAAATCAAATATCTAATGCAACACTTTCAAAGCCATGCTTACCCAGAGAAAAATATCAAAAAATTTAAAGTGAAAAGTTCTTGAATTATAATTGCTTGTTCAAAATAAATAGTATTTAATTGTATACAGATTAAAATGCTCTGAAGGTTAAAAAGTGATCTCTCATCGGTAAAATATTTTAATTAAACAGTTAATTTGAAATTTAATTAAAATAAGATATTAATTCCCTAAACTTTGTAAAGTTATAGCCGGATTATTCAAGTTGCAGTTTTCAAAAAGGAATAACGAAAATAAGTCGCTTTTATAGTTCAGTTTCTATTACTTTTTTACAAACATAAAACGAAAACTAATTATAACTTGTGTGAGAAACTACCTCAAGTAATGTAGACATCAAAGCGTAAAAACTTATCCTGTCTGTATAATGTCAAGCTGCGTGAGAATATGTGTTCTATAATTGTACGATTGATATCTCTAATTTTCCTTTAAAAAAGTAGCTTAAAGCCATTTATATGTATTAGTCAAGCAATGGTTAGCAACAAAAAAAGTAATTTCAGATCGTTAGCAATTTGAAAAAAAAAAACTTAACTATTTTATCGATTATAGTAATTCTCAATAAGTTGAAAAACAATTTTTATGATGGCAATGAAATATAGATTATAAGTATTTACTTATTTGTTTTTTTATTTAAAGAAATAAATGAATCCTGAAATCATATAATCTGAGATGATATTTTATTCATTTGAATTCAATTATGTGATAAGTCTTAAAGTTTCCCCTTTTTTTTTAAAATTCCATTTTATTTGGCACTCTAAATATACTAATGATAAAATATGATAAAAATTGCTCCCAAGATTGTCTGCCAAATTTAATTTTGAAAAATTATTCGCATATTATCTTTTTTCATTTTCACATGAAAAAATTTTCATGCGACCAAACCAATATATGTATTACTTTATGTCACTATTATACTCATGTTAATATTATAAGTCAAAATGTTGCAGTCATGCATGGAGGTTTGTTATCCCTTATGTTACAATAATTCATTAGTCAAAAAGCATTTAATTAAATTTTAAGGGACTACGATTGCTATTAACTAAGCGATGTAATTGTATGTTCATAAATTATATTATTTCGTAATTTACAGTTTAACAACGATAGAAGTTATATGCTCAAAATAGGAAGTAAATTTTAGGGAAATTATGTTGTCTGATTAGCTATCATTGTCTTCTTAGCTTTGGAAGATAAATACGTTAGAATATTTCATAACCGCTTCTTTAAAAACTATATATCATAACAAAATTGATGCCTTTGAACTGTACATGTAATCTATTTTATTTCAATCCTTTCATTTAATATAATTGAACTCTTTACTGAGGTTTCATAAGATTTCTGAAATTAGTTTAAACCATTTTCACGCTATTTAAGCTAATTTGTTTTGCCACTGACATTCTTTCTGCAGTTAGCCGGCAATTTTTATAAAAACTAACCAGTCTGGATTCTTCTCTGTTTTTCTGAAAACGATAAGTCATAAAAAAAATAACTTAATCTGGTTCACCTAAGTCCTATTATGCGATCAACTACATCTAGACTTAGTCAAATTGGTCTTTTATGGAGTAGTATCTTGTGTTATCTGGAATTGTTTGCAATTTCAGCAATCGTCATAATGCCATATTCAAGCAATTGCCATTATTCATTCCGAAATTCTACTTCCAGATTATCGCTTCACTGCTTACAGCCACATGCCGGGCGTGTGCCTCTCGTCTGTTCCAGTATGTCTTGTGACCATAACTGACCCGAGGCAAGTAAAGCTTACTCATGGACCGATCGCCGCTATCGATATGCCAGCTTTGTCCGAACTTAGGAATCAATTGCTTCCTGAAAGCCCGAAGGTATCAGCCGATTGTTGAACCTCTCATGGATCGAGGGAGTTTAACTCGCGCTAAAGGGTTAAAAGAAATGCTTCAATGGGTTGATTATCTGCAAGGAAAATTCTCACACAGGGATAGTTTCATATGGCGAGTATGTGCGATGGTCCGTCATCTTGGGATAGTGTGGATCGCTCTTCTGTGACCCAAGCTCAGTGATTTTCGTCGCCATGGCATTTTTTGTAATGTCTCTAATGACAGATGTTTGGCGGAGAAACGAGAACGATAAAGGGAGGAAGATGCGAAATTTTCGTGATGCATCGCTAATTCGTGTGTGAGAAAGTAACCAACGCAAAGTACTCTCCCCTCTCACCAAAGAAAGAGAACTTTCAACGACCTTGGCTATGAAGGTTTTGGCTAAAATTATTTCCTGCCTCATCAGACGTTGGCCTAGTGAGAAATAAATTGAGTTATTGAACAAGGTATGATTGCCCGTCCGGTTTCACTGAACTTATACCTGTGCGAAACAAAGTAGCAAATAATTCAAAGGCTTTTGACTTACAAGTTGTTATTTTTTTTTTTATCAGCAATTGTGGATAGTTTTTCTAAATTTATAATATATTTATTTTTTCATCGGATTCAGACAATTTCTTTAGACTTGGAGCATACAACCTTTTTCAGAAGAGAGCCACTGTGATTCTATTATAGGCATTACATATTTCCTAGCTTTTAAAATTTCTTTAATTATTTTTAATCTTTCTTAATTCAATTATAATTAAATTAAAGCAATAATTTAATTTTTTTCACATTTTATAAAAAGCGGAACTAAATATTTATTCTCTTATTAACAATCTTTATAACGGCTAACTTTTTAATTCAATACAAGTGTAAAACTCATTACTTTACTATCGCGACTAATCGAATATCAAAATCTATCTTTAACTCTATTTTCCTTAAATTGCTTTACTTTTCTAATGAAAAAAAAAAATGTTTTGGTTATAGGGTTATATTAAATTCTTACGGTCTTTTTGGAGATTAAGCTGTAGCCAGATTATTTAAAATTTAATATTAATAACGTGTCCTTGACTTTGCTTCTGGCTATATTATCTATCGATAATTCGCCAACTTTGGATCTCTTCCCGTGCTCCTAAGTGTCCATTAGCAGATATCCATTCACTGATAATTTAGAATTCTTAGCGTTCAGACTAGGGAGTTTGTTGGATGCCCGATGCCCCTTTGTCCGACAGTTATTTTTTATAAAAATCATCATATAAAAGTGAATTTCTTTGTTACTATAAAGGGAGATGCTACTTCTTATTTTGCTTCATTGTTACGGCCACATTTGCTTAACTTTAAAAATACTCAGTAATAAATCGAGTTTTTGTTTCTTAAACTCTAGAGTAATCCCTCCTTCACTAAAAACGCATAAGTACCAGAAATTTCCCCCATACCAACAATGCCTCCAAAGCTACAATAAATTCTGCATTCAGTTTTCTTAGCAAAGGGATAATAACTTAATTATTCCTTCGTGTAATAATGACGGTATACATTACCTCAATTAAAATGAAAATTATTTTAAAAGAATATATATAGTGGTTGTAGAGGATTTGTTAAATAGTTTCAAATAATAATAATAATTATGAACATTTAAGGTTTTGCACGATTTGTTTTCTTTAAAAAATTTAGTGGATTATAAATTTATTAATCTTTTGCTATAAATAAATTATTTACATCATTATTTACCCGCAAAATTCCGTTGCGAGCTTATGAGTCATGGAGGTTGAGGCTTTACAGTTTCGCAAACTATGACATAATAGTTGCAATGTAGCCAGCAGTGCGCACAGGCCGCCTTTACTTCCCAGACAAGCTGGAAAAGCACCCATTGATCTCAAGCTGGGTAAGGTTCAAGCTGATGATTCTGGTGAGCTTTAAAGGAAAACTCTCCAATTACAATGTCGAAAGATTAAGAAAATTGGTTGGGCTGTTTAAAGAGGCACAGGTTGCTCAAATTACATAAGGAACATTTATTATTTAATTCTTTCTTTTAAACTAATTATTTTTAATTTTAAAACAGAACAAGGGACAATATTTTACCTAAATATCAACTCTGTTGTTTTTCCACGATTGAGTTAAAATATTTCAATGGTGCAAGAATGAAAAATTTCAATGAATGAATATGTAAATTCAAAAAAGTGATAAGCAAGTATTCTTAAAAATAATACAAATAACTTAGTTTAATAAATTTTAATAATAAAAATTTAATAGTTCATATATGAATATAATCATATTTATAATAAATGTTATAAGATTTTTTAGTAAATATTACTATGTTTTTATTGAATATGATTATGCTGTTAGTAAATAAGCATAAATATTTTACATAAATGATGTGGTTTACATTAATAAATAATTTTGCAAAACATTATTAAAAAATAAACACCGTTTTAAATAACAAAATTATTAGTTAAAAGTTGTTAGTTGTGTTATTTTCTTAAACTGAAATTTACTAAACATGAAGCTCATTATTTAATGTAAGTTTATTACTAAAATATTTAACAGTAAAATCATAGTTTTTAAAAAAAATAAAAATGTTTTTTAAACAAGACTTTTTTTAATTCATTATTCAAGTTTTCATTTTAAAACTTTATCAGTGAGGAAAAAAATATTTGTTTGCTTATAAATTGCCAAATTATACAACAGAATTTTCTAATTAATATAAAATTGGAATGCTAATTAGTTTATATTAGATAATGCGAATTGGAAAATATGAAGGAGTTTTGAAACAACAAATTTAACAAATGCTGTAATCATTTGGTAACTTTCGTCCGAACTCATAACATTCCAAAAAATGCCAGTGACTTGACAATTATTATTTTTTTTTTTCAAGTTTACGTTACATATTTATCAATTTCTTCACCAAAAATTCCACCACATCAAAATTACATAAAACTAGGAAACTTAATTTTCTGTAGAAAAAATTTATGTATATTTTTTCAGCAAAATTTAATTAATTGTATAAAGCTAAAAATTTATTTTCGTAGAACCTATGAATGAGGTATTTACATTAGGATACATCAAATTTTAAAAAATAAAATTAATTAAATTTTTGATGATTTTTTTTATTAAACGTGCTATAAATCTAATAAAAATCAACTTCTTGACAAAGTCTCTTTTCGTTTATATTTTATTCAATTCGTTATCAAAAAGTGTAATATTGTAGAATTTCTCAGTTTTATAACCAAGAAATATCAACTTTTAAAAAAAGTGATAATTATTACTTGTTTTTTTTTTTTGTCCAGTTTTTTAGTCTAAATTGTTTGTCGATTTTGTACACTCATTTTGTTTCTATTTATCCATTTGTCCAAAAATTATAGTTTAATAACTATTATTATTTGTAAAAGTTTTCATTACATATTTATCCATTTCTTTAACGATAACTCCAACACGGAATAATTACAAAAAGCTAAGTAATTTTCTGTAGAAAAAGTAAGGGCATTGTTTTCAGCCGATTTTAAATCGCTTTATAAAGCAAAAATAATTTTCGAAGAAAATATGAATAAGAAATTTGCAGTAGGATACAACAATTTAAAAAAATTCTTAGATAATTGAAGACTTTTTTTTATCAAATGTGCAATATTCCAATAAATATCAGGTTCTTGGCAAAATCTCTTTTCGTTAATATATTCATTTAATTTTTTAGCAAAAAGTGTAATATGGAAGAATTTTCTTTGTTATTTAGCCAAGCAACCTCAAACTTTAGAAACTTTGGGATAATTATTAGTCCTTTTCTGTCCAGTTTTTACTCTAAATTGTTTAACAAATTCTTTTGCTCTTTCCCCCCCCCCCTTCTATTTGTCCATTTTTCTAGCGTGGGAAAATACCCTATCTTAATTGAATGCAAAAAAACTACCTTAATGCATCGTAGAATATCACTAATCGTTGCTTTCTGAGACTTTTGTCTGTTCGAACTTCAGGAATTTTTTCAGAGCGTCTTCTAAGTGTGACGAATCGTTCGTTCCACGGATTCGTAATTCTTCACTCCTCAGAATAACCATTTTTTTCCCCTTCAAAATTTTCATCTCTGAAAGAAAAATTTCCGACCTAGCTTGTCTAAATATCCGTGACGGACGAAAATTTTCTTTTCCTTTCAAGACTATATTTTCTTTCTACTATTATAACATTCAACTTCGTTAGCTGTTTAAAAAGATTCCGGCTTCCTCACACAGAGGTATGCAAGCAGAAGCTAGTTTATGAAGATGTCAGACTTGGTTGGTCAAGGATATTATAACTCTTTGCCAAAATGGTCTTATTGTTTTGTCATTTGGCTGTCGTCGGTACCTTTTTCGACGCGTGCTGGGCAGATTTTTCAAGCGGCTAATTTATATTTGCGTTCACGAAATAACGACGCAATAGTAATGCTCACATACTACAAGCTCTTCTGGGCGATTCGGTCTTTGAGAAGCCTACGCAGAGTTTATGTAAATAAAATACATCTTGGTGAGCAGTTGAAAAACGAAATAATGTATTGCTAGGAAACAATAGCTTTCTAAACTGTTGACATTAACGATTCATTCAACGATTGCAAACATTATGTTGATATGAATTTCTATGTAAAAATTCCGAAAAAATCATCTGACTGGTTTTGTTTTCAGATTTAGAGAGTTTTGAAGCCTACCTTAGTAAAATTACATCTATCAGTTCCATTTTCCAACTTTCGTAAGAAGAATATTAATAATAGATGTATATATCTAAATTATCAGAATCTTTGATCTTATGGAAACTTTTTCATTACGTTTAAAAATAAAAATTACTGCGAAGTTTAGAAAAAAAAAATCTTTTTTTTTAATACCTATTTTCATTATCAATTTTGAGCTTTTATTTCTGAATAAAGGTTGAAGAATTAAAACATATTTTAAGTAGATAAATTTATCTATGTGATTATTATATTTATTTATATTTATTTTATTATATTAATTCCATTAATATTATAAATACCACTCACTATTGTTTACAAATATTTTTTCTTGTAACTAATGTTTTTAATAATTATGTTTATTATGCAAAAAAAGAGAAAAAAGTATTTCATGCTACATATATGTCTAATGAAAAAGGTTTGAAATAAAAAGTTTCATAACAAAAGAAAATCATAGATTAAATATAAATTTATATTCAAACGGATGTAATTAAATAAAAAGAGAGTAAGAGTATCCTAAACATCGTATCATAGAAACATTTTACACAAATGTCCATAAATTGCGGATACTTCAGAATGGCGAGGAGATTGGACTTTAAAGTAAAACTTTCACCTGTAGAATTATCACATAATATAACATCTTCAAAAATAATATGAAAATTACAGGAACCCTTAAGATGACACCGATAGTACGTTACAATCCCGAGAGTGTAAGAGGAATATATGGAATAGAAGATGGTATATAAGGAAATTGTGTCAACGAAGTAAAATTGTTCACAAGCGTTCCGTAAGCCGCAGAGGGCTATAACCGAATAGTTAAGACACATATGACGCCTGTGGGTAATTTTTTATGCGAGTGTATTATCAGCCGTCTGGAACGTGGGCGTACTCAGATAGAGGTATTCAAGGAACATAGAATTGCCCAAAGTGTCATTCCTAGGCTTTGGCAACGATTCTAATATGATGGAAAAGCAAGTTGACGTTACAGTACAGGTCGTTCTCGAATTTCAACGCCGAATGAAGACCGGTAATTGCCAGTAAGTGCCATATAATGTGGACATCGTCACAGTGGTGTGTGACGTTATCCGAAAAGTTCAGGTTTAGCTTGCAGTCCAATTTACGTCGGATTTTAATATGGTAAACGCCAGGTAATAGTTACCACCAAGACAGCATCATTAACGACACCGCTACGATTGTGCAGGATTGCTCGTTTGAATTGGAATTATGTTGGATACCAGAATAGATCTGCGTTCTGAAATCGGAAACATAACTGCCCAAATTTACCGGGACATCATTTACGAAGAACTTGTACGTTTCTTGAGGGGTGCTATGATTACAGAAATTGTTTATGGATGCCAAAGCCCGCACTCCACAAGCAAAAATCGTAAACGAATGTCTCCAGTCTGAGGATATCACCCGTTTTGAATGGTTAACATTCTCACCGGACTTGAAGCTGATAGAGCATGGGTGGGGCATGCTTGGTTGACGAGTTGTAGCCCAATAACCATCTCCTGCATGTGTATCGGAAATTCGGAAAGCAATAGGCAGTACGGTAATTTAACACTCAGCATGCCTAGGCGTTGTACGGACTGTATTTCATTGCATGTGATGCATTAACCATCATACCAATCATGTAATATCAATAGTTTTTGTAAATGAAATATTTTTTATGATTACTTTAACGAGTGAACATAGTAGTTTTTATGAATAATATCATACATACACCATCTTTTTTGTTCACTATCTTTTATTTATCCCGTTTGATTTGTTTCCGGAGTTGGCGTTATCTTTTATTTATGACCATGAGTGTGTAATTAAAGTACGGTCTGGTTCTAAACGCACGTAAACAATTAATTCAAAAATATTTTAAGAACTAAGAGAATATGATAGGATTTAGACAAGTTCAATTTATTGCACGATTGTGAGATGAGAACGATTTTTATTCATCAATATTTAATTAGTAATATTATTTAAATGACACTTCTCAAAAATATTTTAAATTTCAATCATCCAATAATTATTCAAATCAAAGAACATAAGAAAGCTTTAAAAATAAATTTCAGAACATGTACTTAAAGTATTACCAAATTAGGCATTCCAATACACCACCAAAGTAAAACTAATGCCCTACACTTAATTACCTTCCTATTGTAAAACTGCAAGTGTACACATAAAAAAAAAATCATAATTAACTTCACGACTTTCAGAGAAAATGTCAAAATATTTTATTTCCTTTAGATGTACTAAATACCGGGCGTTAAAGCATTAATCAATTTCTTCGCCAATGATATGGTGGGAGGAAAAGACTTCACTTATTTTGATAACGGTTTGTCGTGGAACATGTGAAGTTTGTCAAATAATAATAATGTTTTTATTTTATTTTTACGCCACCTTAGCAAATGACTTCTTAATTAAAAGGAAAAGGAGATGAGAAGGGGGAGGGAAAGATGAAAGAAAGAAAATGTCGTAAAAGAGACCGGTGGGGAGGGAAAAGAAAGAATTGATACCAGCGTTTCAAACAGCTGTTGCCAGATACCTCGGTAAAAATTAAGATTTTTGCTGGGCGCCTTTTGTCCGACGTCATTCCAAACGATAGCAAAATAATTGACGTCGATAAAATGGTGGAGGAAACGCTGTAAGTTTCTTGTTAGTTTTCTATTGCTCTTAGAATGTTTCCGGGAAATTCCTGGAAGGGCGATTCTGTTTTGTTGTCCTTGGAGAGGAAGGTGGAAATGAGGAAGGAAAAAAATTGTGTTAATTAAATCTCAGACGATCCCTTGCGATGGTTATTTTTACACTGATTGGTACAAGTGAGTAAGAAGCGAACTGTTTTAATCTTTTGTTTGATGTGTTTGCATCAGAGACGTAAAGAACTTAGATCATACTTGTAAATTCGTTAAATAAAATAATAAGAAAACTTTTCAAGAGAGCCGTAGAATTATGCAAATTAATTAGCATGAAACTTGTCGAAAATAACAACTTCATTGTTATTATTGCAATAAAAAATTAAGTCTGCATAAAAGTTGCGATGAATTTCGAGGATGGATTCTGTAAACTTACTGGTTTAGTTATTTAAAATTTATTATATTATACTAGTAGAATATCATTGAAATTAATTAATAGTAAGAAGAGTTATATACCAAACTTTATTAAATTTGGAATATGTTTTAATAAATTATGAGAAAAACCAGTGATGTACTGAAATAATAATATTAATTTAGTTTTTAAAATTGAGCTATAGCACCTGAAAATCAGTGAGCAAGAAAAAAAAAATTTCTATATTAAATTTTTGCTGATTTATTAGAATGGCTATTTTTACAAAGATTGGGCAAACGTGAACTGTTTTAATCTTTTGCTTGATGTGTTTGCATTTGAGATGTAAAGAACGTACATCATGCTTGTGAATTCGTTGAATGAAATAATAAAAATTTTCGAGAGAACCGTTGAGTTATACAAATTAATTAGCATAAGACTTTCTGAAAATAACAACTACATTGCAATTTTCACAATAAGAAATTATGTATAAATAAAAGTAGTGATGAATTTTGAGGATGGATTATGTAAACTTATTGGTTTACTTATTTAAAATTTATAATATTATAGAGAATATCGTTAAATGAATTAATAGTAAAAATAATTATTAAACATTTTTTATTTAGTTTGAAATACGAGACAAAACAGTGATATGCTTATATAATAAGTTTGATTAAGTAATTGATTAAAATGGACAGTAACACACGAAAATGAGTGAGCAAGAGAAGAAAACTATCTATAAAATTTTTGACTTTTGATTGCAATGGTTGTTTTTACACTGAGGTGTGCAAATTAGTAAAACGCGAACTATTTCAATCTTTTGCTGAATAATAAGTATTGATTGCTGAAATAATAAGTATTGATTAAGCCTTTAGAGAAAAAAAAAATGAGCCGTAACACACGAAAATGAGTAGCAAGATAAAAAAAAAAAAACTAGGGATCAAATTTTTGAACATTTGTTGCAATGGTTGTTTTTCGCTGATTTATGCAAATGAGTAAAACGCAAACTGTTTCAATCTTTTGCTGAATAATAAGTATAGCTTAAGTCTTTAGAGAAAAAGATGAGCTGTAACAAACGAAAATAAGTGAGGAAGATAAAAAAAAAAAAATGATGTATCAAATTTTTGACTATTTATTGCAATGGTTATTTTTACACATGGTTATTTGTGCAAATGAGTAAAACGTGTACTATTGAGAATGAGTAGTAGCTGACGAATAAAACTACATACATAAAAAAAATTTCCACGTTAATGTTCACGTCTGACAAGTCTTGAAAATGGACGCCTGTTTTTGAGCACTTGAAACACGTCGACTGTTATTTCCAATTTGTATTTTGTTGAAGCGGAAAAGTTCTTTAAAGATTTCTCTCCTTGGTTTAACAAATCAGATTTCCTTGATTTAGTCTTTTCCTTGATTAGAAGACCATTTTTTGAGAATTCATTTGTAATCCAATTGCATTAGATATTTGGTTTATTTGTAATGCTGAATGTAAGATTAGGCTTTTCAAAATTCTTATCTTAATTCATTAATGGTATTGCAGTCTGTAATGTAGTATAGGAATACCTAAAAAATGTGTGTTAATTTTTTAGTGGCAATGCTTGGTATATTAATAATTAAAATTTTATTTTATAACAGTCGTTGGTGGCAGTCGGGTGCGGAATTCGTATCAACCAGTCATAGTTGGGATTTGAACCCGGTTCACCTCATTGGAAGGTGAACGATCTATCCCCTGACTCAAATAACTAACCATGGTTTTAATAACTAACATTGTCAAATAACAAGTTTATGATTTATAACATATGATGTTCTCTGTGCCCACATTTATGATAACCGTCGTTGAACAGCCAAACGAAATTTGAGTTATCAACTACCAATGTTCAACTCCGTAGCCTTGTAATTTGGAACAAAATCTAGAAGACAAAGGAACTTCTGAATCATTACCCCCAGTATTGATTTGTTATGGAAACTTGCAGGACTTTGTGACCACGGTAGATTTAATGTGCACCAGTCACCATTTAACCGGCTGGATTCGAACTCCTGTTCTCACGAGCACGAGTCCAACGCCCTATCAAACAGGTTATCCCGGGACCCACATTTAAGATTGATAAAATATTTTAGCGTTCTATGAAAACTTTGAAACAAGAAGAATAAATTTTTTCAAAGCATCTCTTTTATCCTGTTTCATTCTGCCTATTGCTTTGCTCCCCCCCCCCCCAAAAAAAAAAAAAAACATTACTTAAAATATTTCATTAAATTTGCTCAAAATTAAGTTATTTTTACAAAATTTGCTTCATCAGTCTTTCTTCAAACAGAATTTTGATTTAAAAGGATAGTAAATCTAAAAATCTTATTTCAATTCGTATCAAAGGTAAAATATTTATGCTACATTAAAAAATTAATTTTTAATTACAGTTACACTCAAAGTAAAATTGTTGCCTCTAATGGCACAGAAAGTGCTAATATTTTTGCTCCAAATCATTCCAAAATGAATATCATTGCTTTATAAAAACACACCAAATACAAATATGAAATTTTAATGAGTAATTTGCGTTTTTGTTCGATAGAATTACAGCACCAGAGTTGCCTAGAACACAACGTTAGCTATTTTTCGAAAATTCTAACGCTTGAAATTATTCTAAATTTCTTTCTTCATTGTAAAATATTAATAAAATTATAGTTTACAATATAAATATTCCTAAAACAAATTTTAATTTTATAAAAATGACATATTTTTTACAAAAAAAAATGCTCTTGTTGAATATAAAAAATGTATGATCAATATATTCAAATTTAACCATTCAGTAGCTGAATTATTACAGTTTTAGTTATTAAAATACTCCCCAATTCCTTTATTTTAAATTTTATTTTTGTGTTTGACTTTTAAATGTAAAAATTGTTTAAGATGTTCAATTCCATCTAAAATAAAGAAATACAAGTAAAACAAGCAATTTTTAACTTTTACGGTATTCGTAATTGTGATTGTGTACGGCCCCTTAAGAATATTTTTCTTCCGTAGCATGTTCGTACGAGGTTCCTTTGTTATTATACTTTTTTATTATTATTTGTTTCTACTATCTTTTTTTATTGTAAAAAATTCTTTCTTTACCTTTCTTCGTGTTTCTTCGCTTTCTGACTACGAATTCTTCTGATTTATCGTTTACTAAGCTTTAATTAATTCAACAAGCTTCTAAACTTCTTCGGACGAACCGTTTTGGGATTGTTTTCTAACTTCAACGCTTTGTTCTTTTTTTTTTTTTCTTCTTCTTCTTCTTTCTTTTTTTATATATACTTTTCTCAGTTTCCTAATTTTTTATTTTTGTGGATTGTTCTCACTCTTTTTATTCGATTCAAAACAAAAGTGTAAGTTCTGGTGATAAACGTAAAGATGTTCTTTTGCTTTCAATTTTGTAGCAAAAACAGGATCTGTGGTTTTAGTTTTTAAAACGACTTATTTACTTCACTTTAAAAAAGAAAAAGAAACGCTGTTAGTGTTAAGAAGTTAAAGTGATCCGATTGTGGTTTTACTTGAATAATTAATTAAGTTTAAGAGCTTTTGGGTTTTAAAATAAACGCGAATATTTGTTCTTAATATTAGAACCAATTGTTATTTTTCTTCGGTAGTAAGAAATGTAACTAAAAGTAAAAAAAAAAGAATATGCTTACACATTTAATATAAAAATAACACATTTAAAAAATGTAATTATTATCAAATAGTTATTGTTTACTAAACTTAAATTATTTCAACAATGCTTGTTAACTTCTTACGACGAATCGTTTTGGTATCGTTTTCCAATTTCATCGCGTTGTAAGTTTCTTATACTTTTCTGGATTGTCCTCAATCTATTTATACGGTTTAAATCGAATATGTATGCGTAAGTTTGGTTGATAATAACAAATGGTGGATTCACTGTAAAAAATTTCGGTTCAAAATCATTTTTATTGAAATATATTACGGGACAAAAAATCTGATATATCGTAATTTTTACTGTACAATTACCGTGAATCACTCTAATGAAAGAAATTTTACTCTAAAAATTACGGTTGTAAAATAAAAATATATTTTACAGTAAAATAGATTTTACGGATGATGTACTTTATATTGTAATTTGGAATTTTTTACAGTGCAGATAATCATGTTCTTCCTTCCAATTTTTTATCAAAGAGATTTACAATGGTTTTTTTTAGTGACTAATTTACTTTTCTTTCAAAAGGAAAAAAAAATTAAGAAGTTAATGATGCCCCATTTTAGCGTTACTTGAATAATATCGGGAGTTTTAATGCTGTTAGGTTCTGATATAAACACAAATGACAGTTTTCAATATTTTTTTTTTAAAAAAGGAATTTTCATGCAGTTTATGATTGTGAATGAAAAGTTCCTTTTTTATTACTGTAAAAAGCATAAACTGCCAGTTGAACAAAATTTTAACGATTGTTTAAAGTATTTCACGCATCAAATATGAAATAACTCTTAGAAAAAAATTATGGTCAAAACTACCGGAATATGATAAACTTTATCGTGTTTCTGGCTATATGGGAACCCTCATAATCGTTCGGTAATTTTTACCGAAGCGCTTTGTAATGATTTTTGTAAAATTAACAATAAAATATGTTTCTTATATATGTGATAAAATTTAATAAATAAAATAAAATTTTGTAAATTTATCATCGTACCTTACCATGGCACAAAAATATTTATTTGGTTAAATTTAATTTGCAATTTTTATTTTTAACAAAATGTATGGTAATAAGAGCTACGATTTTGAAAACCAGAATTTTCAGTAAACCGTAATCATATGGGCAGAAAAACTTCCAAACGAATGGTTTAAATGACGTATATTTTAGTTGTATTAAGCAGAATTATGGTATTCTTTTTACCAGAAATCTCTTTACCATACAGGACGGTAAGTTTACCAGAATTTTTTTGTCTTTGTAGTTTTAAATTATTAATTACAGAAAACATGAATACTGAATTTATCTCTAAATCGATTAATAAAAAAATTTAGCTTATATATTATCGATTACTGAGAATAACAATAGATTGAAGTTGAACAAAATTTTAAATCTAGTGCTAATCATTTTCATATAGAAATATCAATGCAAAATCTGCTTATGCATCAACAGCTTTAATCAAACTTTCCTATAATTCAATAGTAATTTATTTAGTTGACGCTAAAGCCAGCATTCAAACCCCATGTAACTTCTATTAACTTAGAAGCAGACTATCATAAAAAAAAATGCCCTTTGATCAATTTATTATGCAAATATTCTTTAAAATATTTGTTTAGATTCGTCTTTACTTAACATTTCTTGCAATGAACTACGAATAAAAGCTTTAAAGATACCCAGTAAACATAATACATTTTTCATTGAGACGTAAAACAGGTATTAGAAAACTCAAAACGAATTCTCCTCGCAAAAAAAAAAAAAAAAAACAGAAGGGGGGATTTTTACGTTTTCATTTGCGTGAACAATTTTTTCTTTTTACTTCATTCGTTTAAAATTCTCCATTTTAGCATACATAGAGAATAAAATGATCAAAAAACGAGAAATTTAGCGGGCAATTTTTCGTTTATTTTTTAAACTTGAGTCCTACCCGAATCGTTTATAATGGAATTTTCGCGTGACTTATCAGGCGTTTAAGTAAGTCTTTAGATAACATTAAAATACGGAATAAGCAAATATACTATTTTTTACTGTTTTTAAATATGTATATTCCTGTTGAGCAGTTTTTTTTACTGTGTAATTTGCATTTTCTTTTACTTCTTTTGGTCCCGTTGTTTTTCTTGCGTTCGTTTTTAAATGTTTTATGTGATTTAGAATTCTTTCTTTTTTTTTTTTTTTTTTTTTTTCTTACTTAGTTTTTATTTTCCGTTGCTCAAATATTAATATTATGTTTTAGTCGTCTATATCTGTGCTGAAGTGATTCCCAATGGGGCTTGAACTAATAAAACTTTTAGGAGTGTATGGCGTTTTAAAGAGTTTTTTTCTTCTTTAAGATCAGTTGTAAACTATGGATTTTTTATTTTATTGTAGAAAAACAAGAAATGCTATGAAATTTGTTTAATAAATTATTTTTTAAAATGTGAAGTTTCAAATTAGCAATATTAAGTGTTTAAATTTGTTTAAAACATTCTAAATTTTTCTTATATATACTGCATGCAGTCAAAATTTTGTAAAATTCAACATTTATTTTTTTATCAATATTTTTTGTGCGAATAATGTACGCAATGCATTAATAGTTTTATAATCAAATTAGATTGATATAAAAAATAATTTTTATCAAAATATAAATTTAAATGAAACATCAATAAAAGAAAGTATGGTCAAAACTCCTATGGATAAGGTAACATTTACTAAGTCACTGACTCTATGAGAACACCAACATGTTTATTGATTTTTATCGAAGAGTTCTGGCAATGATTTTGGTAAAATTAACATTAATATATAATTTTAAAATTTGTGATAAAATTTGGTAAATATGGTAAAATATGGTAATTTTATCTTGATACCTTAAAGCAGCGTTTCCCAAAGTGTGGTACGCGTATCCCCAGGGGTACGGGAACAGTTTAGAGGGGGTACGCGTACCACAACGAAATAACTTGCAACAAACGAACAATTTCAAAAAATTTTATTTAAAAACAAAGCTAGCAATGAAAATTTACGATTACGTATTTTCCTATTGGCCTATTGCAGAGTTAACAGATAATTATTAGTGGTGTCAACAGCCAGTTATGATTTTTAATTTTTGTGCAATTTTTTATAGCAAAATATACATTCATTTTTTTATTAGTGGTACGCAGTGTTACGAAAAATTTAGAAAGGGTACACAAAAGTCATAAGTTTGGGAAACACTGCCTTAAAGCATGGCATAAAAACCGTTTATTCGATTAAATTTACTTTTCAGTTTTATATTTTTTACTAAATGTATGGTAATAAGAATTATAATTTTGAAAACCAACATTTCCAGTAAAACGTACCATATGAACGGAAAAATTGCCGAATGGATTATTTAAATACAGTATACTTCGGTTAACCAGAACTAATGATTTATTAACCAGAATTATGGTTTCTTTTAACCGAAATTACCATACAGTATGGTAGTTTTACCAGAATTTTTTTCTCCGTGAAGAAGATTGATTCTTCGAATTAAATATCAATTAAAGAAATTATCGAAAGTTTATTATTATTAATTAGTGAAAGAATTAATAATCGTAGTTTAAATATTTAATTTGTTGAATTACAATGTGGGGAAAATAGTTAGATGTAGTTTACTAAATTGATAAAAAAAAAAAAATAACGCTTTGTAATTTTATTTTTCTTCATGAAAATTTACTTCTTTATAAATCAACCATATTTATTTAAATAAAAAACACCTACCAAATATAGTAACTTTGCATTTGATTAGGCAATTTTTTAAAATTCAATCAATGGCTTGGTTACATAATCAAAAGAGGATGCAATTCAGGATTTTGTAAATAATTTATTCTTTACAAAAGGATATAAATTTGATTAGCAATTTTTTTAAATTCAATCAATGGCTTGGTTACATAATCAAAAGAGGATGCAATTCAGGATTTTGTAAATAATTTATTCTTTACAAAATGATATAAATTTGATTAGCAATTTTTTTAAATTCAATCAATGGCTTGGTTACATAATCAAAAGAGGATGCAATTCAGGATTTTGTAAATAATTTATTCTTTACAAAATGATATAAATTTGATTAGCAATTTTTTTTTCGTTCTAACAATAGCACTATTTCCAAAAAAAAAAATAAATAAAATAAAACGTTTGTTTTCAGAATCAATAAAAATTCGTCAGCTTTTTGTCTGTACAAATTGATGAAAAACAAAAATAAGCTAACAGCGTGACATGACCTTTCGAACTACTCCACCTAGAAAACGTAAAAGGCGGAACTTCGTAGCCTTTGTCCACCGATCTCAAGTTACTGGACTAAGAGATCTCAAATTGGTTGGAAAATTTTGCACTTTAATGGAAGAAAAACTACATTGATCACACTCTGGTTTAGACTAAATAAAAGAAAATCAAACAAAGCTTCTGAAAACAATAGACTGCTGAAATTCAATTTTTTTTTTTTTTCCTTTTGAACTTCGAAAGAGTTAATTTCATTCCTGAGATTTTCAATTTCACTGAGATGTAACCAATTATATTTTTAAGAAAACATTTAATATTTTGAGCACACTTTCATTTATTTTGATATTTTAAGATATAAAACTTTTATTTTAATTGTGTAGTTAGATGATTTTAACATTCATTCATAAATCTTGCTTATTTTAGTCTGTATCTATTTTTGTTTGTTTTTAAATTTTTTAACACAGCCTAATTTATATCTAAAATATATTTTACATTTTAAAAATAATTATATTCTTGAAACTTGTATTTTAAAGGAAAACAATTAAAAAAAAATTATTATAGCACTTATTATAGCACCTTTAAGAGATTAAACAACAACGTGTCCCGGAAAAAAAAGCTTTTACTTCATCAAATAATAAGAACTCTAGTTTTCATTTACCTTAAAAAGTAAAACCTGTTTTCCAAAACGCGTAGTTTTAATTTCTAAATACCATTATAGGAAGTGTTAATAAATGTATATGTATATTCCAATAGATTTGCATCTTTGTATTAATAATGAAATGACCACTTACGAAAAGCTTAGATAAGTTTAAAAAATATTTGGGAAAAAAAAAAAAAAAAAAAACGGCTACTGATCTAGTTGCTAATCAAAAATTGACTATAAGCGGTTGCAAATGTGTAAAGTGCTATTGCAAGAAATGGTTATTTATGCTTTTTTTTCAAATGTTAGAATTATACTCAAACTGTTCCTTAGTATTTTTTCCAAATAGGTACTTCAGTTTTCAAAACTGCTACAGTGATATAGAATTAAATACTGTTTTGGGGATTCAAATACATTAATTTATTGAAGTGGTTCTTTGATTTGAATCATTATTTTGCGTCTAATATTAACTTTTTATATCTGCTCATTTAAATAAGCTGAACTATTAGTTCGCATATGCTTCGTTGATTCAATTTAAACTTAATTGAATTCAAAAATTTCAATTTCTTGACTTAAATTAGCAGTTTCGAATTTCTTAATTCGTATTAAGTTCCTTGACTAAAATTCACTCTTTGAAATTTTTTGATTCCATATTCGCTTTACCGATATCCGATTCAAATCACACAAAAATAAATTAATTCAAATGATTTGAATAAATTTTTCAATTCTCAAAAGTAAACTAATTATTTTACTTGCAATACTCGGTTGGCTCATTTTCCTTCACACATTTTTTCATCCGTCCCACATCGTCACATCATCAACCGACTCTGCACGTGTTATGTATAGTGATTATTAAAATGATGTTTAGACGAAATACTCCAGAATTACTAAAAATATTTGATAAATATTTATATTAACTAAAAATATAATTATAATATAAATTAACTAAAACTAAAGCACAGTAGTTGAATTAATTAATATATCTTACACAAACAAAATATTTCGAAACAATCAATTTATTATATAAGTTTACTGCCCGAATGTATATATAAAAGAAAATCTTGCATAAAATTTCAACAGAAATGTAAGAAATTACACAAAATAATTTAAAAGCACAATTGTTTGATTTTATAACTATCATCGAACTATCGACAAATTTTTGAGTTTACAACTACCTGTGTTCAACTCCGTAGTCTTGTAATTTTGAACCCAATCCAGATGACAAGAGAACTCCTGAGAGAATATTGAGAGAAGTTTACCTTCGTAGAGGACTTTTTGATAAAACTAACACTCATTTGCATTACATGGAGAGGAAAACCTCCCACGATTTGCCTGATGGCAAGGGGACTCTAACCTATAATCCGTATACCACTAAAGATATTTTATGTCAGCACGGTGGTCGGTGCTAGCTGGGCACGTAGTTCGTATCGACCTGATAGAGCCGGGATTTGAACACTTGTCACATCATTGGGTGGCAAGTGCTATATGCCCTGAGCAATCACTGCTCTACAGTTTTGTGATTCGAAGAGTTGATTCTATTGATTTTTCAATATTCACGTGATCAAATATAATTATTAAAATTAACTTATTCATTTGATTAAAATCATGAAAGCATATTGATTCGCAATTCTTTGATCATTTGTTCTAACACACTCTACTTTTCAAACAACCCACTTATTAAAGGTGTTCAGCTTAACCATTTGTCTACCGCATCTGCATGTGTGATGAACCAAACGATTTTTTAGATGGTGTGCGCACAGAACACTTGAGACAAGAATAATAGCACAGCGGAGTTGGGGATGGATTTATTACGATAACTTGCATGATTAAGATCTTCCGAAAAAAATTATTATTTCTACTAGTCTGTCTGTGCGGAGTTGCATATTCATGTCATTATGTTCTATGGCGAAGTTATTCAAACAATTTTATTTCAGATGAAATATTTTGCTTTATTTATTTATTTTTTTATTATTTCTTCTTCTCTTTCTTTATCTTTCTTTCTTCCATAACTTTACATCCATAAAATTCTACTAAAAAACAATATTTTTTTTTTTTTTTTTTTTTTTTGCATTGTGAATTTTTTTTTTTTAAAGTTTAGATTTCAATCCACATTTATAGAATGCGTAATTCAGTAGATTTCTAAAAAAACAATGATTTAAAAATTCCGCATGTTACATAATAGAACATTAACAAGATGGACAATTGTATAAAATATTCCTTTTTGATGCTGTCGTGTTGCCTATATTTGCGGAAATTATAGACGAACTTCTCCTGGTAGATGCCGGGTATGATACATTTTACTAGAGATTTTCAATAATTATAATGAAGAGGATAGAGCTCAGGGGATAGAGTTCTCGCCTCCCCAATGAGGTTACCCAGGTTACCCAATGAGGAAAAATATCCTCAGTGGTAGACGGATCATGAGTTAGAGTCCCTTTGCCATCAGGTAAGCAGTGGGAGAATTCCATGGTTTTCCTCACTAAAATAAAATCTTTTATTAAATTTTTCAGAAATCAAATAGAAAATGTGTCGTAAGGTTTTAGTCATATGGTGCGAGGTGCATTTATTAATCTCTTTTACAACAATCACATTATCTGTTTGCATAGTTTTATAATATTAAATTGTATATTTTTTTAACTTTTAAAAAAAGACTTCGTTATATAAGTAGGTCAGTTGAATAAGTAGGGAACAGTTTAGCATTCTGTAGCAAAGGTACAAAGATTTCCTACTAAAGACTGTGTTGTTACCCGTTTGGTCACAGATAGGAAGAATAATACACATTTTATCAAAGATATGATTCTATGTAGTTTGCGTGTTTATTTATTAAATGGATTTCTTTATACTTGAATTCCAGAGTTGTCATCATATTACCAGAAAAAAGTATGAATTATCATCAAGAAGCCATCACGTATTTTAGGGCAAAGTTTATCAACCACTGAAAACAACCCAACCCCTCTGGCATGTAAGATTGAGATCGAATCTACAACATCTGAGGTGAATCCATCTTTACCGCTAAACTTCACATCACTCATAAATAAAAACAATTAAAGGCTTTGGTTGATTTGCCATTTGAACGACAAAACTATGCCAAGCAATTAAATAGAATCATTTAAGCATCCCACAAATCTAAACATCTGTTAATTTTTTTCCTCAATGACATCCTGTACACCATCAGTGACGCATTCTGGGTGACAGAATTCCATCTACTTTCCTTGGGTGTCTTGAAGCCATCCAGGTCAAGCGCGGGTGTATTCGGACACAGATTTTGTGTCGTTGTCAGCACGGTTCACGGTCAGAGAGGCATAAGGTGGGGACACCCTGGTAGGACAATGAGGGCGAGGTCCGACGACGAGAGGAAAGAGGGCGTAATGAGAGCCACTCTTCAATGATGCCAGAGGTCAGGCAGAACTTCTTGTAGAAGGGTGTCGCTTACCTGAGGTCCATCTGCAATGGGCCGTGGCAGCTTTAGTAATGTCATTCAAGGGATCCATTTGCCTCGTCCGCCCTCTGCAATAATAAGGGGAAGAAATTGATGGTTTTATAATTCTTGTTTTTTATGTGGAACCTTGGTGTAGGAGGACATTTAAGGCCTTTGCAACTTTCTATGTCTATGAGTGATTCAACAACTTTCTCTCCCACTCCCTTTCAACAGACTCCAAATGTTAGAATATAAAGGTGTGGTGCTTTTAAAGGGAATGACGCACTTTTGATTTTACCACACTGGGTCGCAATGGACAACGGTAATATTATTTAGACAAATGTGTGGCAACAGCTATGTACGTGTTTAGGTGTGATATAAAGTGTGTCAGAATCCCCAACTAATCATGCCATTTTGGCGGGTAAAAGAGTTGTTATTATTAAGCAATTTCTTCCTACGAGTAGATCTCATTACCCAATTTTCCGCATTAATTCCTAATGGTTTTGGAAGAAAAATATGTAATTAATTGCCGCTTAAGATTAATTTCGTTAAGAACTGAATACTGTATGTTTTTTTTTTATGCAATGGGAAACAGCAATATGATTTAAACTAGCGTGTAGTAATAGTCCCATGTGAGTTTAAATGTGGTATAAAGTATCCCAGAATCCTCATCTAATCATGCCACACATGGTGAATTAACTAGTTGTTACTATTAAGCAATTGCTTTTTATGAATGCATTTCGTTACATATTTTGCAAAATTAGTTCATATTTTTCTGAGAGGAATTTATAAAACTGATTATCACTTAAGAAAACTTTTCTTATAAAATTAAATACAGTATTTATTTTTTTGTATAGAAAATGGACATTAGAAACATTTTATAGTTGGAAGAACTGATTGTTTTCAATTTTAAGAAAGGTTAAATTACAAGTTAGCCAAAAAAGAGATTGCTTTACTTTACTTTAAATACGTGTCGTTTATTTAGGTTTTTGTCGTTGGAAATCTATTGGTGTTTTATTCAGCAGACTCCTGTTCGCTTGTTTCTATGCTTTTAACGCAACATTCATTTTATATCTGTTGCTCAAAGATACAAGTAATACTAAAATTTTTTAATTGGCTGCTGTGGCTCAGGGGATAGAGCGTTCGCTTCCAAATGAGGTGGAGCCAGGTTTGAATCCCAGTCGTGACTGACTGATAAGAATTCTGCTGCCGGCTCACACCGACAATCGTGCTGACGTAAAATATCCTCAATGGTAGACGGATCGAGGGTTAGAATCCCTTTGCAGTTGGTCTGACCGTGAGGGTTTCCCTCTCAATGTAATGCAACTGCGGATTAGTTCCATCACAAAGTCTTCCAGGAAGAAAGGTTTATCCCAGTACTTAATCCAGGAGTTCCCTTGTTTTCTGAATAAGGTTCAAATTACGATACAAATTACATTGAGAGTCGTAAACTCAGAACTGAATCGACCGTTCAAAGCCGGTTATAAAATTAAACATCTTTTATCATTATTTCAGTACGTTTATGCAACCAAAATTAAAGGTTCAATAAATTACTCTTTTGGCTCATTTATTTAGTAGATATTTTATTTAATTTAGATTTTACATTTTGCATTTCGAACTCAACACTGGTATGTGATTCAACGTAGCTTAAATAAGAATCCCCCCCCTAAAGATTTGTTATACTCATGATAAGGCACCCTGGTTATCTAATAAAACATAAGCCAAAAGATGTCACCATCAGATAGTTTGCACTAGAATCTGTTCTGGAAAGAAAAAAAAAAAAGCTGAATTCTATTTGACAAAAACTTCATAGACATTTCACGTAGATTCACCCTAGAACATTTTCTTTCATTCAATCTGTAAATTATTTCGTAAATTTTTTTCAGTCTAAAAGTATTTCCTATTCTTTCTAACAAATTCATTCGTAAACTTCAAGACTTAGTCCTAAGTTTACGAACGAATTTGGAAGTTTTAATTCAAAGTTAAGCAGACACTTAAACCCCCATCGAGGCATACGTAAAGAATGACCCATAAATCACTCGATCGCTCTCGATTTCTGGGCCATTTCGAACTGAAACAATACCGTTTTAACGAGTGCCCGTAAATTGCCCGACTACCCGAAAATTCATTCTTCTGGCTCTTCCCTTGCACTGTAGAAGGCCAGTTCTACCAATTCATTTTCTTAGTTCTTTGCGCAACGATAAGGACTCTGGACAGCCCTCCCATTTTGCATATTTTACGTTCCGCTCCGTCTTCAAGAATCGTCTCTTTGAAGCGATCATAAAAATCACGTTTATGAGCGGCAACCACCCTTGCAAATAAAATGCTTTGATGATCGTTTACACTGAACTTAGGGAAGAGACAGGGGTGGATTTTTCATACTGAGAACCAAAAGCAAAGAATTTATCGCCATAATTGGCATAGATTTTTTTTTTTCTTAGCAACATCAGAATATTTTTTTAACTTCTGTGATTTATTTAGGCGAAAGAAAAAAAAAAAATCCCCTTTCGATTTGTGAACTACATTTTTAACGTTATTATTTACATTCAAAAAGAAGTTCACTAATTTATAAAATTTTTTGTTGAAAATCTTATAATCATAAATATTAACTATTGGTAAAAACAAAAATCAACGGTATTTAAACCATTCATCTGGTTACTTTTTACTGGAAATCTGGTTTTCAAAATTATAGTTCCTATTACCACACATTTATAAAAAAAAAAATACAAAACGTAAAAGTAAATTTAACCAAAAAAAATGGTGTTGTTATGGTATGCTCTAAGGCATCATGATAAAATTACCAAATTTTACCACATTTACCAAGTATTTATGACATAATATAAAACCCTATTTTATTCTTAATTTTACCATAATCATTATCAAAGAACGGTAAAAACTACCGTTCCCATAGAGCTAGAAAGACTGTAAATTTAAACATATTGTGGTTGTTTCTGCAATACTTTTTTTCTCTCAGTGAAGCAATCTAATTAAAAATGTAATGAAATGTAAATAAATGTAAATGAAAATCATTATGTGCATTAAAAGTTTGTAACAGCTGGCTGTAACGATTACTCAGTCTCGCAACTTAACATTAGGTCGTGGATTAATATTCAGGAACGTGGCATCAAATTTCCTGCATTTTGTATTAGAATCCAAATAAAATTTCATTTTTTTTATTGCTTAAAATTTTGTTCTTAATACTTTCTAGCACATATGCATATTTAAAAAATTTCATACAGACTTAAAATAGATTTTTAAAAAGTTTAATGATTGAGGCGACGCGAAAATAAATTTAGAATTGTTTTCAAAGACAAAATATTGTTTAAAACTAAGCAAATACTTTTTCAGAAAAATTAGTTCGAAGTTTAACCGTAAAACCAATGCTGTGAATTTTAATACATAACTTTAATGTAAATTTAATAAGATGTGGAATTGAAACAAGTTTCATTTGAAGTTGAACAATATTGTCATGCAATCAAGTCTGAGAAGGATTAATTTACACCGCAATATGGCACAATAATAAGGCAGTAGCGAATTTCATACAAGAGTTCAAAACGATTCAAAGTTTTTAATGAAGCAATTATTAACAATAGATAATAATTAGAGCCGCGATGGCTCTGGGGGTGGAGCGTTCACCTTCCAATGAAGGGAACCGGGTTCGAATCCCAGCGATGGCTAGTTGATACGAATTCCGCATTCGACTTGCACCGACCACAGTGCCGACGTGAAATATCCTTAGTAGAATACGGATCATGGGTTAGAGTCCCTTTGCAGTTAGGCTATCCGTGGCAGGTTCTCGTGGTCTTCCTCTCCATGAAACGCAAATGTGAGTTAGTTCCATCAAAAAGTCCTCCATAAAGGCAAATTTCTCTCAATACCTGATCCAGGAGTTCCCTTGTCTTCTGGATTGGATTTAAAACTTCAAGGATACGTAGTTGAACATAAGTAGCTGTAAACCCAAAAATTGGGGCTGCTGTTCAACGATGGTTATAAAATAAAATTAAAAATAGAATATAATTTAATTAATTTCAGATATTTTGTACTGAAACATACTTTGGAAGCATGAATAGAGGTGATGAATCATTTAAAAGATTTAAAACAATCCGCGATAAAAAATAAAAGAAATTAATAGCCAAATATTTGCATTTCTTATAATATATCATAGTCAGTAGATCGTATCACGAGGTATTTGATGCTCAGATAAGCAGAAAAAAGTAGAAACGCCAGATATTAAATTGAGCAGAGCTGATACATATTATTCAAATGATCCGTATGGGTTGAAAAATATGGAATTTAAATGTAGAAAAGACTTCGAAGTGGCCATCTGAAATTTGAAATAACATGTTTCGATGAGCACTTTAACGATACATTTTTTTTTTCTCTTCCTGCTTGTAAACCTTTTCCCTTATTTGTTGTGCTTGAATTAACACTATTTTAAAATTAAGATAAAAATAAAAAAATCTCAAGTATTTTGTATTATCACTATATAGAAGGACTTTTTTTAAATCGACTACAATGAAATTTTGGATAATATTTAATGTGGAATATAAATGCATCTACTAAAAAAATGACTCCAATTAAACATTTAAAATATCCTCTCATGATTAACTTAACTATTTGATCCAGAAAATTAAATTTTTCACTGGAAATTATTTGAAATACTCTATAATTTGTTTGTATATGAGAATAGTTAAAAGTTATGTTTTCAGCACAGAAAATTTTGGATTAAATTGTTTACATTCTAACCTATATTATTAAAAATCATACACTTTTACCTATCATAATATCATAATGCACTTTCACTTGTTATTAATTTAAAAATCATACACTTTAACCAATCGTAATGTCTGCATTTTAGTCCATAGCAAAGCAAATTAACTAAAATGGTAGCAAAATGTTGATTTGAACCATGTTTATGTTAAAATTATAACCATATAATCGATTTTAAGGAGAATTAGTTTGCATGATAATTAGGTGTTCAATGTAGCCATTTACCGTTATAAAATTGCAGAATTTATGATACTACATGCTCGTGTAAAAATAACACTATATTAACATATTTTTGGCAATTGAACGAATTTTACCATTGTCTGGTAGTTTCAACTATACTTTTTTTTCACGGTGTAGGAAATGATGTTTTCAAAATCCAAATCACTTTTATTTGTTGAATGTAAAACAGATTTTTTTTTAAGAGTTGCACGAGTTTTGCACAAACAATTCTTAAAACTATTTTTTACTTTTGGCTTTTACTCGGTAGCTTATACAGAATAAAAAATGTTAATCGATAAAAGTAATTAGACATCTTATAATAATTAATTATGTACATGACAAAAATGTCAAATATTCTTATACTTTTGCAAATTTATATCTTTTTTTAATTAGAATTCTCCTTCTTTTAAAGTTTTTTTTTTTTAAATTTTAAAAGTTGTATTGAGGATCTTATATAACCTTAACATCATTTCCCTTTTTTGATGATTTTAGGCAATTAGTCACAAATTTATAATTTAGAGTTAATTGTCTTAATTTATATATGCATAAGAAATAGGCTATTCTATGAAATATTTGTTATAATTCACATTACACAAAGCTGCATTTTTTTTTATCTGTATTATATTTGAAGCTTAATACATTAACAATGAATGTTGAGGCTTGACTAAAGATTAAGTAAAATTGTCTTATTTGCAACAACAAAAATTGCATAAGTATAACTTGTATGTACAAAAACTTACTTCCCTCGAATTAGTATTAAGCAATAAACACAAAATTATTTATGGCGATTTTCTTAGTACTTCCAAAATTTATCAGAATATTTTTTAGCATTTTAATTGGCTGGTCTCTTAGTCCTTCCGTAAGGCACATATTCCGTTAAACCATGTTCTGTTAGGTACTTATTTTGCAGAACAGTGTTTCCCAAAGTGTGGTACGTGTACCCCCAGGGGTACGGGAACAGTTTAGTGGAGGTACGTGCTCTTATGCAAAATACCTTACAACAAACGAAAATTTCAAAAAATTTTATTTAAAATAGCCATGAAAATTTACTAGTAGTACGTACTTTTCTATTTTCTATGTTTTGCAGAGTTAACAGTTAATAATTAGTGGTGTCAACAGCCAGTTGTGATTTTTAACTTTTGTGCAATTTTTTTATAGTAAAAAATACGTTCATTTTTTTATTAGTGGTACCCAGCGTTACATAAAATTTAGAAAGGGTACACTAAAGGCAAAAATTTGGGAAACACTGTTGTAGAACAATATTCTGTAAGATATTTATTTTGTAGAATCCAAATTTTGTAAAGTGCATAAATACTCTGCGACATTTTCTGTAGGGAACTGAATATATTCTGCATAAAATATTTGGAATGGTTGAAATGAACGCGCCAAGTATTTCGCCAAAGCAACCCCTGAGTTACTTATTTTATTTCTATGTATAGAAGTATTAGTTAAATATCAGAAATCGTTCAATAAGTATATTGTAAGTAATGTCTAGCGTTTAGCGTCAAAGCCTCATTAAATATTATACTCTTTGAAAGTCATAGTTGTCAATACTTGGCATGGCAAAATTTATGAGTTTTACATAATTGTTCAGATTTATAGCGATGACGAAACGGCTTAGCTTGCTTTTCATTTTACGCGATAGAATTTCGCCTCATAAAACATAAAAAGAATCCATAATGTCTCCGTGGTATTTTTACAATCTTAAATTATTATTGAAAATCTTTACTTTATGTTTTGTTTTGAATGCGCGTTGATATGCTGTTTTGAGAAGGTGAATATTTTAAGTGTCAATTTTATCGATATTTCGTGAAATGCTTTGAATAAAATTATAAGAAAGATTTTTCATAATTTTTATGCGAGAAAAACCAAAGAAGTAACTTTTAATTTAAAAATTACATATTAATAATTCTAATTTGACTACACGGAAAAAATTTGAAAAACTTTTATGGAAAATATTACTATAAAATACATTATTTACTGTACCATTTAAATTTTGCAATAAATTGAAATGGAAAATTAGGTTTATGAAAATCCAGTTAGCTTTCTTTTTATTAGTTATAAGAATTCAAGAGTTTCTATAATCATTCATTTATTTTTAAAACCATTTCAACGGTTTAACTTAATAGTTGAGATAGAGTGAGTCTTCTGAAATAAAAGTTCCTGGATCAAACTCCAGTGATAGCATTTCCTATATTTAAGCCATATATGTCTACCGTTTATATTTTCTGTAAATATTGAATTTACAGGAAACAATACTAGTTCCTTAGTTGAAAGTACATTTTATTGTAAAAATTTCATCATTATTGTTATCATTATTATTACGCTGAGAAAAAATGTTTGGTCAAAACTACCAGAATACAGTAAAATTTATCGTGTTTTTGACTTTATGGGACACCGAAAATCTCGGTAATTTTTACCAAAGCGCATTGGAAAAGATTTTGGTATAATAAACAATAAAATATGGTTTTATAATATTCGATAAAATGTGGTAAATAAGGTAAAATTTGATAATTTAATCATAATACCTTAGAGCCTGGCATAAAATCATTTATTCGGTTAAATTTACATTTCAGTTTTGCATTTTTTACTAAATGTGTAGTAATAGGATCTACAATTTTGAAAAACAGAATTTCCGCTTAACCGTTACGACATAATGGAATAATAACAGACTAAATAGAATACAGACTAGCTTTGGTTAATAAACCATATATTTTTGGTTTATTAACAAAAAATATTTTTTTCTTACGAGAATTGTCACTACTCAACAGTGCGGAAATTTTGCAAGAATTATTTTCTCCGTGTATTATTATTAGTATTTTTACTTACCGTGTACAAGTATCATTACAACACAAACTTGAAATAAACTGAAGCTTATATCGTGTAAATTTAAGAGAAATAGAAACGATAATAGAAGAGTTGGTTATTTTTTAAAAAATGTATCGAAAAATTGAAAGGATAATTATTGAATTATGGAATTTAAATGAATACAAAATCATCTAAAACAATAATCATCGAGAAAAAATTATCGCATCTAAAATCTAAAACGATGTGGTTATAAACTATTGCATCTAAATATTGAAACGATATTTATCGCTTTAATTCACTAAAACAAAAAAATTAAATGCAAGTAATTAATCTATTAATGAACACAAGCTAGTTTTTAGTCATTTTATAATTCTTATACTGTTTATTTCGCCTGCATTGTTAAGTATGTTTTTATTTAATTTTCTGAGAGAGCAAAACATTGCTTAGAATAAAACTGCATAAAAGCGTAAAACGAAATTTAAAAATAGACATCTAGGAAAAAGATTTAAAATACATTCTATTCTGTTCGAATAAAAAAAATGTAAACATCTTCATTGAATTCCCTAATAACAAATAATTCAAGGGAAAAAAACGTTTTAAAATCTGAAAGCCTGCAGTTCTACGACTAGCCACCTACCGGGGACAATCTTTTAGATCTATACAGCTTTACATCAGAGGCAGATTTTTGAGATGGCTGCATCAGATGGCATGGACGACATGGCAGTTGGCATGTTGGTGACATGAGAGAAGAAGGAATGGATGATGTTCTGTCCATCCTACGCAAAAGAGGGGGTGGGAAAACCATTTCAGCTTGGACTCGTGTTGTTCCACCTTTCCAGATGCGAAAAAAATTCTATTTTTTTTTCTTTTCAAATTTATTCGTCAGGTGTCCAAGTGGTAGAGAGTTATGACTCAATCGTTTGTTGTACGTCGATCTTGGGGTTATAAACTACTATAAATCAACATTACCGAGACGATAAACGACCTATTCTAGATAAAATTATGTTCGGTAAAAAGAAATAAAAAGAATTCTTGGTGGTAAAAAGTAAAACAATGATAATTATAATTCGTTTTACTTGTTTGAAAACCATTTTCTTAAATCATTCTAATTGAAGAATAAATTGTTACGAATGAGTTAGAATTACTATGATAATTAGTAAATTAGTTAAAAAACATAAATTTAGTTAAAGTTTTTGCTCTCCTATTTTATGGTAAACTGATAAAAGTCAATTCCACATTATTTTTAAAGTAAAATTTTTAGATGGACTAAATTCCGTTTAACAATAAAGATGTTATTGAGAAAAATGTAAAAATTTAAGATGTAAAAATAAAAAAAAAAAAAAAAAAAAAAAAAAAAAAAAAAATGCAAATGAAACAGTAAAAAAAAAAAAAAAATTTAATTTAATATTGTTCTGTTAGAAATTTTCTTGTAATCCCTCTTTGATATTATTTTAGCTGAAAAATGAAATTTTAGAGTATAAATTATTGTATTTCATCATAAATTAACACTTATGCTATTGTAAGTGGTTGGTGAATGGGGCTGATTGTGGCTGCCCAATAAAAATTTTCGAGCTTTTACATGTGTTTTTTTTTTATTAAGTAACCAATTAATTGTATATAAAATCACTTTTGCTTTTCAAAAGAATCAGGCATTAAAAATATATATAAATAATAATAGATTGTTTTAAAATGTTTTATTTTTTAAGTTATTATAATTTATTCATTAAACCTTCTTAGAAAAATTAACTTATATTTGTTAAAGCCGATAATATTTCAAAACAAAAAATAAATTATAAAAAAAATCATAAGTCCGTTCTGCTGACCCAAGGGAACAATACATGTTTTTAAATATTTAATGACCTACAAACTCAAATCATTGCATTTAAAGTAAGTTTTAGAACAATGAAATAATTTTTTCACAAAATTCAATAAGTTCTGGTCACTTTCCAGCAAATGAATGACAATAGTAATGAAACAATATAAAATCGTAATGTAATGATAAAACTAAGTTGTTTTTCATTTTTATTGTTTTTGTAAAGCCACATTCACTTTTTAAAATTTTTTTTATATTCTAATAACTTCAATTTCTTTTCGAAAACATAATACATACTACTAAAAAACAGCTATATTTTTGATCATAAAAATGTCTTAGATATGCGCAAATGCATCTCGAACCCTGCCGAAGAAATAAAATAAAATCATTGCAGATAATATATACAAAATAGTTATTCTGTCAATTCTCTACTCATTGTCCTCATTGCTGGTTTTTTTATTTCTAGTTCGTGAAAGTTTAATTTTTTAAAAAAAAAAATTATGCGTTTATATTAACTACCTTTTTCAGAGTGATTTTCGGATTTATAAATATTTTTTAACGACTTTGTTTCGAAATAAATTCCTAATATCATCATTACATGTGCGTAACAGATAATTTTTTGCATTTGTCATTTTACCCTTTATTCCGAAAAAGTCGGAGATGTGGCCAGGGCTGTGCTACATGCCTTCGGTCCGATTTGATTGTACTTTTTCTGCACTTTGACAAGCGACAGCAACAACAACAACAGATAATTTTTTTTTTTTTTTTCATTTAAAAAATACAGAAAAACCATTTTCAGTAAAAATCTAATATGCCTTAGATATGAAAAAATGATAGAAATTCAAAGAAATTTTTAAAAATACTCTCCACTTTATTTTTAAATGAAATAAAACAGGAAAAAACCTAAAAATCATAATAATAATAATAATAATCTAAATGAATACTGACGTAAATATAATCTGAAAAATAACTTAAGTGATAAAGGAAATAATAGAATTGCTTCTCACATTTATCTCCTAACCCTTAAGAATATACCCGGTTATAGGAATGTATTTCGTTTAATACGCATCTGTTCACATATAAGCATATATGATAAGTAAAATAATGCAATGAATGTTAAAGTACCTAGTTTCTTTAAGTAACTGTTACTTCTCATTACTTGATTTAAAAAGTAATTTATTGTTCTAAAGTTTGCCCTTTTATTGATTACGTTCCAAATTTACGACATTACTCCCTTCTGCAATCCAAAGACATCTGTAGTAGGAAAGATAAAATGTAACTTGAAATTTAATTGATATTAAATGACTCAAAACAATACTATAGAGTTTACACAGCTGATTGCATTACGTTCGACCAGCCGAGTCTATTCATTTCTCATGTTTTATTCGTTAATGCATTTTAAGTTCGCCATTTACAGTATCTGTAGTAGTCATTTAAAGCAATTTATTCTAATTAGACATCGATTTATTTTAAAATAATTTATTTTATTTTAAATAAGTTTAAAACAAAAAAACATGATGATTACTTATTAATTACCAGAGGCTTACATTTTTAGGTTTATAATAATTATCCTGAGTTTTAATCTGTATTAATTGTTGCAAATAAATATCTGAGTTTTAGTCTAACATCTGAAATGTGGTCGTTTAAACAAATTTATTCTAGTTAGATATCGATCTTTTTTTTACATAGTTTATTTTATTTGAAATAAATTTCAAATATGTTGCTTGCATAATAATTACTCATGTCCTAATTTTATTGTTTAATAATAAATATCTGAGTAATTTTTGTCTGAATTTTGTAGCAAATCGTATTTTTGCAATTAATAAAACTTTTTTGTACTTTTTAAAAGAAAGCTGAAAAAGGGTTTTCTACAAATGTTATTTTGCATCATAAGACAAAATTCAATTACAAATAATAATACTTTACAATAAACATTCGTACAACAAAATGTGATTGTATTAAAAAAAAAGAATATACGTGATAAAAAAGATACTTTTTTAGGAGATGATCCCCAACAGTACCGGTGTTTAATAAATTTTGTTTAATAGTACAAGATGAAATTTGTGAAAAACACCTTTTTCATTTTGAGCTTTCTTTTAAAAAGTACAAAAACTACTTAGAAAATTCCTTGAAACTTTTTGAATTTTTATGACACTCAAACCGGCTTTTTTTTTTTATTAGTTGCCTAATACAATTCACTACAAAATTAAGAATTTTTTTTTAAAATTTCTTCCGTGCTTGCGCAGTATTAAAGAATTACTTTAACTATTCATATATCGCGCAGTTTTGCACAAATTATTCTCAAATTATAAATCAATAGTTTTGTAATTTATTTTAAACTGCACCAAAAGTTAAATTTTATTGAATAATTTTTAACTTATAGCAAAAAAAAAAGTGTAAGACTAAAATTAGTTCTTTCATAAAAATGTCCATATTTTCATAAATCTTTTAGATAGGTTTACGAAATTTCGTGCAATTATTGCATATAATAACTAAAATAACTGTACTAGCTGCAAATTTATTGTTACAATTTTTTTTGTCACAGGGTGTTCACAAACGCTATTTTCCGTTTGAAATTTACTGTCAGTCCCTCAAACCTCTACAAGCTTTAAACATCACTGATGAATATGAGAAATCGCATAACCAAAACAATTCTAAATTTATAAAATGATTCTTTAAGTATTTTTTCATAAAAATCAAAAATTTTTTATATATATATATAATATATATATATATATAATGTTTATATATATATATAATATATATATATATATATATATATATAATGTTTATATATATATATAATGTTTATATATATATATATAATATATATGTACGGCATGTCCGGTATTGCTCAGTGGATCAAGGCACTGACCTGTCGCTGTGAACATACTTCATTATATTTAAAATAAATTTCCTGCGGTTACATAATAATTATTTTATTTAGTTTCACTTATAAACTTCATAATCTGAGGAAAATGAATTTTTTTCTTAAATATTATTTTATTTTAACTTCGTAGATAATACAACTATATTTTAAGGGAGAATAAATCAAACAATAAATAATACATTAAAAAATTTTAATATTGACAAATAAAAATATTTTTATATAAAATAGTGCAAAATTCAATCAGATTTATTGAAGAAGTACTTTTATAAAAATTAGTGTGACAGGATGCGGAATTAAATTAATTGAGATTACATTTTTTACCGTAGTAACAGCGGTTGCATTTAGGGATATGAGCGTTATTCTGTGATTATTCAAATAAAGATAAAGTTAAAAAATCACAAATGTCATTATAAGTTTAATGAGGCTTGAGTATTTTCCTCCACAAATTTCAACCCTTATTCTCTAAAGATGTTCATGTAAATTGCAACCAAAAAAATAAAGAAAGATCTTTCAGTTTGCTTTTTTTATTTTAATTTAACTAACGACACTAGGTGCCCAGCAGTACTTTTTCGTTATTCTATTAGAACATTACGCGAAGCATAACAAATGGACTACACTCTGTTTCTAACAATATAATGAGGTCTAAGTTCCGTATGTTTCTTTCAAATAACCACCTCGTAATTTTATTCAAAAATTTTGCATTTTAGAAAATAAAAATCACAGTATGAAATACCCTAAAGGTTTCATTATTTACCTACAAAAATATAAGTTTGTTACGAATCTGAAATTCAAAATCGCGATATTTATCACAACTGGATAGTTTTAGGATTCATCACGTTCTATCAGTTTAGCTTTTAAGGTATTTTCTTATGAATCGTCCAAGTTGCGAAGCCGGAAGTAATTTCAATTTCGCCAAGAGGCGCGTGTCCGTTTTTGAAAGAAGGACCAAATATAGCTTGAATGCCATTTATTTAATACTTAAATTGCTGTCTATTAGATCGCTTTTATGTTCAAGCTTGACTAGAGCTGAAAAAGATATGTCTTAGAAGAATGTAAATGACAGTAGCTTTGTAAATCTCTGATATTTGCTTCGGGATTAGTTAGATTATAAATAAAATAAATAAATAACTTTTTAGGATTGTTTAATGGTTTTTGAGGTTATTACCCACAATTTCAGTTGGCGTCAAATATTAATCTCAACGAATAGTTTATAATTTATTTTAAATATATTCACAAACCTTTCTAACTAAAATTCGAAAATTCGAATATATGTCAGCTGCTGTGACTCAAGGAATAGAACGATCGTTTCTCAGTGAGATGACCCAGGTTCGATTCTCAATTGTGGCTGGTTGGTACGAATTCTGCTCCCGACTCCACTGGCCACGTAAAATATCCTCAGTGGAAATGGATGCAGGGTTAGATTCCCCTTGCCATCGGGCTAACTATGTGTTATTTTTGTGGTTTTTTCTCACCATGTAACGCAAATACGGGTTAGTTCCATAAGAAAGTCATCAACGAAGGCAAATTTGCCTCTATGCTTGATATAGGCGTTCCCTTGTATTCTAGGTTGGGTTCAAAATTATAAGGCTAAGGAGTTGAAAATAGATAGTCATAATTTCAGATTTGGGTCGGGTGTTCAACGACAGTTATGAATTGTAAATAAATGATATACATGTAAACTATAATATGAATAAGAACCAGCTAAATATTTTCTATGAATTGTTTTCCTTAATAGATGCCAAAAACAATAAGTAGTACGAAAAAGTATTGAAAACCTCTATGTTGTGGGCGTTTTAATTGCATAAAGAGATATCAATTTAAATTTCTGTTTCATATTAAACAAAACCCAATTTTAACCCCAACTTATTAGCACTGTTAATTATCTGAATTATGAATAATGATGTTGCCTTTTCTATTAAATATGTAAAATACTAATGGTCCAACTATATATATTTATTTTTATGCTTAATTTTACGCATCTTTAGAGTTAAATAATTTAAAAAAAAAAATAACTAGAATTAAAATCGTTGAACACATTATTTATACAAACACTTTTAATATGAGGCATAATGATCTCAGTTTTAAAAAAAAGCATTCGTTAGAAATCGATGCATTAAAAACAAACTAACAGTTAATAAATTCAAAAGAAATTAATATTTACTTATCTATGGGCTATCTGAAATGGAAACTTGTTATCGATAAAATCTTTTTTCTACTAGATTGACAAAAATAAAGTTAATTAAACTGACCATGCAAACTTCAATAACTCGAATTGAACTAAATTGGACAATGCATTTTATATATTTTTCTGCTTTAACAATCAAATTACACAATTTTTTTTAAAGTTTTAAACATAAAATAAATTACAAAGGCAAATACTAAATAATATGAATTAAATATCAAGTTGTTGTTTTTTTCTCGCGGAAGAATGACACTTTCTCACAGCCTATTTTAAAAATTCTACTTTTGAAAAAATAATTACATTTATTTAGTTCACAGTTTATCAAACGACAAAACAGCTTTTAACTTTTTATAATGTATATTTTAACACCCAAACTCTTATCTAGACAATTCAAAAAATTATCGTTCAAAACTTTGTTTTTGAACGTTGTGTCTATCTGATAGAACGTACAAGAAAAGTACTGTATTTATTTATATCTGCATATTCCTTGGGACTAGGTTTCGTAACAATAACACCCCTCGGGCCTCAACCTTCTTTTCTTCTGTACTAGAGGTAAAATGTCATACACCTTCTGAGGCCTTTTTATGGCCTTTCCCTCCGTATTTTAGTTATTTGCCTTTTTATTTTATTTTTTCCCCTCCTCGCTCTATCGTCCATTCCTGATATTTAAGTTTAGTAGCAGAGAAAAAAGTTTTTTGGGGAATAGGGGCTGCAGAGGAAATATGTTTGAAATATGCCCGAGGCTAAAGTTTAAAAAAAATTGAGTGACTAAAGTCCGCATATGCAAATATGGACATTTGCAACTTAGGGCTGATAACCGAAGGGGTTACTTTTATAAAAGGTGAGGCCGTAAAAATGATGTGTAAAAAAGAAGAAAAATAAAACTGTTGGATAAGAAGTGTGGACAGTACTAAGCACTAAACGACTTCTTATTTTAGAGTAAGGAATATTTTTTTATTATTTTGTTCTTATGACAATGTTTCAATTTGAAAAATTCATAAGTATTTTACTAACATTAATTTTAAAAAAGTTTTTTTTTCCTTTTGTGTTGATGACAATGTTTTAATTTTAAAGTTCAAAAAGTATTTTACTAATATTAATTTTTACTTTTATTATTGATTAAGCATAGAAATGATAGAAAGTTTTTTTTTTCTTTTTTACTTTTGTGTTCAAGACAATGTTTTAATTCGAAAAGTTCAAAATTATTTAATTAAAATTAGTTTTTATTATTCGTTATGCCTGGAAATGATAGAAAGTTTTATTTTTCATTTTATTCTTATGACAATGTTTTAATTTGAAAAGTTCAAATGTATTTTATCAACGCAAATTTTTATTATTCAGTAAGTATAGAAATGATAAAAAGATTTTTTTTTCTTTTCATTTTGTGCTTATGGCAATTATAAGTTCAAAAGTAGTTTATTAGCATTAATTTTTATTATTCATTAAGTATAGAAATGATAAAAAAAAATTCCTTTCATAGTTATAGTACTATTTCTATTTGAAAATATCAAAATTATTTTACTTACAGTAATTTTATTATTCGTTAAGTACAGAAATTAATTCGTTAAGTACTTGGAACACATAGTTTCACTTATGTGTTCAAGTATAATTACACTCATCGCATAAAACAAAATTTGAATACTTAATCGAAAATAATATTGTTACATTTAGAAAACATTTATGGAATACGATAGGGGGGATATTTAGTCTATATTAAATGAATAATTTATTTATAAATATATAATCCTCTTCGCAATGAAATTTTCTTTCATTCGTTGGGATTTAAAATAAATTATAATAATAAAATGATTTGTAATGATAGTTAATAAATAAGCCTATTTTAAAATAATCAAATCAAGTTGTTCCTTTGCTATAAAAACAGTTTACATTAAATGTAACTTAGTATAAATTTTATTAATATGCCTTTTCTCTTAAATAAGCTGAATATTTTAAGCACAAATATTTGAAAACAAACCACGTAAAAATATATCACCATAACAATAAATTCTTTAATTGCCAAAGATCTCCTTCACTTTTTTTCCTCTTTGGAAAAAAGACAAAATTCGGAAAAGATGAATAATTATTGTTTTTGGGTTTATCTTTATTCCATTTCACTTTGTACAAATATACAATCCAAGTAAATTAAAATTCAAAAACTATTTAATAATTTCTCAAAACAGAGAATTTTAAAAAAAATGAATAATTTGCTTTTATCTATAGATTTAAAAACACGCGCTAAAAAAGCTTTATGAAATTATTATAAAATGATATTTTTGATAAACATTTTCATTTCATTTTGTTTTGCATACAGATTACATTTTTAAAAATAAGTCTCGAATAAAGAACAAATCGACTTAACATTTTTAAAACGTTCGTATAAGCGTTTAATATAAAACATAACTAAACCATACATTTTTCAATCAACTGCAAGCAAATATTTGTTTTAAAAATAAAAAAAAAAGAAAGAAAGAGAGAGGGGGGGAATTAATTTTATTACAATCTAGAAAGTTTAAGAAACAGCTAAGTCATAGACATCTATAAATAACATTGAGTCTGCATTTTCCCAATCGAAACAATCAAAATTATTCGAATCGTACTGATAGTGATGCCATCATTCTTCTGATTAATCTAGAATTGACATGGTTATAAATAAATATGTTTCAGTTCTCATTTAAATAGATCAGACTTATTATAGACAGTCACAACACACATAGTTTGCATCACAGTTGGATTAATTTTATTTCACAAAATGACTCAAGCATTAGCACTTCACTTTTAAAATTTTAAACTGTAGAATTTTTTTTTTTTAAATTAAAATGTAAGCTTTATTACTTTCATAATTTTTATTAAACGTTCTGCTGCAAAGTGTCATTAACGAGTGATTTTTAAATCAGTTTTTGAAATTTAATAAAATAAAAAGTTAAACGAAGAGACTGAATTACTTTTACGTTCTTGAATTTAACTATTAAACTTAATGAAACATAATAATAAACATATTAATTTCATACAACTTTGTAATGAAAAATAAATGTTACCAATGCGTAAGATGGAACTTTATTTAAGCGACGTGATTTAATATATGAATAAGATGAAAAAATTGAATTCAAATAAAATGAAACAAGAAAATGTTTTATCACGGAGAAGCAAATTTTAGTAAAACTACCAAAATTTGAGGTAACGGCATTTCTCGTAAAAAAAAAAAAAAAGGTTCTAATTAAAAAAAAACAGACTGTATTTTAATCATTATTTTGATAATTTTTTCTCTAATATTAAGTTTAAAGTTCTCATTACTACACATTCAGAATAAATACAAAACTGAAAAGTTAATTTAACCAAATAAATGGTTTTTATGCCATGCTCTAAGATATAATAAAATTACCGTATCATGATTAATTAAATGATAAATGAATATTATTAAATATTATCGTGCATTTATAAAAAAAAATATGTATGAAAAGACAACTGTTACTTTATTACTTTATACTTTATTATACTTTGTTCCGCCTTGATCTTGTTAGCTAGTTTGTTTATACTAATCTGTCGTGACACAAAAATTTTTTCGAGATACGTATTTTAAGCAGCTCTTTAAAATAAAATTTGAAATTGATTTTAAAATTTTTTTCAAGTGTTATTGAATTTCTTCAGCTAAAGAAAAATTTAGAGTAGAAAAATTGAATAGTTGGTTCTGACTACTATGTTTTACAGCTTCTGTGCATCGGCTGCGTTTTTAACTATCTTGATCATGTTAGCTGGTTTGATTACACCAATCTGTCACGAGACAAAAAATCGTTGAACGTATTTCAAGCCACTCTTTAAAATAAAAAAAAAATTAAAAAAATTAAAATAATTTTTCAAAAGAAATATCACTATGTTTTTTTATTAAATTTTTTTATACATATAAAAATTTAGAAATTTAATAGTTGGTTCTGGTTTTCAGCGTCTGAGCTTCTGTAGCGTTTTTGATTCCTTTGGCACTATAGCACCTGACATTGAAATTTTCTCTGGTTGTTTTCGAACAAATAAATATTCTTTCCAGATATTCCGCATACAATTGAATTCGACTAAGGCTATTTCATCCACCATGAAGATTTATGAACCTCGAGGCAAGAAAAACACAGGTATCTTTTCCAATTGACTCGAATGAACAGTCGAGTAAACATACCACCGGAGTGTTCACTCAAAATCTCGTAATAAATAAAATAAAGATTCAACAGGGAAGGCCTAGGGCCGCATATTCTTTTCCTATTCATCACCCTTGTCAAGAAGAAGTGGCTACTACATCTACCTTAGCAAATGACGCCTCTTTTTCCTCATAAGAAGGCCTGCGCCCATTTTGGCGTGCCATGGCACACCCCCGCCACGCGTGCCGCCACACTTCTCAGAACTGGTTTCGCCCGGTGCTCCATACCTGATTTATTTATTTATTTTTTTTTTTTTTCCTTTTTCTTTTTATAAGTCTTCATCATCATTCTTCAGGACATCTAAAGATGATCAAGTTTCACCATAAAAATCAGGTTAAAATTTCGCGTCCTGTGGAATTTTTCGAAAAAATGACTTTTTATTTCACTATCTTGGTATTGTAAACACCCTAAATAAGAAGGGAAAGCAGAATATTAATTTTTTCTTCGAATGAACATAAAGGAAATAATGCTATGCATAAATGCTAGCTGAATATCCGTTCTTCATAAGGGGTTAAAAAAAAATTGATATATGGAAATCATACAAAACTACTCCATTATGCACAGAATTTAAAGCCATATACTGGTATAGTTATATCAGTTAAAATAAATTCCAATTTCTTTAAATTTTATTATTATTTGTTACTCTTTCATTTTGTTTTACGCTATTAGATAACTACAAAGTATTGACTAATCAAATTATTTGATCAAATCACGTTAAAATAAAGATTTCACTCTTTTATTAAGAATCTTTATAAAGAAGATCTTTTATTAAGAAGAATATAAGAATCAAAAATGATGCTATCGATTAAATTTATAGCGGCTAACATGGGGTAATCTGCATTAACTGTAAACAAGCAATATTTCTGATGAATTAGAGAGACCTGACAAATAACCAAGTTTTTTTTTTTTTTTTTTTTTTTTTTTTTTAAATTTTAGTTATAGTTGATTTTTCAATATTTAACAGAGCTGTAAGTTAGCACACATTACTTACATTAAAAATTCGTTCGAGCCGCCGACGCTGCTTTGAATTGCTGGGTGTTAAACTTTATGATTCATTTTGTTTTGAATAAGCAAACAAACAAAATTTTGTATAAACATAAACACTATAAGATTTAGAAATTTGAAACTACTATAGAGTACAGAAAAGTGCCTCAAGGTTACAATGGAATAAAAAAAAAAATAACATTCGATAATAAGTTCGAGAGTTAGTAATTGGATTATTCGATAATAATTAGAGAATTATTATGGAGAATTATAATCAAATTAATCAAAACAAAAGTGAAGAGTTTTTCTCAACGTTAACTTTAAAAAAAGAATAAAAATAATAAATTAGAAATTTAAAAAAAAAAATAATAAAAGAAACACGAATATTATGTCCTCTTGATTAAAGGTGCTGTAAATTAGAAAATGTCCTATATAACCTAGTAATTAAAAAAGTGTCAAAAACTTACATTTAAGACACACAGATATAAATATATTATTAATGGCAATTATATTAAACATTTATGGATGGGTAGAATATATACTATGATAAAAATTAATTTCTCAGTTGTATTAAAATGTATTAAAATATAAAAAAACAAAATAAAGTTGAAATAATTAATAAAAATAAAATTACATAAAAAAAAAACATAATAATAAATTACAATCATTAATAAAATTCAAATTATTTATTATTATTAATTATTAGTTAGAACAAAAATCATGACAGCTAGAATAGTATAAAAAATTATACATACATAAGAAATTTGTAAAAGATATAATTAAATTTAAAAAGAAAAAAAATAAGTTTAAATTAATTTAACAATAAATTTATTTTCTTCCATATTCATGTAAATGACTTGTAAAAATCGAAAATAAAAATTACGCATTAAATTCCATTTTAGAAAGGAAAGGAATATGAATATACACGAAATGATAAGGATCACAATTTACTCGGTGATTAAACATGAAACATCCTTATTATTTTGTCACCTATAATGGATTTTTTTTCTTTTTTTTTTTTTTCTTTCTTTTGCCCCCCCCCCTGTTCATACGGAAGACAGCTTACACAAAACACATTTAACTAAGAAATCATTCGGACGGTTCCACTTCGGCAGCCGACATTTTTTTTTTTTTTTTCCTTCAAACAACACTTTATTTTACATCCTACTGTAATCGCAACCGTAACTTACGCGAGCGATCTGTAAAAAAAAAAAAAAAAAAAAATAGACAAAAACTGGAAAATGGGAAACTCGATTGAGAAAAAGAAAAGACTGAAAAGATTTAAAAAAAAAAAAAAAAAAAAAATCTTCGGTCGTAGGCCCCTAAAACGATGAGGTGGAACAAAAAGCGTTTGGGAGAGAATCCTGCCGGAAAATTGGAAAACTTGTTGCGCTTTTGTCAGAGAATAAAATAAGCAGGCGTTTTTTAATTGGCGTTATCTTAAACGCCACCATAGACTCATTTTGAGTCAAACCTCTTACATATTCTGATTATGTGTCTACTTTGAGACCTGATTCACACTTAGACGGCTTTTTTATTCCTCGCATGAATGAGCGAAAACTTCACCGATGGGGATTTTGAACTACCTGCATGTAATGAATTCAATTTTGTTTGTTATTATTATCATTTTTTATGGCCCCGAACCGTTTAGAAGCAAAAATGCTAACGGAATTTTATCTCCGTAATTGATTTGTCTTCGGCATCTTGAAGAAAAAGATATCCGACTAGGGGAACGAAAATGTAATTTTGACGGTGTCTTCTTTGCCATTATTGGATTAGTTGGGTTAAGCTTTCTCAATTTATCTTTCTTGATGATTTCATGAGAAAACTTTTTGAACGTTTTAAGGTGTAAAGATTCGGAAAAAAGAGAATTAAAAGTCTTCGAAAAAAGTCTTTTTAAAAAGGCGCGTTTAAATTTTGATTTAAATAATTCAAACTAGTGCTGTAAAGCCTGCAACATCCTGCTTTTCAAACAAAAATCAATTTTTTTAAAAAACTACATAACTAGAACAAGCAATATTGTGACTATTACGTGAAATAGTTCGAATAAACTTTAAAATAAGTAACGTGTTTATAGCATTAAAGTTTTGAAGAAAAATTTTTTTAATAAAAATACGTTCAAAAAAATATTGATTTTTAATTTGTTTTGAAACTAAAGTTAGTAATTTATTAAACATTAAAAAATCCTAAAGTGTTTTTTCCATTGAGAAATAGTATATCCGCTGTAATTTAATTTTGTTGATAAATTCAAAAGACAAATTGCTTAGAACTTCGCCTATTCTTTTAATTTAAAAATATATATATATTACTATATACATATTACAGTATTTTTTTATACTAAGATATAAATTGTTCTTATTACACTAAGAAATAGACAAATATTTTTGTATTTAAGGAAACTAAATTCATTGAGGTCCAAGCACGCTAATTTTTTTTCTGGCAGAAGATCTGATAAAAAGATTGTGTTCTCCTTAATTCAAACCATTTCAAGTATTTTTTTTTTTTAAACTATTTTTCTTTCAAATAAATGAACAAAACAACTCATCTGCTTAATTTCTTGATAAATTTATTCTCTGATAAATAGATACATATTACTTCTTATGCATAACATTGAACTATAGTATATCAAACCTAAGTGAAATTTCTTTGTTAAAAATTAATTAATTAATCACAAAAAAGTTCACACTTATTAGTATATTTATGTTAATAGCGATCCTTGTTGTCCTTAAAATGTTAATGGCGATTTTGTTAATAAATTTTATGTATCAAATGATATCATTAAGAGAGATAGTATTTATATAAGGTAGAAGTTACAATCTCTTTCACATATGAATTAAGTATTCCATATGCAACATATTTCTTCTTTTAAATTTTTTTTAAAATCCCTCACTGAAATATTTCAGCCCGAGATAGTTTCCAATAAGGCAAATATAGCTTTAATATATTATAAATGTAACAATAGCATGTAATAAGAATATGATATTAACTATACTATATTAAAATAAATTTAACTATAGTATATTAATCAAGCCTGAGTGAAATATTTTTGTTAAAAATTAATTAACTAATCACAAAATAGTTCAAGCACAACTTGGTATGTAAATAATGATCCTTCTTCTTCTTAAAATGTTAATGCCGATTTTGTTAATAAATTTTATGCGTCAAATGATACCAATGTGATAGGTAATAGAAAGTAATATTTTTATAAGGAAGAAATTTTTACTTATCTCACACATAAATTAAATACTCTAAATGCAACCTATTTCTTCATTTCAATATTTTTTTTAAGTCCCGCACGGCAATATTTCAGCCCGGGATAGCTTTTATTAAAACAAATACCCTCCATTAAAAACAAACAGGAAAAAAATTTATTATAGTTTAGTAATCAAACCTAAGTGTAATTTTTTGTTAAAAATTCATTAGCAAACCACAAAAAAAAGTTCAAGCTCAACTTGACATCTTTATGTCAACGCCGATCCTTGTCATCCTTAAAATGCCGATTTGTATCAAATGATATTTTATATATCAAATGATATCGATTTGTAAGGTAGTAAAAGGTAGTATAAATATATAAGGCAATAGTTTATGTCTCTCCCTCACACAAATTAACTATTCTTGCAACTTATTCCTTCATTTTAATTTTTTTAAACCACCCCGCACGGCAATACTTCAGCCCGGGATAACTTTTATTAAAACAAATACCCTCCATTAAAAACAAACAGTAAAAAAAATAATTACAGAATAGTAATTAAACCTAAGTGTAATTTTTTGTTAAAAATTAATTAACAAATCACAATAAAAAGTTCAAGCACAACTTGACATCTTTATGTCAATGCCGATCCTTGTCATCCTTAAAATGCCGATTTGAAAGGTAGTATAAATATAAGGCAATAGTTTATGTCTCTCCCTCACACTAATTAACTATTCTTGCAACCTATTCCTTCATTTTAATTTTTTAAAACCCCGCACGGCAATACTTCAGCCCGGGATAACTTTTATTAAAACAAATACCCTCCATTAAAAACAAACAGTAAAAAAATTAATTACAGAATAGTAACCTAAGTGTAATTTTTTGTTAAAAATTAATTAACAAATCCAAAAAAAGTATATATATATATATATATATATATATATATATATATATATATATATATATATATATATATATATATATAAGGTATTAGTTTATGTCTCTCCCTCACACAAATTAACTATTTTTGAAAGTTATTCTTTCATTTTAATTTTTTTAAATCCCGCATGACAATATTTCAGCTGGGATAGCTTCCATTAAGACAAACCTTCCATTAAAAACAAACAAGTTAAAAAATTATAACAATAAAAACGAACAATCAGTTAACTGAAACGCGAGGAGCATTTCTTCTCCAAGAACGTGTGACCCAGCGCGCGTGTGATTTTCGAACAGGTTTTTTTGTTTTGTTTTTTTACCTCTCAGCCACCCTAAACCGTATTCGTGAGCCGTACACTCACTCACCGCTTTCATCCACATCTCCTCACACGACAACAACAGTGGCTTTTCATTTTTTTTCCCTTCCATCCCATGCGGTACATCTTTCTTCTTGTCGGCCGGCTTCTGGTGTGAGGAAGGCCCGACGTCCGACACGCGAATGCCGTATATTCATTGGTCACTCATCAGAAAACGATCTTTGATATTGATAGTTACTTGATATTGCAGATTAGTATGTGTGTTCTGTGCCCACATTGTGGATATCAATATGAAAGGTAGTAGTTTATATTTATATTAGTTAAAATTTTTTCATTAAGTTATGAATTAAATAAATAATTAGAGAAAGTGTTTAACTATAACTTGGATATCATTTCTTAATGCCGATCACTAATATCCTTAAAATGTGAATGCCGATTCTGCTATAAATTTTATGTTTCAAATGATTAATATTGAAAGATAGTTGCTGATATTTATAATAATTAAACTTAATTGTTTCAATTTATTGTTAATAAAATGCATGTTATATTAATTAAAATATTAACTAATAATAATTAAAATTCATATTAATTAAAATTGTATCATTAAGATATTAATTGAATAAATAATTAGAGAAAAAGTTTAACCATAACTTGGATATCAGTTTTTAATGCCGATTATTAATATCCTTAAAATGTTAATGCCGATTCTGCTATAAATTTTATGATTTAAATTATTGATATTGAAAGATGGTTGCTGATATTTATAATAATTAAACTTAAATGTTTCGATGAAATATCAATTAAACATATAATTTGACAAAAAATTCAATAACAACTCGATATCCTTTTATTAATGTCAATCAATCATGATCATAGAATCAATCATGCCGTTAATGATCAATATTATCCTTAAAATGTTAATCTCGATTTCGCTTTAAACTTTATCTATCAAATGATTAATATTAAAAGGTAGTAGTTTATATTTATATTAATTGAACTTAATTGTTACAATGAAGTCTTAATGAAATAAATAATTAGACATAAACTTCAACCACAACTTGATATCCTTTTATTAATGCTGATCATTGTTATTCTTAAAATATTAATCTGCTATAAATTTTGTGCATCAAATGATTATTATTGAAAAGTAAAAGCTGATATTTATATTAATTAAACTTAATTGTTTTAATGAAATATTAACTAAATAAATAAGTAGAAAAAAAATTCAACCACTACCCGATTTCCTCTGATTGAAGACGATCACTATTATTCTTAAAATGTTAATGCCGATTCTGTATAAATTTTATGACTAAATTATATGATTATAAGAGGTAGTATCAAATTTATCAAATTTATTGTGTTAAATAATCACTGAAAAAGTTCAAGCACAGCTTGGTATCCTTTATTTATGCCGACGATTATTATCCTTAAAATGTTGATGCAGATTCTTCTAAAACTTTTATGTATCAAATCTTTAATATTGAAAAGTATTAATTGATATTTAAATGAATTAAAATTAATTGTTTCACTAAAATAATAATAAAATCTATAATCAGTGAAAAGTTCGATCACAAGTTGGTCTTTCCTTATTAATACTGATCGTTGTTATTCTTAAAATGCTTATACCAATTCTGTTATAAATTTTATAGATCAAATGTTATTGTAATAAAATGTTGTAGTTTAGATTTAAACCAATCAAACTTAACTGTAATTTGTTTTATTAAAAATTAATTCAATAATCTCTAAATAAATTCAAGCAAAACTCAATGTCTATATGTTATTTCCTATTCTTGCTGTCCCTAAAATGTTAAGACCGATATTATTAATAAATTTTATCTATCTATAATGATAAAAAAGTAGAATAGTAAGGTATAAAAGGTAGTATTTTATATTTATATTAATAAAATTTGTTTATATTTGGTTTTTAGTTAAATAAAAGTTAATTAAATAGTTAAAGTTAAATCGCAACTTGCTAACCGATTCTTCTTTCAAATTTTTTGTATCAAATGTCAATGTTTTAAAAGTTACAATTTTTATTAACATCAATAAAATGTATTTGATTTTCGTATTTTAGTTAAAAATTAATTAAATCATTAGAGGAAAAGTTAAACTTCAACTTGGAATCCTAAAAATGCTAAAGCCGATTCTTGTAATAAATTGCATGCATTAAATTATATCAATATGAAATGAAGTATTTGACCTATAAATTCATAGACTTACTTTTGATAAATTTGTAATTAATATTAATTAATTAATTAGTGAAAAAATTCAGCCACAAACAGAGATATTTAAAATGTTAATATCCCTTCTGTTTATAGATTTTAGATCTAATTTTTCTGAGTATCACTATACATGTATAGCACTGTACGTTATTAGAAATTATTTACACCTAACAGCTGTTAAAGTTTGTGATATTTTTTGTATTAATTTAACAATGCAGGAAAAATAGTTACTCCTTATATATATAAAAAATAAACATTAAATAAATTTCTGCTTTTGTGTTTTTATACGCACGATTCGAATTTTTCTTAATGCAGGTTGATAGTGTTTAATTTTGCATAATATGTGATAACATGATAGTGTTTAAATTTGCTACAACGTTTTCGCTACAACGTGCTAAGTAAAATAATCCATCGTACTTCGTAAATTTGATTTCAGGAATTTAATTTCTACTTGTACCGAAATATATTTCATTTTAACACCTTATTCAAAAAAATTGTGTCGCATTATAGTCCAACGTTCTGAGAGGGCAGTGTAAATCTCGTCAATGGAAATTATTTTCAATGAAAAACGTATTTATAGAACTTATTTTCAATTTTTTATATGTCTCCTTTTTAAGGACTCTTCACTCTTGATATATCCGGAACTTTAAATAAAAAATACAGAACGAAATTGTATGAAACTTTTTTAATGCTAGTTTAAAATCTTTTTTTCTTTTATATGGGGGAACTAAAAAATAATATCAATCAGTTTTCAAACATGAATAAAATAATAAAAATTATAATATTTACATAAAAAATAAAGCTTTCAGATACCTAGCAGGATTTTTAAATACATAAAACAAGCAATCTGTTTGATGGTTTTTTCCCCTTAAGATTCAAGCATATTAATTTAAATAATACATATTAATTTAAATTCAATAAAAAATTTTATGAAGTATATAAATAACAATCTATCTTCAATTTCTTTTTGTTAAAGTTTTATTAATGTTTTTTTAATGTTTTTTATTGGTTTTTTAATTAATCAATGTCCTCAAAAATAAGCCGTCTTTTTGAACAATTTTTTTAACAACGCTAACATTCGTTGAAATAACTTTAAGACATTTTCTTTTACAATTGTTAGTTAACTTGCTGTAATTCCATACAAAAAATTTTAATCTATTATTTTGGTCTGCGAAGTTAATTGTACAAAAAATACGAACAATTTCTTTCAGAACTACTTTGATAAAAAGGAAAAAAACTATTTTATTTAAATATTAATGAAAAAATTTTTAAATAATTTTTTTTTTGTTCATATACTTTTAACATTCTGTAAATAAAGGGAAAAGCCAATTAGTATAGGCTATATTTTCTTTCTTTAAATTCTTAACGAATTTATTTTTAGGTTTGTAATCGAAATGTACTTTATTTAATTTATCTAAAAAAGACAATATTTTAATCGCAAGTTTTATTTTGTAAATTCTAACATTATTATTTCCTACTATTATTAAATTTTTTAACTGCATGGAGTTTAATATTTTAATTAAAAAAAATTTTTGTATTAAATTTTTTTTTATATATTGTGTGATAAATGTAAATTATCCTTTTTAGGTTGATGTAATTTTAAACATGAATCATTAAAAAAAAAATTAAAAAAAGGACTTAGTAACCGTGATTAGCCATGTTCTTAGCCGGCCCAAAACTTCATATCACTTTGAAATATAATTATTGAAAAATAATATTTATATATCAATAATTATATAAAATATAATTATTGAATTGAAAAATAATTATTTAAAAATACAAATGTATCAACATTTTATCTATATGTAGAGTAATTATCAAAATAAAATTGAAATACATAATAGATAAACACAAAAATAGTCAAAGATAAGGAATTATTTTTCGCTATAACAATGTTATTGTTAATAAAATGCTTATTACAACATAAACTATAAATCATTTGCAAATGTTAATAATTCACTCTTAGAAATGTTTTACAAACAAACAAGGCTTAAAACTACTAAAGATTTAGCAAAACAATTTTTAGGTGTTAATTTGAAAAACATATATTAGAGCTTTAGAAACATGCATTTTTAATTCTTTTTATTTTAAAATAGTTAATTTTACTCATTTATCTCGTTTTATTTATAATTTTATTCATGTTGTTTCTGTAAAAAATTCCATACGGGAATTTTTTTTCTTTAAGATAAGCAGTTAATTCGTAAAAAATAAAATTACATTTGCAATAAACACAATATTTAAAATTTAATAGTTGTAGAGAATTGACTGTAAATAAAATAAATTAATATAATTAAAATAAAGACAAATAGTGAATCAAAACACTTTGAAAAATATTTTAAATAAACCTTTTTCTTTTAATTTGAGTAACATTTTTCGTAGTCGGAAAAAAGAAAACGTTTTCTTAATTAATATTTTTAAAAATAAAATTTCAATTTATTTTTTCAAAGCATTTTTTTCTATACTAAAGTGATAGCCAATTCGCAAAATGTATCAAATAAATTGGTTCATTATCTATTTCTTTTAACGCTAGGTACCCTTTGCAAAGAAAACAACATTAAAGCATAATGCTAGGGAAAGGGGGGGGTTACGTATCATTCTTCCCCCTTACAAGGCCGTATGCTAATGAGTTGTATGTTAAAGCAAACGGAGAGAAATGCTAAGTTAATGGCTGTTAAGGACGCCTAGGACTTTATCACCTTATTTTGAGGGGATTTTACTCGAAATAAATTAAGAGCTTTCCGAGTTTGAAATCATAAATTAGGAAATTATGACATACATTTAAATAAATTCACAACGAATTAAAATCAAAAAAATTTTCATAAAAATTTAAAATTTCGTGAAATTACTTTTTTATAAAATTAAAGCGTATTGTTTACTAATTCTTTTTTATTTATTTAAGAATTTATAATTATGACTCAAACTTTTTCTTTTTTTAATTATTATTCTAGAAATGTAAAATACTTAATATTCTTTCAATAATGTTTTAGACTTATGTAGTTCAATAGAATGGTTTGCTACTTAGTACTCTGTAAAAAATCTAGAACAAATTACGGAGCACTCAGGGGGCCGGTACTTTTCACCATAAAATCCATTTTTACCGGAACATGTTACGAAATTACAGAAAAGCTGATACACTGATGTACCGTAATTTTTTATTTAATATAATAACAGTAAAATTACTAACTCACTCTGATTAAATAAATATTACTGTAAAAATTACAGTTCAATATTTTATGGTGAAATTTAATTGTACGGTATAAAGTGCTGGTATTTTATGCCATACTTTGATCTGAAATTTTTTACAGTGTAGCAGCGTATAAAGCGTATTTCCAATCTGAAAATAATTTTTTATTTTTATTATATTATGAAAAATAAATACCTAAGATGATATATAATATTTATTATTATTATAACTTATTATAATTATACTTACCAATGACATTATTAAAATTATTGTTGATCAATTTTTAAATTTTTACTTTTAAAAATACGTATAAAGAAGATTTCCCGCAGTAAAATTTCTATTAATACTGTGATTTAAAAAAAATTTTTTTTTTTTGACAGTCTCGTTTTAATTGTATAGAACATCTAAATTATTTCAACATAGTTTGAACTGGATTACAGGATAAGGTCTTCTGTATGTATTAAATTTAGAAGAGCTGTAAAAGAACCAAAGAATGGCAATAGAAGTAGTGTAAATTCAAAAACTTCAAAAATTAACTAAAAAATCAAAAATTAACTAAAAAAATTTTAATCTTTTCAGACATATATATACCGTTAAGATTTTACTGTTTAGTCCACATTTTAATCGAAATGTTTTAAAGTAGTAAGTTTCATTAGAAAATAAATAGCTTTTTCTTAAAAATCAATCAAAAGTTTTTTATATAACAAAAATGGAAATTTTAAAATAAATGTACTAAAGTTGCAGATTTTGAAAAAAAATATATTAAAAGTTGGGTTATTAGAAAAATATTTGAATTATTTCATACTGCATGCTTCTTATTACTATATTGAATAATTTGTGATAATCGATTATTTTGATTGTTTTGATCACTTCTTAAATTGATTTCACTGTACACAAAAAAAAATATAATAAAGGCTTCAATAAAACTACAGCAATATAGATAAAAGTTATAAAAATAGTGACTAATAAAATAAACAAATAGTTCAACTCTAATAGAGCTTAAAGGATGTAAAAACAATTAATTAAATAGTGTAGCAATATTTATTAATTTTAATATTCATTATCTTTAATTTAAAATTACTAGACAATAATTAAAAAACTACTAGAAAATAACTAGCATAATAAAATTTGCCTGATTTTCCCACACTTTTATACATACATATGGTTAGAAATTGTTCCAATAAAAAATAAAATAATAATTAAACTAATAAATTCGTATTAAAAAGAGAAATGGAATTGATATTGTAATAATATTCATACTGTTAATATCATGGTAATTTAAGATAATAGATTAGTACACTTTTAAAAATATTATATATATATATATATATATATATATATATATATATATATATATATAAGCATTTTAAGGGACCTTTTATATATATATATATATAGAGAGAGAGAGAGAGAGAGTATTATCATTTATTACCTCATAATAATTGAGAAAAATGGAAGGTAAAAGAAAAGTTATTTCTTCAAATTGAGTAATCTAAAATCCAACCAGCTAATTCTTAAAGCAAAACCGTTTCAGTTGGCATAATTTCCAAATTATCATCATTCCTTAAACATTTTTATCGATAATTAAAATTTTTCCTCACTTAAAGTCAATGCACTCAGCATTAAATACCCACGCAGTTTATCTAAAAACCACTTTCAAAACAAAATATCAGGCCATTTTTTCCTCCAAACTGCCCCATAAAGTAAAACCGAAAGGACATTCGAATCGAATTTCTTCACTACCCCCCTCTCTTCACATCAATGGAGTAATTCGAATGAGTAGATAAATAATCATTCTCAGATTCGAACCTACTATCTTTTTCTCAGCATGATTCGGTCTTGCGGGTTTATTTACGGCCAGAGTCCTGCTACCTCAGGAATTGGGCGTTTTCTAATAGTTTCGGGGAATATTTATGCACGGCCCCCCATGAAGGGAGACCCCGTTTTGGCCCTGATTTGAATTGCAAATGAGCAACGCCATTGCCACAAACATACACAAACATGCACTCTTCGAACTTAACCTTCCTTCTCACAGTAACCCTTCTCTCTCGTAGATGATGTATTCCTAGAGTTTAAAAGTAGGGGACGACAGAGATTATTAAAAGAGGAAGCAAAAATGCTACCGAAAATCTGCATAAATTTTATTCGCACCTTTTTCATCTTTCTTAAAACAGAGAAGCGTGTGTTGACGAAAGTTTATTTAAATGTCAACAAATACTATGTTATTGCTTTTTTTTAATGTTTTTGTAATGTAAGTTAAGTTCATGAGCATTGCACGTGTTAGTGTTTTGAACTGTTAAATATACGATTTTGTTTCTGAGCTTTAGTGATACAATAATTCGCTATTTATATAAATTGTTTTAATACATACATTTAAACATACTAAGAAATTTGTAACTAAACATAGAACTTTCTTTTTTTTTTTTTTTTTTTTTTTTCTAGAAAAACCATACTTTTGACCATTGTGACAAACCATTTTGATTTAAAACTTCCAGATTTATGAAATAAAAAATATGAATTTATTTTATATTTATAAAACGTAAAGTTAGTTTGTAATAATTCATAAAACTATGTATATACTACGCAGAGAAAAACGTATGGTCAAAACTACAAGAATATGGTTAAATTTACCGCGTTTCTGGTTCTTTCGGAACACCAAAAACATCGGTAATTTTTGTAGAAGCGCTTTTGTAATGATTTGCGCATACATAGTTTAACAGCATGTTAAGAGCTTAATCCAAATTATATGTTTAGGAAAACAAAAAACTATCAACAATTGTCGATTTACCTTAAATAATAAATTTAATTTTATTTACAATCACGAGAAAAAAATTATAATTAAGTAAAACTATACAGATCCTAATACTCTATAAGTCCGTTATTGCGACTGTATAATGATGTTTTGCGAGAAAAAGTTATATGGTGTAATACTAATTTACAATATAACTCTATGAAATATTTATTTCCTGCGTAAACAATTAATTTTAGTAGTTATTTCACAAAATTTGCAAGCACAGTCAAAAATTACTTTTTTATGAAAATTAACATAACTAGTGTAACATAAAAATAACCTCACTAGTGTAATTAAAATGTAAATTTAGTGAGTAGATAAGACTTCGTATTAATTTTAAGTAAATGTAATTAATGTTTGTATTATTGATATTTTTTTTAAATGCGGTCTTTTCATTTTTGATCGCTTAGCTAACTATACATTTCCTTGGTACATTTTTTCACGCTTAACAACATTATTTTATTGCGCCATGTGTCCAAATAAGATGATATTAATTAGGGAAAGATTTTTGTAATTTTTTCTTATATTTTTATGAATTCTAAAGTGTTTATTTTAATTCATTAAAATTTCCTTTGACACATTTCACTAAATTGGTTAATAAATTTAATATTAAAAAGCTTAATTTAGGAATTTTCTTAAAAAATTAAATATTTAAAAAAAAAAACTATTCTTAAAAATTTTAATAAATTAAAATCTAATAATTGTGTATTATTATCAGATTATATTATCAGATTACTGTCAGAAAAATATTTCATCAATTGGTGTGATATACTGCAAAAAATTTTGGACCGAATTACTGTTAAAAGTACCGACACTCAGGTTGCCAGTACATTTTATCATAAAATCTATTTTTACATGCAACAGAATAAAAAATCTGATTTGCCGAAAATTTTTGCAGTAATAATTACAAAAGAATTGCTGATCACTCTAATTAAGTAAATATTACTCTAAAATTTACGGTATAATATTTTACTGTAAAAATAGATTTTACCCACAATGCCAGTACTTTATATCATAATTTGATCAGTAATTTTTCTTAATGTAGTAATTTGATAATTTTATACTATCAAAACATTTTATTAAACTTCTAACTGTAGTACCGGTACAGTGTACCATAACAAAATGTTAATTTGTCGCTTAACATGATGCTAAATTGAACCATGTTTTCGTTTGGAATTGAATGCATGTATTATTTTATTTCGTTTGAATGTTTCGACTTGGGGTGCCAATACTTTTTACCCCAAAAACCTTTTTTACGGTTACATGTTACGGAAACAAAAATCTAATGTATCGCAATTCTTGCAGTAATAATCTCAGTAAAATCACTGAATTACTCACTTTAAATAAATATTACTGTAAAAATTGCGGTTTAATATTTTATGGTAACATGGATGTAATATTTTATGGTAACATGGCGGATCATGCACCCAAATTACCAGTACTTTTTACCGCAGTTCCATACAGATTTCTTTACAGCGTTTCCTTATAACTAAATTAATGAATGTGGTACTTTTTCTGGCAAAAAATCCTTCCCGGCATAAGCAATTTTTTCGTATCTAAAATATGATAGAAAATTTTAAAAATAATATTTACTTAGTAATTATACCGATGAAATTATGGGAACTGTTATTTCATTATAAATTAATTCATATGATTACTTTAGACGAACGAAAATAACTTCAGATCTAAAAATAACTTTGAAATTAATTTATTTATAAATAGAAAATTAATGAAAAGAATTATAAAATACATTTTCGTATTTTATAACTGATACTTTACATTAATTTGATCAAGAATTTTCTACGGTGTATAGTTCCAATTAACGTCATACTAATGTTGTAACTAATTTGAAGGATATTGTAATTTAACACGTTCTGAAATCTCCAATAGTAAACAAGTCAAATAACGCTATGAATTTTTATACTTTCCCTTTATATTCACTTCCCTATTCTAATTCTTCCTCCTTGATTTAAATTAAAATTCTTCTCGAACATTTTATTAAATTTGCAAACGATCCCCGTTTCAATCCCTCCCTCCACTCGAGTAAATCAAAAATGGCCTTTGCCTATGAAAAGGAAAATAAGCAAATAAAATGCAGCATTTCCATGAGAGAATGAGCCTTTCCTAATTTAGAATCGTTAGGAAAAGTTTCAGTCCAGTATCACTGGTTCCCACCTTCTATATCCTGAATTCCGGAATTGGATGGGGAGTGGTTGCTTTGCTTTTCCTAAATTTCGGCACGGAAAATGTTAGAACATCCAAATAGTAGATAACTCATAATGATTAGGTTTTCATGGGCTGATGAGTTCAGTTTAGATAGAATAGGAAGCATAGTGTTTTAATAAGTAGAGAATATTGGATTATTTGATGGGATGTATTACTTCTAACTACTAGATTCTGCAGGAATGTAATGTAACTAATTTAATTTGGATTAATTAGGAAAACATTTTTAATTATTTTACATTTTCAAACAGAAAATTAAGTACTAAAATATTATAGTTGAACTTAAAGGGAAACTCCTAGACTATATATTTATTGTTTCTCAGAAAGTTTGTATTTCCATTTTTTTACTCAACTAAGTAATTATTATTGTTTTTATCGATTTTTCGATTTATTGATTATGTTTATATCGATTTTTTTTAGTATAGCAGTATAGATAATTAATAGATGTGTGAAACTTGTCTTAACTGTACAATATTTGATAAGAACTATTTTATTCAAATAAAATGTGCTACTAATGTGCAAATAAACAATAAAAATATTGTATTTCTAATTTTGATGTAAATTATAAAAAGGAAATTATCAAAGATTACACGAGGTCAATTCATGAATTTGCCACTCTCAGGCAATTTTCTCCAGTATGTATTCCTTTCGAGGAGCCGTAAAAATTCTCTTACTTCTGTACCTAAATTAAAACTGTACAGTATTGATGCAATTTTAACGGTTACCAAATACTCTATAATAATACATTGCCCATATATTAGTATTTTTGGAACCTGATAAAACTGCACACTACCAGTTGTTTTTTTTTACGGTTTTCCTAGATTATTTTCCCCTTACTCCATTAATTTTGTTCTTTAGAGTACAGCTTATTTCTTTTCTTATTTCAAGTAGTACCTATCATTGAAATTAATCAAGCTTCATTGGCGTCAATGATAATGTAAAAAAATTTTACTTTTCTTCCAAACAAATTAGGGCTATTAATCCATTAATATTGCTTTTCAGGACATAACTTATTTATATCATTTCGAAAGACGTTGATTTTAAACTATTAAATTTTATAGAGTTAAATTTTACAGCGTAACTGTAAACAAAATAAACACGTGGTTTCATATAACTTTAGAAATACTAATTTGGTGACGTAGACCTTTTACGTCATCAAGTTCACGTTAATCATTTGATTTATCTGACACAATAAATAAAAAATAATTAGATATGAAACAACGAGCAAAAAGCTCCTATTTTATCAACGAGGGCTATAAGCTAGCTGAAATCCCTGATTTTATCGTTAAAATATCTGGAAAAAACAGAATTGTCAGCAGTTTAAGTTATATCAATGGCCAATGAGAAAATTCTATTTTTCAAACGTCTATCCAGACAGAAGTTGCCCCTATCGTCCACAGTCCAAAGTCAAACTCTTCTTCTTACTATTATTAGATATATTCAAAACCTAACTACTATGTTATAAATTCTCTAACAAATATGTCATATATTCTGTTACCTATTTCATTACATTTTATAAACTATTTCGTAAACAAAGCCCCGTTACAAAGAAGCGAAGAAAAAAAACAACAAATGATTCAATTTGATTACAGTCCCCGATGCCTCAAAAATGGCAGGCGGAGACAAAAGGGTTAATTACTCGGTTAACAGCTCGTGAAATCGTCCAGTCAATCTGTTCTTCTTCCTAGCTTTTCACCAATTAATGGAACAACTTCACAATGCCTTCTTCCCTTCTAAAATGTCCGGACAGACATTTTCGAACGCTACTGAATTTTCGGAGGGAACAGAAAATTTTATTATTATCGTGTAATGTAAGCCATGGAACAATGGAACGGATAGAAAGATGAATAAATGGTACCCTGATCGTTCGTTCTGCATGAAGTGTGGAAATTGTCGTTTGTTATCCGGAATAATTTACACAGAAAAATTCCCCCCACTGCTTTACTGCGTTCCATAATGACACAATATTCTTACGCCGATGAGACTTAGAAAAATGACTTCTTGGCGCTTAAAACGATTTAGAACCAAGTCAGTTTAGATTAGAAGAGTAATTTATTTATTTAGTTTTTATTTCTTCTTTTTTCCGAGGTAAATTTATTTAAATCTGTGTTTTTTTTACACAAAACTAGCTCATTCAGTGTTCTGAATTCGTTGCTTGTGAATTAGTACTTAAATCAGTTGTTGGAGAAATAGATATAAAATACAATAATGGCATCGATTTCACTATTAATAGTATCTTTGTAAAAATTTTGATGCGTATTTCCTTAATCGCAAAGCCAACTCATTCAAAAGTAAACATTATATAATCGGAATTAGAGATTCGATTCTTTAAATCTTTAGTAACTGTTAGTAATTAAGGAAATAGATATGAATCATGATATTTAGATCGTTTTTATTGCAAACGATTTCTCCGTAAAATCTTGATTTTGTGTTTTATACGCAAACAGATATCATTCTATAATAAGCATTGTACACTCCGAATTCATTGTTTGTTACTTAGTACTTAGTATTAATTAAAGAAATGGATACGTGACTTAATATTTGCATCAATTTTACTATTAACAGTACCTTAATGAAAATAGTAATACGGATTTTTTTAATCGCAAAACACACTCATTCAACAATAAACATTCAAAGTTCTAAATTTGTGATTCGACTTTATTTTTTAATATTTGCGTTGCTTTTATTGTAAATTATTTCCTAACAACCTTCCTTCCAACCTCCTAATTTCCTTCTTTTAACCATGAATGGTTCTTAACAGTGGATACAGAAAAAATTTTCACTGCTTAAATAGCTTTTTTTTTCCGCTGCTTTTTGAAATAGCAGTGATTACTTTAAAGAGCATATTGGTTTAACATTTTTTTCGAATTATGTACTGAAATCTTTAACTCTTGGTACATTTTAAAGCAAACTCTTCCACATTCTTTTAACCATGAATGAACTATAATTTTCACCTTACCCCTCCATTCAATAGTTTCATAAAACCGTACACAAATTCTGAAATTGGGATTCTTAAGTTATATTTTATAACTTTACCGCTTTTGTGCACAAGTCTTCTTCTTCTTTTTTTTTTTTAAAAAAAAAAGAAAAAAATTCATAGTATCAAACGTGTTTCATTATTAAGATATATTGAACTGTAAATTTTGCTTATAATAATATATTAATACTATAATATACTCTAATACATTAATACTATCATAAGAGCGTATATTCTATAACATTATATATTATGACTGGCACTTAAATAACTGGGAAACTAAATCATGTCTTTTCACAATATCTTGGAATGTTTCACTTTTTTAATTAAATGTTCAAATAAATGATTTTATACTTTTAAAATTTGTTTTATTGCTAATTGGTGTAAGAAAATATCATTAAAATTAGGTAAAAAAACTCTTACTCAATAATTTTCTAAATTTTTTTCCGTTTCTCTCTTAACAGTTGAAGCCGAACTACTGCAGGACACACTGACATGCGGCTCCTGCCAGAAAGTGTTCGTCCTTTCCGAGATTGTTAAATTCATCCAACACAAAGTAAACAGTTGCAACAAAGAGAACAATTTCATCATACTGGAAGATGAAGGTCCTGTGGACTTCGACAGTGATCGCGAGGACAATCCCCCTCAATCTCTCGTGTCTGGCTCCAAGGCACCAAGCATCTCTGCACCCATTTGCAACAGGAAAGGACTCCATCATCAACACCATCATTTGCACAGAAGCCGAAACAGGGCAGAAAAAAACCTCGCATCGCCCAATTCACCGAGCAGTTACAGGTTCGGTGAAAGGGGCCCACAAGAAAATCGAACAAATATATTCAAAAAAGAAATTGAAGATGGAAAGACCATGCTCAAGTTGGAGCCTGGGACCAACGAGGAAGCAAAGGATTTGTCCTTACGAAGCAGTCCAAAGGTTATGGTCAATGCCTATACGAACACCATTATCACTGGTAAGTGCATATGCTTCCCCCCTCTCTAACTTTACAATTATTTCGCAAACGTAACATTGCTTTAATTTGATTGGCCGCTTAGAATAAACCAATAATTAAAACTCGTGATTTCACGTCTATTCCGCTTTCAAGTCGCTTTTCATGTCGTTTATAATACATTTTAACAAACATAAAACAACACTGATATGAAACATATGAAGGGCCTCTCAAAATCAAATGTATAATGCTCAAAAAAGTAAGCGAAACACTTTGAATAATTTTTGATCTAATGGTTCTATTTTTATGTACTCAATCTAATTGGTTTGAGCTGGTGACCTCAAATATGCTAATTAATTATAGTGCCGACGATATTTTAAGCTTCAAAACCAGACGCAACAGCTTACTTTCTTGGTATGAACATACCTTTTGTTCTATAGATTACGTTTCTTAACCCTCAAAATAAAAGGGGTAGCCGCAATCCGAGAAATATAGTCCTAATAGTTTGGTCGGAAGGGATGTCCAAAGTTTGGACACCTTTATATTAATTTCACTTTTAGCGTATTACTCCTTATCTCGTTGAAAAATTCTTGTACGCACTTACAAAATTTATTATCTCGGCCGATTTCTTACCGATTTTGTAATTTAATTTTCAAAATAATATAAAAATTTGCGCGCTATGCAATTCAATTTTTTAACAACTTTTATTAAATAAAATAATAGATAGTAATTAAATATATTAATGACTAATTGCAGGAGTAAGACTGGTTTAAGTTTATAGTTATTTAGAGGGGAACCGTTATTAACTTAATATATTTTTGGTTGCTTAGAACCAGTTTTTTAAATTGGCCAATAAAAGACACAATTGCTTAGTCTTATTTAGTAGACAGAATTATATAATTATATTACAGTTACCTGTTTTTCACAAGTATTTACCTCTCTTAATCACAATTACGGCTGTTTTGTCCAATTCTATTATTATATTATTATTATTATTTATTAAGTCAATCTTAACACTTTGTTTTTTTCTAAAAACCAAAAATATTTTGGTCACAATAATCACAAATTGGTAGAAAATGAGAAAAAGGGAAGGTAATTAAGGAATAATGCAAATAAATGACAATATTTCAATTTAATCCATGTAATTCTTTAATAGGAAAAGACACCGCACATATTATTTACATATATATTTCTGAGTGTGTTATGGATGTGTCCCAGTCAAATAAATCTTTATATTTAACAAAGCTTATCCATATTTAAATATAAATTAAATTGTACCAAATTTTCATATCGTTTCTCCACAAACGAGTTGAAATCTGCTAATAAAACAAATCATTTCTAAAAACTGTGTCTTTTAAATTCGAACAAAACCTGTGATCTTTCATAAATATTTTTGATAATCCTAATTCCGAGACATTTTATATCATTATAATCCCCATAAATCCTAGTCACATTTATCAGGTTTTTCTTAGACGTAATACAAAGTAAATAGATTTTTCTTAATATATTGAAAAAAAAATGTCTTGAATGTATTTATTGTTATGTAGATTGTGAAAACAAAAAATATAATCCTAATCAAGACTTTCGCCAGTTTCTGCGTATTTAAGTGGGATTCAAATTATAAAAAAAATTACTAAATAAAAAAGTTCGTAACTCAAAAATTCACTATAATTAACATATTTCTTCTTATGCAAAAACATAGCGCATTTTAAATAACGCTTCAGAGAGTCTTTTCTTTGCCAAACGTGAAAGATGTTATATTTTTGATTAAGCTACTTAAAATTACAGTTGTTTTGCTTTTTATATAACGCTTTTTTAGCACAACACAAGAGAAAATATGTCAAAGTGATGACAGAAATAAGGGCTAACTAATTATGTTAGTTTTAACATATCGTTCTGCAGGACATGTTTTACAATTCTGTGACGTTAGTGTTAAAAATTTAAGAAATGTTTGAAAATCACTTTTTTTCAGACGTCCTCTAAGATTTCTAAAAAAATTAGACGATTTTTGAAACGAATAACTGAAATAACGCTTAATATTTAATACCGACGAATTTCTAATAAAGTCTTCGAACTGCATTTCTTTAATTTGTACAGATTTAACAAGATTAGGGGAAAACAAAGGGGAAAAAACTAAAATGGAAGGAAAACATAGGGGGAAAAAGGAACATTCTTAAAGGTCAGTAAATTAGAGATGACAACTTAAAATGAATGCTGTCGCGATATTGTGTCCTAAAAAAACTCCTTACTTTTAAACAATTTCTCGAGGGATAAAAATACAGCTGAAAGTGTTTAAAAAGAATATTATATACTTAAGTACAAAATATAATGTGTAATGTTTGCATCGTGTCTAGACCCTTAATTGTAAAAAAAAAAGAAAAAAATGTATATTAACTAGACAGTCTCATTTTAAATTTAAAAACATTACAATGTGAAGTTTAGATGTTTGATTTCTATGTTTTTTACCTTGTCTAGCCAATCAGTTGCACAATAACGGATTAAAAATGAAAAAGTAGTTTTACTAAAATTTCAATAATAAATTATGACAGTACTTTTTGTAGAAAAATTTTACATCCTTTTTGTGAATTAGCTTTTATAATTAAGAACAAGAAGTGAAGTCTTTCTAAGCGTTTTGAAAAGTGCATATTTGGATGCCTTTATCTTGGAAAAAAAGATAGACTTACTCAAACATTTTTAATCCTGAAAAAAATTAATATGTTGGCAGATTTTAAGAAAATGTGTTTAGGTATATTGTTGAGCCCATAAAAAAATGCTTAAAATTAAAGAAGGTCTATTTAAGCTTGCTACGTATCTGAACGTACAAATAACGGTTGAAATTGCCGTTTTAAAAAAAGAAAAGCTAAATAGTTTTTGCTTAATTATTTCGAATAGACTATTTCATCAAACACGTCCATAAATATAAGTTCACACTTTTGTCGCGTATGTGACACAGAAATTAATTGATATATCTTGTCGAAAAATATTTTGTGAATATATCTCTATACTTAAAACAACTTAATACTAAGTGTGAATACAAAACATGTCTATTCATAATTTATATTCATAAAAAAAAGTAGGTAATATTGTAATTTTAATTTTTTTTTAATCCATCAAAGAGTCGCACGTAAGCTTCTTATTTTATTTCACTTTGTTTTATTTTAAAATACATTTCAATTTAGTTGTTCCAAAAAAAAATGTATTTTTATCTATAAATTTTAACAAAATCATGATATTTATTATAAATTTGTAACAGTTTTTAATAACTACACGCGTAACACTTTTGCGTAAGATTCAAAACTTCATTTCAGTCTTATTTTTTAACCAACAAATCCAGATTAACATATACTATGTTATAAGTTTTAATTCACGTTGAACCATAATATCGTGAAAAATCAACACCTCCTAGAAGAAGGAGGGCCTCAGCACGGATAAATTTAGTAGTCCGATATGACGAATTTAACTGCGCAGTTGTTGAAAAATAAGAAAGACGTCACTACGATCGGGGTACTAAGCTGCGCAGTGGTTGAAAATACGAAAAATGTCATTACGTTTGGACTACTAAAGGATATTTATGGTAACCCGTGCTGAGGCCTACTCTTTCTAGGAGGTGTTGGAAAAATTCGAACAACTTTTATATGGTCTCTAATTTAACATTATTATTAAGAAAATTTGTTATTTTATAGCAATTTATGATATTATGGTACATTTTCAGATACCGATGTTACGGTAACAAGTTGAACTGATTTTTCTCGAAGTGCAATGATGAATTCCAAAAATTTAAATTAAAATCTGAACTAAATAAAATAAGTGATTTTATCATTCATATTGCAAACTTTGGTAAAATTACACACACACACACACACACACGCACACACACACACACACACACACACACACACATATATATATATATATATATATATATATATATATATATATATATATATATATATATATATATATATATATATATATATATATATATATATATATATATATATATATATATATATATATGGATAAAAAAGGAAAATATGCATACTGATTTGAAATTCAAGTTTTACGCAATAATCTGCATTATTAAATCAGGCACGCTATAAGTTAGCGGCCTTTAATGCAATTCTGAAATCTCTAAGAGAAAAGAAAGTAATGGCGTTTTGGAAAGAGAGATTGAATCGAAGTGAGAAATAGAATGCCTTAATGTGAACTCATAAATATTAGTGGCACCTTATTTTCTCCCAACACAAGGTGCATTCGGAAATGTGAAAGCTTAATGTCGCAATGAACGCCTGAAAGATCTATGTATGGCACAGGGATCACTTTAAATTGAAGAGGGATGTAACGGATTTTTTTTTTTTTAAAGAAAGTTTTCCGTTGGCGATATTTTCTTTTTTTATTCGGAGCTGCTTATAAATACTTTTGATCGTTATTGTGATACAAAAAATAATTTATAAAGATGAAATAAAAATTAGTTTTAAATTCTGAGAAATTTTAAACTTATTCAAGAGACGAGTTTAGGTTCACGTTACGTAAAACGTAAGTAAACGTTAAACGTTGACTTTATAAGGTGTCTTGAATAACTTGATTCATGAATCGTTTTTTACCAAGGAATGTGATGAATGAAAAAAGAAAGATTAGGTTAAAATTGTTTTCTAATAATGTTTTCATTCAAACATTAATAATTAAGGCTTGATCTTTCTTTCTTTCATTATTGCGTGATTTATAATTGCGATAGTTATTTATAATTGCGATAAGTATTTAATAGCAATTGCGACATTTTCTGTGAAATTTTAACAGCTCCTTATTTGTCATAGAACTTTTTTAAAATGGATATGGAAAAATAAATTTCGAGCAAATTTTAGAAACGTTTATAATATGCAACATTATTAAACTTAATAACTATTTTCATTGCAAAATTTGCTTAATCAATGATGTTTATTATTTAGAAATAGATGGGAAATATGGAGTATAGCATGCAGTATTAGCATGATCTAAATCAAATTCAATTCATCCGAAACTTTCAATAACTTCTTTGCAATCTCAAACGGTTAAAAAATGCTCAAAATATATTATTGATTTTCTTCAAGAATTTGTATAATATGATAAGTAACATTTGATATTGAGAAGATATTGTGTAAATAGATATAAAAACGTGTAAAACATTTGATTTTAATTTCGTGAAGATATTGCAAACTATAAAAAAATATATAACAGCAAGAAAAAATAATGAACTTCTTTTATTATTATTTTTAATGTTGTTAAATTATGGCCTCAGTATCAGTTAAAGTTTTGATAAAAACAACAACAATAATTGCCTAAAGCAGCTTGCTAAACCTTGAAAATTTTGAAAAATTATGAATCACCAGAAAAAAAGGTCACAAGCAATAACATCTTAAAAGTGAGACACACAGAAGTTCAAAAAGTGCAAATACATTGTTTTAACTCGAAGAATCATTTAATGGGGGAAAAAAATTATTGTAATGTATCTTTAAGAAAAACCCTCAACTCGGTAGATTTTTCAAATAAAATCTAAGCTAATTAAATTTATCATGGCCATCCTGAACTGAACTAAAAATTGATATGGATTAGGAAAGCACTCCAGAAAAGGATCAGGATACGGATCACGAAGAATTCCAGGAAAAGATTCCAAAAAAGGATCAGGATACGGATCAGAAAATGACTAAGAAAAAGATACGGATCAAATAAATGTAAGAAAAAGACAGGGACAAATGGACAAATAGGGATCCATTCATGGTCACATAGAAGTGAAAACAAAGAAAAAAAGGTTCTAAAAATTATGAAAGAAAAGCATAGCAAACAATTTCACGATCTTAAATAACATCATATATATATACCATCCATGGAGAACTTAAATAACATCACAACAAAATTCTTGAATGAGACGCAACAGTAGGGGTGTCAAAAAAGTGTGATTTACTCATCATAGGGCATATTTGCAACCAGCATTTACCTTTAACCTTTATTCGCCTTAGAGAAATAAACATCTCAAACCTTATGACTTCGTATGGTCTGCCTTTCAATTGTGCCAGTCATTTATTTTGTTTTATCTTTTCCAAAAAAAAAAAATACATTTATAAAAATCTGGCGTTACCGATAAGGTTCGTTTCGCGGTATGCCATCATTTAATATTTTTGGGATTATTTTGAATTACAATCTTCTTCCTTTTTGAATGTCCAGTGTATTTCTATGATTCAGTTTACTCATTAAACTTTTATTATTTGTGTGTTAGTCACTTTATATAATCTGTTAGATATTTTTTTTAAATTTAAGAGATATTAAAATTATTTCCTTGTTAATAAATTACATTATTTATTTGTTCCTAAATTATTCCTATTTAAAAAATTCAGTTTTCCTAAATTATTCCGCTTGTGTAAACCTAGATTTAAGTGGAATAGAAAAGACTATGTGTATTTTTCCGATTTCTGTATATTAATTCATTTATATTCATTTTATTCAATGTAATTGAATACTTGAAAATACAGGATACTATTATCCGCTATTATGCTTTTTTTTTTAGATTTTATGTATCTTATTATCAGTAAAATTCATTTTTAAGTCATTGACATAAGTAAAGAATTTTTTCAAAAAGAAAAAAAAAAAACAATCTTTTCTTTATGCTCAACATTCCATAAATTGGATATTTCGAAATAAAACTACACAAATACCGTAGAAAATTGACCTCACTCAAAGTACAATAGTTTATTTTTATATTTTTGATTAATACCATGCAAGTTAAACAAGATAATAGAAGCCAATAAAAGTAAAAAGTTTTTTTAAAAAATGAAACTATAACAATTCGTTGAAAAAATGTTTTAACTACAAAGCATTTTTCGCATTATGTGGAGAGAAAAAAGCAAAATAAAAACAAAATGAGAATAAATATTTGAGGTGATAGACGAAAATGGAGAATAATTTGAAATCAAGTATACTGTTTTCAAAAACGGAATAGATTTGTAAAAACTGCTACTGGTTAAAAACTGGTAGAAATAAAATACTTTATAAAAATTATAAAAATACTTTCTTTTGTTTACATTTTCTTATTCATAAATATTGTTCTGTATTTATTTTCACCAGTTTTGAAAAAACTCAAAATTCAAACAATAACAATTATGAACATTTTTTGATAATGAAAGTCAGAGTTAGTTGTTGGATCAAAATTTAAAAATATTCTTTTCAAACTTAAAGCAAATATATCTTTTTTATTTGCGAGATGAAAAGAAAGTAAGCTAGTAAGGAGTGTGGGAATAATGTTTAAAGCAAAAGATAAAAAAGAGAAGATAGGGGAATTAGAAATCGAGTACTTTATTTTGTAAGATAGAACAGAGTTGTAAGAAGTGTTAGTTGTCAAAATCTGAAGGGAAAAAAACAAGAAAATCGAAGGGAAAAATTGAACCCCTGACAGATGGTCAGGAGGGGGAAGATGAAAAATGAAATTTTTAAGCGGATTCGAAGGTTGTTGGTCAATTGAGGACTTGTACCATTCTAACCATTCTTTAGATATCAAATTAAATTGGAGCATTAGACTACAATCTACTTAATTACAAGAATTTAAATGTATAGTTATTAATCAAATTAAAAAATATATAATAATAAATGAACATATGTATAGTTTTTAAAAATCGACCACAGTAAATTATTTTAAAACTTTTATTTACTTTTGGCAATGAATAAATCTCGAATTAGAAGGTGTTTTTTTTTAAATCAATAACTGAAAAAATGCTTATTATTTAATTTTATGCAAATTATTTATTAATTACTTATTATTTTAAGTAAAGTCTTTAGATTTCCGATTAGAATGATTTAATACAACTATAAACATTATTTAAAAATCCTTTAAAAATAAATCGAATAAAAAATTATAAATATATATAATAATCATTCAAAGTAAAAAAGAAAAACAATCACAGTTTTTAATAAATCTTTGAACTTGCTTAAAAAATTTCTACAGACTTTACTAAAAACACACAATAAATCTAGTAAATTACTTTAAAACTTTTATTTACTTTTAGCAATGAATGAGTGTTGAGTTAGAATTTTTTTTTAAATAAATCAATAAATGAAAAAAATACTTATTTTTCAATTTTATGCAAATTATTTATTATTTACTTATTTTTTCAAGTAAAGTCAGATCAGCATTATTTAGTAAAATTCTAAGCATCATTTAGAAATTCATTAAAAATAAATCGAATAAAAATTATAAATATATGTAGCAATCATTCCAAGTAAAAAAAATAATAATCATATTTTTTCCTAAATTTTAGAACTTATTGCTTAAAATATTTCTATCGACTTTACACATGATAAAACAAATGAACGCACAATGATTTTTAAATGATTTTTAAAAAAAATTTCAATTTTGGGCGAAAAATGAATTTTGAATTAAATTTCTTTTTTCACTGAGTAAGTTACGGGATGGGATAGTATTAAATACATACTTGCTTAAAAAAATACCTTCTATTACAAAATCGTCTTTAAAATAATGCTGTTTTATGTTGCTTTTAAAAACTTTTAAATTTAATTATTTTCATATTAATCAACACTTGAAAAAATACTTATTATTTAGTTTGAAGCGAATCATATATTATTTACTTAAAATAATATTTCTGTGAGAAAGTAAACTCTTTCGATTTCAGATTAGTTTTATTTAATAAAATGATAAAGACAATTTGGAACTTTATTAAAAATTCATCGAATAAGAAAATTTAAAATATATACAGCAATCATTCAAAGTAAAAAAATAACTATCATATTTTTTTAATAAGTTTTGGGAATTGCTCAAAAAATTATCAATTTTATTAAAACTCTTAAAAACAGAAGCTCTTAAAATTTTTAAAAGGTTTTTCATTAAAGTGTTATTAATTTTAGATTATATTAACTCAGAACTTCCTAAGTTTAAATTGTGTTACAATATTTCTACAAAAGATTGGTATTTTGAAGAAATTAAATATTCTAAAATAAAATAATTGTTATAATTAAAATTGTTATAATTTGAAATTGTAATATTTTGAGGAAATTTGTTGTAAAATTTTGCTCTAAACTAAATATATATTTTTTAAGGATTTGCATGTTTATAATACGTTCCCAATTTTTCACGTATTTTTTTTCTATAGATTATGGACATTATATTTAAAGTGGCTACTACTATAAATATAAAAGCGTAGTTAACGAATTTTAAATTTAAAACAGAGAAGGATCAGTAATTCCCTTAACAGTGAGAAAAAAATTCTTAAAAAAGAGAGATAGATGACTTGAAAAAAAATAATAAAAGGATGTACTCTTCGGGGGTTGTTCAACAGAATGCATTTGAAGAGGGATAGGGAGGGGGAAAACTTCTGGTCAGTCCTGGAGACAAAAAAAAAAAAAAAAAAAGAAGGAAAAAAATCTGGAATTTAAAATTAAACTCAGCGGGAGAAGGCTTTTAAAGTTTCCTCCCCTCAAAAAGTTTTTGAAAAAAAAAGACAATTTTTAAATCCCTGATGTTTTGGCGAATAATTTTTGCTTCAAATTACCAAAAGAAATCGATACACACATGCTGGTGGTATAAATAGCAGTGGTACAGATTTTATTTGAAAAGTAGTTGAACACAAAATGTATAGAATGCATAAAAAAAATTTCAAAAATTGAAAAAAAAGATAGTAGTAGTAATTGTTTTGCGTTTAGTTGATGTTAGATCAAGTTAATTGACTTCTATAATTAGTTTTAATTGTAATTTTAAATTGGTTTATCAATGCAATTTTAACTATGTTGAAAGGTTTAAAGGCTCAAATCGTGATTTTTAATATCTTTTGGGATAAGACTTATTGTTGTAATTTATTAACTGACTAAATTACTCTTATACAGTTTTTGCAGTTTTCTAATGTTACAGTAATAATGGTAATCCAATCCCACTGATTGATTTTGAAATTGATTTTTACTGATCGTAGAGATTTGTTTAGATTATTTATGTGAAGTATTTTGTGCGAAGGATGAATTGTGTAACAAAATGAAGTAATAAGTAAGCAAAATATTGTTGACAGAATATTACGGTTTCTTATTAGATATACAGCCAAAATCCAACCATTTGTATGCTGTTTTAATAAGGTTCAAGAATGTTAAAATTAAGATATTGTCCACCATTCAAAGAAAACTTAAAGTCAAATTCAGTACTGAGGTAAATAACGAACTTCTCAAAGATTCAAACTTTAAAAGGACATAAAACTCGTTTTATTTTTATTTTTTCGTTTCCACATTTCTTGTATTTGACAAGAGCTCGGTTTTATAAAAGAACCAAAACACCTGTTGAATTCATAACACTGAGGAGATTTACGGCTACAAAAACAATTTCAGATAGATTTCGAACGTTTTACCAGTGACAACACAAACGTCTACTTTTTTATCTGAATGGAAAGTTTAATTTTTTATTTTTATGATTTGTTTTAAAAATAGTTTTATAAATTTACTGTAAAGTTAAAATGTTAACCCATTTGACATAATTTTACAATACAATCATCACTTTTCTTCTCAAGCATAGTAGATGAAAATAATTAAAAACCACTAAAAATTAAATATACATTCTATCATTCATAGTTATAAGTGGGATTTTAAAAATTGTGAATTTAATTTCTCCAAGATGAAGTGAATATGTATTGGGGAAAGTATTAGAATTTAAACATTGTGCTTTGTAATATATCCTTTTAATTCTACATATTTAAGTTGACAAAATTAATTTTAAAGTAGAATGAAAAGTCTGTTAGTCTCTTTAATGAATAACTCAATCTCTATAAAATACATTCATTTGCTCAATTATCGACAATAATTAGAAGAATGAGGATCAACATGTATAATTTCCTTTATCGTTTATGATGTAGGAATAATACACAGTCTTACTGAAGAAGTACAGGTAATAGAACAAGTGTGGCTCATTAGAAACCTTTACAAATTTTCATCTCAGAAATTACTATCTAATTAAATAGGCTACTATTCTAATATACCATTAAGTAAAATTTTAAACTGTAATCGATAACATATTGAGCTCCTCTAAATTAGAGATTTCAAGAAATTGGGCCTGGTTAAACAGGTTTTTATTCTAATATAACACCGAAATGAAATCTGTAACATATGCCGCTTTGCTAAATTGGTAGATTTCGATTTCAGAAATGGTAGTCTGTTCAAATCGACTATTCTAACACACCATTGTAATGAAAACGATGCGTAAATGGTAGATCTCGATCCCGAAATTTGTAGGCTGGTATTCTAATATGCGCTTAAAATGAAAGCGAATCATAGGTTGCATTGCCAAATTGGTATATCCCGATCGCAGAAATTGCAGTCTTAGTAAATAAGCTTTTATTCTAATGTACAATTAAAGTGAAATCAAAAACATATGAAGCTATGCTAAATTGATAGATAATCGATTTCAGAAATTTTTGTCCGATTAAGTAGGCTGCTACTCTAAATTACCATTAAAATGAAATTTAAAACATATGGAACTTTGCTTAAGTGATCTTTTGTTAAGTATTAAAAAGTGATATTTATTTGAAAAATATTAGTCAAAAACTTTGGTCTGATTACATAAATTATCATTATAATTATAACCATTGAAAACTCATGAGTCAAATAATAACATTAAATTAATGTATAATTTCATATGATTTACTACTTTATATTGCCTGACCAATATTTTTCAAATAAATATCAGTTTTTAATACTTAACAAATTATCGGCTTAGAATATTATTTAAAGAAGCGTACGGGTGAGTCAACTTCACGATAAATTTATGAGTGGGAAACATACTTGTAACTCTCTACTACCATCTGCTGTGTTTAACATTTAAAATTAAAGTTTACGTAAAAACTGTACCTACCCACCTAAGAACTACATTATTACAACTCATTCTTTATTCTATTTTAACAAAGCAAAAGAGTTGTGAAAATCGTCTTTATACAAACTTCTCGCGAAATATTACGAGAGTGTGAGGTTTTCTTACAGCAGTACAATTCTTCAAAAATGAAATTTACACCTCTTTTGTCTCAGAAATAAAACTTTACCAACGAGTGAAAAATCCCCTTATACTCTATATTTACCGTTGGAATCTAAAAGTTAGGAATATTTCTTCTTATGGTGAACTACGAATTCATTTGTGTCAATGTCTGGAGATATTGCCAGAATGGCTTCTGAAATTATAGGAAAGGGGAGAAGAAAAAAAAACACACTTTATTGCCTTGCATTTCTAAACAATGGGAGAAAACCTTCTAGACCGGAGGAAACAAAAGTCTGTTAATCTCTTTAACGAAAAATACAGTGTCTGGAAAATGTATTCCTCTTCTCAATTCTTGGCAATAATTATAAGAGTGTGGATCAAAAGATTTTTCACTCCCCCCTCCTTTTTAGCAACATGTGTGCAAAAGATACGCACCAACTTCTGAAAAGGGAACAAGTATGGCGCGATTAAAACATTGGTAATGTTATTGTAATGACAGGGATGGTAATGCCACTAAACTTGTTTGTGACTTGGCGATCGAGGGGAGTGAACTAGTTGAGAGAAACATCATTAAAATAATTAAGGAAAGAGGCGCAACTCGGAAAATGCGAGATGTTTTTCAGAAAGACATTTAGTAGAGAAGTAACTTTTAAGAGGATTATAGAAACAGAAGGCGCCTATGCACACACCCAAGCGAAATCGAGAGGGCCCTGGCGCACTTCCCTCAAACATTTTATTATTTGTTTATTGGAACGAGAAGTTGGCATCAACATAAGAGGTGTATATGTTAAAAGCAAAAGAAATAGGCACACACGGAGCGCCCCCTTTACGCTAATGATAAAATGATTAAGTCTTGGTAAAACTTCAACTGTATGCCGCCTCTTACTGACATTTTCTCTCTTTTCCTTCTTGGAAATTCCCGCCCGCCCTGCAACTGGTGGCAGATATTCACGTTCGATGAAAAGCAGTCAGAATTTCATCGTAATCGATTTAAAGAAGAGACAAGTGAAGTTGCGTTTTCTTTATTTTTGGGGAAAATATCAAAAGGTTTCTTCGTTAGTGAATTAATTAAGAAAAAGGAAAGAAGTGCATTTTGTAGTGCAAATGTGTAGTGTTGGTTCTCATTTTAATCCTGTTATCAAGGGAGAAGCTAAATCCAAGAAAGACAGAAGCTGTCGTTAGGTTCTGACTTATTAGAATGTCTTCAAAATAAATTAACACCATTCTTAAATAAAGATATTCTATACATTTTGTTAATTTTTTTTATTTGGAATTTAGAATCATTCTTCTTTTTATTATTATTTATTTTTATAACAGAAATTTTTTAATGAATAGATGAGGTTTGAAACTTTATTTTTCAAAATATTGAAGCTAGTAAATTAAATTAATAAAATAAATTTTCTTTTACCAATTTCGTATGAAAACCAGTTCAAATGTGAAAGCTTATTTTCGAATAAAGTTATACTCATCACACTCGCAGAAGGAAAAAAAAACTTTAGAGAATTTATATTTCTCACGTAAACCCAGGTTCCACAACCATTAAGTAATCTAATTATATTTTTTCCTTTTACAGTTTCGTTTTTGCATAAGGCATTGCTTGCAATAAAATGAAACAAAACGTCTCGGGGTTTATTACTCTTTTAAAGTTTCTCTCACTTTCCAATCACGTGATGAATCTCGCCTAAGAAGCATTTCATAGCAAAGAAATGTGGGAAAGAACTTTTATTTTATAACTAGTATTAAACGGCTGTGGCATATAATAGCTTAGTGACACTTTTTCAACTGCGTAGCAACGGTAATTCTTAACTTATCCGCAAAAATAAATAAATAAATAAATAAATATTGTCTATACTGGAGATTTTCTGAGTAAAGCAAATCCAAATTTTGGGTATATGAAGAAGAAAATTGCGAAAACTGCTCACTGTTTGCCGATAAGAAAGGAGTTATAACTTCTAACCTATTATTCTTCTGCGACAAGAAATATATCGGGTCATCCATTGTATGTGAGCAGTATCAGTCATTAATGGGTTTCAAATCTAAGTCACTAAATCTAAGTACCAAGATAAACCAGCACTCGATTCCCTAATTTTGGAAATTATCACAATTATTAATATTTTAATAATTGTGATTTTAACTAGTTTACATTAAATATATGGGCGAATCTCAGGAATCATTAACCTATATGTCTTCAAACTTTTCTTATAAATATATAACATAATAAGCGAATATGAATTCTAATAAAATTACAGGAATAACTATGCATTACTGACTTTAAGATACGTACAGTTTTGATCGCGAGTCACTTGCTTTTGGCTTTCATTTCTTACTTCAATCCTACATTTGACAACTTCTCATGAGTGTCGCTTAGAGTGTTTGACATATTTTTTTTTTTTTTTTTTTTTTTTTCAATATGTATTCTGTTAAAAAAAAAAAAAACTGAAAATCACTAAAAACATAATTTAGTAGCTCAGCTGTACTATCATATTTTCTTGAATGATATTTCTCGTGAATATTGACGTTTGCAAACACTTAAAGTTTGTCGCCAAATTTTGGCACGTCAAACCGTAACCATCGAAAATTGCAAAAAAATTTATACAATCCAATTCTGCGAGTTACAAGTTAAACTAATGATACAAGTTTGTTCTACTTTAAATAAGCTTTTGGAATATCACTAACATAAAACTCGCAGAATTGGATTGTATACCTTTTTTTTCGATGGTTACGGTTTGACGTGCGGTTTGAAGTTTGAAGACATATGTTAATGATTCCTGAGATTCGCCCATATATAATAACTTCCACTTGCCAAGTAATCAAATACAAATCATTATGCCATGAAAATAAACTTAAAGCAAGCATATAACAATCCAAAGTACGCTTTTTAACGTATTTATCAAATAAACTTGAAGACAAAAATATTTTTAGTTTTAATAACAACGTTTTTAAAGAAAGAAATTTTTTTTTACTTAAGCGTTAAATTTTGACAAAAATTTTGACTTCCTAATAAAAGAATTTCCATTTAGTATTGATTTCTATACACAAATCCTCAGGATTTTGGTGAATATGGCGCAAATTACTTAATTTAAATTAGTAATAATAATAAGATGTTTGAAATACGAAACAAGTATCTGAAGATCAAAAATATCAAGTTAAGGAAATCACTTTCGGTTTCTTTCAAAATTAGTTTAGAACTTTGATTTTTAATTTGAATTCAATTTACCCCATTTTGCAAAATACTGCATGCAATCCGATTTTAATTTTATTAATTTAAAATCATTGAATTGTTCTTATTTTTTATCCTTAAGTATACAAAAATAATAGTTTTAAACAACCAAAAAATATATAAGCATGAAACCTTTAGTAAATAAATAATTCAGATATTATTAAAACTTCATCTTCTCAAATGACTAAATATAATCATGCGGGAGTTGAATTTGTCCGCAGTAATCCTTCGTTAAATATTAAAAGCCAGATTCGATGATTTCTGAATGAACATGTTTACATTAGAATTTAAATCGCTCTTTTGAAATTCTAACTTAGAAAGGGGTAAAATTAAATTATGAATTTTTAGAGTAAATTGAAATGAAATGATTTAATTCTGATTAAAAGTCATTATTACCGATTGGAATATCGAGTTGCTTAAAACTTTTGTAAATTCTACGGCATTTCAAATTCAAACCTCGTTATGTAGTCAACTTTTCAATGAAACCTATTTTAAACTAATGCAGAACAGTATTCTCATAATAGTATTCCTACGGAAATGTATAAATTTCGTTAACATAACTTATTGAATCTGATATATAACTCCAAACTTAAATTACAGAAAAATAAAGCAACCAAAGTTATTGTAAAATTGATACCTAAATCAAACACTTATTAATCAACTCGCTTTAAAACGTCTGAACATAAGCTTAAAGTCTTGGCTATCTTAATCTATCTGAGTATACAATTTTTATGAATTTGAAGATGATTTCACTATCGAAATGAATCATAAGTATTTCCTTATCCGTTACAATCATTTAATGAATTAAAATATTTTTATTGCATAATTTGAAGAGTTCCTCTTTAATAATTAAGACTTAAGTTTAAGAAAATAAAGAAGCAACGATGATTTTGCTACACTATTAGAAATCACTCAGAAAATGGTTAGATAACAATTTATTTAACTGTTATTTTGCCACATTCAAACAAACCAGGGAAATGGCCATACATAAGATGGTATTTAAATTAATAACTGTGAAAAATATCGTTCACTAATTGATTTCACCTAATACGGTCTATTAAATAACCAGAATTTTATCGTAGCAACTAGGTCCACCTAATGAAACTACATGGTTCCTTGCAGCTGGGTATGTATTATAACCGAGAGGGCTTTTCTGTCAGTCTCATGACCGATTGTACGTAGGTTCCAGTTCCAACATCGACACTAATATATTTTCTCCATTCCTTACAACACATCAAGAGTTTTCCAGCCTCCTGAATTCCCTGATTTATGACCCTGGACTATTTGAATACAATCTCTTATTCACGCATAGATCTCCAGCACTATAAAGCTGCCTCCCCACGTGAAAAAATTAAAAAACAGTATAACATTTACAAAAAGGTCTAGTATTTCCCATTTCTTACGATAGACGAAACAATCAGGTAATCTAAATAAACCACAAGCCATGGTTCATTTGAATTAACACAACTCAACCGCTCCTAACTTCAATGCCCATCACTTAACAAAAAACCTAGCTCTAAGAGTCCAGTTTTTTAAAAAAAATTACTGTTTCGAAACCATGCGAGTTGTAAATGGTTAAAAAAAAAAAACATATTGTTTTGCATTCATGGTTTTTAACTCAACTAGTTGTAAACGATTTCAAAATTGTAAAAAAAAATTATTTACCGTAAACTTTACGGTTAATAGGATAAACAGACTGCTGCCAGTTATTTCACCGTAATGTTAGAATGAAAATAGCACAAAAACTTGTTCCAACCTTAATAAAGTTTTTAACTGAGCCATGCTGTTGTTCAAGTTTAACTATTGTATTTTCCAAAATATGCCCTATAAAAATAAAAAAATAACATGAGTCCAATTTGTCCCCCTGTTATAATTGCAGCAAATTCACATGGTATTGAATTTCCAAATTTACATCAACGCACCTTTTAGGAGTAAAATAGTACATATTTATGCATCGCATTTAAGCAATTAATGGTTAAATTAAATTCGTGAAATTTTAATGAAATTAAAAACATTGACTTTTAAAAAAATGACTTTAATAGTAACAATGAAAAGCTGTTAACAAAACAAACATTTTTCCCCCATAAAAAATAACGAGAAAAAAAAAAACGTGCAGCTCTTTAGCTTTAAGTTATATGCAATTTATTTAACCGTTAGATGTTTTTAAACCCAAAATTTTGCACTTTTTAGATTTTCATTTGATACTTTCTTTCTTTAACTTTATCATACATAATGATTCCAATAGATCATAAAAATTGCATACTTGTCAAAAATTATATTTACCTTATTGTACAACTGATTTACTTTAACGTAAAAAAGTAAAGTTTTGTTTATCTGAGTATCTGTTTTGATAAAATATATATAAAAAAAGAAATAAAATTGAATTACTGTTTTTGATCGTAACTCCAACCGTAAGATACTTCTACTTAACTCTCCCTCTCCACCCCACTTTTCTACAGTCCCTTATTTCCTCCCCCCACTATTTCCTCTCTCCCATTGTGGAAGTACTCCCAAGTTTTTCCGACAACAGAAATGTCCATTTAACAAGTGTTTAAAATTTCAATGATGTATTGATTTTCGGTGTTTCCAAAGACTGCTTTTCAAGATTTTTTTTCTCCCTACCCCCCTTGTCCAGAAAAAGGAATGATGATACAAAATAAAAATTCTAAAAGTTCAACAAAAAAATGGACAGATATATAGAAAAAAAAAGTTTTTCAGTTTTGTCCACTCCAGCCGGTTCTAAATTTTTTTTTTTTTTTTTTTTTTTTTTATAGTTATATATATAAAAAAAGAAGACAGCTGCGGCATTTGTAACGGGCTTTTCCAATTTTAAACATCGTTTCCCGTTTTATTTCTTCCCGTACCTATTTTGCTGTTATTTTATTTTTTTTATTCTTGAGAGCATTAAGTGAAAGCCTAACTCTTATATATACTTCTCGCCATTGCTTAAGTCCTAATGTGAGCTCAAAACACAAACCTGAGATATGGGTTTGGTATGGGGTTTTGAGGGGTAGGTGGAGATGGGTAGTTGTTAAGTTCTTTTCTTTAAAGCTCACTTTAAAATAATACATTACGAAATAGAATTATGAGCTTCAAGTTTTTTACGAACAAGTCTCTTTTATGAGAACATAAATAATCAAACGTTAACATTGCGACAATAACTATAGTTTTATATAGTTTTAAATATCCATAATAATATTTAGTAATTATTGAGCACGTATTTCAATGTAATAAGAAATAGTTTATCTAATAGTTAAATCTCTTAATTAATTTGAAACAGAATCGATAGTTTTGTTTGCATCGCTTAGTGTATTTTTTTTTCTTAATACCCATTAAGAACTGAACTGTCACTAAATAGAAATACTTTTGACTTAAATACTTGCAAAAAGCCCTAAGTTTTACTGAGATTCAAAGACTACTGAGTAACTGTTTTTCGAAACCCGAATTTGTTTTTAGAAAAATATCAAAGTTATCCCAATAACCAAAATAAAACCAGCAGGTGACAGTTTTAGAAAATAACAAAAATAATTTTAAATAAATATATGCATTAAATTTTGTTTGCTCTGCAATCTGTTTAAGTATTATTAATGTTATTTTTTATAATTATTATTATTTACTTTTTTTTTCATATTTATTATCATAGTCATTGCTATTATACTTATTATTATATTTATTGTTTTAGCTGTTTGTGAATGGAACTTAAAATTAAAATAAAATCTTTAAAATACATAATATTATTTTTAATCAAACCAACTTTTTTTTCACTTTAATTTGCGCTTGACATGCAAATTGAATGTATCATGTCGTTTAAGTATAAAAAAATTTTCTATTGCTATTACAATAGAAATATGTATTAATTAGTTTCTCGCCATATCAGTGTATTGTGTGGTATAAAAAGTTATGAAAAAATAATTTCAATCATCTATGATTAAAATGTCATTAATTACTTATTCCTTATCCTGATGTTGAGGGACCACTAAACACTCTCAAATGACACTTTCACATTTTATTTTTGAAAATTGGAAAAACTGTCTCTAACTCAAGTGTTTGTATCGATTATACTTCAAATTTAACTTGAATCAGTCTATCAGTCTATATATTGGCATTCATTCGAACTTTTAAAAGTGAGTTTAAAGGATTTGGCGTTAAAGTTAAAAGTATCTGAAATACTTCAGATTTGCTTCTATAAAAATTAATTTTTACTAAATAATTTTAAAAACCATTTAGTAATTACAAATTTATTCATTTTGATTCGTATTAATTTTCTGTGCATTCAGCTATTGACACAAAGAATAATATTAAGTATGGAAACGTATTAGTTTAAGAAAGCAAAAGACTTAGTTCTTTTATTTTTGGAAAACGCTGATTTTAAAAAAAATTGCGTCAAAAACTGTATTTTTAATAAAAATTCCATTTTATTTTTGAAAAAAACACTTAAATGAATGTCACCTGATAACAAATTAAAGTTTTTATTTGTTCTTATACTCATCAAAACTGTTTTTTATATGAACCAAAAACCAAATTAGAAAGCGAATACTTTACCTTTTTCGCAACAAAAACTTAAAAATTAAATACATGACTCTGTAAATGAATTTTGAAATTACAACATTAACATTACTTTGTCAATATAACTAGCTTTTGCTTCAATTTACACAATAAAAATTAATCTATCTCTTTAACTGGAAATGAGTTTTGAGATAACTGCTGCAGCGTTAATCATTATAACTTTGGTTTCAATTTCACAACTGAATGCGATAAATCTCTTAGCATGAAAATGAGTTTTGGGATATCTGCAAAAGTTTTAACCATTATGACTACCTTTTGCTTTCAATTTCACTACTTAATGTGAAATGCCTTTTACGACGAAAATGAGTTTTGAGATAACTGCAGCAGCATTAATCATTATGACTACCTTCGGCTTCAATTTGACAACTGAATGCGATAAATCTCTTAGTATGAAAATCAGTTTTGAGATATCTGCAAAATCTTTAACCACTATGACTACCTTTTGGTTTCAACTCCACAACTTAAATGGATATGCCTTTTACGACGAAAATTAGTTTTGAGATAACGGCAAAATAATCAATATGACTAGCTTTTGGTTCAGTTGTCTGAAAAATATCACCATGGCTATGATTTTCAATTTTACCGCACTAAAATCTATGAAGACTTTAATTCCATTTTATTTATTGCTGCTGATGAATAGATTGTCTTTGAAATAAGTTTACGACAAGAAACGATTACCTCAGATTTCTTGTAAGTATGAAACCATTTCAGAGGAAAAACGAAGTATAAAATCAAGTGTCCGGACAAACCTTTTTTTGTTGGAAAATTTTTCAATGATATTAACAGATATTCAAAGATAGCAGTGAAACTATTCCTCATTTTACCCAACACGGTATGATTTTAACCAACATCTAATTAGAGTCCTACGATTAATGATTACGATAGTCATCTCTGGTTAGTGTCCATCTGGTTGAGAATCCTACGAGTAGGGAGAATAATACATAAAACCACCAATGATAACGAGAATACGAATTGTAATAAACAGTGTCCTCTGGACACTATATCTTCTGAAGTAATCCGTCCCAATTATGATACTATAAATTGGATGTATTTTTTTTTTTTTTTCATTGTAATTAGAACGACAGTCAAATGATATTATCAAAAAAAGGGGGTTAGGCAATTTTGGAAAGAGCAGCATTTAAAATCAAAGATGTATGTTATTTCTTTGTTGCATGTGTTGTATGTAATTTGTAGAAATGCATTGTATTTTTATTTTCTGTTAAATCACTATTTTTTTACTTCTGTATTTGACATGATATACCTAAAGAATTAAAACTCAATTCGCTCTTTCTCGTCTTGAATATTAAGAAAGAAAGAAAGAAAGAGAATATTTAATATGCTATGAAAGAACTGTGTTTAATATCTCTGTTTCCTATTCAGTTCAAGAAGATAAAGAATTCATTATTTTCTGCGTCTTTTCGCGTGAAATGCACAATCTTTTCTTCACGAAACATAGAAAATTTCAACGCCTCCTGAAAATTAAAGCATAGGAGACAATAAATGAAATAATTCGCAATTCTTTTTTCTCCATTCCGTTTTGTGTTATTATTATTTACCTGTTGTTCTAGAACGTATCAAACTGCTGGAAAAATTAATTACGTATTCGAGCAATAGCAAAACTAAAAACATTTCCAGCCTTCTTTGACTTGACAGTGAAGCGAACACTGTAGGCAACATTGCAAAACGGGACATCATCAGCGCCATCTATCGGGTTTGTCTTTCTTTTCCAGTTGCTGTTGCTCTTCCTTAAACAGAAGAAGCTTCTTGTGAAAAATAATTAAGTACTTCGAATTTTTATTAATTAACGTTCAATCGTGTTTTATCATAAGCCAAACGAGAAAACTTAATTAGCTGAGGAAAAGGCTTTCGGGTGAATTTCATTAAATAAGCGAAATTAGTTTCTCCGGTATTGTTAGCATAGGAAGAGAATGGGAATTAGAAGGGGACAAGATGGAGGGAAAAAAATAAATAAAGGCAGTGATTTAATCTAGTCTCCAATCCTTTGACAATTATCGAAGTAAATTCTCTTTAATCTTAAGAAGCTTTTAAAACGATTTTGAATCTTCTGCATTTTTCTTACCTGAGAAGTTGGTTTCTGCCTTCTGAAAATCAAAATGTTAAGTTGACGTTTGGAACCTGGTATAACTGTGTACAAATGTATTTCATTCAAATTAGTATTCATCCAGATTGGATGTTTTGAAAGAGATATTTAGTTTTCGCATCCTTTTGATCAAACATGTCTCCGATTTCAAAAAAAAATTTCTATGCTTTGACGAACTTGAGAGCTAGATTTAATGGTTTGATTAACTTTTCTAAAACATTTCTTAAATTAAATACTATTCTAGACAAGAGTTTAATTGTTTTTGGTTGTTTTTTTCCCCTCTGAATCTTCCTGGAAATGAAATTGTTTGAAATAGTTAAGTGTTTGGGATTCGAAATCAATTTTGTCATCATATCACTTGAATCAGAGATTAAAGCATTCTCGATAAGGGAAACACGGTGCCAGTTAAATAAGAATTTAATTTTCAGTTCTGTTGGGAATTTTTTAATTTGATTTCTCTAAGTAAAATAAAGTGTGAGACGTAACTTTGAAGTACTTTGAGCGTCAGCTTCAAACTAAATTTAGTGCTAATTAAATGAAGTGATAATTCAATTAAAAAGCGTATCGAATGCTAAATACCTTAAGGATTACATCTCCTATTGGGTTTGTACACATAAATTTTAAATTGAGATGGAATATGGGAGACTTAAAGGCTATGGAAAGTTTGTTTTGAAGCAACAAATTGAAATGACTGACTTGAAGTTTCAATCTAAATCAAGATTAAATTAATCTTTTTAAGTGAATCTAAACATTGCTGATTTCTAATTTCATGAGAAAGCTTAAATATTATTTGTTGATAAATCTATCAAAGGACAGCGTATGTCATGACTATTTTTTTTTCAAAATATTTTTTGTATCTATAAAAATGTGGTAAATAAAAATTATTTTATGGTCGAATAAGGTTTAGAGAGAAGCTAAAAATCAGAGAAGCGACATTCTCTTAGCAAAATTTAAATTATTTTGCTTTTGAACCTTTTCTATCATCGCAAATGATTATTTTAGTAGAATGTCACGTCCGTTGATAGTACATTTTAAGTGAATTGATATACTTCCTGTTTTGTTTCAAGTGAAGTGGTTTCTAAAAATAAGAAAACGTTTAGAAGCTAGTAGTTTAAAATTTTTGATTGGTTTTTAAAAAAAAAATATATATATTTTTTTAAAGGATTCTTTCGGCAAAATTATTCTGTGAAAATAGGATATATATGCATATATCTTATTATTACATCGTATATAAATTACAAATTACATCTAAATTATCGCATGGTATTAAAAAACAATTCTACACTTATAAGTGTTTTAAAGTTTCCTTTTTTTAGAGCTTTTTCGTGTTATGGGTATTACAATAAACTGAAAAAATTGAAAACATTTCTCTTAACTAATATTTAAAACCATGCATGATGAAATATCGATTATATTTCTTGAAACAATATAGAACCAAAAGATAATTTAAAATTATTCAGGGTGGTTCCACGGGGGACGGACAATCAGAAATTATAAGTTTACGTAATTTCATTTTATGAATAAAATTAATTTTATGTATTCACATTTTGTACTTAGCTATTTCAGGCATAGATGCATATTTTTGACAAATATATTGGTTTTAAGCAACAAGTTTTGGACATCTCAGTGGAAATTCGCTATTGTATAAAAATCAATAAATTAAGCAATATGTTAACAACAACAATATGTTTAAGCAAAAGTAAATGATTAGGCTAGAATAAAAATTCTTCAGTCCCAACAAAATACACATAAGCAAATCCATAAATAGATATTTTAAGTGATGAAGTAAAAACATATATTACAAAATAATTCTTAGAAATTGCCTCCACCCACAATTAACTTTAAAAATGTCGACCACCAATATCATAAAAATATTGACTCGGTAAAATATTTTTAAAACATGTAGTGACTTGAAAGAAAAAATCTTTCAGATATTTTTAATGTAAAATTATGTTTTAAAAAACAAATGAATAAATAGCTAAGTCTTTGTAGTTGGCCATTTAAATATCAAGTAAAATTACTAAATTGTATAATAATATTTTTAGAAGAAAAAAAATTATTCTGGTTAATAAAACCAAAATATGAGGTAATAAAACCATTTATTTGATAATTCTTCTGTCTATAGAGTAACGGTTTACCAGAAATTCTAGTCTTCAAAATTATACTTCTTATTACCACACATTTATTAAAAAATACAAAACTGAAAGAAGAAAAAAAATATGCCATGTTAGGTATCATCATAAATTTGAAATTTTATCACATATTATAAAAACATATTTAATTGTTAATTTTACCAAAATCATTATCAAAGCACCTATGTAAAAATTATGAAGTGGTATTTCCAAAGAGCCAGAAACGTGGTAAATTTTACCATAGTCATGACCATACGTTTTTTTCCGCGTGTGTTTTCTTAAAACTGTTCACACTTCCGATTGAGCCAATGGCAAATTTGAGTCGCAAAACAACGTACTTAAATAAGGTCAACGCCCGTTATTTTCTGTTTATATCTGAAATTTATTCCGAAATCACAGAAAAGGCTGCATGAAAATAACGATAACGAAATAAAGAGGGAGACGAGAACCACAGAAGTAACGATCGAAGAAAAGGCACTCTTTTGTCAACCCTTCATTCACAGACGGCTGATCACCCTTTGATGTCCGTTCTGGACATCTTCCTGCCTATTTAAAGTCCGAATGTCCGGTCACTCAGACAAATGTCATGAGAATATAATAATCTGTCGGTCATTTGTCCGGCTTCAGTAGCTATGTAGGACAGTTTTCAAGAACATCTTTCTTTCTATACATCCACACCCTTGTCAAATTTGTTTAACGTTAGATTCTTGAAGAGTGGTGAGAAATATTACTCTATTAGTAATCTTTCAGTTTCAGCTGAAGAAATTTACAATGCAATAAATCGAAATAATTCGGTCCTTTAAAATGTACAATAGTAAATTATGCGTTACACAAATTTGTAATTTCGTATTTTATGTACACACTTAAAGATAGTTTCCCATAGCAATAGCAATAGTGAGCATAACATTGAGTCATAATATTGTGCAAATTTGCTTTAATTTTCGAAATCTACGTTTTATTTTACTTTATAGCCATCGTTAAACAGCAGACCCAATTTTTGGGTTTAAGACTAATAATGCTCAACTTCGTAGTCTTTTAATTTTGAACCCAATCTAGAAGACAAGGGAACTCCTGGTTTAAGTAATGAGAAAAATTGTCCTTCGTGGAGGACTTTTTGATGGAAGTAACCCGCATTTGGGTTTCATCGTGAGGAAAACCACGAAAACCTTCCATGATTATCCTGACGGCAAGGAGACTCAAGCCAATTATCCGTACCTACCACTGAGGATATTTTACGGCAGCACTGTGGGCAGTGCGAGCCGGGTGCGGAATTCGTATCGACCAGCCATCGCTGGGATTCGAATCCAGTTCACCTCATTGAAAGGCGAATGCTCTATCCCTTTAGCCACAACGACTCTCTAAATTTACATTGTAGGTTTTTGTTCTTCTTCAACTAGATTACACGATATTAGAGTTCAAATTTAATTGAAATATATATTAACCCGTTAAAGTTTTCGCTTATTTAGGCTCTAAGTATCAATTTTTTTATTCCACTTCCGAATCGATTTATATGAGAATGTATGAAAGAGCCATGATTTACTATAGTCATGTTATGAATTCCTCTTATAGTCATGTTATGAACTCAGATGTTAATTATCTTAACTCTTAAAAACATAAGAGCACTTTGGAACAAACTAGATGCTGTATTAATTTTATAAAAATTACTCAGTTTGACCCGAATCGCTGTAAAAATTTCCCTGCACGATTAAACCTAAACACAAGCATAATTCATCTTGCATCTTGTGTAACAAATTTGAAGTACATTTAAATTTAATGCAAGTTTGCATGTGCATCAATTTCTTTTTTATGCACGAAACATTCCATGCAGTATAATGAGTTCTACACAGCACAAAATATTGTTCTATCCCCTATGTCAAAAATAGTAATTATTTTCATTATTTAAAAACACGCCCAATGCATAAGGAAGAGCATAAACCTTCAGCAGAAAAGTTATAACTTCCAAAAAAATTTTTTAGAATGATTAAATCTGTGTTAATCAAATAATACCCCTCCAATAAAAATTCTAAATTTCTTCCGCAATTGCTTAAGAAGAAATTTATTCAAGCATTAATGACTAAAAAAAAATTATAAATTTATCAAAATCTAATTTGTATTATTAATGCCTCACTATTTACAGTACATTGCAAAATTAACCATTCACTTACTTATAGGCACTAAAATGATTTTTATAAACAAATTAAAATTTTCAAATCTACTAATAAACACGGGAAAGGGCTCTAAATATCTCGTTTGTATAACATGACCAACAATTCATATTTGTAACGGTCTGATCATCACAGGCATCCATCACCAAAACATCAACATCTCCTTACCCACTCTATTCAAACCATCCTCCAGAACCACAGCATCTGCTGTCCAATCTTTGTGTTTTTTATATTCAAATGCCAAAAAGGCAAAATCATTAATCTGCATAGAGAAGAGGAGGGGGCAACTGCCCCGACCATTCTATCCATCACTTTGTCCATATATCACCTATGGCCCACATTGGTGGCGGGGGTGTCTGAAATGCGAAAAGGACATGGTACTGCACCTTGAAGTTCATGCATCATTGGAAAGAAATGCCTAACGCAATGGATATTTGTTCCTGCACCTTTAGGGTGCTGATTTGTTATGTATGGGGCTTCTCCAAATTGTATTCACAATTTTTTTTTTTTTTTTTTTTACTTTGTACTGAGTTTAAGAGAAAAGTAATTGCAATATAAAATATAGCTAATTATTTCTATATTTGTACTACTATAAGGAAGTGAATTATAAAGGCTTATTTATTTGTTTTCCTATAAGTCTTATATCATATCAGGAAATGTTTTTGGAAATTATAAATATTATTCCGATCTCGCTTTTAATTTGATATACTTAAATTTTTTTTAACTAAAATATAAAAAAGCATCAACAAAAATATTAAACATTCGGCTTTTGCAAAATAGAATATTTTTTTTAGCAAGTATTGATAATTTCTAAACATAAAAATAGGATAAAAGATTCCATTATTGCTCAAACTAATATCATGGTGATTATTAGATATTGAAAAAAATATGAACATCAGTTTGAACGTTTTGAGGAACATCAATTTGAAGTTCAATAAGGTTGATAATAATTGTTTCATTCAGCTCATTTTGAACGTGTTTGAGATATAAAGTTTTATAAAGTGATAAATATTTGCTTCAAATGTAAAGTAATAGAAGAAGAATAGAGAGCTTAGTGGCGCCAGAGACAAAAGCAACTATACTGTGCCAAGCACTCTATTTCTATTTTGAAATACGTTCTTCTGATAACCTTTAGAATAATAATAATCTAGGGTTCAGAACACAAAAAACACCTATAAAAATTATTAAATATCGAATGTGTTTTGAATTTATTTTCACTTGCAAGAGATTTGGTAAAAATGTTTAAGTTTTTAAATATCAGTAACGGAGTTTAAGATTTAGTTTTTATATTCTTTACCATTGGCGTCCAAGCCCATTTTTTTTCTTTATAAGAAAAAAAATGCCGCGTTCTTCTTTCAACTGAAAAAGGAATGATTAAAAAAATTGAAAAAAGATATAAGCGATATAGTGCTAAATGTAATTTAATATGAACCTTACAAACATGCATTTAGCTATATTTAAGTACGTTAATCTAAAATTTGTAAAACAAATTTATATTAAATATGATTATGATTTTTGCATTATTATGCACAATTATGATACTCACATTAATTAACGTGTTTTGAATTCAAAAGTAGCTTATTGGTCTGATTGTATTTATTAAATTAATAAACAATTACTTTTTTCTCCTTATTTTTCACGTAAAATCAAATAAGATAATAATAATTAAAATTTAAAAATACGTGTCTCCTGATGCCAATATATGATTTTCGCGCCGTTTCACCCCAAGTCATTTTAATTGGAGAAAACAAATTGTTTGCCCAAATAAATGAAAACTAAAATTATTTAGCGTAAAGCGTTAAATAATTAGTTTTTAAACTCTAATTTTTTGTTCACTTTAGCAAGAAATGGTAACACCGATAATGGTAACGGAGAAAAGTGTTATACCCATAAATCAATATTTAAACGATCCCCAATAAAACAGCCCGGAAGAGAAATCTTTTGCCTTTGGTTGTGAAGTGTGACAATTTGTTGTCCAGCATATCACTGTCTCTTCTACGATGGATCTGCAGCTGTTTAATGCAAAAGAAGAGGGTGCCCGTATAATGAAAAATAAACAGCGACTGGGACGAGAACTCAAAATGGATCTGCCCACAATTCTGAAGGACAGATGGAGAACACTTGGGTTGTTTTTAGCAAACTGCAAATGACTCAACTTTTTAACGGCATTAAAATTAACCATAAACAATGGCGTATTTGAGTTATAAGTTGACTGTATTAATTGGTATGGGGGGAATATATATATTATATTTCCTAATGCAATAAGCTAGGTCAACGGTTTCCAAATTTTTTCAGCTATGGAACCCTAAATGATAGAACTTTTTTTGGTGGAACCTCTAATTTATAAGTATTAAAATATGTATAAACAATTGTAAGCGTATGAACCAATAAAAGACTACTTTGTTTTGAAAATATTTAAAAAATGGAAAAAAAAATTTCATCGTTTTTTTTATATTTTTATTTTTTATTTTTTATTCATTAATAATCTTAAATTAGGTTTTATACCGATAGTTGAAATCCCAATCCTGATGCTGTATCTAATTTAGTTTTAAATTAGTTTTTGGGGCATATACATAAGCGAAAAGGAAACAAATAATCCATATCATGATTTCTTTTTTTGGAAACGAAAGCTAAAAAAAAAACTGTTTTAAACGGTGAAAATTGTTACCAGGAAAACATATCATTAACGAATTTAGTCACTTTATTCTGACTTGAAAAGCACGATAGGAAATATCAATATAATTTTTAATGAATGAAGTTTTTTTTTTATAATACATTCAAGACATTGTTGTCCAAAAAATCATATTTTTGAAACAGAAAATTTTCCTTTTTTTTTTCATTGGCATTTTACTTTAAATAATTTCATAAGACAACCAAAATATTAAATAACTGATAGATTATTATTTAGATTTAAATGTAAATAAAATTTCAAAAATTCACTGCGATGTAAAAAAAAGAAGTCTTTACTCTCGGAACCCCTTTTACCCTTCCATAGAACCCTATGGCTTCGCGGAGCACCATTTTGGAACCATTGAGTTAGATTATCTTACCTAATTTACAAGAAAAATCTTAGATTGAAAAGCATATAACGAATGCTCTACTAAACACTTAATTAGTTAATAAATTTGCTGAATTCATTATTGAATTCATCTTAATGAGATTGAACCAAATTCTTTATTATAAATCAATGCATTAAATTATGTTGTTTCTTCAATCATGGTTGAAAGAGGGTCATAATAATTTTATTGCTTCCAAAGAAACTATTACTAACTACTTTTTGCCATACATGTAATATGAAAGAAGGCTAGGTATAATGCAATTGCATAAGAAATTGCTAAAACAAGATTCTTCATCCAAGAAAGATTCTAAGATTCTTCTTCAAGATTCTAAGAAAGATTTTTAAGCCAAGATAATCTAGAAGTTTATTCATTCGCAAAAGAAAAGAGAACATTTATTTCCAATAAACTTGCATCAAGATATGTATTTCATCACAGACTATAAGCATATGACCTACACTGTAAAAAATTCCGAATCCAATTACGGTAAAAAGTAACATCACCAAGTTTCCATTTTATTGTAAAATCCAATCTTACCGGAACATGTTGTGGAACAAAAAAGCTGATATGCAGTAATTTTTACAGTAATAATTACAGTAAAAGTACTGAATGACTCTAATTAAATAAATATTGCTGTAAAAATTACGGATAATATTTTACGGTAAAAATGGATTTCACCGTAAAACTATTTAGTTTTAAGGATGATGCACCCAAAGACCTAGTACTTAATACCGTAATTTGATTCAAAATTTTTTACAGTGTATCCTTACAGCTAAACTAATAAATGCGTACTATTTCTAACAGAAAAAATCCTCCCCAACATAATTTTTTTTCTGGGAATCGAAAATGTGAAAGAAAATCTAAAATAATCATAAACTTATTAATTATCTGGGTGAAATTATGGAAGCAATTATTTTATTATAAAATAATTCATATGATTACTTAATAAATTCACAAAAATAGTTTCATAATTAAAAATAAATTTTAAATAAATTTATTTACAAAAATAGATCATATGAAATAAATTTATTCATAAAAGTATATAAATTACAAAATTCATTTTCTTTTTCTGTAAAACGTTAACTAACTAACTGTGTGCTAAATATACATCACATTAAATTATTAATTCATTTATAGTCATTCTCTTAGTCGTCAGAAAATGAAAGAAATTATTCGATTAAAAAAGAACATCCATCAAATTCATACACAATTTTAAATAACATGCTTCACAAAATTGTCATAATTCACTAAATTTATCAGTCATGTTTGCTGTACTTTCTTTTCAGAACTAATAAAATTTATCCATATCATCTTAAAACCTAACAAGATTCTGATTTTTAATTTACTAGTTTAGTTCATACTCAAAATTAAGTAATATAATAACGTTTTTTGTAAAATCTAAAATAATTTATTTCAGGTTAAATTACAACGCTAACGTTATACACGCCCAGAAAATTTTTAAAATAATTTTCTCTGGCCAGTTCTTTTGAAATGCGATAAAAATTTTCCAAAAAAATGTTTTTAGGAGGCGAACAACTGAAAAAAAAGCTTGCCTGTGCTCAATTTTGTACGTTTAAACCATTTCTGCGATCAAATACGGAGCTGACTCGACCTGACAGTGATTGATGTACACTGCGCGATCTGAAGAATATTTTAATTTCCTGTGCGCTACCCCTTCTGTACTGGACAAGGTCCTACAACATGCTTCTTCTTTTTTTTCCAACTCGTCCCAGCGTTTTTGCATTCAAAGTTGCTCGCTGCTTCTGTAAAGAAGGACAAGCTATCCCCCTTCGTTCTTTCTCTAGCTTCCAGCTCATACTTACAATCTGATTGATGCCTCCCAGTGTTCCATAGCCCAGTAAATGCACGACTTTGCTGATGAAACTAGATTAAGAGAGATGGGAGAAAAATAAGAGAAAATTGAAAACCGCGCTTCATCCTTCTTGAATTGAAATTATTTTCGGTGAGCTAGTCAAAATGTTATTATAAAGAACTTTGAAATAAGTAAAAGAAATGTAAATATATAAATTTCTTTTCATATTCCAATCATTTTATATATATATATTAATAATAATGTTATAGTATAGTGTATTATAGTATAGTATAGTTGTTACTATATGATAGTAAAATATGGTATATTATAGAAAAAGATAAATCGAAAACCACGTTTCATCCTTCTCGAAAAAAATTTTTTTTCATAGAGCTAGTCAAAATGCTATAATAACGAACTTTAAAACAAGTATAAGAAATGAAAATTTCTATTAATATACATTGGTGATATTTTTCGAATTATATTAATGGAATAGAATGCTTGATAGTCTATTTATTATATGTTATAAAATAATATATAATATACAATATTATATTTAACAATTTCACAGAATTTCTGTTTTAATATCCACAATATTCTATTATTTTTATTAACCGTATATATATATATATATATATATATATATATATATATATATATATATATATATATATATATATATATATATATATATATATATATATATATATATATATATAGTTTGCTATAAAATAATTTTTCAAACAATTCTGTTGTAATTATTAGAAAATATGAATTTTCAGAATTTTATTAATCACTTACTCTTCTCTTTTAGAGCCAAGTACCTACACCTGCAGTACATGCAAGCAAACCTTTACTTCAGCGTGGGTGCTAGTGCAGCATGCCCAACACATGCATGGGATGAAGATTTACCTTGTTACTCCTTACCATGGCAGTCGCAATTCATCTTCATCTTCCGTTCCACCTACTGGTCCACCACCTTCCCTCATCAATAGCAGTAGTTCTCTTGGAATTCCTCTTCCCCCGGTGTTACCTCCATGTTCAACCATGAACGGCCCCAGTCATCATGCCCACCATCATAATGTTTTACCTCAACAAGCACTATCGTTAGAAAATCATCCAGCTTTACAACTCTTGAGAATGCCTCTCGGAGAAAGACAATTTCCTCCTACATCGCTCAATCCGCCGAATATATTTGCTCGACCTTCTAGTCAAGACTTCCGAGTTGATATTTTAGCCACATCATCATCCACAAGTGGGAACAGTAACAACCCTGATGGTAATCAACAATTCCATCGTCTAAACCATCATCAACAACATCCACCACCACATTCTGCTCCTTCTTTACCGGGTTTAGGCATTGGTAACTTTGAACCACACAATCCTTTTATTGACAGGGGTCCTCTTGGTATTGATACCAGACACAGACCACCTCCAATGAGCTTAGGCTTTGAGCCACAAATGGACTTTTACTCGCAAAGACTAAGGCAACTAGCGGGAGCCACAAGTCCGACAACAGTGGCAGCCTCCCCTAGAAAATTAACCCCACCTTTCACACATCCTACAATGTCTTCCTCGTCACAACCTTCTACTCCTACTTCTACGCCTCAACCGGCGCTAAACCTTCACAATTCTTCCAGTGGCAATATCACTCCTGCTCCAAGTCATCAGCACAATAATAACCAAGCTCATTCGGGATCTTCCGCTTCTTCAACAAGTAGCAAAGGTGGTGGCGCTACAGATGCTGCTGATGGCTCCCCTAAGTTGCTCAAATCTTGGTCATGTGAATTCTGTGGAAAAGCTTTCAGATTCCAAAGCAGCCTGACTGTGCATAGACGATCCCATACTGGGGAAAAACCTTATAAATGTCTAATTTGCAAACATACCTGCAGTCAAGCAAGCAAACTGAAAAGGCACATGAAAACGCACCAAGGTAGTAACGGGAAAATGACAAATGCTTCTGAAAATAATAGTCTTGAATCACCTCGATCAACCCCTGATTCTACTTCTGAGACAGGCAAAGAGAGAGACAGACAAGATGGGAGAAGTCTTGATGATGAGGAAGATGCATCAGATGGTCAGACAGCCGATAATGAGGAAGACGAAGAAGATTTAGATGATGAAGATGAAGAAGAGGAAGATGAGTTAGACGACGAAGAAGATCTAGATGATAGCAATGAAATTATGATGGCCGAAGATCTAAGTACGAGAGGGCCTTCAAATTCAACTCCTATTCCAAGAGAATCTCCTTCATCTGAACAAAATAAAACATCTAAACCTTCAACAGATGATATTACAACGAATAACGATAATAGTAGTAATACAATAAGTGTTAGCAATGGTGAGAATGGAAGCAATAGTCGAGATAAAGAAAATTCTAAACCTGAACCTAGGCATTCTCTTTTGAGTGAAGTAATGGACAAGATTGGGTTAAGCAATATTCAGCAATACAACGAAGCTTATCAAAAAGCTTTAGAAGAGAGTTCGTTGAAAAATTCATTGAAAGATGATACAGAAATATCAAGCCAGAAACGTAATTTTGCCACAGAGAATGGACCTGAACGATTGAACAACAAAGAAGATGGCAATAACAACATCAATAGCCACGGAGGAAGTAACAAATCAATGCCCCTGCCTCCACGCTCGATGGATTTCGGGCATAGTATATTTGGTGCCTTCGATTATCATCATCATCACCATAATAACACATTTGAAGCGACAAAACGTTTAAAACTTGATTTTACTGATCATATAAGGAATAGCAATGACAGAGATCCGTTATACGCAGGTTTATGGTTACCATCTGTGCATGGATCCTCGAGCAGAGAAATATATGATACGGAATATTCCCGCCACATCAAATCTTCCTCTTCTGAAAGTGCCTTGAAGTCAGTCACCCCAACTAATATGAGCAGTAGATCGATGAGTCCACGTCCAGGTACCAGTGGAGGTGGAGCATCCGTCACTCCTATTCCCGGTATCCTGGTCAATTCCTCTAAGAGTGGCGCAAGTACCAAGGAACAACGCCGCAACGACACCTGCGAATATTGCGGCAAAGTGTTCAAGAACTGTAGTAACCTCACCGTGCATCGCAGATCACACACGGGTGAAAAACCGTACAAGTGTGAACTTTGCAGTTACGCATGCGCTCAGAGTTCAAAGTTGACACGACACATGAAGACGCATGGGCGTCTTGGCAAAGACGTATACCGATGCCGGTTCTGCGACATGCCGTTCTCTGTGCCGAGTACTTTGGAAAAACACATGAGGAAGTGTGTCGTGAACCAAAATGCAACCGGTGTAACCTACATGGACAGAGACTCAGACTCAAAAGACTTGACATGAAACAAATACTTCACGTCTAATGTGTTTCCAAGAATTTATTGAACAAAAATAAATATATAAATATATATTATTTTTCAATTTCTCTGTGATGTGGAATTTTCTTTTTATGTGGCTGATTGCCCTTGAAACTTTAGCCCATACATTGGTAATTTGGAAAAATTATGTGTGCATGTGTTCTTAGTGTGATGGTTTTAAATTTTAAATCACACACACTCTCCTATGAATATTTGAAGAGAAATATAAATTTAAGAAAAAAGCCTTCCCTCACTGTTGCATAATGACCACATTTTTTATGTGTGTGACTGAAACTCAACTTTAAAAAAGTAAAGAGTATTTAGTTGTATGAAATATGATTCGTTAGATATAGGCTATAGAAAGTTTTTGAAAAATGTCTTTTTAGAGTTTTGATATAAAAAATTCAGGTTGTAGTTTGAAACAAAAGTAAAATCTCTAACAAGGGCTTATTTTCCTTTCTTGCTTTGTTCTTTTGATAAGCTATGGACCAAACGGCTTTTTAACTTTTTCATTTAGCGCTTCTTTGCTTTTTCTTTTTCTTTTTTCTGTTTCATATCAAACAATTTCATATCAGTATGCTTTTATATTCTTCGTCTAAAAAACATTTTTAAATATTGGAAAAAAAACTGTTAAATATTTTTTGTAGTTAAATACCAAATGCCCAATATTACCGTGTTTTGAGGTGGTTACATTTTAAACACTTTTCTTTTTATATTTATTCGACGAATCTATTTCAGTTGTGTCTATAGCCATTTATGGTAAAATATATTTTGAATGAAACGCCATGCTGTATGATGTAATTTGAAGAAAAAAATCTAAAAAATAAATGAATATCTTTTTTGAAAAAATATTTCCTTAAATTTTATATGTTCGGCTTGAAACAAAATAGTTTTATGCTTTTAACTCAAAAATTTTGAGTTTAAAAGTTAAGAACTATTAAGAAAGAGTGGAACATAATTCTTTTTACAATTTCAATAACCTTGCTTTCCAGAAGAGAAGGCAAATTAATACCAGTTTATCTCCTACAGAAGGAGATAAAAAATTTATACTGAAAATGTTTTCAGGAAATATTTTAGGAACTCGTGGGTTTTTCAAGTTCTTTAAAATATTTATATTTCAGTGTTTTGAACTTCTGTCAACATTTCAATCTGATGTGTAAACAATGTGGTAATAACATTGTTAACAGTTTCATGTATCTGAATACGGTTACAGTTTCTTTGGGTATAACTATAAACCGCAAATACCTCTTTTAATTCCTATAATTAGACAAGATTCCGATTAGCAAAAGGTTTGCTTATGGTAAATTTGAAACATTAATTTTGAATATTTTGATCTCGGAAATTAAAATATATTAACATTTTAAGTAGATAACATAATTTACTTAATCTTATTTTCAATATATGAGAGTTAACACGAAAAGACGGATAATAGTAGAAATAAAAGAAGTTTAATCTTAGTTTTTCATCTAAATTCATGTGTTGTATAAGATTTTCTTATAATCATTAATAATTTTTTATTAATTTTTTATTTTTATTAAATGAATCAAATGTGTTATAACCACAATTGATTTTTTAAAAACTCAGATAATTTTTATTTCAATAACAATATTATTTAAGATAATGCAATTTTTACTTAGTAACATTATTAGTTATTCATTTTATTTCATTAATTAGTGTTATTGATATTGTTACAATTTAATTTATGCTGTCACATAACATTTACGTCGATTTGGTTAACTTGTATTTTATTAAATATTGTGATTTTATGTTTATTTACGAATGAATTTTCTATGACTTTTTTCAAATTAATTAACATTAATCAGCATGAGCATAATTTAGATTATTAATTTTTAATACTCGTATTACAGAAATGAAGGAAAGTTAAAAATAATTAATGAAAAAGAAAAGAACTTCCATGCAATAAACTAATATAAAAAATTATTTAGAATATAGCAAAAATATGTTTCATACAGTTTACCTTTTGAATGCTTCTTGGAATTTTGTCTCTGCTGTTCTAGATTGCCATGGTGTTGGTCATTCGCTGCATCTTGGAGTCTAGAATATGACAAAAGATTCCTATTATCTGGTATGTACAAGAGTACACCTATTTCTATGGAGGAGAAAACGAGTGTGATTTGAAAAATACATACTAGTTTTATATCTGACATTTTAATATTAAACTGAAAAATTAATCTAGGAACACATTTAAATGAGGTTAACAATGGTAGATATTTGTTCTAATTAAATGATTAAAATATTATTTTGCTCTAAAATTTAAAAAAAATTTCTTTTATTTCAACAAAATCGGAAATAAATCCTTAATAAAAAATAATAGTTTATATGAACTGAAAATAATTTATTGAATCTTAACTTAAATAAACTATATTTTACAAAATTTTTTGTTAAGATTTAACTACTTCTTACCACGTATTTCAAAATTTAAAATTATAACTTACCTGAAAAGAAAGCAAAATAATTTGCTAATATATTATGAGAAATTCAAATAAGTTAAAATTTAAATTCTATTTAAAAAAAATAGCTTTTAATTTATAAAATACAAATAAATCGTGAATAAAAATAATAACATGGCGTAGCATTTCATTACTGCAACAATAGTGTTTGAAATAAATAATAAGCAAATCTGATTTTGGAAGTCTTCGATGTATTTGATCGTTTAAATGCCTGTCAATCGCTAAATATCCAAATCTTCAAATATTTTACAGCGCCTGAATCATCGATTTCAATAATCGATTTTGACCATTTTATTATATATCCACAACTATCTGCTCTAACTTTTTTAACGTTAATTACAACACAATTTAAACTTCTATATAGTTCAAATTCTCAATTAAAGAGTAAGAACTAAAATAAAATCTCCCAGAGAATGGGTAATTTTAAATGTATCTTTATAAAATATATGAACCCAGTAGTTTGAGTTAAATTAAAATTTTGAAAATGATAATTTTTAACTATCTCCAAATGACAATAAAATCTACTAAATCGTTTATGAGACTTAACTTTAATAACGAAGATAAAACTTTGCGTTTTTCAAATCACATTCGGATTTTAAAAATTAGAATTTTGTGAATGTGAACTAGTAAAACGTGCTGGTGTACTCTATGTTTCCTATTTCGGACCTCATTGAAAAAAGTTTGCTCTGTGCTTTAGAGCAGCTAAAACTAATATAACCTACCTCTTTAAACAATCTATAAATAATAATGGTGTATGGTCTAATTTCTTATGGTTTACTATCTATTTTTACTGCACGTTTCGAAGTACTTAGATGGAATATCTTTGATGAAGTAAATATCTAGCACTATTGTTGCCAATTTAAAGAAAACAAATAAGCGAAATTCTTCGTGTGTGGTGTGTTTCATACTGAATGTGTCGAATGTGTAAAAAAGAATTATTCGCTGTCCTGTACAGATGCATTTAAATGTGATTTTTCTGTCAATAATTTCACTGACACCAAATTTTTACCTAATGTAAAAAGTTGAATTGTTCGTTTCTGACGTCAAAGAATAAAAACTATGGTTCCAAATAATTCCTGATGAAGTTGCTCAAATCGTTTAGAAACACGCATTTTACTGACTTTCGTTATTGAAGATTTAATTAATTCCTGTGTTGAATTTAAAGCATAGTGTTAACTTCTAGAATCTTTAATTTATTATAACTTAGTAGAAACAAAACGAACTCAAGAAAAATTTTACAAATCATTGTGCCAAACTGGGCTACAGCGCCATCTGTTAGTGAAAAAGAAAATGAGTCAATTTTAAGAGCTGGGTAACAAAAGTTAACGTTAACACTATGCTTTAAAAAACAGCAAGTTTTGTATATTAGAATTCGATTTATTGAATGCTTGTTCTTTGTTCTATTACCAGTTTTAAAACCTTTTTCTTTATTATGCTGTTGTTTATCCTAGATCTTCCATTGTGGTTACTACTTTGTTAGAGTTCTTGATTGATTTGGGTTTTGAATCTTAGAAATTTCGCCTTGATTTGACTAGAAAAATTTCTAAAAATGTGCAATATGTAAATTAGAATTTTGAAGTGGTAACTTCATGGAAAATTATCATTTAAATTTGGTTGATATGGTTGCAGTCAAATATATGTGATGTGTTCAAATATATGTTTTATCTATTCCCTGTATTTTAATACCAATGTTAAATTTTCTGGTTTAATCTTATGGAAATTTAGAAATTTATCTTGACATTGTACACTTATCTGCACTTTATGCATGTTTTTAAGCGCAATGAGCCGTTTTTATTAATATCTTTTAATAAATTATTTAATCATTACCTCAAAGTTATTATTACTTTTTTTTTTTTTTTTGTATTTACACTCAGGAAATATAAATAAATAATAATAATCCCGCTTATTTTTACTAATTTCTAACAAAAAAAATAGACAAAAAGAGTTGTTAGTTAATGTAATAACAAAATCTTTTATGTATTTCTAAAAAATAGAAAAATGCACAAAATTTTAATATTTTAAATTTGTATATATATATATCTTCATAAAAATTCTCTGAAAATTTAAACATCAATATAACACTTTTAAAATTCAGTTTATAATTGTTTATATTATACATTACCCTTTAGTTAAAAATAATTTATATTTTACTTTAATTTAAATCAATATTTTTTACTTTAATTTTAAATCAATTTCCAGACCATAAACAAATTCAAATGTAATTCTCCACAAATTTAAAAAGAAATATAATAAATATTTTATAAATTATCTATAATTATTAGAAACAACATTAATTATTTTAAATAATTATGTTAAATGTTTACATAGTTTTGTGAGTTTTTTTAATTTTTTATTATGTTTCTTTTTATTTATTTAAGTTACTTCTTTCATTTGGATTAAATTATACTTCACCAAAATCCATTATTTGTTTGTTACATAACACTTCACATAAATTATTGAAATTTGTAACTTTTTTTCACTCAGAATAATTAAATTATTTTTGAAAACATCAATATTTATTTTCTATTGTGAGTTTAAAAATATTGTTTTCCTTTTTATATATTTCTTATCTGTCTATTAATTATTAATAAATTTAAGGTTTTGTAAACATTTGTTACGCAGTAATGTGAACGTTGAAAATATTTCATCAGTGTTAAATTCATTAATATTTTTATAACTCTATTTTTCAGATATTTTTAAATGTTTCTTTTTCAAGCATGCTTCTAACATTATTTTTGCTAAAGAAATCAACTTACCTTTCAATTGAATAGACGTGATTTTCACCTTGTTAATTTATTATACGTATTATTTGATATTTTCTAACTGTGAACTTTTGCACCCATGCTGTAATAACTATTTATCAAACTATTATTAAAACTCTTAACTTGTTAATATTAAGTTATTAAGCGAGGTTCGTTGATTGAATTTGATTTCTTCCTCATTATTTGCATGTTCTTGTACATTATAATATTGTGAGACAAAGATTTTTTATTTATCTATACAGTTTGAGTAGTATGATCTAAAATCTCTATGGAATGGATACTTATTATTGTTTGTTTGAGCCATTTGCCTAGTTATAAAATACACTTTTTTTAAAACCTTTGTGTGTGTTATGTGACTTTAATACAATAGATAATAATTGCACCACAAACACAAGTAATACATTTCATGCAAGTGACAAATATTTAATTGTGTTGATGAAATTCTAATACAATCTTTCAATACAATCATGCAAGTGATAAATATTTAATGAAGTTTCAAAGATTTCAATTTTACTTTAATTTAAGGGAAGATAAAAAGACATTAATTTGAGTGTATTTTGTGACTAAAACACGTTCAATAATCATTACGACACTATATTCTAATCATTATTGAGATAATAATTAAACCAGAAACGTTAACCATAAGATTCATACAAGTGATAAATAGTTAATGAAGTTTCAAAGATTTCAATTTTATTTTAATTTACGGAAAATAAAAAGACATTATTTTGAGTGTATTTTATGACTTAAACACGTTCAATAATCATTACAACACTATACTCTAATCATTATTGAGATAATAATTAAACCAGAAACGTTAACCATAAGATTCATGCAAGTGATAAATGGTTAATGAAGTTTCAAAGATTTCAATTTTATTTTAATTTAACGGAAGATAAAAAAGACTTTAATTAGAGTGTATTTCGTGACTTAAGCACGTTCAATAATTATTATGCCATAAACACAAATCTTAGAATGAATGCAAGTAATAAATAACTAATAATTTTAATAAATTGTGTGTTTTATGACATTGACACTCTAGATAATGATTGTATCACAGACATAAATCATGAAATACATACAAACAATAATCAATAGTTTTATAAAATTTACAATGCTATCTTTCTAAAATTTAAATTTGATTTACATTTACCGCGAATAAGACCTTAATGTATTTAATGTTTTACACTCATTAAATAAATACTTTAGCACATTAAATAATTACAAAAATTATAAAATAGATTCAAGATAGAATATTTAGTACTTTCTGGTTAGCAAGGCGTAAGCGAAAAATCGTCGATAATGTTAACCTCCGTCAACTTTTTTTTTAAAAAAAATTCCACTTTTTTTAATTTTATTTAAAAAATTTAATGAAATAAAGAAAAATTTAAAAAGTAAAATAAATAAATAAAAATGAATAATAAAAATATTTGAATTTTCTTGCCCATGGCTAACCGAAAAATATCGATTATTGTAATTTACGCCAAAAGTGAAACACATTTATGGCAGAAAAAAAAAAATTTTCAGAATATTCACCTTCACTAATTTTTTTTAAACTACATTCTTCGTATGACATCAAATAAAAAGATTCTATAAATAAATTTTTATCACTTTATTTTATTAAAAAAAGGCTAAGAAAACTGAAATTTCGGAGGAATGAAAAAATAACACGTTTTCAGTTTTGAGTGGGGAAAAAACACACGTTCAAATTTTTTATTTTAACATGAAAGAAAACATTGTTTTCTACAATTTTGCAAAAGAACGATAAGTACTATGCTCAAAAACGCTCTTACCTAAATTTCTATTTCCAGCACAGAAAAAAAAGTATGGTTAAAACTAAAAGAATAGTGTAGAAGTTGCCATGTTTCTTGCTCTATGAAAACACTAATAAGCTCATCAAAATTAAGTTAATTTTTAACAATCTGCTTTGGTATGATTTTGGTAAAATAAACAAGAAAATATTGTTATAATATGTGATACAATTTAGTAAATGTGGTAAAATTTGGTAATTTTATCACGATACATTAGAGCATGGGATGACAACTATTTATTCAATTAAATTTACTTTGCCGTTTTATATTTTTTGCTGAATAATAATAAGAACTGAAATTTCGAAAAATCAGAATTTCTGCTAAATCCATACCATATAAAAAGAACAATTACTAAATGAATAGTTCAAATATCAAATTTTTTGGTTTTATTAAAAAAAAAAAAAAAATACGATTTCTTTTTTCTTACCAGAAATGTCATTACGGTACGGTAATTTTACCAGAATTTTTTCTCCGTGCATCATAGAAATCGGACGCTATAAAAAATTTTAATTGCAGAAAATGAATACAGACCTATTCGAAAAAAAATTGTTTCAATGTTGTTAATAAACATATAAATATGTTATACAAATGGGTAGGTTCAAGTGAATATCCTAATTAAATATCCTTTTCGCTAAAATAAAAGAGTGATAAAATAGATAAAATGTGAATATTCATTAATAATTTAAATAAATTACTTATATATAGAGTTTAATAAAAATTATCCCCACTAAACTACCAATTAAAGATCCGAAGTTTCTTTCCCTAGATTAATTTTTCACCTTATTCTATTTTTAAATAAAACATGCAAGTTCAGAAATCTTCACCTTCAATTTGCATTACCTTTAATTAATACAATTATCTTTTTCTCAAAAATGGTGTAAAAGAAATATCTGCGCATTAAGAGTCAGAAACGTAAATATTTAAGCAAGGAAAACACAGCGTTATCGTAAACATACGAATCACTACTAAGACTGGACTGTAAACTAAAAACATGTTTGATTGTCCCGTTGAAGTTGAAAAGATTCATGCATTTTAACTGGTTTTGTTTTCACGTTTTTTTTTTTTTTTTTTTCCCCTCGAGCATTCTATACTAGTGATACGAAAAATTTCGATAGCGTTTTCCTTCTTCCCCATTTCGAACATTAAGAATCACGTTTAATTATATATTTTGGAGCATGTTCAATAGAATTATTGTACATTTAAAATTAGATTTCACAATTTCCTTACTCAACACGAATAATAACATAATTCATTTTAACACCTTAATGAAGTTAAATCAAATTTATACCGTATAATAGTTCAAGGTACCGATATCACTACTCATTTTAGAACCAATTTTTTTAGAGTATATCACAGGAGCTAAGTGTAGTCTAACATTAAAACATAAAAAAAAAAGGTTCAGAATAAGACTAACATTAACTATGGTTTTAAGGCGGTGAATTTAAACTAAAACAAAGAATAGTTTTTAACTAAGTTACTTACATAGTTCAGACATCATGAATTCAAGTATAAATTAAATTTTAGAGCCAATTGTCTTCCTATTGTCAAGTGTTATACTATAATGAAGAAAAATAAGAACGCTAATTTCAGAGGAACTTGAATTAGTGCACTAAGAAAAAAATTCTGGTAAAATTGCCATACTGACATTTCTGATAAAAAAAAGACATAATTTTGATTAATGAAACTAAAATATGCTGTACTTAAACTATACATTTGGTAATTTTTCCGTTCTTATGGTAACGCTTTCCCTGATATTCCGGTTTTCAAAATTATAGTTTTTATTACCACGCATTCAGTAAAAAATACAAAACTGAAAGATAAACTGAATAAATGGATTTTATGCCATGCTCTAAGGTATCATCAAAAGTTACCAAATTTCATTATGGATTATACAACAATATATTAAAATACTAAAATATAGTTTTATAATCCAATATTGTTAATTTTACCAAAATTATTACCAAAGCGTTTGGGTAAAAAGTATTAAGCAGTTTGGTGTTCCCATCCTCGGTTATTCTTCACTCTAAATGTTAAGACTAAAATTTTAAGAAAATTGTTTAGGTTATTAATAGCTGGCGTACCAAGTGTTTCATAATAATAAGTATTACATAATAATGACAATACTCAATGTAGAGGCTCATTTCAGATTACACGTAACTAGTGTTAAGGCCAACGTTAAGGTTTAGTGCTAAGGCTAAACTGTTAAGGATAATTTCAGAATTAATAAAATTATAAAAAAAATGCATTAAATTTCGTTTATTTACTGCTATTGATATCAAACTATTTAACTTTTTTCCAGTTAATCATATGCAATCTGCATTTCAAATAAATTTTTGTGGCCAATAGAATCAGTCACTGTGTGTAGGACAAGGGTTCTATCTCCGGAAGTGGTCTGATGCCCTCCCAACTTCAGATCGTTATGTGCCAACTTGTCTGAAAAGTAAAGGCATAATAGTGCCTTTACTTTGTAGACTGGGCACCAAAGAGACCAAGGTTCTAATTGTGCCATCAAATTAATGAACCACAAATGGTCATCTCATCAGACAAGTATCACTATCTTAGTTTATATCAGTGGTTCCGAAAATTTTTACCCCATATATACTACCTGTAAATCAGAAAATTTCCAAATAATTCTTTCAAAATGTGGATGGATAAGAAGTAAAGTTTCTATTTAAAATATTCTCGAATATAACTTAAACACTCTTAGCAGGATAAATATTAAAACACTGATAAAATCGTTAATGGGTAGATAAAGATGAAATTTGAATAATAATATATACATATTATTATTATATATATGCTTGTGTATGTTTCTTTAATTTATTTCAGGCATATGAAAGTAATTAATAAGAATAAAAGTTCTTTAAAAAAAAAATAATTTTAATGCATTTCTCAAATCTTGCTTTCATTTTAAACTTTACCTTTAGACATTTTACTTCCTGCTTTATTAGATTTTTAACTCAACTAAATAAAAAAAACTTAAAGTAACTTATCGCAGTTATCTCTTTTTACTCGATTTCTTCCTGAATGAAAGTATAGTATCATTATCTTAAATATGAGATGAAAAACATGAATATGGAACAAAAAATCAACGTAACCTTCACATCTTTTTAATCTTCCAAAATTTAAGCCACGATATATCGTAATATTTCCAATAAGTGTGTTGCTACGTGTTTTTTAAAGCAACTTCTTTATGACATTTACTAAAATCAATTATAGCGTAATTTACTTCTGATCCTATTCAACGTCGCGAAACCATATCAAGTAAAGCTCGGATAACAAGATCAAATCTTTAATTTACCGACACTCCTACCCCTTTAAAGCGACAATCAATGAATTTTTCTATTCCTCCCTCGAAAAAGTCCCAGCCCCGTGGCATAACTCCAATGACTTCCCAGAGTCAGAAATAAGCTTATAGATATGCCGCTACGCATAATAATTTAACTCTAGATTCAACCCTTTCCACGGTAAATAAGTTTCTTCTAGACTTATTTCTCGCCTTCTTCTCTTGCTGTGTGGGTTTGATATTTAGCGAACGCGGGCACGGAGCCAGATGTACCACTCTCAAACTCATTTGCATGTCTGGACTACATTTGCATAGGACTCCGGGGCTTCTTCATGTGCTCCCAAAAGTACCTTGTCGAGTGGGTCTCTTCTTCGGGAAATCAACTTCATTAGCATCTTCATGCAGGCCGCAGGAATAAGCAATTGGAAAAAGAGACCCAAGAAGCATAAGGGATCCATCTCTGGTAAAGGTGCTCCATCTTCCTTTGCTTAAACTCTATCAAGGATTCTGGACCGTGCACGCCCGAGCGACAGCTTGTAATTTTTTTCCTTGCAGAGTTGGATGCATAACGTGTATGTAAATGGACCTCACGCCAGATCACAGGTGGCATGTGACTTTGTAGAACTTTTTTTCGTTCGTCATCATTCCAAGATCTGTCTGTGCACGTGGTTACTTTGCATTTTCTGTGTGCATCTTCTTCACCCCTAGTCGATACTTTCATTTATATTTTGCTCAAGTGGAGGACTCCTAACTCATACTTCTCGCTCGAGTAACTTTTTATTTATTTTATTTATTTTAATTTTTTATATAAGACCCACTTTTAAAGTAGAAATTCTAGATCCCTACGCACTTTTGGGGAACTTCAAACTTCATTTAAATGAAGGATGTTTGCACATTTCCAATCATCTCATCTTATTTATTTTAACATTTGGGACAGTTAAGTTATGCATTCAAAACTTTTTTTGAAGAATGAAGTAAAAACTAACTTACAAATAATTGGTCGTTATATTTGATTTGCTCATTGCTTCAAGTATTAAGCTGATAGTCCAGTCGACTTAGCTTAAATTCCGGATTATGAGTAAATAACAGAATAATTCCTTTTTGGAATAATTAAAAACCAGAGTGTTGAATGAGGATACATTAATACCACAAATAATTTATTAAAAACATGGACACTTGGGCGCAATAAAGTGTTTCTTGAGCAGCAGAAAAAGACATTTTTCCTTGCTGATAAAAGTAACCTATAACAGTCTTGCTTCATCGGTGCAGGTTTTTAATAAATTATTTGTGGTTTTAACGTATTCTTAACTTAACATTCTACTTTGTTCAGTTTATATTTTATTTACTGACCTGTGCTGGTCACTGTGCTCTCACATACCCAAATAATGGACGCAATTTAAAGTTTCGAAGTTGTCTAGCCAACCATGGGAGGTTTCTGCTGTTCAACAACATGACAACATTCTGCTGTTCAACAAAATTTTAATAAAAATTTCCTCCACAAAGGAAAGATTGTTCCTGAGCCTTGACTGGGTTGTATTCTTAATTGTTAGAAGTAAATTCAAAACTAATAGTATGTGGAAAGGAATGTTTCTTACCTAATATCAACTACTTGGGAAGGATGTACAGCGACTGATTATAAAATAAAATAAAAGTATATATAATAATTTGATTCACTATAACGTATTCAAAAAGCAATGAATATCTCTTCCACATAACTGTATGAAATTTACTGCATAATTTTTCATGTCATTTCCAAAGATTTAACTCTGATGCGTGTATTTCTGAATCATTGTTGAATACGATGCAGCCGAACATATCATATTCTATTAATTGCGTATTTGTGTAGAAATTGAAATTTATGGCATCAGTTTTAAAAATTATCTTGAACAATTAAAACAAAATTTTATCTAAATCAGAAATATTGAATGAGAACCACTGATTCAATTAAAGTGAAATGACAAATATTTAGGGGAAAGTAGATTCCAAGGCTTGTTGAAACTAAACTGTTCATCTTAGAAACTGTCTGATTTAATCAAGATATATTGATGTTTAGCTGTGTATATTATACTAGGAGGCTTCGCCCCCAGCTCGCTGGCGCTTGCCAACCCCCGCAACTGCTTTCGCAGTTCATTGGATACGTTCTTAACGTCTAGCTTTTGTATACTTTATAGAGAGAATTTCCTTAAAAAACACAATTGTTAATTTGGGCATTTGGCGATACAACACTTATAGAATTGAAGGATTTGTTACGTCAAGCGCTCAGGTATCATAATTTTGATCTAGTTGCGCTTCTATGTCATTTTGATTCATGTTGCTAAGTTAACTTTCAAAAAATTCTATGGCTGGCAACAGCATTTTTATTTTTTAAGTTGTTTATTTTTATTTTTTCCGCAGCTGAATTCGCGATCGCAACGGTCGATACGCTCTCTAGCGAGAGCCTGTAACCATTAGTTCCCTCATAACCTTTGGCAATGACGGACGCCATTTTCTTAGAAGCAAAATTTCCCTAAGGAAAAAGTAGAAGAACTTGGAAAAAACTAACCAGAACATGCCAAACATTGAAGCAGAACATGCCAAGCATTTGAAGAACAACTTCTCAATAATTTTTACCTTTCTATTACCAACAACATAAAATGATTTCATGATCACTTGCTGTTACAGATGTGTGTATTGCGGTAAAATAATTTTTCTGTCTTCAATTCATTACAAGTTAAAATGAAGTCAAGCATTGCTTTCGTCATTCTAATGAATAAATGTGTTCCAATGAATTCCATACAGAACTGTAATAGTTATAGAATATTCTTCTTCTTCATAGAATAGTATATATTTCTGTATCTACATAAGTCAGAAAACAACAATAAAGAATAATCCGAATTACTTGAAAAAGTATCTTTTGTGCTGATTATAAATAAATTTTTTATCGTTTTCTTGGTAAGTGTTTTTCAGTTTTGAAAGAATTTCAACTAGAATTCATCTATTCTGTTTTCAAGCTACATATTAAAATTCATATCGAGATCTTACAATTATAAAATTTTGATGTGTGGTATGTTACCTAAAAGTAATGAAAGGATAAACTATGTGTATATTATTTGAGAATAAAGTTTTCAAACAAAGAACATATCATTTTAGAATTCTCCAGACTTATAAATCAGGTAAGTGTTATGATTTTTATAATAAAAATTTGCTTGTAAATAATTTTTTTTCTTACTTGATAGTTCTCTACAGAATGGTTTTTTTACGTCTGATTAAATACTATAAGAATTAAAAAAAAAGAAACAATACGAAAGTTTTTATTGAAAAATGAGGAATTTTTAAAATCGTTTTTATCCTAAGAATTCTTTATTTTACGTTTTTTAGTTTATAATTTTTTGATAAAATTGTTGTCAAAATACCTTTTTTGAAAAATTTAATGGTATTAAATTATGTGTTTATGTATACTCCTTGCATATTCTAATATTTGAAGTAATATGATTCAGAATAGTATGGAAGAAAAATTCGGTACTTACGTATTAACCACAGCTACAGATTTGGCAGATTTTTAAGTGCCGCCAATCTACACTTAAAATTTTTGGAAAAAATCTTAAAATGAAACATTTTGTTTAAAATCAAAGTCAATTGGATTTCGGTGGAAAATGCGCCGATATAGAGTTTAGCATAGATTCAAAACAAACTTTTCTCTCACTTGATTCTATAGCCATTATGAACTCTAATAAATAAGATTCAAAATGAAATAACATTTCCAAAACGGACGTTTACTAAGATAAAGTTTCATGTTATGGACATTGGTACATTTTCGTTATATTTCACTCCATAAAATATTTCACTTCTAAAAAAATAAAATTGCATCTTGTTTTGTTTTTGGCAAGTCCCAAAGACGCATTTTCGTAACACTAAAAAATGGCGACAAAAAAAAGAATGGTTCTTTTTTTTTTGTTTTGTTTCGTAAGCATTCTTTATTTTACGTTAAAATTTAAATGGGCCTTTCATGTTATACCATTAAATTTAGTAAAACTATTTCTCAGGCATTAGGTTTGAACTCTTATAAGAAATATACCTATTTTTTTCCCTTTATTTACAAATATTTTTCCGATGTGTTCTGGATGTTCCTTCTCTAAAAAAAAAGAGATATCATTTTGTTTTCGTTTGCATAAGAAAGAAAACAAACATTTTTCTTTTTTAACTTTAATCAGCCACAATAAAGATGGAACATTACAAATTAAAAACGTCTCCAGTGTAACTGAATGACTGTTCATATGGAAATCGCAGGGATTCGGCACATACAACAACGCCCCCTATAGTTCGTTGCGATCGCGAATTGAACAACCTGATAATGCTTACTCTGGTTATTGTTTCCGTTTTTAAAAAGCGCTATATGTTGAGCCATCTCAGTTAGATTTGGCATGTGACATTTTTAGATGCAATCATTGGTCGATTTTCTAACGTTGCCATTCGGGGAGTTGTAATGAGGCTTTTTTTTGGTGCCGTGTAAGAGAAATATATATATATAGATGATTTTTGAAAAGTCTAAGTTTCATAACTTTTTTTCCATAAAGGATTTTTTTCAGGAAGAAATCACACTACCAGGTGGGGAAAGAGCTGATGCACGTGTTAATTCTATAGGAAATTCAGAAACGCTAGAATCTAGGACATTTTTTAGGGCACTAGTAGCAGACATTTTTATTTTATGTGACAATTTTAGAATATTCAGCACGTGATTTACATGTTATGTTTTTATTTAATTCTTCCACTGCGCTACAGGTTTCGTGAGCTTAGCATCGACACAAATCAAGGAGTTAGTGGTCAAGAAGGGGTAGTAGCCAGTCTTACCCCGAGAGCAGAGGTTATCGGAACGAAAAGAAACAGTGCAACTATTTTACTCAATCTTCAATGTTTCAAGGGTAGGAAACTTAAATAAACGTATAATAAGCTAGAAAAAAATAATTGTTATAACTTTAATGATCAATAAATGAGGAGAGTTTAAAAACAAAGAACATTAGAAAGTTGACGAAGTAAAACAAACTTACACAGACGCCGCGAATTCATCAACAGCACCACACAATATTGCAGGTCATTCTTCTTGACTGGCAAAGTGTAATTAAGGGTTTGTTTACTAGAAAATAGTACCAATTTCCACACAATCAAGGTACTCTATCTTACCCCACTGTCCATCTTATATCACTCTCCCCTATATTTTTTGGTAGTATAAGGAATCCTTGCGCCTCAGAAATGCGGCCATTATAATTAGATGCCTATTAAGTATAATCATAAGAGTTCACTGAAATTGTTTGCCTAAACCTATGCCTCAGAAAAGATTCCACTTAGTCATTATGCAGATTCACCAAATATTATTGAGAGAACTTCACTCTGAAATGAATACTAAAATTAAGTAAATCAAAATGGAAAAAAAAAATTTTAAATCTGAAATGTGGAACTGCATTTTTTTTTTAAACTGAAATTTAGAAAGTATCCACTAAAATTGCTATTTAGTATACCATGCGAATATTTTTCTATCACCAAATATCCAAGATATTCCCCCGAAACGGCAATTCGAAAAATGTCCAGAATGATAGACATCCAGACTCTTCTTCAACAATGCGTGTCCACTTGAGTCCGAAAGAAATAAATCGACTGTCCCCCTCAAGAGGCTAATAGGATGGTAAAAAATGCTCCAAAATGTCCATCCTCAGGTCGTAAAGTATAAATCTTCCACCCTCAACCACCAAAAGAACATTGGAATGAAACATAAAAGAGCATAAAGAGCACGCCATTCTTCACAGTGGACGATGGTCGTTTTTTTACAGTTAACATGCGTGCATCTTCAACCGCAAATGTCCAGTTTGCGTGTAAGAAGGGTGGAGGTGTTTTTTTCCCCACCACAATTCTATGAATTTCTATGCAAAAAAGTTCTTTACGTAGTGAATTATGTGGTTGGAAGGTCCAGTAATTTCCAAGACTCGCCCTTTTTATCTGAAGTAATCCCCCCTGCTCTTGCTGCTCCGTTTACAATTGTGGGCGGAAGAATGGTAATAAAGCAAGAGTTGTATTTAGAAAGAAGATTAAAATGGGATGCATTCTATTGGAGCAACTTTCCTTCGCTGTTAAATCTGCACGCACTGTGTTAGTAGGGAGAAAATGAGAGTTAAAACATTCATGCACACGTCTCTTTCTTCTTTTTCAACTTTTTCAACTTTTTCTTCTTTCGAATAAAAGCTTTAAATTCTTAAAAATATAAATCAATCAGTGGATTTAAAATAAGTTTTGCAAATTTCTGTAGGCATTTAAAATTTAAAATAGTTGTGACAAATAAACGCTTGAATAAACAGCTGTTTTAACAAACAAAATCATCAATGGTAAGACGCAGAATTAAGAGTTATACTGAAAAGAATTAACTCGTAGACATCGTGGAAAAAATAATAAGTCTTCATTAGTCATTGCGAAATATAGTATCTTATCTTAATTAGTGAAATAGTGTATCCTCTTAGTCTTTATCTTCATAGTCTTGGCACTATTGGTGGTATTTTTTCGTACTATAAAAACATTTTTTGCATTCAACCATTTTTACTTGACCTCTTTATATTAATCCATACGTTTTTTTATTGTCATATAATAGCGAAGTGTTTAGCGAAATTTTTCAGTAAATTAATTTACAGGAAGTAGATTCACTTTTAAGTAGAACTTCAACTTCATCTTCAACTTCACTTTTAAGTAGATTTGCAACTTCAATCATTTATAAATGATACATACTTAGTAGACAAAAATGAATTTCGATAGAGAAAATTGAATTCTCGATAAAAAAAGATATTTCGATAGTTCAAACAATTATCATCACTAGTGCCTAAACAATGAACTTAAAAATATGTATATAAGTCAATGAATAAAAAAATCGAAATCAATTAACATGAATTTAGCAAGAGAAAAAACTACAAACTATCTTCATTCTATGTCTTTACACTTTACACTGTTGATAATTCTTACTCATGTAATTGAAATTGCTGTCTGCGTATTCAACCATTTTTATGTTCGTTTGTGCTCTTTACATTAATACATACATTTTTTCCGTGTTTCAGGGAGAAAACAATTCTGGTAAAATTTCACTACTGTATGGTATTGACATTGTTGGTAAAAGAAAGGTCATAATTCTGGTTAATAACACCAAAATAAATGGTATTTAAATCATTCACTCGGTAATTTTTCCGATCATATATAGACGATTTAGCCGAAATTCTAGTCTTCTAAATTATGGTTCTTATTACCAAACATTTAGTGAAAAATACAAAACTAATAAGTAAACCTGATCGAATAAATGATTTTTACGCCCTGCTCTAATGTATCATGATAAATTACCAAATTTTACAACATTTACTAAATTTTATAGCATAATAAACTATATATTTAAAAAAAATTACCAAATTCATAACCAAAGAGTTTCATTCTCTCACTCTCACTCTCTCTCTCTCTCTCTCTCGTATGCCTGTTAAGGCAGAGGGGTGCGATTGTTCTTGTTTTCCTGTGACGCCATCTATGGCCAAGAATTCGACTTCTGCCACACCCATACGTCACACCCGCTTATAGGGAGGACCCATTCCTTTATTCCTCCACAGATCGTAATTTTGACCTGAATCAGAGAACGATCAATCTCCAATCCAGTACACCCAGAGGTATTGATTTGTTATGAGAATATAGAGGACTTTGCGAGTCGACAGATTTAACGTGCATCTGTCACCATTTACTACACGGGGAGTCTTCGGCAGGCGGGGTTCGAACCCACGAACTCTCGGAGATGGGCCCAGTGCCCTACCGACCAGGCTATCCCGGCCAAGAGCTTCATTAAAAACACTTTAAACTGTACCATACTTTGGTAGTTTTGACAATACTTTTTTTCTCTCAGTGTATATTCTAAGGCACAGTGTTACGCAAGTAAGTATGTAAGAAACGATTTCTACAAACCATCAGTATTTAATTAACCAAAAAAAATTATATTAAAAAACTGAAGCTTAATAAATGTAAAACCATTTTGATCATTAAGCATGAAATACCCTTAGAGAAATCTGTTATCTTCTATCTAGTCCATGTAACGTTTTTAAAAGTTTTGAACCATAATATGCTTTAAATTTGCTAAATGCGATACTAAGTTGAACATGATGTATGTTTCAAATTATGGAACTTAACTTAGAAAGAAATAAGATTTCTTATTGAGGTTGCAAAAACAAATGCAGCAAATTATGGTTTCCTGTACTGATATTATAGTTTAGCATCAAACCGATATTTCTAACAATATGTAATGAGCAACTTCTAAGTCATTTTTCCCGAGAAACTTCTGAGTAGATATTAAAGAAAACTTTTCTTAAAAAAAAGTAATATTAACCTAGAATTTGAAGTCATTTAATATACAAAATTTTAATTCTCGAAATAAAAATTTCAGATTTTGAAAAAAATGGCTTTAAACGTAAATGAAAAATTATCAACTAAAAATTTGTAAGGAAGTAAAGAAATGCGTTAATTTAAGTTCCAGAACAAGGATAAATTTTTTTCACAAAGTCACAGAAAGGACACTGGCAACCAAATGACCAATCAGAATTAGCTAGACATGGTCTTAATTGATCGAGAATATGTATGAAATCAAAAAACTCTGAGAAAAAAATTTGATCAAAAGAAACAGGATATGGTAAAATTTATCGTGTTTCTGGTTTTATGGGAACACCGAAAATCTCAGTTGTTTTTACCAAAGCGCATTGGAAATGATTTTGGTAAAATAATCAATAAAATATGATTTTATAATGTTCGATGAAATTTGGTAATTCCGGTAAAATTTGATAATTTTATCACAATGCCTTAGAGCATGGTATAAAAATCATTCATTCAGTTAAATTTCCTTTTCAGTTTTGTATTTTTTACTAAACGTGTGGTAATCGGAGTTCTAATTTTAAAAACTAGAATTTCTGATAAACAGTTACCATATGAAACGAAAAATAACCAAATGAATGGTTTAAATACCATACATTTTATTTTTATTAGCCAAATTTATGTTTTTTTTTCACCATAAATGTCACTACCATATAGTACGGTAATTTTACCAGAATTTTTCGCTAATTTATTACCATATAGTATTTATATAAGTAAATAAGAATCCACAATTATAAGCTTTAAAAGAAACGAACAATTTACTTCAATTATTATGACAGATTTTTAATTATGTGCGTTTTAAAACGGGGAAAGCAAGCATAACAAATTTATTTGAAAACGTGTTTAAGTAGTAATGTCAAAAAAATTCAGAATGCAGACTGATTGACAGTGTGTGCAGTGTAAACGTTATTTTCTACTAACATAACTAAAAAACATTCCATATTTTTAACGAAAAAATTTCGCCATCCATTATATCGCATGTCATAATTGATGAGATTTTGTTTTTTAAATGTTTAAAAGGATGATTTCATACAGATGAATCCTATATCTTCAATGATAAAATTTGTCATAAAAGGGAAAGACTTTTTAAATATTGGCAAACCACGCGGGCAATAATTATAAACTTTTTATTATTTTAATGAGAACTTTTTTTAAATATTTTAATAATTCTTCTTAATTTAATACTATAATTTTTAATAATTTAATTTTTACATTTAATGAGAAGTTTTTTAAAAACAAATTATACTGATAAAATATTTTTGATTAAATATTTATGCAAAATCTATCATTAAATTATTAGAGCAGCAGTTTTAGAGGAAATATTTGTTTTCTGTTAAAATTCGTGGTTAAAGAAGTTCAAAATTATTTGAAAAAAGTCTGGAAAAAAAGGTAGTAGTGTTGTAATGTAGTTAATGGTAGTAATGTTGACGAATGGCGAAAAGAATTTTCTAAAATCTTCAATCTGTACCTAATTACTTTTGATAATAAAATACTTCAACACAGTATAAAATCTTAAATATACTGTGACTAGAATAAAAATGAAAATTATTTTATAATTTTTAGAATCTAAACTTTATTATGAAGAAAAAATTGACAAATATGATTTTTTGTTAAAAAGCACATAAAAAAATCATTTTAGTGTATTAAACGATAGAAATCCAGTCAAATATTTTTTAACATAATGAAATATATTCAAAACATAACATTAAATTATTCTTTCAATTCAGAAATTTAAATTAATTACAATAAATGTATTTAAATTATGCTTTTTATAATTTGTTTTAAATGATGCATATTATTTTATCAAATTAATAAATAATATTTAGCACTTCTGAAAGGCGCAAAAAAAAAAAAAATCAAATGGTTTCTTTCAACTTTGTACCGGTCATACAACACACAATAAAAACGAAATTAAAAAACAATGATTTGTCTAGCAGCCTGCAAACTTCAAAAATGAAAAGAAAAAAAAATAAAGTGAGTTCATCAAGTCCTTATGTTTACAATTTTTGCTTTTAACCCTTGCTTGGCCATCAGCTGGAAAAGGCAATGATGCGCATATTTGATAATGGCGCGTTTACGAGGTGTCATTTCCGCAGTTGAGCTGCAAATAGAGGAAGCAAACGTGTGAAAAAAAATCAAATTTAATCTATGCTTGGCTAAAGTTTCTTTCTCCTCAGTGATAAAAGGGTATTAATGTCTTCCAAAACAACCTCTTTCAACATTATGATTTGGTGAAACCTCTTTTTGTTGTTTGCTCGCAATTGTCATGTTTGTAATTAATAGCCAAGATATTAATGATTTATTTTGGTTAACAGTATATACATACATATATATATATATATATATATATATATATATATATATATATATATATATATATATATATATATATATATATATATATATATATATATATATATATATATATATATATATATATATATATATAATTAAAAAAATTGCATTATGCATAAATTACTCTAAATGATTTACTTCAATTATAAACTAATAATAATATTTAAATTTTGTTTCATTGAATTATCAAATTTCACTGTCATATAATCCATTAATAATTTTGTAAGAATTTAATAAAATAAATGGGGTTGACTTCTTTTTAGCAATTTTATGTCTTTCATTTTCTAATTTCCTCTATTATGCGTGTCTTTAGCTTACGTTAGCTTTTTGGAGTACTGCTGCCAACGAATATGACAAATAGGAATTGCGGTTGTGAGTCAGTTTTCCCCATATACCTATCCTGGGCCGGGATAGCCTGGTCGGTAGAGCGCTGGGCCCATGTCCAAGCGATCGTGGGTACGATCCTCGCCGACCGAAGACTCACCGTGTAATAAAGGGTGACTGATGCACGTTAAATCTGTCGAGTCTCAAAGTCCTCCAGGTTCCCATAACAAATCAATACCTCTGGGGGCACTGATTCAGGAGTTTCCTTGTCTTCTGGATTGGTTCAAAATTACAAGGCTACGGAGTTGAACATTAGTAGTCGTAAACCAATGAAATTGGGTCGGCTGTTCAACGACGGTTATAAAATAAAATAAAATATACCTATCCTACATCGATTTACCCTGCATAGACAAAAGAGAACAACGCCATCCACGTCTCGATACTTCAATTATAGTACTAGCTAAAAAAATTGTCAAAATACGGATACCCAAAAAAAGTTTCTATTAACTTTAAACAAACTGTTAAATATTCACTTCTCATGATTTCTCTTCAATATATGGTAAATAGTAACACGACCTCACTCCTCCTTTTCTTATCCGTCGTGTTTAACCGTTTCGGGGGATGTAAGAAGCCAGTAACAACAGTATCTGTGGTATCCTTGGTACTTATATTTAGATATTTGAAAACCTATTAAAACTGCATCAATTATCGTAATACCGATAGTACCTATTGCCAAAATTAATTCAGCATCATTGGCGTCAATAATTGTTTTCAGATTCATTATGGTTCCCCTAAATGAATAACAGCTTTTTCCTACATTAATTTTGCATAGTACATAAATCATTTTTTATTTCAATTGCCGGGAATTTATAAAAACGCTTTTGAGAAACAAGATTTTAAAGCATAACTGTAAATAAAACAAACACGTTGGTTTCAGATAACTTTAAGAATACTAATTTGGTGGTGTAGCCTTCAGATGCTATCCTCTTTGATCCTTGAGATTACCAGTCATAATGAATGAAAAATAATTAACTACTGAAAAAAGTGAAATAAACTTTTTTTTATCAAATAGAGTTGAAAGCTAGCAAACGTCATTGGTATTATTATCCAAATACACTGGTGGACAAAATTAAGAGAAAATCAGAAATTAATCAGAATTGGACACAGCTTCAATGGGCTAATTTTCTCTTCACCGATGAGTCCAGATTTAGTCTACAACCTGATTCTGGACGGTTATTGATATGGAGGGAGCCTGAAACCCGATACCATCCCAGCAACATTATCGAAAGGGACCATTATGCTGGTGGAGGACTCATGGTTTGGGCAGGGATCATGCAACCCGCACACCGCTCCATGTGTTTGACAATGGTTCCGTGAATGCCCAGAGGTGCAGGCAGAAGGTCCTAGAGCCTTATGTGCGTCTTTTCAGGGGCGCTGTTGGCCCTGAGTTCAATTTTATGGACGACAATGCGCAACCACATAGGGCTCTCATGGTTGATGAGTATCGGGAAAGCGACTATATTCAACGAATGGATTGGCCAGCCAAATACCCTGACCTGAATCCTATTGAACATGCTTGGAATGCTCTTGGGGGAGCTATTGCGATGCGCCAACCTCCCACCAGAATCATTCTGGAGTTAAAAAATTTTCTGGTGGAAGAATGGGTGGGTTTTCTACAAGTCCTCCTTAACTCCCTTATTAACAGCATGCATACTCGTTGTGCATGCAGTCTGTCTGTCAGGGGTGACCATACACCATACTAGAGGCAACACACACTGTACAAGCCTCACTTCTATTGTCATCTTTTATCCCTAAGTTCAGACTACATTGGATTTATTGGCAATAGGTCTTGCCAGTGAATGGCACTTTCATTTTTGTTTTGCATACTTTATTATCATGGAATAAGCTATTTCCATACCAAATTTCATTTATTTATATTCAGTATTTTTTGAGATATTTGGGAAATTGTCTTCCATCTCTTAATTTTGTCCACCAGTGTATATGAGTGGAAAAAAGCAAAGAGAGGAACACATGCAGAAACACTTTTTGTTTAACTACTACATAGATATTAGTCGTATACATTACGTAATTCATATTAGCCATAAGGGGAAATTTGCAATACACTTTAAATAAATCGGTTCTAACTATGAATCATAATATTAATGTTCTAAAATGAACTCGAGCATATTCGCAACAGCATTTAAGCATGTGTTAAAACTGAACCATGTTTCTATTTAAGTTTGACCATAGTATCAAGTCAAGTTTAAGAGGATTTAAATTAGTATCATAAGCACTGAATTAAGGTTACTGTAAACTTGCACAATATGATGGATTCAGTGCGGTCTGAAATTTCTAATAGTATACGCTGCTCATAGATTTAAACGCACTTCCTTTGATATGACAAATTACTAAGAAATAGGACTAATTAATGTTAGTATAAATTGATTCACAAATAATTTATTATCACCGGTATTACAAACCACGGAAAAATTATTAAAAAACTAACGCAAGTGTCTTTTCTTACTATAAACCATAATAGGAATCCTGCAAATTTGCAACAGCCTCTATCAGGTGTTCAATTGAACCACGTTTCTGTTCAATGTAAACCATAGCATATGATAATCAAGTTAAGAAGAATTTTATTTAGTACCAACAACGCAGAATTACACGTAGAAAAAATTCTGGTAAAATTACCGAACTGTATGGTAATGATATTTCTGGTAAAAAAAAATATTAAAAAAACATCATAATTTTTCTTCTGTAGCTCGACAGCCCTTTGTAGGCCTTGGCTTGTTTCACGATTCCATTCCATACGGTCCCCTGTTTTGACTTCTCTCTCCACCTACGGATCTTCATTATTTCCATGTCGTCAATAACAACATGCTTTTCACCGTTTCCTTTGGTGGCCTCTGGGCCTGGTTCCCATAGGTGTCCAGTTATTAATCTTTTTCAAACCTTCATTATTATCTCTCCTCTCTGTGTGTCCAAGCCATGAAGGGCGCTGGGATTTGATAAAGCAAACAATACTTTTTGCTTTTATGATTTACTCGATTTCCAGGTTCGACCTAATGCTCCATTTGGCTATATCATTAATTCGTCTTATAATTTTCCTTACATCATAATTCTTTTTCTTACATCAAAATTCTGGTTAATAAAACTAAAATATGGAGTATTTAAATTATTCATTCCATAATTTTTCCGATCATATGGCAACGGTTTACGAGAAATTCTGATTTTCAAAATTATAGTTCTTATTACCATATATCTAGTAACAAATACAAAACTGAAAAAACAAATTAAAACATGTAAATCATTTTCATGCCGTGCTCTTAAATATCATGATAAAGTTATCAAATTTTACCACATTTACCTAATTGTATCCCTACTATATTTAATTGTTAATTTTCTCAAATCATTACCAAAGCACTTCGGTAAAAAGTTACCGAGATTTTTGATGTTGCCATAGAACCCGAAACAACAGTAAAATTTACCATATTCTGGTAGACCATACTTTTTTTCTAAGTATAAGGTTGCAGCCAACTTCCACAATATCATGATTCATCGAGATCAGAAATTTCGTTGCTCATAAATGTAAACGTGCTTCCATTGATTTAATTATAAAATTAGGATTAATTAATGTTAGTATAAATTAATTTATAAATAGCTTATTATTACCGGTATGATAAGAAATGGATAAGGAAAACAAAACTGCGCAAAAGTCTAGAAGTTTTCCAGAATATTTCTAAATTGGTTGATGCGTAACGGTTGATTTTTTATTTATTTATTTTATTTATTTTTTATTTCTCCCTTGAGCAACCATACTCCCATAAATAGCCCAAATTCATTTTGACAACTTTCGCTATTGTCCTTCAGGTATGGACTCAACTCGGACGTTTTGGCGAATTATTCTTTTTTTTATTTTTTTATTGTTCCCAATCAACTCCGCCCCCGCCTTTTAATTTATTTTGGTTTATTTCTTCATTTCCCAAACAATCATCGTCGTTTACCGAGTGTGTAATTCTGTTTTACTTTTATTTTATTTCAGTCAAGTCTCGTCAATCGCGATGAAATAGTGCTTTTTATATTGTTTTTTTTTTTCAGTCAATTCGGGGAATTTTTAAAGAAAAGTCGTGATTTTTCTTTACCTATTTTTTTCCAACTCTTGCGTTGGTTCTGTGATTTTATATAGTGACCGGTATCAGATATTTTTGTTGCTGTTGTCACATCAAATGCATAGTTATAAATGAAAAATGTACGACTCAAAAATAAAAGATATTATTTCTGAGTTTCATTTTCGCTCATAAAAAGACAGTTTGAGAAATAGTTGGTTTGTTTTTTATTTTTGAAAATTCTTTAACTTTTATTGAAAAATTATTGGTTTAAAATAGAGTTCTATCAGTTTATATTCAATTTTGATTTTTTTATTGAAATTGTTCATAAATCATCATCAATGAGACGATAAAATTTATTAACTGTCGCTTAAAAAATGCATAAAATTTTTGTTTAAATTCTTAAAAAAAAATTTTGTTTAAATTCTTAAAAAAAAAAAAACATAATATTAAATTTCGCAGAATTAATTAGTCTATTTTTAATGCTTTTTCAAAACAGAGCTCATTTTTTTAATATTTTTCATACTAATCAAATCATTCTCAATAATTCAGTCGCAAAACTACTAATAATAAATGCATATTTTATCTAATACTGTAACCACAAATTTATAAGTTGATGTTGTTCAATATAATGGTCATCCATAGCATATATGATCAACTTCCTTATATGGTCAAACAATTATTGTAACAGCTATAGTTATAAGTTTTCTAAACAAAATTTTTGTTTATTGGCAAGGTAATCCAGTTTATCTTTCAAAGTGTAGTCCATAACTACACACTATCGAAATCCATTCATAGTTGTCACTTAAGATGCGGTACCCAAATAGATTACTGAAGTCAGGAGTCACTGACTGCGATCAGTGAGCAAGTGGGAGACCACTTTGATCAGGCTGTGAAGGGACCAAGAGTGCGCTTTTTCATCCCCCTTAAACTGTTCTACGATGAAGTGTTCGACTTCGCGCGAAGTTCGTCGCGCTACTAAAGTGGGAGGGCCATCCTCTCTGCAGAGGGTCGAAATTGTGATGGCATGTCTTTGAATCATCCTCAGGGATATTTTCCAGCTTGTCGCTAGTAGACCATTATGCAGATCTAGTGTGACGTAAATAACGTACGACTACTAGTACTACCGTTCATAGCTCGATGGGGGGGGGGGGGAGGTAAAGCTTGTTGGATAATGACCACGTAATTTTTTTCCGGATTCATTTTTACCTTGAAAGCAACGAAGATAACACTTAAAAGCTTAAATATTTAAAAAAAAATATTTAAAAAAAAAAAAAACTTCCACGAGATAGCAATAAAAATTAGGAAAACTTTTCACGGGAAAAAAATTATCTGAATTAGGTACCATTTCCTAATGTTATGGAATACAATAGAAAAGATAGCAAGTTCGAATCCCGAAGTCACTTACGAACTGGCAAATATTCAAAAAATCAAGACTGTCAAGTTCAGGTTCTTATTCTCACTTGATCTTCTAAACTAAACTCAGCGGCACGACAGCCCAAAGAGGGCCAAAGCCTACAGTGCCCATCTCAGTTTTCTTGACTTTGGGTTCTGGGGTGCAGGAGCAGATGTTCCGGTCAGGTGGTCAGCCGTGCGCGGAACCCCCAGTGTTTAGTTCCCAAGCATGCTTAGTACTCATTTATCGACCCACTGAAGGGATGAGTCAACCTTGCCCGGCCCGAGGATCGAACCAGGAACCTGTGGCACGACAGCGCGAAGCGCTATCGCTCAGCCACTGGGCGTCCACTTGATCTTCTACTCAACTCAAAATCGAATTCATAGTTCCTCATTCTTTGAGAGATGACAAATCGTAAAGTGTCACAATAACTATAGCTTATAGTGTGTTTAAATGACTTCCCTAACACACAGATAGAAATATATTTTTTTATTCACGATACAGCAGCAATGTTTTATAAATAAAATTATCTCAATTAAGTGTCATAATGACCTATATTTTTATCTACGGCATAACTCCAACTTTTTTAAAATAAAATAAAAAATCGTATCATCATCACTTTCTTTAAAATCTTCAATAAATAATAATATGTTTGTTTTGCTCTATCATGGCGCTCTATTTTTCTTTTAATTTAAATACAATCATAAATAAAAAAAATTTAAATAAATTCCTACTTTCCAAAACCTTAAATAGCCTTTTGATATACGTTTCTACATCTGAATGATTGGAGAATATATTCAATAAGATAAATTTATTGAACAAATAGGATAATAATAATAAAAATTTTGTAAACATAAAAAGTCCCTTTTTATGATGTTTATCTAATAACTGTGAAAAAGCAAGAAAAAACATTCTAACTACTTCTTTAAATTAAATAATGACAGTTAATGGATAAAAATTGAACAAATCAACAGTGCAAGCAAGCAGTCTTCTCACGAAGCCTTTCAAAAATGAAACTTAGGAATTTAAGCGCAACAAACGACATTCGAAGGCCTTCACGGGCGACCAAGCTACTAGTGAGGCATTTTCTACTATTGAGTAAGGTCAACGGAATAACTAATGCCTAAAATTTGCGTGAAATAAAGACATGAATGGAAGTTAACATGAATCCTTGGGATGAATGAGTGAAACGATTATGGAAACCAGGGAAAGAATTGTGAATCGAGAATTTGAATTTTGGCAAAGATTTTATGTGTGTAAATGGACAGGTAGTTTCATTCACGCAAAGGTAAAACCTGCATCCATATATTTGTAGGTTATTACAAAATTCCTACTGAAATACATATAAAAAAATTCCTTGGAAAGGTAGCTAACTATTAAGGATCTCTTTTTTTTTTTTTTTTTTGTAGAAAACTCACTGAACCACTGAATAATGATAGATTTGAAATAATAGTCCAAACTTTGTGGGAGACGATGAAATTGAAATACATGGTTATAATAATTCTATAAATTTCTGGCATAAAAGATCGAAGTATGCGTCTATTAAAACAAGTTAAGCTTAATTTAAAAAATATTCGAAATGTTTGAAAATCTTGAATGTGGTGCAACTTAGCCATCTGGCCTTCCCCTAGGGTAAAATATGCCATATTAAAGTTATACTCATTTACTTTTAAATTAACTAACGGCTTCTCCAGAACACATCCTGGACTTCTTGGAACTTTCCAGAGAGAACATATACTTATTCCCCTTCTGGTCCTCAATTTTCTTAGGGTCTGATGGACCTTATCTGACTTCGTCAGGCATTGGAGGATAAGCCACAACAACAACAAATTAACAAAAACTTGTTGCTGATATTAGTTCGTGGTGTAACAGTTACACAAACCCGCCTTCTACCAGAGAAGTCCGGGGTTCAAATCTCTGCTGGGACAGCTGAATACTCACTCTAATTTTCTTTTCTAAAAAGTTTGATAATTATTTCATATACTTATTCAATTTATAATTTATTATTTTTAATTTAAATTAAATTTTAAAAAAATTAATTGATATTTAATTTTTCTTAAAAGGATTATTTGAAAAATACCGGGATTATTTTTCAAAAAAAAGGTTGAAACTTAAAATTTAAATAAAAATTTTGCAATTTTTTAAAAAAATAATCCATACATTTTAAGTAAAAAATAAATAAATATCTGCTAGTTTTTTTCGTTCTAAAAAAAATGATTTAAATAAAAATACAATAGTTTATAAATTGAATAATAGGAGAAAATAAAATTAATAAAATTCAATCCATCCAGGTGGGTTTGAACACCGGACACTAATTTACAATGAGGTGATCTTTATGGAATCGCTATCTTCTTCGAAGATTTTCCTCTTGACTCTAGTTGGCCGCAGTTATGATGCAAGCTTTTATTTCTTTTGAAATTTGTTACCTGATCTAAACAAAAAGGCGAGAATAATTTGTTTTTATTATTATTATTATTTAAGAAACTGACAAACAGGATAGCGGGGTGTTAAAGGCCACTGGATTAGAAAATCACACCCCGGACCTCTTGAGTAGAAGGCAAACAGCTTATCAGTCACACCACTGATGCAAATAAGTTTGAAAACTTTTATTAGTTTAAGATTAAATAAAAAGAATTTTCAATGCAGCATATTTTTCCATAAGAGCAGATCTCGCGGCTAACTTGTACCCTATCCAAGATTTTCAACCATGTTTTTTAATTTGGGCTTATAACTTTGTTTTCCTATGAATTTTCGATATGATTTATAAGAAATTTATAAATTAAATAAAAAATAAAATTATTATTATTAAATTAAATTTATCAGAAAGTTCATATTTTAAATACATAAATTTTATTAAAATTTATCATAATCATTGATTGAGTTCCCTCTCATAATGTTTTTGAATTATTATTTCAGAAAATAACTCTTTTAATATTTATGAAAACCCTATTGCGCAATGTACCAGAGAATAAATAATATCTTCAAAAGTATTTGAAGTTTCTCAAAAATATTAAACTAAGCCACTCATACAATGCAATTTATATTAAATATGATAGTACCCTGCATTTCGAGAAGCCAATTTACAAAAAAAGTTTCGTTTCTTGAGTGCAATTTCTCAGAAACCTTAAGCATAATTACAGAATAAGCTTAATGCATTATTAACGAGAAAGCTAAGAATATGCACATTTCCCGGCCAATCGCACACCAAAATCTAGAGGCTAGCTGCCAGGTCGCAAGAAGAAAAAAAAAAACAAATTAAAACAATCCAGCAGACTGTGCTAGATTGCTAAATTGGAAACGAAAAAAATAATAACGCCAAGCATGATTCTTTATTAGCCAAGGTTATTCCCACTGAGCAAGTGGCTTCAGAAACCTCAACAGAATCTTCCGTTCGGAAACTCGCTCTGGTCATTGAGCATTACAATCACCGTTGGTGATATTTTAATGATGGAACTAATGGAATAGTCTAATGGCGACCCGCAGATCGGGAGGTCGTCATAAAATGCCTTGGACTTGGACTTTGCTTCACACAGATAAACTGCTTCCCTAACGAACAACCCGTGGTCCCTAGTCCATAAAATTTTCATAAGCCGCCCAGAGGGTAACGCTGGTTCCGAGCATCACTGTGCATTCTTATTGCTTACAAAATTTCTTATTCTAAGGGGATACTTAAAAACACAGCGGGCTGCATCGCCTGATTGCATCTAACAAGGTGATGCCCATTTGGAATCGGCGTATTTGGAAGGTCAATGAAGCCTAAAATAAGCTCCTAATTAAACATGAAGGCACACTGTTTGAAAAATAATAGTTAGAAGCAGTTTGTGCTTCGAGAAAGAGCCGTTTAATTTGCTTCTAGGCTCAATCTGTTTTGAATAGTAGTTGATAAAGTCAGTTTTGTTCCTAGGTGAAATAAGTCTACTTGCTTAGCTCTACATGCGTAATTCTAATAAAATGGGTTTCTAAAGTAATTGAATTTATCTGAGCTGTTTTGAAAACTTAAGCTTCAATTGGAAGCAACATTAAATCTACAAAAATTAGGTTCAATCTGTTTTTCTTTTTGTTTTTTTCTGAAAAAGCAGAATTATAAAGAAATTAATACCAGTCTATTAAAAATCCCTACCTGCGTCATTCTAAAGAAACGGGCCCCTAAAGTAATTTAAATTTAATATGTATATTAAGAAACTCTATCTGTGCTGTTTTAAAAACATGATTTAATCGACAAAATGAAGTTCATTCTGAAAAAAAGGACTTATGAAGTAATTAAAATTCAATCTATATATTAACTCTTTCATTCTGAAGGTTAATTGTAATTAAAACTTAATTTGTATGTTAATAAGCTCTGTGTTATTCTAAAATATAGGATATTTTAAAGAAGAAAATTTCAATTGCATTCATTAAAATAAAAACAAACAAAGTTTATGTGCTTTGAATTATCAAATAATACTCTAATAATGATTTTATATTGTTTTTTTCATTTATGTAGGTTAATAACATGTTATTCACATGCTAGAATATATTAATCGTTGAATTTTTAAAAAAATCTCAACAATACAATTAAAAACAATTTAAAAATCATTACTTAGTAAAGGCTCTAAAAAAATATTTAAAAAAAACGAAATGTCAGAATAATTGTTGTCAGAATAATCGTAATTTCTTGTACTAAGAATCGATCTTAGGGATCGAGTGTCGCAGTTTTCAAAATATGGCACTATTAATGTAGGCACTAGAGCCATCAAACCGAAGAATATTTGTGCTAAATTATAAAATTTATTTATTTAAAAATAATTTAACATAAAAAATAATTTTTAATAATAATTTATTATTTTTAGTAATTAAATTTAATAAAATAAAATAAATTTATACTATTTATTATAAAATAAATAAAATAATAGTAATAAAATTAATTTTGTTAAACTAGTTATGAAAATTTTTATTTTATTTTAAAGAAAATTTTTTTTGTCAAAATACGAAATTTGAACGATATCAGTCGAATAGTTTTCGATTAATCAAATTTCAACTGTGCGACTTTTTAAAGTTGAATAATTCAGAAACTATTCGACCGAAACTATTCTAACTTTTTGTTTTGTCATTTAAAATTATGATGGTGTTATTTAAAATTGTATTACGGGAAGCTTTTAAAGAAAATTTATCAACAGTAATCAACTGTTTAAAAAAATCCTAAACCAATGAATAATTCTCAAATTTTGCATATTTTTTTGAGATTAAGCATTGCCGCTTGGAACTTTCAAACATTAAAAAACATTGCAATTGTTTTTCATTCCGTCTAAGCTGAAATTTCATTTTCTTATGACAATCTGTACCATTTTCATACTACATAGATGCGGTTGGCATAAAGATGAATAAAATTCAATCTAACCCCCTTAAATAACGGTTCATTTTAAAGTCAGTTTTGTGTAGGGGTCTTTGGGTGATTGGGGAAAATTACTTTATTTCAATTAAATGGCCCTGAAGTCAATTTAATTGTTAAAAAAATTTCCGTGTTTTGCATTCTTTTTAAGTAATGTAAGTAAAAATTCCAAGATAAAAAATATATATATATATTCCTCCATTTATTTTTCTTAAAGGACCATTAAATTTTACTGATCTAAATTTAAATTATTCAATTGGTTTGAAAACCATATTTTATTGTTTATAGAATATTTCCCTTGAGCCAAATATTAACCTTTTAAAAATTTTTTAATTTCATCATAAAAATAATAGTAATGGATTTAAAGTTTCAATCTTCTTAGTTGCCGATTGCATACCTTTTTTAGATTGATGCCTGGAGCCATAGATTCTATCTCTGTACACCGCTGTTTTAAATCCCGAAGCTTCATCAAAGAAAAGTTGTTTAAAATTATAGCTTTGTCTTAAGATACTCGTATTGTGGCTTTTTTAGTTTCTGTGGCAAACGAGCACTGAAAAATTTCCCCAATGTTATAACGCGAGAGAAACCCATTATAGCAAATTGTGTTTCACATTCATTAGTGATTTAAAATATTGACCATTCAGTGACCATTTTGTATACATCTGGCTAATTTTTATTATTGCAGCACTCATTTCTTTCCTATAAAAAGTTGGTGTTTACAGGCTTGATGGCATAAATATTATATACCTTTAAAAAAAAAAAAAAAAAAAAAAAAAAAAAAAAAGAGCAGAAAAAGAAAAAAGAAAAAGTCCTAAAGCGTTAAATCACATTGTTCGGACAGCCAATTGTTATCACTAAAAATGGAAATCCCACCAACAAGGAATGACTGAAAAATGTTTAAAATATTGCTCAAGAATGAGATCATCAACAATGTCAGCATCAACTGTTCCACTGTCATTTTCATTTCTTTGCAAAAGCTTTATTGCACAAATAAAACTCATATATTGCTTGAGATTTGAGGACAGACTTTTTAACCATCTATCATATTAATTAGGTGAAAAGCAATAAATAAAGGTTCAATCTGTTTTAAATTTTTCTACTATAAAAACTATAATAGCCAATCTATGTATCCAGCTTTCACGCTATAAAATCAAAATAATGATTAAGAATAAAAATATAAAACATTACGAAAAACGAAATAAATCGATGATACCTAGACCGAATCATTGAGGTCCTGGTCATCATGCAAGGAATATGAAATGCAGAATTCGCGGGTAAAAAAATATGGGATGAAAAGAAACGGGAAACTGCAGAGCTCAACTCAATGTTAAATTACATAGTCAAAGGTTTCCGTGCAGTCCAGATAGAGATAACGATGGTACTCCTTTCATTTTCTCAAAATCGCCATTGCGGAGAAGGGGGTCAGTTGGGGGGTTTTTCCATTGATATCCAATATGGCGTCCGGCCATCAAATCTACCCCCTTCGTTTCTCTCTTCTATATACTCCTTCTTTCATTCGTTTTATTCCCCCCGTTTTACCCCGACCGACCCACATGCAATCACGTGGAAGAGAATGAAAAAAAATTACAGTTTCAAAAAAGGGTAAAAAAAAAAGTTACCGATATAAGAGGGGTGGACGTGTACATAAAAAAAATCGAATAAAAAAACTCAATATATTGGCTTAAAAGGCTTCCGAGAGAAAAAAAAAAAAAAAAAAAAGAAGGAACGCATTGGGGATGCAACGGACAGGGTTCTTGAATAATACAAAAAAAAAGTTTGAAAAGAGGGAAAAAGGGATTTTTAGTAGGATAGGGGTATAAGGGGTACAGTGACGAAGGGATGGAGACAGAGAACGTGCGGTGGACGGGTCAATTTATCACTGAAGGGGAATTTATAAAGGGGGAGTTCAAACGTCGACCTGTACAGAACAGGACGTTCTTTTTGGAACACGCATGCTTGCCTTCTATTGCATGGACAGAGCGCCCTCTCCCCCAATTCCCTTGTCTTTTTCGTTTAACTTTCCAATATGGGCCAGATTCCAGCATGGCCGATTGACTGGCAACCTTTATTATCATCAAAAGGCCGCTTTCATGCAAATCCGATCGCCCTGGCTTTCTGAAGATTTACGAGAAAAAGATTGTCCGGCTTCCAAAACATGCACTGACAACGGAGCTGAGAAGGATATAACCTAGAATGATATATGAATACTCAGATTGGTAGGCGCTACATTTTGTGATCAAATCCATTCATTGAGAAATAATTGATTCGAAAGTTTCACTAGCGGTGGACTGAAATGGATCATCAAGGTGGAATAATTTAAAACCTGTTTCAAAATTTTCAAAAGTTTTCATATTGAGCGTCAATTCATTATGAATGCATTCTATAATAATTATTAGATTTTCACATTTCAAATTTTACCCTGAATTTTCTCGCTCTTCTAATTGTTAGCTTTAAGATTTTGGACATTCCATACATTTTCCTTAAGGCTGCTTGCTGTTTAATAGTCATCTTCAAACTGTTAAAGGATTCTACTTCCTCTATGTTTAATTATATGAACGCAAATCTCTTATTTCTGAATCAGCTAATTAACATTCTTGTCTCAATTTATGCATTGAAATGTTTTCTACTAAACCTAGTTACAATCATAATACAATTTACTTAATTACAATATATGCAACAAAATATTTTTAAAACAATGCATTGTTTGATAAAACTAAAAATATACACTGATTTACAGAGTGCAAAGTAAAAACGGTCTATTCTTTGATCGAATGACCAGATCTTCACGTTCTCGGACTCAAAGGATCCAAGAAGTGACCTTAAATATGCTAATTAATTGCTGCAACCGATATTCTAAGCTACGAAATCAGACACAAAAACGTACTTTTTCAGAATGAATGTGACTTTTTTTAGACGTCTTTGTGTTTTTGACTACCGAAACATAAGGGATAGCTGCAATCTGAGAAATATGGTCCCAATAGTTTGGTCAGGAGAGCGGTATAAAGTTTGGACTCCTTAACGTTAATTTTACTTTGTGCATACTACCCCATACCTCGAGAGCTTTTAAAACGAATTGAAAAATGTTTTCACACAATTATAAAATTCATTTACTCGATGATAATTCCATGAAAAATTTAACTTTTAGAAAATATTTATTATTTTTAATAAACGAATTTTATAATTGTGTGGAAAAAAAATTCGATTCGCTTAAAAAGTTCTCGAGATATGGTGAAATACGCACGGAGTAAAATTATCATTAAGGGGTTCAAACTTTAGAACTCTCTCCTGACCAAACTGTTGGAATCATATTTCCCAAATTGCGTCGATCCCCTATATTTCGGGATGTTAGAAGCCCGAATACGTCGGGAAAAAAAGACATGTTTATTTAGATAAAGTACATTTTTATCTCTGATTTCGTAGCTTAGAATATCGATTGCACTAATTAATGGGCATACTTGAGGTCACCACTTAAGTTGAGTCCTAGAACGTGAAGATCCAATCATTAGATTAAAAGTTATTTGGGATGGACTGTTATATTTTTGCTCAATGTACATTAATGCTAATATTTAATTGGTTTTTAAGGATAGTTTTCAGGCACAGGAGTGCAGGTAAGTTTGATAAAGTTTAAATTTTACGAGACGTTTCGTGATAGCTATTAAATAACTTGGGGATCTTAGAAAAATTGGTATTTCATACCAAACTAATAGTGGTGAACAATAGAATAGAATTCAAATCTTGCGAGTGTTTTGAGAACAGTCTTAATAGTCTCAAAATTCCAGCAAGCTTAATGCTAAGTTTACTTCCGGGCAGCGAAGAGAGACAATCTAATTATATTACCTTCAGAGAAAGTTTCAATATAATAAATTAATCTGTCGAAATTTGTAGGTAAAATAATAAATCGAACTTGTACATTCTTTAATAGCTTGAATTCACATCCTGTTCAGAGCTTACCTTCAGAAACTCTTGCAAGTGAGTGACATCTAGGAAAGATTGATATCACAGATTATCTTCAAGTTAGGCCAAATTTTTAGTCGGATAAAAAGAGTCCGAAACAGGGGACAAAAGGAACATTTTCAAGGGACATCGATTTGATCACAAAACCATGTAATCTCTCTCCCAAGAATCATACTCGCTGGATCGTATAATTATTGCGTGCCTATGACATTTCACGCATTTGGCTGGGAAAAATTCGAGCCAAAAAATGATAGTTTTTAACTCAACTTGTAGCTACTAGACACATTTCTTGATCCACTTCATTTATGACACGCGCTCTTTGGCTTCTTTTGAATGGGAAACTGGCGATTCGGCACGAATCTCTTGATGGATTGGTTACTTGGGCGTTGATTTTGTGGCGACTTTTTAATATCTTCTTTATATATAGTAATCCTTCAATGAACAAGGCAATCAAGGCAATTTTAAAGCAGACATTCTAAGAGATTAATTCAATTAGGCGTGAAACGAGGTATTCATATGTGTGAACAACCAACGTGGGAGGTTAAAACTAATAAATTTAATACCTTTTCTTTATTCTTATACAGTAACGTGATCTGTGAGATATTTTTTCTAATAATTATACGAATTGTCATGCGGTTAATATAATCATAAAGAAAACTTAAGCTAAAGTACATAAATTAAGACAAATCATCGACTTTTTACTCATTGTATGCGATGCCAAACGTAACATTAAAATGCTTTAGGAATTCAGCAACTGAATTTCAATTGTTACCTTTTTCTTGTTTCTTCTTTTTTTTAACAACTATCTTTAAACGTCATAGGTAATTTTGGTGATAATGACATAATTCCACGTACGAAAAATCAATGATGGTGAAAGGTTCATCTTAAAGCACATAAATTATATCAAATGATCGACTGCTTACCCTGTGTGCCATTGCCAAACGTAACATTAAATTAATCTGACAATTCTACAACTGAATCTGAATTTCAATTGTGACCTTCTTACTTTTTTGTAGCAACTAATTTGAAGCATTACGGGTAATTTTGGTGATAATTACATATTTCTTTGTACAAAAAATCACATATGGTGAAGAGATCATCATAAAGTATACTAGAGTATAAATCCTCTTATCTATTTAAGGAAAAGAAGCAAAACGTATTTGTATGTTTGTAATTCCATAGATGCGTCTCAATTCTTGAAAAAATAATTTTGTAACTGTCTTTATTCCTGATAAGTTCCTGTAATATACTAAGTACCCCGGAAATTTCACAGATCAGGTATTATACAGCCTCATTTTCCTTGTGTAATATTACGACTACCTGATAATTAGAAATCTAGTAACAGAAAATTGTTAATGATATTTTGAAAATAAAAAAAATATATAAAACTTTAAGGAAAGCTGAACTGAGTATAGTTTAAAAAAAGTATAAGTATAAGTTTTTTAAAAAAATGTATAAGTTTTACTGAATATAAGTTTTTAAAAAAAGAAAAGAGTTAAAGATTGAATTTAATGACAAATAAGAATACAATGAAAATTAATAACAAAAGAGAGAAAATTGAGATCTCTTACCCATCAATTGTTAACTCTTTACCCATTAGTCAAATGCTTTTTTTTTCCCACGGATATATTTTCATAAACGCCACAACATATTTTTAAGTTCTGGGTTACAAAAACTGCATTAAATCATGTTTGTCATCTCGCCGTCCAATAGGCAGGATTCGTTTCCAATTTCATCCATTATACGTTTCTTAAGACGTCAGACGTCACAAAATTATTTTACTTCTTAAGTATATTTATATTAAAATTTCCGCTAAGATAGATATGAAGAAGTTAATCATAGAAAGAACATAAAAATACTTCAAATTAATGTTATGTTAAAACATTGAAAATACTGGCTGATGAAAATAAAAAGAAATAAACTCAGTCTGGTAAACAATCAACACCAAGAAGTTCCAAAATTATCGTCTGCTTTTTTTTTATTTGATCTTTCGCTGCTTTTTTATTAATGCTTATGTTAGCCAGATATTTCACGACTCTTACAACTTCATATTTGTAATTAATGGTGTTGAATTTGATTTAATCTAAAAGCGTGTGGACATGAAAAACCTAGAACAACACCTATTTTCGCAATGGGTAAAAAAGATATTCCTAGAACAATAAAAAGATTTTTCAAAATACCAGAGAAAGTGATACCCTCTAGAAATTATGCAAAATTAATCAATAGAGTACCAAATGCAAATTTCTGGAATAATAAAGTGTTATAAATTTCTTAATTTTTATAGTGATTATTCATTCAATTTAATTTCATTTTTTCCAGAGATTTTAATAACTGTTCGCCGATTTGCAAAGTAATTTTCTTAAACAATTGTGCGTTAATAGAAAATATGATAACGAAACTAAAATTCGTTAATCATGTAGTTCGTTAAATTTTTAACAAAATTACAGATAACTTTAAAAAAAACTATCGAGTGCAAGTTTTTAAATTCGGTTTATCTTAAATAAAGTACAAAAAATTATATATTTATTGTAAATGCGATATTACAAATAATATAAATTATTCTAAAAATGATTTATTGCTCGAACTTTCAACAAATCAATAACATACTTTATACTATCAGATTATCATTGCAATCCTAGATACTATATTAAAACTAAAAATTGCTAGTGAATGTATTTCTGATTATGTAAAATCCATTTTTATGTGTAGAGGATAAAGTATGCAACTTTTCGTTAACAAAATCGACTGTATAAACAAGTAACTTAAAAAAATATGTTGTTGTGCACTCAAATTTATTTCAAATTTTGCTTTATGTGTAAAAATCAATTTGATATCTTTTCATGTAAGCCTCTACCCTACTACATTTCATATTTTAAGTTAAGTTATTGATTTTTCATTTTCTTGATATTTTTAGTACATCACAATCATTTTATGATAAAGTATTATTGAACAACTCAATGTCTCTCAAAAAAGTGGAAAATAAAGATTTCGCTTTAGTATATTAGTAGAAGTAGAGCTTGATAGTTTTTAGAACTTCTATGAAATTTTCCTAAATACTCTAAAACTATAAATATATGAGAATTGTGGTTTTAAGTTAATAATTTAAAACTCAAACTAGTCAGTATTTCGATTTATTAAAACTTAATTTTCTTAAAATTTAATTTGTATCCCCTTTAAATTGATGATCACCGATTAGATTATGCTTGAAATATTATTAGAATGTAAATTACGCAAAAACAAAAATATTTATCAACAATCTAAAAACAGAAAAAATATATACCATTTAACTATTTTTCAAAAACTACTGGTTCCAAAACTGTTTTAGAATAATTTTGCCAAAAATTTTTTTTAAATTTTTTTAAAAAATTTAAAAAATTAAAAATTAAAGTACCGCACGTTTTGTATCTCAAATCCTGATTGGGTGACAGCCATGTATTTAAGATCTATTGAAATCTAATGTTGAATAGAGTAAATATCCACCATCAGTTTATTTGTGAAAATTAAATAAGGAGGATTAAAAGCATTTTTAGAATTTTTCCTCCCCAACCCCACCCCTTATACAGTTGAGTTCAGTCCAAGGAGAAAGGCTTTTTAAGCAATCACTTCAGAATTAAGAAATAAGAATAAAAGGAGAAATTCAATAAAAAATATTTTTAATACTTAATTTATTAAATACGTATTAAATTAAACCATGCAATATATTTAATATTCTTTAATTATCTCCCCTTTAGATTATCTTTTCTTTAGGTCTCTATCTCAAAAATCTCAATAAAATAAGACGCCTACTTTTTTTCCTTCCAATACTTGAAGAAGTAAATATAAGTTAGGTAAACAACAGTAAATTGATTTCCTCAATATTTTATTCACAAGAATATCCCTCTTGTATTCATCATAGCGAAGAACATTTTAAAAACATATCTCTTATTTCTAAATTCGTATTCACGCAAGCTTCAACTGACGGAATGCTTATAAGAGACGAGCAAAAAACGGGATTATTCTTTTCAAATCCATTGTGTGTAAAGGGAAAAACATAAAGCCATTCTGATTATTTACCACATTATACAACACAGAACACGAAATTTTTACTGTTTTTGACAGTCCAGCCATGGTGAGTTGCGCTGCCAGACATATAAACCTTCCGCAGAAAACAAGAGAGATTATCGTAAAAATAATAAATGTCAAAGATGAGTTGGGTTCAAACTTCATCGTTGGATGAAAGTAGAAGCTTTTAGGAATCTTTTTCTCTCGTCTTGTTGAAGAAAACGACGCCAAGAAAAAAGCCATGATAAATAACACCCTTAAATTTCGAGCATCCTGTCAAAGATAGGTTTCGTCATGGGTTCTTGGCCACAGCTCCTTGGTGGCGGTCTTTATAACCACCTTTTGGACATCTCACATAAAGTACTTTGCATTGGGAATTCCTTCGAAGTTTTTTATGAGACTTGCCAAACGATTTCTTCTGAAAAGTTATAGTTAACACTAGCTTTGTGGAGTTATTTGCATCGGTCAATTACGATCGTTATAGTCCTTGTTTCCCAGGTGAACTTTGCCAAATAAACTACTCGAAACCGGCCACTTGGGATGATGTTGAAAAGAAATTAATGTCGTTAAAATCGAATAAAGGAAATATCAAGCTATTTCCTTATTTAAGTGTAAAATATATGTATTCATATCGAAGTTTTTATAAATATTGTACTAGATTGTTACGGGAGAGTTTCACCCCCTCCCTGAAATAAAATTCTCAACTGACCTTAAAATAATTACTTACTATTTTTGTAAGGTTTCACTTTTATAAAAGAAAAAAACTGTTTTTAATTATGTTAGAAAACTTTTCATTCAGATTCTGATTGAATTTTTTTGTGAGCTGTATTCTATTTAAAAAAATATCGAATCTGAATATCAAACTGAAATACAAATAATTTTGTATATGTTAGTGCGAATTCTTGTTTTAAGAATTTCAATAATTTTCTGATTTGCTCAAATACTCTAATCATCTAAAGTTAGAATACTCAAATTATCTAAAGCTTCGAAACTGTGGGTAAAAAAATTTGTCAATTGTTTACTATCCACGTCATGTAAAAATAATCTTCGTTTTAGCAATGAAAGAAATTTATTGTCAGTTAAAAGTTTGGTCACAGTTTAGCTAACTAGAATAATTTAACTTTCACCGGAGCTCTTAGCTGAATAACTAACTACTGTTGGAAGAATATATTGTCATACTATGACCAAATAGAATTAATTTATCTGCAATTCAGAAATAAAGAACTTTTCAGCCACGTGGAGTATTTGCAACTGAATTGGAGCTGTGTGCGAGATAGCAATACAACTTTCAATCGTGCCTTGACCACCTTCAGCTGAATTTTAGTCACAATTTATTACCAAATCTTATTTAGCACCTATTGAAATTTCGATCACTTTTCAACGCTAACAAACTAACAGCAGAAAAAATACAAAAAAGTAAAATAAAACTTTTGGAAACTTCGTTTTATAAGCAAACTACAAAATTAAAAAAATATACATATTATTGAAGGACCTAAAAAAAGAACTATCAGTCGTCTCATATTCGTAAATAACTTTTATCACCTTCGAAAATATTTACGTCTTTCTGAAGTAATTGTTGATCGCCTTAAAATACGGAGTTTTTATTTAAAAAGAACATAATATTAATAACAAAAAAAGAAATAAAAGCAATAGAATCACGTATTATTTTAAATGCTATAAAACTTTAAGAAACATTTCTATAAAATAGTTATTTATCCGAAAAGTATCCTGTTAACTCTTTTATTTTTAAGAACGTTCGTTAAAGTGAGGCATCGAGCATGGTTTTTGAGGTAAACAACTTCAACAAATGACCCACTTTCTAAATCGCTCATGAACTTTGAATTTTAGAATTTTTTTAGTGTGAAAAAAACTTAATATATCTAAACTTCTTTCCATTAAAATACACGATCTATAACAACAATTCATATACGGCAGTATTTTTTTTCAAAGAATGGAAAACTTGAAAACTTTTTTTTACCACTATCATATAAAATAATAACTCACATCATATCAGCTTTGAAAAAGACTTATAGTAAATATTTATCTTCATTTAATGTTTATTTATTTAACTCTAAATTTTACCACTTGAAACTTAATTTTGCTTATTTCATTCGTTTTTAGCTTGCGTATACACACCGAAAACAAATCCTTCGAAGATCCAGGACGGCGAATTTAACTGTGGGAGATAAAATCTAATTTAAGATAAAATTATGAAAAAAAAATCATTCCTATAAATAATATTTTCAAAATAAAATAATATTTTATTGGCTTATACGTTCACATTTATCTTTATATATATTTAATCGTTACGCCACAGTTCCACTGAAAGAAGTTCGTGACTTAAGATTCCATAGCCGAAAAAAATTGAGAACCGCTGATTTAGACAAATTAAAAAAACTTTTGTGTATCATTTGGTTTTGTGATATCAAGATGAACACATATCTTTTATAAAAGTTTTTAACTAAAACTAACTTCATGTAAATTAAACTTACATGTACATTACATGTAAATTAAACTAACAAAATAACACAAGGTAAGTTCATTTTTTAAAATAGAAACATCTAAACGCTTATTACGTCAAAGTACGTCTAAACACTTATTGCGTAATATTAGTTCAAGCTACGAGAGAGATGGTCCAAATATCCAAATTTGGTTTTAAAAAAAAAGAACAATGAAAACAGGATAACATATTCATATTTGAAAAATATTCCTGAACTTGCAATCAACATTTTTATGAGGGGAACATTTTTCGGAAAAAAAAATAAAAAATTTCTGACGATGGGGATTTGGAAATTTCCTACATGATATCCAAAACCAAATTATCCCAGTTTTTACTTTTTCTGAAAAAGTGTCAAAGTCCAATATTTTTCTAGTGATCTTAAAACCACATCACCAAAGTAAAGACAAGGTAAATCTATTTTCAAAGATGATTTCTCAAGGATTTTTTTTCTTTTCAAAGTGAGCCATATTACAAACTTAAATATACGATTTGGTTTTAAAACTATAAACAAACTAAACACGATAATGAAGATTATGTAAAAAAAATATTATTTTAATTATTTATGGTGTTATTTTGGTTTAAAATTACGGCCCAAAATTATAGCGCTTTTTTTGTTGCAATAACTTGAAAAAGTTTTGAGAATAAATTCTTCTTTCACTGAAAAAAAAATTCATTTGATTTTACACAATTCTCGAAGAAACTAACATACTCGTTAAAAAATAATCGAAACAAAAATGTATTGAAATGGTTATAATTTATAAAATTAAGTTTAAGGTCGCACTCATGAACTTAGTTCAAACTAATAAATAAACAAACTGGCTCATTTAATTATTTGTGTTATATTTAACATAGCAGAAAATATTCTGCCGTTTTTATTCCATTAAAGCAGTCTTTGTTTTTCTTCCTTGAGTGATTTTTTGGCAAGATAATTTTCCATTTTAGTTTTTTAGAAAAAAAATTTTAAAATGACATTTTTAACACTAAAAACTTTTCTCGTAATTTATTTTTTTTTCTTCCTTAATTAGATTAGTAGACACTTTAAGTAGATCAGAAATCTCACCAGGGCCGTTTGAATTTCTCCGAGCTTCGTCAATCAACATATCGTAATCAACATATAGAAATCTTTCATACAGATGAACTAAAAGCGATCAAAAGTGCTATTGAATATATAGGACAACAAGATTAGGCGACATCAGCCTTCCTGTTATCCCTAAAAAAATGGCGAAACATTGCTGCAAAAAAGCGCCTAAGTAATGAAAACAAAAAAATGATTAAGGACTTTTTTAAGTAAAAACTCTTTAATTCTCGTAAAGTATGCTTTTTAAGTGTTTTTAAGTAAAGCTTTTTAATTATAATATGAATTGTATGTGGTGTACTGGTATAAATTTTGTATTTGTTAAATATATTAGATTAATACCTACTATTTTCTCTCTTTTTTTAAACTCTTCGCTTTAACCAAGTGTTTCGGTTTAAGTGTATTTATAGCATCAATTGATAACAACAATTCAAGTACTAATTTAGGATAAATTAATTTGAAAAATTGGAAGGCGTCCCCCCCCCACCCTCTTTCAATAAAAATAAATTAATCAAAATTAGCCAAATTTCCCTAACACTTTTAATGTCAATATTTTTTTTCTTACTTATAGTTAGCCAATCAACCTCCATCTGAAAGCACAATTGTAGTCAGTGAATTGATAGTTTAAAATCATAATGAATGCTACCAAACATTTGTTTTAAAATCATAATAATACTAAAATAATAGATCTTAAAAAAAAAAAAATTACAAAAAAAATAATAAAAAGCCCTGATTAATTATCAATTAATCAATTTCCAAAGATTTTTTTTATTGCGATAACAATTTCGCAATTTAAAAATAGTTCACACATTAACATTATTCTCATAAAAAGAAAAAGAGCGTAATCTTATAATCATCTGAGATGCGGATCGGAAGATTGAGAACTGAGGATAAGAAAGCTTCTCGATTTCGCTTCTTTAGCGCCATCTGTTGAGGAACCTCTTCATTAGATGTCATAATGAAAATTGAGAGGAAAATAATAAAAAAATATATAAATTTCAAAGACACCCAAATCAAAGATAATTTATATTCCTCAATCATACTTACTCTCAAGAAATAAAAATAAACATTATTTAAATTTTTTTTTTCAAATTTTCAGCAGTTTAAAATTAATTATTTTTTAACTGAAAATGTGAATATTACTTAATTTAAACAAATAAAATACATTTTTCAAAAACACCTTGAAATAAAAAACAGTTTATAGTTGAACAAAACTTATTGTAATTATTAATTAATATATTTTATTCAAATAATATATTAGTAAATCTTATTCTTGTTCAAGATTATTTTCCCCATTTTTACATAAATTATTTATAGACGCTTGCAAAACGCTACACTTATTTTAAATTAGACATATTTTTAAAACTATTCATCGTACTTAAATTTAGTCGCTACTATAGACTTTAACTTAAACAGAATAAATCAATTGGACAATAGAATAGTTGTATTTTTAAATTTTAAACGTAAATCTTAAATTTAAATTTTAATTAGCTTACTGTTTGTTTTATTAATTAAATTTAATAATGTTATATTACTTTATTCAGATCAATAAATAAAATAATCTGTATAGAAATTATGAAATCAAAATTTTTACTTATTGATTACCTTCATTTGAAAAAAAACTGCTTTGTTTATTATTTAAATAACGTCTCATTAAATCTTATTCTTTTTTATGATAATTTGGTTCATTTTATAAATTATTTATTAATAGATGCGTATGAACTTTCAGCAAGCAGATTCCACTAGAAGAAAATCAAAACCTAAGGAGTAGAAATGGGAGAAGTGCAGCGTCATGTTTCTTTAGAACAAAAATTAACGATTGAATTAAAAGAAGAATAAAATTCAGTGAACTTCGTCTTTTTTTTTTTTTTTTTTTCCAATGGCCACTCGGATTTCGTCTTTCGAGTATTAGAAGAGAAAATCTTCAGGCCACTTTCTCAGGGACACCATTTTAGGTGGGCCAACATAGTTTCCACAGTAAGAAGGACAGATACTACAGAGAAGAGAAGGAAAGAACACCCATGCCATATACGGGATTCGAATCCAAGAGCTTTCTGGCTTGAGGTCAGCTCCTTGATTACTTTACAAACCGGCCGGCAAAATAGCATTATATTATAGAGCAATATACCAATATATCTGAAAAGAAATTTTTTTAATCAATGTATAGTATTCGAACTTACATATAGAGAAGAGATTTGGAGTTTTACTACAGTTGGGCCTCGCTATAGTAAATCGTCTGCTATTCCAGCAATATGCCCACTATAAACGATAGTTCACTATATCCAAAATATTTTTTTAGCACACTGCAGTTGTGTTGCTGGATACGGTAATTACAATAGGTTCATTTTTTTTTTTTTTTTAATAAATTACTTACAAACCAAATATATAATCCCTCAACACGTTTCAACCCAGTTTTCTTACAGCGAATTTCTTCTTATAATAAAATTTTTAATCGGAACATTAAATTATTCTGCCCATAACGAAGTGGTTGTCTCTCTGTAAAACGAATATTTCCGACGTTTGTCTTTCCAATTTTTGTCAATTTTGAAAATTTTCAGATGTTTATCTTTTTATCGATTATTTTTGGAAAAAGTTTGCATTTGAGCGATTGAATTTCTATGCAACCGAATCACTCTCCCATGTGGCATATTTTAAACTTACTCGCATTATTCATTCCAGAGAAATGATGAATTTTAATCACTTCTTTATAAAGTATATTACTTCATTTTTAATTAAAAATCATTATTTTATACTTTTAAAGTTATCTCATAGACCAAACATTACAATGCAGTTATTTAAATAAATGTAAAAGGAAATTTGTGTTTATTATAAACGAACTACACTGCAAAAAATTACGGTTTAAATTACGGTAAGAAGTACTAGCACCCTTTGTGCATCATCTGTAAAATATCTTCTTACCGTAAAAATTTACATGGTAATTTTCAGAATAGTTTTTATTTAATTGCAAAAATTCGGTATTACAGTAAATATTAGAGGAGAGTGGGGTCAATTGTAACATTTTTTAATTAACTATTTTTAACTAACAAAAAATCCAATATATTATTAGTATTAATTGACAGACGAGTAAAGTAGACTATTCTCTACTAGAAAAAAAAATAAATACCTTATTTTAAATGTTATTATATTAGTCATTAACAATTTTTGACAGTCGTGCACTTGTTACAATTGTCCCCACTTACGGGGTCGATTGTAACAGTTCATACATTCAACTAAAACATAGTTAATTATACATATTATCATAGTTGTGATATATTTTTTTATTGATTAAAATAGTAGTGATATTTTAGGAGTAAAAATAATTATGAGCAGAGACCTAAAGGGTTAAACTTTTAACTTTAAGGAGTTAAACATTTTCATTTATGCTGTGAAAGGTGACAAATAAAATAATGCACATGCAGCATAATATAAATGATATAGGAAACTATTGGTGGTTCTTAAAGAGTTAAGTAATGGCTTGTAAACATAAGATTATTTATTTTGAGCTGTTACATTCATCCCTTTACTTATTGTTACAATTGTCCTCAAGATGCCATTTCAACTTCATTTGTTAAAAACAATGCTAGTTAATTAACAAAACTAATCTTTATTTTAAATGTTAATTAAGGTGTCCACTTACATATTCAGTTAATAATTTTTATTTGTTTAAACAAAATTACTTTGTTACAATATAATATTCTAATACTAAAAAAAGTACTTACGTAGCGTGAAAATATCTTTTGTGATGTAACTCTTTCAAAAGTACATAAAAATGGTTGCCAGCAGAGGTGTACATGCAGATTTATTAAATACTCCTTGTGTGCCACCTAGGAACCAAATCTAGAGCCCGATACTCGAAATTTTTGCTCTCTTACAATCGTACCCTGTTACAATTGACCCCACTCTCCCCTACTAAAAAAATTGCGGTAAATCAAATTTTTTGTTCCGCAAAGTTTTACGGCTAGAATAGATTTTACAGTATAAAGTACTAGCTCCTTGTGTGTTGGTACTTTTTACCAAAATTTCAACCAATTTTTTTTTACATTGCACCAATTTCTAAGCCGTTCACTATAAGCGTATGAAGTAACATAAGTTAAGTAACAATTCGATCGGGATCCCTATATATATTCACGGTATGCCGGGTTCGTTATAATGAGGTAAGACTGTAACATACTGTTATTATTATTATTTGGAATATAATTGTCTCTTATCTAGATTATTTATTTCAACTAAATGCATCATTTGTTTAATTGTATCCGTGATTATTTTTATTTTGCGAATCTGGTAATTCCTTTTCATGTTCAGTTGATTTTTTTGGTTCTAGATGACTTTGTGCATGTTTTCGGAAGTAAGAAAAAAACTAATCTTTCTTTGGAAAGAAAATAGAATGTGTCATTGAATAGTATTATTATTAATTTGTTTAGTAATAAAATTTTAATAATTAAAAAAAAAAATTTATTTTTTAATACACTACTCTGACATTGAAAAATTTGCTCATTTATGGATTTGCTTCCTTCTTTTCTTAGTTTCATTCATTCCTTAAGACATTCAGTCGTTGCCTCTCAATAATCGCTTTTTCACTAACCATTATGAGGTATCATTTAATAAACTAAATGCGAAGTGTATACGAACAGTTTTCATAGTAATGGAAAATAATAAAAAAACATTCATTTAAGTCCATATTCTTTCTCTCCAGAATAAAATAGATTGATAGGGCAAATAAAAGTTTTGTTATTGGATTCTGACTGAACTGTGTATAAGATACTTATTTCTCTGTTCTTACATTTTTATGACGCAAGTTATGACGCATAGAGCTGCAGTTGACAAAATTAATTAGTCAAGCAAGTGAAATTTCTTTCCCTCTTAAAGAAGTTGAATTTAGCTTATTATGGTTTACATAAATCATGAATAAAATATTAAATTATGGAAAAAATTGTATCACAACTGAATCTATTACAAGAATCGAAGAAATGTTAAAACATTTGAATCGAAGAAATGCTAAAACGTTTATATTATATCGATAATATTTAATTGGCATCACAGATCGTTTAATGCTAAGCAGCGTTATTGTAGTCGAATTAAAATGTGCATAGAAAAAAGTTGTATGATATCTATTAAATAATAATGTTTTTCATGTATTTCACTGGAATGTAGAAGATAATTTATTTGAATGCCTATTGTATTTTATTGAATTTAAAACAAATATTGTATTCACTTCCTTTCAATCATAGGTATACTACTTCTTTTTTATAGGGACTATTTGATGGCGATAAACACAATCATTAGTCCCGACATCCGATAAAAACGAATTTCCTAATATCCTTATGCATTGTAAAAAAAATATCGATATTTTAAAATATATCGCGTTATTTTTCAACTTAACAGATTTATATTATTTTTACATTGGTTAATATTTTCGTTATTCAAATGTATCCTTACTCAAAATAAAAATGAATTCAATAATTATCGTTAATGTATATTATTTGTTATATTATCTTTTTGATACGTTATTGATAATGATTCTGATTTAACTGTATTCAAACACTATAATTATTATGTTCGAGAAATTATCGAATTCGATATGCATTGTTATATGTTTATGATCACGATATTTTCGTATTTTAAGAATTTGTGTTTATTATCCGGAGACCTATGCAAACCAGAATCTGGTAATGTTTCTACTATTTGGCGAACTTGGCTTCATGCTCAATATAACCGACAGATATCAAGTCACGAATTTTATTAGAACAGTAAAGATTATAGAATTGGAAATATGATTCATAAACAAATCTTCATAAGATATTTTGTAATTTAACAATTCTATGCAGCAAAATGTTTCAAAATTCTCAGTTTACCCTCATTGAAAAGTTTCATTTTATAATAATTAATTTTCGTTTACATAATTTCTTAAGAAGGCTTATATAATTACTTTATACACTTAAAAGAAGAAGACAAAGTTAGCATTCCAACTTATCATTTATGAACATTCAGTGAACTTATTTAAACGATCATAAAATATTCAAAAAAATTTAACTACTTTTAAAAAAAAATTAGCTGGATAAAAAAGTTAACCATCGTTGTTTCATGTAGCGGTTCCCTAATCTCTCAAGAACAGTTTAATTATTTTTGACTGAGTGTGAAACATTAAACTGTATAAAAGAAATCATCTTTAATAACCTTTGATCCAATGACATTATCGAATAGGTTATTTCAGTAATTCTGAATTATTTAACGAAAAAGTAATTCTTCTGACAAGGATTTCAGCGGATTTACTTTTTCGTTCCTCAAAATATAACCGCTATATTTAAATAGTGGATCAAATAGTTTAGCTGACAAAGTGATCGACATTCTGAGTACATTTAATGCTATTTCTGCTTTTCTTTCTTTTCTGACTATATTTCTAAAACTAATAGCGTGCATCAAAGCATCCCCGCACACAATTATAAAACTCGATTCATGTGTAAAACAAGTTTAATTAATAAACGTTATTTTTTCTTAATAGATATCTGTTTTTTATTTGAAAGATATAAAAAAATACACGCACCTGTAAACAACTCAATTAAAATAAAAATTAAATAACGAAATTATTCATTTGAAATTAAAAATAATTCCTGAGAAATAAATATTTAACTATACGATTATTTTAAATGTTATTGTTCAAGAAGTATAAGACTGATTTATTTTAAAGTTTAAACATTGGAACTTTAACATTATAGTTAAAATTCTATACATTATAACTAAAAAAAAAACTATCATTATAACTTAACCTTAAAATTCTAATGTAGTTAATACAGAAGTTACGAAATCAAACACAAAATCGAGATAAACATAGATTTTTTTTCAACAGATTTTGTTTTTTGATCATAAAAATAAGGGGTTAACCACAATCTAGGGCAGGGGTCCCCAACCCTATGCCCGCGGGCACCATGGCGCCCGTCGATCGGTCTAGATGCGTCCACTGCTTGTGCCCAACGATAAAATATTTCAAATCGTCATTTTCCCATAAAATGCTATGCAATTGTTTTTGCTTTTTCAATATTAATGATAAACACAACCAAAATAGAAATCGCAAAGAAAACAACCTCCATCCCGCAGATATATTGATAGATTTATACATTTAATTGAAGAAATGAAAAAACTATCTTGCTGCCAAAAATAAATTATTTTTAGAAATTCTCTTTGGCTAGCAGATTTGTCTTTCGCAACAGACATTATGGAAAAACTAAATAATTCAAACTTGGAGCGGCAGGGAAGGACAAACATATAGCAAGAATGATTGGGCTATAAACTCGTTCAGAGCTAAGCTAGTTTTTGTGGATATCACATTTGAAAATGAAGTCTCTTGTGCATTTTCCAAACATAAAAAAAATTATAGACGACAGTTAAATTGACTTATCAACATTTGTAATCATTCTCCAATTGCTTCAAGATAAATTTGAAAAGAGGTTTCAACAATTTAATATCATCGAGCCCAATGGTCACCTTTTTTGTAAATCTTTTTACCAACCAAATAAACGTAACCGAATACATTTCAAAATTTCTTCAAGTAAGGCGAGAAGAAAAGGAGATAGAAATTTTGGATCTTCAAAATTACATTATCCTCAAAACTATTATATCTGAATCTGAAAAACGAGAAATTCTGGAATACAGAAATAAAGTTCCATTCTTAAAAAGAGCAGCATATAAACTAAAGTAGTTTTTTGGTTCCGCATATACTTGTGTGAACCATTGCTTTCGACAATGAATATCATAAAATCAAAATATAGATCACGACTTACAGATGAACACCTTGACGATTGATGGCGAGCAGGAATTTCATCATATTCTCCCAATTCTGAAACGCAGGGTAATGCAATGCCAAACATCACATTGACTGTATTTTATATATATTAAAATAATTTTTATACTTCGTATGTTTTGCAAGTAATTTACTCATTTATTTTGCACAAGAATATTAATACTAATTATTCATAAATTAATTTTTAAAATTAAATTTTTTGTGCATTATATGTAGTGTGTAATATTACCTATGTCTACCAACTATAAATTTATCTTAAAAAGATAAATGGTGCCCGCTAATCGACCGATATTCTGCTATTTGCTCTTAGGTAGAAAAAGGTTGGGGACCCCTGATCTAGGGGATAAAGTCCCAATACTTTAAATAGAAGAGCGGTAACCTATAAATCACTTCTGTGTTTAAAATCATTAATAAAAGTTATATTGATAATAATATAATGGTTTAATTTACAGTTCCCCAATCAGCCACACACATGATTATACTTTTTACTAACTTTTTAAAAAGATTTACCTGATTAAAACATAATCATTAGTTTGAATTTTATTCAATAAAGTATTGTTTAAACTGCGAATCAAATTTTTTTAAATAAAAACTATATAAATAACGAAATTTCTAAAAACTATTTTTTTTTTTTTTTTTTAAATTGTCTCTAAATCATCGATTCTGAATTGAGTTCTTCAATAAATCTATCTGGTGTGATTCAATAAGCTATCGACAAAAAGCTACACTGTTAGAAATTTCACGGAAAAAATGGTTAAGTAAAAAAAAAAAAAATTATTGTTATTTTACTATATTCAAACAAAACAGTCATATAACCATAAATAAGATGGTAATCAGATTGTTAGCTGTGCAAAAGAAGAAAAAAACATTTTAACCAAACTAATACGGTTAAACAACCAGAATTTTATTACACCAACTGGGCTTACCTAATGAAGCCACTTAGTTCCTTGCAGCTGGGTATATATTATAGACCGACAGAACGGGAGTTCGAGTCCCAGCGTTGACACCTCAATATTTCCTCTTAATAACTACAACCTAGCTCCAACGCCCCTCACCTAACGAAAAGCATAGGTCTTATGTTCAGTTATTATTTTTTACGGTTTTGAAACCATGCTAGTGGATGGTTAAAAAACCATATAGTTTTGTATTCATGGTTTCTTAACCATAGTAGTTGTAAACAGTTTCAAAACCGTAAGGGTAAAAAATTTTCTTTACAGTAAAATTTAGGGTTAATTTGAGGGACAGACTGATGCCAATTATTTTACCGTAAATTAAGAATAAGAATTCCAACAGTGTACCTGGTATGATTAATCACTGAAGAACAGTAATCAAGGAGAAAAAATGGAAATATGTAGTTTCAGACTAGAGTCTCCCCCCCCCCCTTCTATACATTGAATAGTATAAAAGAATTGGTTTTTCACGTAAACTGAAAAATGTATTGTTTGCTAATAGAATAATGAAGAAAACAGCTGATATAAAAAAATTGGTTGAAAATTTTAATTTTGGAATAAGACAGAGGAGAATTCTAAATTAGAAAAAAAATGTTGAAATAAATTTAATGATTAATTGTTTGCTTTTTATCTTAAATTGACACAGATGCAATATTTTTTGTCATTAATTTTTCGTATTCAACAACAGCACAAATAAACCTATGACATTATTTTTTATGCATGAAACTTTCATCATAAACTTAATTAGAACTCGACTTCAAAATCTGGGCAAAATCTTAATTATAATCAAATTATGCATTTTTAATGAGCGAGCGTCAATTAAGCTTGTGTCACAAATTAAAAATCCTTTCGATGAATCGATAATTTTGTGTGAGCGGGAACTTAATACGGGTAAATTATGATAATCTCACGCGAAAACGGTGGCCCATAATTAAACAGCCAACAATCGAGAAGTAAATTGTGCTCGCCAATTATTTAAAAATTCATCGGTTGTTTCTCGAGAACGGAATGGTGTTTTCCCTTACAAAATAGTCATTAAAAATTGTTCGATATTTAACGATAATGTCGCCACACCAGCTTCTAATCTGGCGGAACAATAAAGCAAAGCCCTCCACGCGGCAAACTTTTCCAGGCCAAGAAAACAAGATAGAATTTTATGCACACCGATTTGGCATCTCATCAGGAAGTTTTACCAAAATATTCCTTGATGTAAGAAGATATTTACATTCCTCTGTCCTCTCTGACATTAGACTTAGTTGAGATTCTGGAGACGAAAGGGTTTTGTGCAAGGGGTGGGGTGGTCCAAACGCATTTCCTTCAGAACTGTCTACGCTCGAAGAAGAACGTGGTTTTAAAAATGAATATCGAAGGAAAGGAAATGAGGATAGGTTCCGACTTACGAATCGATATGCAAAGTTAGTGCACACTCTTTTCTGTGTCCCCCGGGTGCATGGGTGTGTGTGCTATGCATGTGCACACACGGGAATTCGGTCTATTTTCGATCTGTTTTACTCTCTGAAACAGAAACCCCTTTCTGCTTTGTTAAATCGCTTCCATGCATTAAGGTGGCCCGGGATAGAAGGTCTTGTTTTTCCTTTGTCAACATGAGAAAAAGTTTACTTTAGGTTAAAGAGTATGTTTTCTTTTATTCTTCTTTTACCTTCTTTGCAAAGTACTTATAAATTGTCCCACTTTCAAGTTTTTCCTCCCATTTTTGAAAGTTTTTTACTCTCTTCTTAAACAGTTTAGAGATCTAAGGAAGAGAAAAAGAATTCACACAACAGTGCCCCAACTATATGAGTATTTCGTTAAAAGGTACTATTTAATTGATTCAGTTTATTTTACAATATTTAACAAAGTTAATTATTTGGCACACTTTATTTTTTCACTCGCCAATAGAATTTTAATTTTATTTAACACCAACTTCATACTGCTGACTCTTATAAGACAATAAAAACCTTTTATTTTTTCACAAACTCGCCAACTGCTGAGAAATTGCACCACTTTTCTGCCCCATTTTTCTAACGTTTTTCTTTTTCTCTTCTTGAACAGTTAAACGCTCTCTATAAGAAAAGAAAATACACAAGAGTTAATTTTAAATTACTTTTTGAAGTCTTTTTTTTTTTTACATTTGAGCATTTTGTTTAAAAAAATTTTATTTAATTTATAAAAAATCAGTTTGTTTTTTATTAAGTGATAAATATAGTTGTTTGACACACTTTATTTATTCTCATACTAATAAATTTAAATCAAATTTGACACCAATTAGATTAGTCATACCCTAACAGTTCGACAATTTCTTTTGAACGAACAGTAAAAATCTGTGTCGTCACCTAAACATCACGACTCTTTCCTGGGACTTGAAAAGGAAGGTTTGAAACAGAGACCCCCTCTTGTTTTGGATTTTTTTTTTTTAAACATATACGGACAAGTGAAGCTGGTCTAGTCTTTTGGCTAGACGAAATATGATAAGCAACAACATAAAAATCTGTTATTAATCTCATGCAAAATAAGAAAAATTATGCTACTAATCGGGTTGATATGCTAACAAAAGTTTTTCCTAGTTATAGATGAATCGGCTGATCGTGAAAGATTTTCCTCGTTTTGATTTTAGAAATGAATTTTAAGAGCCATACTTCTCCAACAATGAAAACAAATAAATAAACAAACAAAAAAAAAAAAAAAAAAAAAAAACGTTCCCTCACTTTCTATTAGGTATCATATAATCTTCTTCTGCGGTTTTCTGAAGTATATTAATTTTTATACGAGCTAAATATTGGTAATGCATCTCCCAAAATTCCATATATACATTTTAAAACAAACGATTTAAAGTTAAGTCATTAAATAAATAATTAATTAAAAAAAATATTGAAATATTTAGAGTGTGGCAAGCACAACATGCATGAAAAATTTGAATATCCTTTTGGGCTGTCAGGAAGGAGAGACTGTATCCGTAACAGTCCAGAAAACGATTCCCGATGGTAACGGTTTTTCCTCCAGGAATTTCCACGTAAGGGTAAGTGTTAGGGCTACGTGAGAATTAGGAGGTCACAGATTTTCACTCTTTACTGACAAGGGACAGTGAAAATCATTCCTTACTGAATATGGGTTTTTAAAATAGAAGGCCACCGATATTTTTTAGTAAATAGAAAAGTAGAACAAAATATCGTGTCAAATCAGGGAATCATGGAATGTCTGATTCCACTCTTTTCGAATTCTGATAGTTCAACTGAATATATTCAAACAAATGATTCAAGATTTCTTCAGCTAAAATTATTCAATTCCCTTCAGCCGTTGACCTTAATTTCTGCGATTCATTTTACATTCTGAAAAGCTCTAAAACCTTACTTAATGATCTTTCTACTGTCTCACTCTTTCCTAATATTTGGAAATCTACTTCCTTTTAATTTCTACACATTGCAACACCTGAAATTTGCAAACTTCACCACCACTTATTTCTTTTTTCATTGTTTGTTGATTTTGTTCCGACTTGATCCCTCTTCCCTACTAATCATCCTTCTTTTACCTTGTTGCAACTTGTTCTTGTGGTTTTCTTCTGGACTTCTGTGTTTAAACTCTTTCATTCTGAGTTTAATTACTGATAAAGGTTCTTCATTATTGTAACCGAAGCTATAGTATATTTATGAGGTATTATTTGTGTGTGTGTTTTTTTTTTTTTTTTTTTTTTACATTGCTTAGTGTCTTTGTGCTCTTTTTACTTAGTTTATTCAACTGTTTTTATAGTCTTCAAATCTGCATCAAGAAGTCGACCATAATAATCTCAACCTTTTTTTTTTTCTTTTTTTTTTTTTAAATTACTAATACTATAATCACCACAGCAATTGTATGGAGGGTGCTTATAACAACCCCAGTCAGCAATTAAGAAAAGTGAAACTGTTTTGTTTATGAGAGATTATTTATTTTCAAGGAAAAAAAAAGAGTTGCGCAAAATATCAACACCAGAGAACGTTTTATCAATATACTACCATAATCAATTACCTACTTTCATTTTATTTTACAAGATTCAGGAAAAAATTTATTTTAGAAAAGAATAAGACCAGGCAGACTTTGTATCGATTTCAATTTGAAAACTTAATCGTGTCATTTTGAATATGACATTTAGCAATATATCCCCCCCCCCGTTTCCCCTCTCTTTATCTTTTTCTTCATTGAAAGTAGGGCCATTAGATTACTGCTTGCAAACTGCAATTTTTTGGGGTAAAAAATATTCACGTATGCATATGTATTTGTAAATGGAAGTATCTTTTATTTTTATAGATTAAGCACATCCTCCGAAACCTCCTACCACCTGTTCGAATGCCTCTCCCAACTGAGCTTAACATAAGGCAAAACTTAGGGTACAACTTCCAGCTTGGTCCCTCCGCGACAAAAGAAAAGATTTCATAAGCATACGGCTATTCCAGGAAAATGTTGGATAATAGATGTAGACAGACTTGTGAGATAAAAAAGAAAACGAAAAGAAAAAAAAGAAACAGTAAAGGGTACAAAAATTAAGCACTTCAGTAGTTTGTACAACGTCAAAAAGGAATATCGTCAAAAAGCAAAGTAAAACGAAGAGAAAAAGTAAGAAAAAAAAGATTCGTCTGAGAGACGTATGTAGAGTGGTAACAAACATACACTTGCTGTTAATTTCCCGGGGGAAATTAGTTTTATAACGAAGGCGACTGCCGGTAGGGGGAGTTCCTTTTCCTGTTTGAAAAGAACATGCATGCAAAACCGGAGAAGCTCTGAGACGAGCCCTAAAGGGGTAGGGGTAGAAAACGGAAATTCCTCAGATAGGGGGCATTGAGAGAAGGGGTATAGAAAATGTTAAATCTCTCCTGTTGCAAAATCTTTGCATATTCGAACCAAAATGAACGCTTTTTTCTTCCTTTTTTGTTGACTCTGTAAGTAAATGTTGTTTCAAAAATATTTTTTATTATTATTTTATTTTCGAAAGCTGTTCACATTTTTTTTATATGTTTATTTTCTCTTAAAAATGAAAGCGTAGACTCCCTAATGGGGGTAAGTTTAAGCTCTCTAAAGAGAAGGTAATTTTAACACCCCGTCTTGAGCTACCTGTTGGACGAATATTCTTTATATTTTTTTAGGCTCATATGAAAGAAGTATTCTTATTTAACAACTTAAATTACATCCCGGGGAAAGATTTTCCAAAATGTAATCTCATCAGCTTTCAAATCTCCTTCAGTAAAGGAGCCTTTGGATCATAATAAAGTACTTTTACCTCCTTTTTTAGTTTTGAATTTTGAAAAAAGAAAGAGAGAAATACGTAAGAAACTGTAATGTATGAAGAATTAAAGTGTAAAAGTAAGAAGGGAATAAATCGTTATGAAACATGTGAAAGTAAAGATTGGAGATCATATTTTTAGAAAAGCTCTTAATTTAAAAAAGAAAAACGTAATTTATTACATTACAGCGCAAAAGAGTTTTATTTTACAGTTGAAAATTGTTATTTAATGAAAATGCGCTTGATTCGTAATTAATATCTGAATTGAGAGAATGATTCTTAAATTGTTTAAAATTGTTGTACAGCATTTACTTTCGGAAAGCTCTCGGATTAAACGCATAATAGTTTAAAAAAAAGTAGTAAAAGAAATGAAATGTATAATAGATGAAAAAAGCTGGAGCATAATAATAATAGTTTTAATAGTCTCATATGAAAGAAACAAGGTATCCTTATTTGACAACTTAAGCAGGCCACACACTGATGAAGCAAGCGGTAAGAAAAAAGCATACAGGAGGAAAATTCCTATACTTTTGTATTATGATGCGCAGAGATGATGTGCGCCTGCTAATGCAAAAATATGGGAGTCTGCTTCTCACCGCTTGCTCCTTCAGTGTGAGACCTGCCTAAAAAAAAAGTTTCCTCAACTCTAGGAAGACTTTCTCAGATATAAACTCATCAGCTGTCAAATCATTATGAGTAAAAGAACCGTTGGATTACAACTAAGTCCCTTAACCTTTTTTTCGGGATGTTCAAAAAAGGGGGAAAGAATCCGCAATATATAAAAAAAATGAAGTATAAGAAGGATTATTCAGCTAATAAGAAGTTCGGGTTATCATCGGTCACAGAACTACAGTTAAACTTTCAGCTAGACGAAGATGGCCGGAGTTTCGATTGCAAGATTAAATCGTTACCAACTCGAAAGTCAGTTGATAAAAAAGAATTAATAATAAATAGAAATCATTTGGGGGTCGTAGGGTCTATATACTATATAGCTTTCTCGATAACTAGGGCTGAAAATCGTTTATATATATGTATCACAATAAATAAATACAAAAAGGACAAAAAGAGAAGAAAAAAAAGATAAAACGAAGAAAACTAAGAAAAGCAATTAGTTATTCTTTATATTTTATTTTCTGATTTTTTACGTGTTATTTACTACTTAATGTGTCCTATTTTGTTTCAATTTTTTTAAAGCTCCTCACACTATTGCATTGATATATTTTGCTTTGGCTGTATTTCTGCAATATTAGAAAGCACCCCTTTTGGCGAATATAATCGTGCGAGCTGATGAAGAGATTATATCTTTTTTCCGGATTTTGATTGAAAAAAGATTATTTTTTAATTTTTTTAATATAATTTTCTTTTTTCATTATTTTGAAATTTTTTCCTTGTTTTCCCTATGTTTTCAAACTTCAAGCAATTCCTTACTGCTCAAAGCAGAATTTTTTGCGATATTATCGCCATAGCGAGTTTACCCGTAGTCTAAGTTCTGACAACTTCATGAACTTCCGAAGCATTCAAATTTTAACTGAAACTTTTTTTATGTATGTATGTATATATATATATCTATATATATATATATATCCGTCGTTGAACAGCCGACCCAATTTTGGGTTTACGACTGCTAATGTTCAATTCCGTAGCCTTGTAATTTTGAACCAATCCAGAAGACAAGCTAGAATGGGAGAAAAAGGAAATTTTTCTGCAAACAAAATTCAGAAATCTTTCGACTAGCTAAAGCAATCAATTTTCATTTGAAACATTGTCAATGATAACATAACAACTGACAGCTACAATAAAAATTCCGTCCATTTCCCTACTAGCTAGAATGCTCAAATCTCAACTAGAAAGCTATATGCCTGTTGAAAAGTTACAATTGTGTCCGATATGTTACAGACACAATTTTTCTCCACTAGTAATTTCATATATTTTTTCCATAAAAACCTATCACCAGATTAAACTGAAAAGAAAATAATAAAAACTGCGTCTTCAAGAGGACTAAAAAAGGTAAAAATAATTATCACAAGTAAAACAAAAAGAGTAAACGTAAAGTGCATCACTTTAATTAACCTCTATCACCACCAACCCCATTTTTTGAAAGTGGTGCGCCTTACGTGGTTCTTTCTAGGTGAAAAAAATAGAACCGTTTTAGTACACTTACAAAACATAGTTTAATATTTTAATATTACAAGATATTTTTTTTTTTTTTTAGAATACATAAAAAGAAAAGAAAATTTTTAAAGGTTTGTAGTTTCAGCTTTGACCTATATAATGCGGCTATTATATGAGTTTGGATAGCAAGACAGAAATTAATCATTTGGAGCTGACTTAATTCATTTTCAAAAGTATTACGTAATAGTTTTTTTTTTCATAAGCAAATTCAGTCATCTTTTATGCATTTCAAAGTGATATGATGGTGGTATATTGGTGGTTGCAGCATATACAGCTTTTATGCAAAAAAAGGTTATCAAAATTAGAATAAGTAAAATTCCATTTGAACAAGAATAAAATAATACTGATCCTAAAATTCCACGTAATATTAAAATGTATCTTGACAGAAACAAGTAAAGCAACCTCTAAAAACAGGTATTTTCTTGTCGAAGAACATTATTTTTAATTGACTGAAAGCAGCTAATATATATATATGATAATGTTGTCTTACATGAATTTAAGAATAGAGTTCATGATTCATTTTTACAATTTTGAAATTAATTTTTATTATATAAATACAAAATAAAAGCCACGAGTAAAAAATAAATTTCTTTAACTAAATAAATCACATTGATGCACAAAATATACCATAATTAAAACAAATTAATGAAGTCATTTTAATAATTAAAAAAATATTTCGTTTTAGAAAAAAAAAAACAATTTATTTAGGAAGAGATTGAAAGAATCAAGCAATAAAATGAGTCGCCAGTTTTATGTATTGTAAAAAATGAATAATAAATATGGGGATAATTTCTATTAAAATAAAAACAAGGATTTTTTGAATTAAATTAAAATTTTGAATTAGAAATAGTATATTTTAATAACGCACAGGAATGAACTTTAAAAAATATTGAATCAATAACTTAATATAAGTGGCATAGAGAAAGTTTTTAAGCATAGCCACTCCTATTTATGTCACTCTTATATTCCTAGAAAATCTTAATAACTCTGTGTCAGGGTCTATTCATGACTTTGTGGGGGAAGGAGTTATCGACCATGCCAACCTTCATCAATCAAAAGGTATCTCATGATTGAACTTGACTTGACTTGGGTTTTGTTGAAGTACCTGCCTGCGGCAGCGGGCACCTCACTTCTTCATCTAGCAGTAGAAAAATATGCCCTAGGGCAACGGTGACTATTGGCATGTGAAAATATCAGGAAGTTCCACAGATGAAAATCTGTGGTCGTCTGTTACTCCGTGTCTATGCTTAGGGAGGTGGGATTAGGGACTGGATGAGGGAAACTAATTCAGTGTCTTTCAATAGTTCTATGTAGTTCTCTCACGATGTGAGTAAATCTGGCTACTGGGTTGGCAGCATCTTGATGTTGTTGTTTGCTTCTTGGTCTGAACTTTCTCTTAGGTCTGGCTGAGCAACATGTAAAACAGGCTGGGTGTTCTTCCTTGCAGTTTCTCATGATTGAATCAAGTTAGCATGTCTTATATACCAGTGAATTGATGTTTAATTTTCGTAGTGGTAGTTACGCCACAATACTTCCCCACCAGAGTTTCATCAGGGATAGAATTAATTTGATGAACAGATACCACTAGTTGCTGTACTTGTGACAGACCGGGTGAGCTGGAATTAAGGTCACCGGAATTTTGAGTGCTGAATGTGAGAGGTGTATTAACTTCACAGTAGTAGTCGCTCCTGTGTTGTCATTAGCAGTCGAGTGTATGCAGGCAGACGTTGTGTTTAATCGAGACGAGACTGAGTAACAACAGCGTTAGGAGGTGGAAAATGCAGTCACAAGTAGCAAATATCATGATTGAATCAAGTTAGCATGTCTTATATATCAGTGAATTTATGTTTAATTTTCGTAGTGGTAGTTACGCCACAACTTGAAGCTTGACAAAGAAGTAGGTCGATCAAAATCATAGAGAGAATTCCAAAATTTTTAAACGTTATTGACTGAAATACTAAAGATAACCTAACCATAGATAAGATAGAAAGGCAATTTTAAGAAGCAAAGGACACTTTTCCACTATGTAAAATTGTCGGCTATTTTAAGGGGGGCAGAAGGCGCTGTTCGAGTACCTTGGAAACAATTGTATCGGTGAAGAGCGTTTATTACTCTTTTAAAGTCCAGAAGGGTAATGAATAGTAATTATTTTAAGTTTGCAAACACTATCTTTCATAAAAACCGTTTTTCTTATCTCATAATAAATTATTTCATGTAGAAAAAAAATAATTTCTTTTGGAACTAAAACAAAAAAAATTTTTCGTAAACAAATTTCTTGGCTTCTAAATGAAGGAAACAGCACCTTTAAGGTGGAGTTAAACACTTTCCCAACTTTCCCTTTGCATACACCGCAGACAACCGAACATTTCTCCACGCGTATACCAGACGGAAAGTATTATAAACGGACCTAATTAACACCTCTTAGAAGAGAGAAGGCCCCCGCACTGATAGATCAAGCAGTCCGACGTAATGAATATAACTATGCAATGGGAAAAATAAGAGATTACAACGTACTAAAGAATTCGATTTCTCATTTATGGTAACCCATGCGAAGGCTTTCTCTTCTAAGAGGTGGTCAAAGTCGAGAGAGGAACATGGATTGCTTAGCTACGTGGTATTATTTGGTAGAAAGAACTTAAGTTAACAATTGTAAATGAGGGTGCTTTCATAAAAACAAAACAGCCCTTTCTATAAAAACAAGTTAATGATATAAATATTTATATCTGGAGTCAAAGCACGGTGCTTTTTTAAAGCTAAAGTAATAGATAACACAGCGAGATACCTACTTGACTTTGTACAAACAAATATGCCTTACTACCAATGAATATACATAGGAGAAGGTTGGATTCCATAGACATAATGTAAACCTGTTCCCCAAGGTTTGGTGCGGTCCCTGTATATAAAGGAAGACACTTAGAGGCACAGCAGAAGAGGACCTTGAAACGTATCTGCACGATTTCGCTTTTTATTTATTGCTGGTTTATTCTGCATTTTTACACTATTGATAAACAGTATAGTAAAAGGCCGGGATAGCCTGGTCGGTAGGGCGCTGGGCCCATGTCCAAGAGGTCGTGGGTTCGATCCTCGCCGGCCGAAGACTCCTCGTGTAGTAAATGGTGACTGATGCACGTTAAATCTGTCGAGTCTCAAAGTCCTTCATGTTCCCATAACTAATCAATTTCTCTGGGGGTACTGATCCAGGAGTTTCCTTGTCTTCTGGATTGGTTCAAAATTACAAGGCTACGGAGTTGAACATTAGTAGTCGTAAACTCATGAAATTGGGTCGGCTGTTCAACGACGGTTATAAAAAACAGTATTGTAAAATTATTTTCTTGAGGACACATTTATATCATGCATAATTAAATCTGCTAACACATTTTGGCATAGAAAGAAAGAATAAAATAGTAGTTGAGGAAAAGGGCAGTGTAGCTAACCATACACGTAGAGTTGTTCAACAACTGCTTTACAGACGACGTACCTCCAGGCTGTGACCGTAACCTCCGCTGTGACTTAGCGTGCCATGTGCATGCGCTAAATCTTAGTATATATAAACAGGGTGCGTAGGCAAATTATTCAACAAAAAATAAGCACTTTTAGAGCACTCAAAAAATATTTTAAGCACTTTTAAAAAAATATCATAATTAGGCAGGGTTGGAAAGTTTTTGACAATTGACGGTTTTACATTGTTTTAACCGACATGTCAAAATAATAAAAATAAAAACCTTTTTCGCCTCGTTTTTGACAATTGTCAAAAATCATGAAATTTTGAATCATGCAAAATGAATTTCATACGCTACGAACTGACAATACGCCGAAATAGATTGAGATTGAAATAACTGTGAAAACGTTGAATAGAACAATGTGAATTGTGTCTTTTTGCAAAATTTGTAGCGAAAATCAACACTTTTTAAAAACACCCTTTTAAAAAACGAAAATAAGCACTTTTTAAAAAAAGCTATGCTAAATCTGAGTATGTTTGCTCACACTGTAAGTTGTTTTTCCTCCCAATAGTTACGTATTCGAAAAGCTGGATTTCTTTCAATATTTTTTGTTACTTTCTTCATGTAGATGTTTTTCATACAATGACCACACCGAAAACAACTGTCGAATGGGTGAGACACGAAGGGATAATTCTAAATATGCTTTCAATCCTCTTTGTTTAATTTTAACAAATAAACTGATAGTGGATATATACTCCATTAGGCAGTACATTTTGATACATGTAAAAATAAATGGCCGTCATCCTATCAGAATTTGAGATATAAAACATGTGACATTTTAGATTATCTTTTAATTTTTTCTGGAGAAATTATTCTAATACAGTTCTGCAATCAACAGTTTTTGAAAGGTAGTAAAATGGTATACATTGTCTATTTTTAGATTTTTGCATACATCTTTATTTTTGTGCAATTTACGTTATAGTAGTAGTATATATAATAATTTTTTAAGCATCATCTTAATCGATTTTTATCAGTTGCAATTATATTGAATTTAAAAAAAAATCTAAAAACTAACAAATGAGTAGTTTTAAGTTACTGGTTTGAAACCACAAATTGCATATTTTTATTGCTTTAAAGTATTAAAAAAAAACTTTTTTTTGTAGAAGTTCTAAAAATTATTAAGCGCTACTTCTAGTACACTAATTAAGCGACCCATTATTTTCCATCTTTTTTTTGTGTTGTTAAAGTATTGTGTTTGTTAAAAACAAAAAAATATCAAGAAAATGAAAATCTAAAATTTAACCTAAAATCAAAGATGGATATAGTTTGAGAGGGAAAAAAAACTAAACAATTATTTAAATGCATTTATTTATAATACAAACAATAAAAAATTAAGTTATTTAAGGTCGTAGATAAAAAATCGGAAATTAATGCATTCTACTAAATATACTGCTTTTAGATAACTTTTAATAAATCAACAATTCTGCATTCATACTGAATCAATAAATTTTCACCCTCATAATGTATAAATAATGTAAAATATACAAAATATAAGAATATGTCAATTTAGCTCCCGAACAATAAAAAAAAAAAAACGACTAAAATAAAATAAGGGTCATGATAAGATTACTTATAGCAAGATTTTTAAAAGAAATGCCTTTAAATAAGTGTTGAATCATTTGGGGTACCCTTTTTTTGGAAAATAAGAGATATATGTTTGTAGATGTATGTGGAAAAACAATGAAAAACCAAGTTGAGAAGACAATCACTTTTATTTATCATACACAAAATTGAACAATAAACTAAATAACATTCAAATAATTATTAAAAATTTTTTACGCACTTTCAAACCTCACTATGAAATACAAGAAACAAAAGTTTTACAAAAAACAGGAGACTTTTTACATCTTTTATAAAATGTGTTTTGAAATATTTGCATTCTTACTGAAAAGCCTGATTACAAAACTAATGACAGAATTTTGATTGGATTTCAATTAAGTGTCCGATTAGAAGGAATGCACATTACCAGAAGAACTTTTCTATTTCAATTTACATATAATTACATTTACTCAGATAGTAGATTTCCGGATTTGTAAAATTTCATAACCTTTTTTAACCGATACATTTTTTTTTCTTCAAATGCGCAATAAAAACGTACAAACGTACCTATTATTAATTTGAACAAAAGACATTAACAACACTATGTCTACAACAAGAATTTTATTTCAAATGCAAATCAGGAAGTATTAAGCCCAAATAAGCAACTGGTGGATTCAGCTGGCTTTGCATATTTGCATTTATGGAGTAAATGCAGAACACTATTATTAACAAAAAAATAATTATCAGAAGTATTAAGTGATATTGTAACGGGCATGACTTTCAACAAACCTATTTCCTAGAGCATAAAACAAACAATATTAAATTGCAATTAATCTATAAAAGCTTTAAGGTACTATGTCACAATTGCTCATCGACATTAAATTATTGCTTAACTCAATAAACAAGATGAATGGAAAAGGGGTTTTAATTTGGTTTATTATTAAATCCTCTGTTACAAGTTTTGAATAAATATTTTTATGCCCTGTCAGGCATGTAAGGGTAAAACTGCATACTGAAGCATATCAGACAATATAGTTTTCTAACCCTGCCACAACTTTTCAATGAAAAAAAAAAAAAAAAAAAAAAAACTGCAAAACAAATTTAAAATTAGTTCACACTATTAAGTTATCAGTCAGGAATAAAATTTTGTCAAAAAATTAAAATAAAAAATGTTTAAAAAAAGAAACGAAACAATATGTGTCTTAACATGTTTGATGAATTCCACAGCATTAATCTTTGAATTAAACTATTATACAGTAAAAAGTAATATAAATGAGAAATAACAAAGTTGTATGCATGGGGAAAATGTGAGAATTTTTTAAAATTAGCAAAAAGTTTTTTGCCAAGAATTTTCAAAATTTGGAATATTGAATCTGCCTATATATTTAGAATTTGAGAACAGATGTTATCGTGTTGCAACTGATTAGATTTCATCGTAATTTTGAAGAATATGATTAAATCATTCTAAAATATTTGTAAATTTTAAATTTTTTCTGAAACTTTACAAATAGTTTCTGAAATTACTTAAACTTAACTTTAAAAATATTAGATAAACAAGAAAACATTTAAATTTAAAATCGAAATAATCCAATAACACATGAAATATTATTTAAATTGCTTTATAAAAATTATAACTATAATATTAGAAAGTGACTAAGTCAGTTAGTATATTACAACAAACACAACTGCAATTATATCAGATAAAAATAATATAGCATCATGTCAGAGGCTTAGATATTTTGCACATTTTAATTTAGCCTTTTTTTTTATTTTAAAATTTTGATAGTTACTGTTGACAGTACAGAAAACCTATTTTTTACAAGCTTGTTTATTTATTTTTTACTTATCAAGCAACTGATCATGCCACTAAAATTCTATTGCTTTTACCAGATTTATTGCTGCAAGCATTATTCTTAAATCTATGTTTGTAAATTGCACTTACACCTTTATTTCTTTAACATTATTACAACAAACACAATTCACATGGATCACAAAGTTTTGAACTGAAATAAGGATCTGAATACATTTTCATAATTCATTCCTAATTCAGAAAAAAATAGTGAAAAAATTTAAAACACAGGCAACAAATATTGCTTTCATTATTTTAATTTAAAAATTGTTAAAAGTATTTAACTCAATGGCAATTCAGTAAAAATAAATAATGAAATAATGTTAATCTGGCAAACTTTTTTCATTTTTAAATAACAGAGCTAATTGTCAAATACACAAAAAGACAGATTATTGTAACAGAAATATAATTAATTATACAAAAATGCGAACAAATTAACTAAGCTGAACATGCTGTTGAATCAAAATTATAAAAAATAATTACAAGTGATATTTTAAAACATCTTGTTTGAATGGCAAGTAACATTTATAGAATGCAATAAAAATTTTAGAGTTAAATATTTAGAGTTAATTACAGTAATTTGAAAAAAGCTTTTTTTATTTATTTATTGGAAAATTACACACTATTATTCATAACATTAAATTTTAAAGCATGACTTATTGCTATCTATTACTTAAATAAAAAATAATTTATTTCCTTTTATCAGTTAGTTTAATTCATTCATTCAAGCATGCAAGTTTAATTCATTCACTAAGAATCACTTTTGATCATGATATATATAATTTAAAAAAGAAGAAGAAAAAAACTTAAAATGCATTTAATATGATTTCAATCAATAATGAGAGAGATTTAGGTAAGTTTAAACTTATGTCAAAATCACTCAAGATTAAAAAAAAAAAACTTTTAACAGAAGAATGATGTTTAAGCATGTTTTCAAGTTATTTGCCTTCTATTTCATAAGCTCCATAATTTTCAAATTCATCATGATATGTAATGATCAAGGCCAGAATTTTGATGAAATTTACATTTTTAGATTTTTTTTTTTTTTCTCTTTCAGGACACTCTTTTTATGTAAGGTACATTTTAGGATGCTTCTTCATGTACATATTTTTTGTATTGGACGCTTTTTTAAATATATTTTTTCTTCCTTTTTGCTTTTTAATAACGTAACTTGTAATATCTCCTGCAACCTCGGTTCTTTCCCAATGCAAGGTTAGTAAAGAAATAATGTTTCAGATTAAAAATTCTTCTTTAATTATAAAGGAATTATTCTATTTTAAGATTTTTTAAGAATTCTTTGGCAAAAATCATGACTTTAAGTAAAAATTCTCTTTAATTCAGATGGAATGATAAAAAGTGATTTGTGAAGAATGAAATTTGATACATTAGACAAATATATTCTTGAAATCCAATCCCTTTCTCACCATACACATATCGAAATTTCCAAATAAAAAAATTTTTGTGTGCAAAATATTTCAATTTAATAATCAACTAAAGGTCTAGAGCCATAAGTCCTAGATGGGGATCTTGATCTCCGTGGTGAATGATTCCCTCGCCTATAAAAAATAATAGGAAATTAACATAAACAAATTATCTGAAAGGCTTAGGACAATATAATCCACATGTTCTTTTTATGTAGACAACACAATGTTACAGTGTATTGTGCTGTTAGAGTAGCACAAAAGTTATATTACTTTAAGAGTTATAACTTTACCGAGAATTGCAACAGATAACTAAATTTAGCACAGATTTTCAATGAAGGTCTAAAAATTACAGGTTTAAAATAACAATGCCTCCATTTTTGCAACAAAAAAAAAAAAAAAATTTCTCAGATCAAGATTTATGCAATTTTATAAAAGATCTCTATTTTGCAATAGATTTCACAAAATTCTCTGAAATTTTTTTATCAATCATGCTATCTCATCCTTGTAGTTCTTTTTAACAAAATTTGGAATGAACATTAAAACTGCCTGAGATAAATTAAGGTAAAAGGAGGTGGTATAGAAATAAAATTCAAACCTGTATTGCCTTGAAGATGAATGCTGGTGCGAAGGACTTCTGGAAGGAGAACGTCTCCTAGAGTTCCTTGGAGGTGAATATCTACGAGATGGACTTTGGCGAGACCTAGAATTTCGATAACTACGATCGGGGCTCCGGCTCCTTCGAGAGTGTTGAGGACTTCTTCGTGGACTTTTTACAGAGTTTCTAGTAGGACTTTTTAAAAGAGGACTTCGACTTTTTCTAGACGGACTTCGTTTCCGATAAGAAGATGGAGGAGGGGATGACCTTCGTCTGTCTTCCACAGGACTTCTTCTGGATGAGCGAGGAGGTGGTGATTTAGTTCTACTCCTTCGTCGACTATTAGAAGTAAATGACTGTGTCGGACTTGTTTCATCACTACTGTAACTACTACTCCTGCTAGAAGCAGTTCCACTTTTCTTAGAATAGTGACTATCAGGATTTCTAGGATCATAATCAGGGTTTTTTGTCCATGTGGTGTCACTGTCAGAATCATAACCATAACCACGCATTTTGTGCCTTCGCTCTCGTTCCCTAAGTAAATTAAATTTAAATTTAGAATATGGGCAGAATAAAAGGAAAATCCCTAATAAACAACTAATAAAACCATATTAAAGTTAGAAATTAAAATTCAAAATGTAAAATATAGTGTAATAGTTAAAATCTAATATTTTCTTAATACCTCAATAACTATTGAAATATACTACCTTTGTCTTAATTTAATAGCCATTTCTCTCAATTCTTCAGCTCTATCCTGAAATTTAATGATTAGTTTCAAATTTAAACATTGCAATAAAAAAAAGATATAGAAAATTAATCATGACAGAAAATTTTATAAATATTAGCAACAACAGATGTACAATATATGAAATAAAAAGCAACAACATAGAATCATTTAAAAAGTCAGAGGTCAAAAATGAATTTAGTGATTTACAGGTCCTTTACTTACTATCAGTTAACTAGCATAAAAGTTTTCTTTTCTAATTGTTGACATTATTAAAATCTCTGTATAATTATTTATTCACAAATAAGATGAGAAATTTTTTAAAAAGAGCAATATAAATTAAACCTTCCCTCAAGCAAAGATTTTTTTCCACCTTCTTAAGCAAGAGAAAAACTACAAAAAATGGAAGACGGACTAAAATAACTATTAAAAAAAAATTATCAACATTATTCATACAACAACATAACAACTAAATTCAATTGAATAAATAGCAAACATTTTATTGATATTTAATTAATTGAACCTTTCCCATTTAGATACATTTGTGACAAAATTTCTACTCAATATGCAACTTTCTCCTAATCATAAGATAAAAAACCAGTTTTTTTCAGGAAAAACAACATGTTAAAAGACTTCTTTAAGCACCATACTCTCAACCAACTAATAATTTTTTTTAATAAAAAAAATCTACTGATCGGTGATTTTAATTAACTACAACAAATTAACTTTTTTTTAACTTTTCAAAATAATCTGAATAAAATTTTAGCAAAAAAAAAAAAAAAAAAAAGTATGATCAGCAAGCGCCAGAAATCAGCTATTTGCAATTATTATAAAAATATATTTAAATTTTTAGAAAGGTTTCATCTTTTATCAAAAAGAGTAGTTTCCTAAGACCATTAATTTTGTATATATCATTAATATTTCTATAATTAATAACAAAACAATTATGAATGAACAAGTACTTGTCTCTCCTGCATTTGTTTTTCAGTTTTTTCCATTTGAGCTTTTTTATCAGCTTTATCTGAAAAAATAATAAATCGTTTTGTATAGAAAGTTGTTAGCATATAATAACTACTAAAAATAAAAATGTGTATCTTTTAGTAAGCGAACATTATATATATATATATATATATATAACAGTGTAAGCATATCACAACTACCAATAAAATGAAATTATGTATATACAAAATTAAATAAAAGAGTCAAATTTACATCACATAACCAGAGTTTTCATCACTTATTTTTTTATTTTAGGGTTGTTTGTATATTATTAATCATAAATATGAACAAAAAAGAACCTGTTTGCATAACATACTACAAAATGAAATTTTAAAAAAAAACTTACATTGCTTCTTTAGGGCAATTTGCATTTTCTTTTTAAGGCGCTCTTGAGGAGTTAGTTTTGTACTCTGAAATATAAATTACAAAATGAATGTTGACATATACTTTTACTAGAAAAAGCTTAATTCTTAAAACTATTTAGAATTAAACTTTTATTCTATTAATTTTATATTTTAATACAAGTATTAAGAGAAAATTTTGAATTTTTAAAAATTCAATCAAGATATATTATTTATTTAAATAAATTGAAATTTTATAACAGGGCCATTACCAATATACTTACTACAAGCATATTAAATTAAAGTATCATTAAGTTTAAATTAAATTAAGTACTTATATTTCTTATCTCTTTTAAACTATTTAACTTTTTATAATTATAGCATGAAGTATAAATGTAAGTACTTATCAAAAGAAAACATAGACTCTAAGGTTAACCCAAGTTGAGGGATGACAAAACTGAAATACTTTCTGAGACAACCATGCTAAAACTAGATAAACAACTAGATGCTAACAAATAGTATAACTAAAACAGTAAATAATTAGTAATATTGGGTTGACTAAAAGGTAATTTTTGTTCTTTAGTATGAAATAAAAACCAACTTTTTTCTAAACAAAAATTTAACAATTATCAGTCAAAAATCTTCCATTCTCTTTGATGACCGTTCTGGTAACGTCATGCACCATATGATTACCATTTATTTCGTAGTTTATGAATCTTTTTAAATGGTAACGATTTTGGTTACCTCAAACTGCACTTAGCTAATGAGGCCAGGAAGCTATACAATAGGAGATCATGAAGTGACCAAGAACATGGCATAAGGTCATCAAACAAAATGGAAGATAGTTTGACTGGTTCAAGTATAGAAAAAATTGAGTTTTACTTCACTCTGACAATAGAAATTTTTTTATTAACAATATAATAATTACAAATAACTACATAATAATACAACTAGATCTATAGTACACACAAATTAATTACAAATTAGGTAATTGCAAATAAATACAACTAGATATATAGTTTATGCATCATTTAAACTCACTCAAAAAATATAGTCTTGATTTTGCAACAGTTTAGTATATTGTATATTAATTGGTTAATATTTAATCACATTTATAATGCTATGCAATAAAAATAAACTAAATACAACTAGAAAAAATAATAAAGAAATACTATACAGTGAAACCGGCGTAAGTTGGCCATTTGTCACGCATCACTTTAGTAGTCAAATTACAGGAGAAAATGAGACATATATTTCCAAATATTATAACTTCCTTATATTATAATTTCTCAGATTAAGTTACTTGGGTTATTCATGTTACTCATTTCTTATGCATTTCCAATTAAAACAAAGATAAATGTAATTATATTCTTGTAACATTAATTTTTTTTTTAACCAATGCCTTAAAAAAATTAGGTTAATTAAAAAAAGGATTTTTTTTTTATATAAATTAAATACTAAACTGATTGGTTCACAGATATGCATATTTTTATAATGATGCATGCCAGTTATTTATGCTAAATATTTTCATAAAATATCAGTAAACACAAACTAATATGACTAATGAATAGAATCTACATTGTATTCATTTCAATATTTTAAAATCTGTTCATTACAAGCCTTTATTAGTTTTCTTATATGGTCAACTTAATGACCTCGTCCTCAAATAGTTGAGTGGCACATATTTCTTACCAGTATCAATAAAATTATTATTTATAAACAAAATTATGCACAAATAAAAGTTTTAGGGAGCATGGAAGATTTATGCAATTCATATCTTTAAAAGAGTTAAAATGTTTTCTCTCTTTTATTATTTATTTCTAAAACTAATTATTGAAGTATATCAAATCTCTTAAAATGAAAATGCTAAGGGCTTAAAAATAATTCAACATTAAAACATTTCCTAAAACTATCTTTCATAACCACTTTTAGGATAATATTGGAGAGGAAAAACTTAAATATAAGCATGAAATGAAGAAATAATATTTTTGTTTTCCCTTAAATTATTAAAATACATTGAATTTTGTTAAAATAAAAATACTAAGTACTTAAAAAAAATAATTAAAATTAAATTAAACATTTCTTAAAATTCTGTCTAAAAAAGATTTCAACTACTGAATGAGAAGAAAAATCAATGTTTCCAAATCCAATTTTAAAAACAAATAATATCCTGAGAATATATTTTAAAATGAATTTATCATTCCTTTGATTTTTTTTTTTTTCGAGTAAATTATAGTCAATATGAGCAATTTTAAATTAAACGCTCATTGCTTCATGGAACACAGTTAAATTATTTAATACTGACTAATTTTCAGGATTAGTAAAAAGAAAAATTTCTTACTGACTTTGGTAGGAAGACCAGCTTTACCCAAAAGAGGTTGCAGCCTGAAAAAGAAATCATAAAATTATACTTAATCCACTAAAAAAATGGTAAGTTTGACAATAACCAATGCTATTTAAAACACGTACAAGAAATTCAGGGGTTCACTTTAAACTTTCACACAGAAACTAGTTCTTGCAAAAGCTGTTACTATCGTTTATAAATATATATATATATATAAACGATAGTAACAACTTTTGCACACACATATATATATTTAAAATTATTTTTTTATAAACAAAAGAAATATTTCCAAATAGACATTCTAAATGAACTCCCATATTTCATACAAGTTTAGTAAGCATTGAAAACTACCTGAATTAACAAAATTAGTGAGCATGTATAAGTAGTTAAACTTTTTTATTAGTTTAAATAAACATTTTTTAAATTCTATAATCTGTAATACAAAATTTTAAAAATAAATTATAAAAAAACTACAAGGGTTTAATTTAGATTCTGAAAGAAAAATTGTACTAGAAATTTAGCAAGTTTTACTTTCAAGTAGTTATTTTATAAAAATGTCTATTATACTCAGGGTCCTAAAATTTATGCAGAAATATTTTTAAATTATGGCAGGATGTTTCTTTTTTTCTTTTAAAATAAAAAGTCATGCAAACAGATTGTGAAAGCCTTATAAAACTACTTAAACAGAAAAATATAGCTGAGCATTTATTAAAACTATACCTCTTATAAAATTGAGGATAACAGAATATAGTACTTGCACAGCCTACTGAATTAGGCAGCTGCAGAAAGCACTTGCCTTACTGCCCCCCCATAAGTTTGGGAAATTCTTTAGAGACTAGTTCTGAATTCTCCAATTTGATTAGTTCCAGGTTGGAAAATTTTCAACACATTCTTTGAAAGCAGCAAACTCATTTTATAGATAGATCACAAATTCTTAGAAAAAAAATTTAATAAACAACCTTCATCAATACTGAAATTTTCTATTTGTTCTGAATCACAAACTTTTGTTTTTAATGTAAGTTGTTGTTGTAGTTCATTTACGTCGCACTAGAGCTGCACAATGGGCTATTGGCGACGGTCTGGGAAACATCCCCGAGTATAATCCGAAGACATGCCATCACAATTTTGATCCTCTGCAGAGGGGATGGCACCCCTGCTTCGGTAGCCCAACGACCTGCATGCGAAGTCGAGCACTTTACGGTAGCACAGTTTAACAAGGACCAATACCGCACACCCTCGGTCCCTACGCAGACTGATCCAATTGGTGACCCACCCGCACACTGACCGCAGTCAGTGATGCTTGACTTCGGTGATCTGCTGGGAACCGTTTTAATGTAAGTAATGTAAAGAACTGAAAAGCTTTAGAAATAGTTGTAAACTTCAAAAAATATCTGAATTCACATGGATATATCTCACAATAAAATAAACATAATAATAAAATAAAAAGCATTTAGCTTAAAAAATTTCATAAAATTTATCTTATCCTGATTGTGAGTAATTTGAGATTATAAAAATAAATTTGTATAAACTTAACATAAGATAATAAATGTAGATAATACTCTTCAAGCCCTATAAACACAACACATTTTGGTAACAAAAAAATAATAACAAAGAAATTTTTTTATTTTATTTAATAAGAGTAGGGGAAATAAGTTGTCATTTAAAAATGTTTTATTAAAAATCAAACAATGTTAAACACTAATTTCAAAAATCCTTGCTAATGATAGATGAATCTCTTTAAAATTTCATTCTTTTAAGGATTCACTTACTTTTCCATCATCTAACTTTATTGAAACAGTTGAATTAGAATTCTGAAATATTCAAGTTAGTATTGCAGGTAAAAATGTACGATGAAATTATACCAAACATTGTGAACTAGAGAAACATTTGGCTTGCACAAGTTGTGCACCAATACTGGTCTTAACATATTTTTTCAGTTCTGATTACAATTAAAAGTAAAATTTCAACTAATTTATAATTAAGGCAAATAGGAAAAAAGAATACTCAAATAATAAGTTTGAAAAAATAATAATAAATGCTTTAAAAAAAAATATCGTAAAAAAAAGCATGCAGGAAAAGGGACAATAATGGATCATAAATAAACAGTATAACCCAGATTTGAAACAAAGTCTAAAAGAGTTTTTGCAAAACAGAAAATGTAGAATTCCTGACTTCAGTTTTCTTTCATTATTGCAATCTTACACAGAAATGAAATTTAAAACCGTTTCAATATCTAACTTGAAGCTGAAAATCAAGTTGTCCATTTTAATATTCATAAAAAAAATAAAAAAAATTAAGGTTCTTAATTTTTATTTTTGATTCTTGACATAATTACCAATTTATAAAAAAAAACAGGGGGAAAATAGAATAGAGTTAGATTTCTAGCTTAACATTTTAATTGTAATGTTGCATACTTTTTATTATTAGAAGTAATAAATAATAAATAAGCACATAGTTAGTTTTCAAAAATCAATATTCTTATTTATTTATTTACTTTCATTTTTTAATATTAAAAGTATTTACTCTGCTAAATACTTTGATGATGACACTTTCCTTCATGATAAAGATCTACTGCTTTTAACTTTAAATAATATTAGAGTCTGAGCTAATAAAAATAATAATAATAATAAATAAAAACCTTGATAAATCAAATTTTTGATGATTCAATTTTCAATAGTTTGATGTAAATATCATCTTATACTAATAACGAGATTTTAAAATTTCACCACATTTTAAAAAACTGATCAAAATTAAAAACTAATTTCATATATAGAAATTGTGAAAGCAAAGATTGCTTATACATTAACTTCATAAGGCACATCTAATCAAAGAATGAAACTAATTTACAAACTCAGAAAGAGACAAAATAAGTAAGTAACATTTAAAATAATAAATCAAAACAGAAAAGCACTTAAAGCAGCTAAATCCAAATTTGTTTTATTTTAATTTTATAAAGTCAGAAAACAAGTCTAGCAGGAAAAAAAAATTATAAAAATTTAAGATATAGGTGTTAGCAGGACAGCACTTCATCAGGGGACACACTGCCTGTCAACACACAGCTTTTCTTTTGTCAGTGGTGAAACCAAAAACTGACAGTACCCCGAAGAGAATAATGGAAAATCAAATAAGAAAAGCAATTAGAAAAATTGAAAAGTAAATGCAAAGAAATATAAATGAAAAACAATCAAAAAGTCTTAAAAGTACACAAAATTAGACATAATAAAGAAACGCCCACAAATAAGAAAAATAAATAAAGATAAAGTTACAGTTAGAAAAGCCACACCAAAATAAAATATAAATTGCCAAATTTTAAGAAAACTTTAGAAATAAATCAAGTGATAACCCCTGAAAATCTTAAAAAAATATAACAGAAAAACATTCAATGAGTAAGAATTTTCAGAAGGTGCTGCCATTTATATGCGTCAGGAACATAAAATCCTAAATTTCACCGCATAGGCCTATTTATATGGGCTCCAATATCGGCCGAATTATTCAAACGTCTTTAAAATATTTTGAATCAAAATATCATAATTACAGTAATTAAAAGGAAAATTATTATTCTCTAATGTAATCCTGAAATTCCTAATAGCTGAAAGAAAATCTGTTTTATTATTACAAATAAATTTAAATCTAATAATTTGACCAATCAAAATATTCTTAAAAATCTTAAATTAAAGGTTAGAATTAAAATGTGTTAATCTAATAACATTAAACTTAAAATCTCTTATCTTATAATGAAAATTTCTCTGAAAATTTCTTGGTTATGACGTTTGATATAATTGTATTCTTGATTTATTGGAAATATTCCTGTACATATAAGCAGGAGTGCAGAAAATTCTTTGTCCTTAAAATTTCCTGTTTCCCGTCCTGTGTACCTCAGGTTTTTTTTTTTTTAAATAAAAATTTTTCCAAAAAAATTAACATTTTTTCTTTCTTTTTCTTTTAGTACAATAACTTTTTAAAAATATTTTTGGAATGCAAGGTTAAAAAAGAAAAGAAATTTGTTTGGTTCTTGAATAAACGAGCACATGTTAAAAAATATTAGAAGTCAATATAATTGAAATCAATTCAAACTAATAAATACACAAATTGACATTTAACGTTTTTTTAACAAGGAAAAATTAGAAAAGTGATACATTTTGGAACAATATAAAATTTTGTAGGAATTTTTTAAGACCAAAAATGAATGAATTTCTCTCAAAACCTAGTTTGCATGATTAGACATATTCTGCTAACCTGATAAGTAATGATAACAAACATTAAGAATCAAAAGAGAAATTTTATTTTTATAAGTTGAAATTAGACAATTATTGGCGACCAATTTAGTTTTGCTTAATCCAAAAAATCTGCATAAATATTGACATAAAATAAAATCAATATTCAGATTGATAATAATTAGCAATTCATAGTTATTACTTGTAATAACTATGAAAAAGTACCATGTTTTTAGAAAAACAAATTAATAATGTAGTGATTTTGACTATATTTTTTATAAATGATATATAATATAAATTATAATCATAGTAGTATATAATGCAAGTATTGTGCATGATTTAATGTTTAATAAAATGTCTATAATGTTAATAAAGAAACTTGTCCCAGGTTTTTGGCTGTTGTAGTCAGATTTTTGTCACTTTTTGACATGAAAATCTCAACCCTCTAATAAGGATAATTGCACTTATAAAAAAAAATTTCTTTTTCCTACTGTTGAAAGTTCCTCATAAATACATTATGAAAATGCAAAATAATTTCTAAACTTTACACGATCATGATAAAATAACTAGTTTCTGACAAAGAACTCTTTATTTTATTATATTAGCCACCATAAAAACAATTTATACGCAATTTTAAAGATATTCATCATTCTATTTTTAAATTCTAATACTTTATTTAATTATGTAAAAAAATATTAAATCAAAATTATAATTAATTTAACTCGAATTTAAAAAGGCTATTGAGTGTATTTTTTAGATTTAAATAAAAGTTTTTTATAAAAGTATATTCAGCAAAACTTTAACAAGATTAATATCATTGATCATACCGAATTTATAAAGATATGTAAAAAACCAAGCAAACTAAGAAAACTCTAATAAATTCATATTAGAAATGTAAATTAGTGATTGGCGCCTAAAAAAATGTTTCTTATTATTTGTTAAGTGGTTCGGTATTTTTTTAATGAAGTGATTAAAAAAATTTAAATAATTTTGAAATGTAAATACTATGAGTATTGAAGCTTAACATTTTGTCAGAAGTAAATTATAACAGGGTCCCTACATTCATAATATTCAACTAATCTGAGATAAATGAATTTTGATTTCAATTGTTAGTAAATAAAACCATTAAGTGATGAATTAAAGTTGTTTGGGATGACAAACCTAAATTTTTGTTTACATAACTCAACATAAGATTTTTTGCTGCATTTAAAATATTAAAAGTCTCTCACTTCATACTTTTTTAAAATGTTGCCTTTAAATATTATTGAGTTACCTCATAAAACAACTTAAGAGTACTGAAAATTTTACAAGTTATACAATAATTAATGAAAAGTAATATCATAAAAAAAGTAATAAAGGACAATAAAAGTTTACTAAATTTTATGCAACTGGGGGACGGTCCCTCAGGTAAAAATATTATGCTTAAAATTCTCAATTAATTCTTAAATTTAATGAATAAAAGGGAAACGGAAATTTTGTGGTGATGAAGGTTTGGGATTCTTGACTGGTCTTGGGACCCACATGATATCAGACTGATCTATAAATAGAATATCGCGAGAAAGCCAGTGACGAAGAAGACGATGGCGCTTCACCAACAATGAAATTAACAGGAAAAATAAAATTTTTTATCGCTTTCAGGGAAAAATTTTTGAGAATGTTTAGTTGGTGCCTGTAATCAGCAAAAATCCTAGAGATCTTTCGGTTTGATTTCAGAGGACGGAAAATGAAGCCTGAAATTGAGAGTCTTGCAAAATGCAGTAGAGTTGCACATGAGAGGGCAAAAATCCTTCCCACTGAATCCAGCAGCTCAGTATACACACATCCAGACCCACAAGTATTTCATCAAACATGTAAACCGAGAGAAGTTTTTAAACGCTACAGACCTATGGTACGCCGAGTTAGATTGGGTTTGAATTAATTGTGAAAAGATTTAACAGAACAATGTGAAAAATTTCTTTTTGCGTAATTCGTGACGAAAACCAGCATGGTAAAGAAAAAATATTTCATTTTGGAACAGGAAAAATTAAGAACTTTTTAAAAACACCCAATGAAAAAAGCACCTTTAAGGGCTTTTAAAAAACGAAAGAAAGTACCTTTAAGCACTTTTAAAAAACGCTATGCACCCTGTTAATTGTTTCTTCTTCCAGTTTGATACTTAGTTATTATCAATTGATGTGCAGTTAATTTGGCAAGTTTCGCTTATAAATTCAATATTAATGGAAAAAAATTTCAAATAAACGAGAGAAAAAAGCATTTTTTCCTATTGCATCACATTTTATAAAATACAAAATATGATTAATTATTTCACTTTTTTCATATGGAACTAAATTAATTTCTCCTAGTTTTGCGAAAAAGCTATGATGGAATTACATTTTATTTATTTGCATGGAAAATCAGGAAGTTCACTGAAAAAACACATGTTATAGATTATTTTTAAAAAAATTATTCTAATTATTTGCCAGTACTAAACGATATATAGCTTAATATACATTTGAAATATGAATTATACTTCAATTAAACATAAAGAAAATGCTTACTTTGAACTGCCTGTTATGTTAGGAAGTTGTGATGTTCTTATTGGAGATTTATCTCCATCACTCTCATCATCTGAAACATCACTGTTTGAACGAGAAAGACTATGCCGATAATAAGATTTAATAGGAGGAGGTGGCAACAAAGGAGATTGAGATTTATCATCAGTTCTTGATCTAGAAGTTGATCTAGATCGTGTTTTAGTACGCCTTGATTGCAGTCGAGAACGAGATCGTGATCTTGAAGAGCATGTTCGAGATCTATAAATAACAAGAAAGTGGGATCACTTAATTTAACTAATTATTTAAGAACAATTAATGATTTGATTTTAATTTAAAAGCCAGAAGAGCTATGAGAAAATTAAGATATAGTATAGTTCTATATTTTAGTTTTAATGATGCTTACTAATTAACAAAATAAATGAAGGAAATATATTTCTCTTTGTTTCAAACTCAATATATATATATATTTCAACTTTGAGATACTGTATCCATTTTTTTTTACTTAGCAAAATAACATTATTATTTGATGAAATTTTATTTAATTATTTCAATTTTATTTAATTTATTTAAGTATTTCAAAAAAATAAAATTTAATGCTTCTAACTTAAACCGTCATATAACAGTAATGATAAAATAAAATACTAAATAATAAAAAGTAATTTTTTTCTTAGGATAATTATTCTTTATTTTGAAATATCGCATTTACCATCGTAAAGGAATGCGTCCTTTGCATTTTCCGATTAAATTTTTTTTTTTTTATAATTATTCTTTGTGTTTATATATATATATATATAAGCACACCGGACAAAAAATTAGTCACCCTTGGAGAAATCATGAAATACATCATTTAATAGAAAGTAACACCACCTTTGGATTCGATAACAGCCTGGAATTAATTAGGAAGTGAGTCCACACGGTTTTGGAGGTACGTCAAATCCATTTTAATCCACTCGCTGAGGATTTGATCGTGCTAATCCACCAAATTGCGAGGATGCTGATTTCGGCGTTTTACACGTTACTCCAACATGTCCCACAAATTTTTAGTGGAGTTGAAGTCAGGTGATTTTGCAGGCCAGTCGAGAGGTAATTGAGTGTCTGAGTGTTCATAAAACCAGTGATATACTCTTCCAGCCAGATGAACTTTGTTGTTGTCATTTTGAAAAATAGGGGTATCGACAACACATTCTTTATGAAGATGTTGACTGAAAGGCAATATCTAATCATCCAGAATGTTAAAATAGACATGTTGATTCATGTTAGTGACCACCTCAGTGAGGGGGCTCAATCCATAATAAGAAAAACACCTCCAATACATGACACACCCATCTTTGGCTTGAACCTGACCTAGCACACAGTCAGGATGAAATGTTTGATCTGTTTTTTGTTGTACTCTACGACGTGCGTCTTTTGAATAAAGGCAAAAACGTGATTCCTCAGACCATATTACATTTCACCAGTTAGCAACTGTTCACGTTCTGTGACTTCTAAGCCCACTGAAGTCAAGCAGCTTCATGTGCCTGTGTGAGCAATGGCCTCTTACGAGATATTCGACTCCAAATGTTCATTGCATGCAATTTTAGCTACTTGCCTTGGATCACGTTGAAGTAGTGTGCACGCAATTGAGCACGTCACTTGACCACTGCATCATCTAAAGAAATCCAACGATACATCGGTGCTTGCGAACTAGGGTGACTAATTTTTTGTCCGGTGAGCTTATATCTATATATCAAGGTTTCCACTCTTTTAACAAAGCAAAAACTAAGGACTTTTGTGAAAAAATTAAGGACCTTAAAAATAGTATGATTATTTATCATCGAATATACATATGCCATCAGTGACAGTGTCAGTTATTTACCTTTCTTATAAAAGAAAAATCAATAAAAAAATAAACAATTTTATTATAATGTAAGTAGCGATATAATTGTATTGACAAGGTTCGAAAAAGTAGGACAAAGTAACTTTTTCCCAATCGGGTTGGGTTTCTTTTAAAAATATTTTTAGATTCTTAAAAGTTAACGACATCTATGAAACTATTCTGTATTCCATTTTTAATGATTTCATTGAAATTGAATTGTAAAATTAAAAGACAGAAATTAAGATTCACAATTTTTTTCATGTATTAAAAAAAAGAGTAAATAAAGAAATGTTGAGAAAACATTGAAAAATTTATTAGAACCAGTTCTTGTATTTCACTGCATCACATATTCAGTTGTGGGCAATCTTGCTAAATATTCAGTTATGAAAAAAAAATTCTTTCTTTTCTATTATTAGAATGTTACATTTATAAGGTATATATTAAAAGCTTTAATACTAAAAAGTTTAATTAGAGTTAGGCATGAAAGTTTTCCTAACTATGTCATGTTAAATTAAGTCCTATTTCAAATAAATACAGGCCTTACTAATATCTAAGCACCTAAAATCATTCCACTATTTTTCCATAAGGCTTAATTTAATATTTTTTTTAAAATAAATACATTGCAATAAATATTATGAAATTTTTTTTTAGAATAAAAATACAATTATGCTTGAGAAGATTTATAATTTTTAGACCAATATGTTTTTATTAGTTCTCGGTGGAATATATAAATAAAAGGGTTTAAAATGATTTTTCAAAGTTAAGACATCCCCATGGAAAGAAAATTGGTAAGGTTTCTTAATTTACTTTTATAAATTTTAATTAGCTTTTATGTTTTATCTATTTTATTTGGCTTTATATATAATTATTTCCAGCGAAAACTATATTAATGAAAGGACTCACTTTCCTACTCTTGCCTGAAGCCCCCCTAACACACATTCCTTCTAGTTTCTCTAAAATGCTCTACTGTCGAAGCATGATCATATTCTAGGTAATAAAAGAATGACTTTTTATTTCAAATATTTTTGTAAGACTGAAAAATTGTTCCTATCAACTATAGTGATGCAAGAAAATTAAGCACTTTTAAAAGCCTTGTACCAAAATTAAGTACTTTTAAGGGTCTTTATTTTCCAAAATAAAAATTAAACAGGTTTTAAGGACTGTGGGAACCCTGTATATATATATATATATATATATATATATATATATATATATATAGCATAAGAAATAAATACAAAAAAACACGAAGAAAATTAAGAAAAACAATAAGTTTCATTTATTGCGCATAAGCTGCAAGTAAATAGAACTCATTAAATAAGTTCAAAAAGAAGATAAAACAAAGAAAAATTACAGACAAATGAAAAAGGGGAAAAAAGAAAATTATTTTTAAAAAAAAAGAGAAAAAAAATCATTTTTTTTTTTGTAATTTTTGTAAAAAATTTTTTAGTGCTTTTCACACTATTGCATTGATATATTTTGCTTTGGCTATATTAATACAATATTAGAAAGCACTCTTTTTTGCAGATATAATCGTGTGGGCTGATGAAAAGATTATATCCTTGTTTGTTTCTTTCTGGATTTTTTTAAAAAAATTATATATATATTTTTTTAAATAATTTTCTTTTTTCATTTGTCTCTAATTTTCCTTTGTTTTAAGGTCCTTAATTTTTTCACAAAAGTCCTTAGTTTTTGCTTTGTTAAAAGAGTGGGAACCTTTATATATATATATATATATATATATATATATAAAATATATATATATAAATGCATGCATGTAGATTCATGGGCACTATAAATACTCTTATTTGTCCCTGCTATAATTTATATAAAAAAATCCTAATATACATATAAAATAGTAAAAAAATAGGTGAATGTGAAAATAAAGTTTTATTCAATCAGCTCAAAAATTGTATAAAACTATGTTACCGTGATCTAGAACTAGAACTGTGTCTCCTGTATTTTCTCTTTTTATCTCTGGAACTAGATTTTCTAGGAGATCGTGATCTTGATCTGCTAGATGATGATGGGGACCTATGTCTGGATCTCCCATGAGTGCGCTTATTACTTTTAGTTTCTTTCCGTTTCGAATGACAAGATGATCTTGATGAGTCAGAACGAGGACTGCTCTTAGAGGACTTAGACTGCTTTTTATCATTGTTCTTTGAAGGTAATTGAGGACCGATTACAGAGCCTCCACTTTCTTTAGATCTAAAAAATCAGAAAACTGTAGCTTAAAAAACATTATATTTTAATTAGTTTTGAAAAGTATAGTTATGCAACCAAATATAATTTCTTCAATTTAAAAAGAGGATTTTTATTTAAATTGTTTTTTTTTTATTTTAATTTAAAGTTAATGCTTATATGTACACAATTAAGCAAGGAAATAATTTTGTATAAAACAAATGAAAAAGGAGTGAAAGTATTCTTGGATATATAAATAACAAAACTAAGGGAATACCAAATTTATGCTATTTAGTAATTGCAAAGCTGTTTTACAGTAAAAATGAAGAACATTTTTTGTTGTAATGTTGAACTGCAACATTCGATAGATATTTAACTACATTAATTTTTCTAAGAGATAAAACAAGTTTCATTAGTTAAAAATCACTTAAGCCGTTTTAGCCATACACAAGAAAACAAGTATTACATGTAAAATAAGCTTTAAAGTATACGATGAACATTTAATTACTTGAAAACAAACTAAAGAAAAGAGAAAACCGAAACTTCTGAAAAGCATTTAATTGCAAGACAATAAATATGTAACTAATAAATACACAGCTTTTGACAATTCAAATTCAATCTAGTTTTATTCAGCAAAATTCAACCTCCATGGAATTTAAAACCCTGGTCTCGAAAGGGACCAAAGAAAAAATTTTGACATTTTTTGGAATAATATACATATACCAGAGTATTTTCGTAAAAAGCAAACAAAAAAGGTATAATTTGTTCTACTTAAGTATAATAAAGGCATATTTTATCACAAAAGAATAATAAAATATATTATAAAACTGTAGTTCAAAAGAGAAAGTTAAAACAGCTTCCAGCATGATTATATCAATTGAGTATAGAACTCATGATTGTTGAATGTAGAGAAAATATTTATAGCACTGGTGCATCATAAAAAATATTTGTAGTATTTATTTAAAATTCCTATATACTAATATTTGATCAAAATTTGTTATAGAGTTTCAGACTTTCTTAATCAAATGATCTTAATAAAATTATTTTTATAAATTAAAACATTGATAAATATTTGCAAGCATATATAATGAAAATATATTTTTAAAATATGTTTTGAATGAATATCTACTATGGTTAATAGTTTATAACACAGATCATTTGAATTTATTCCTTTTAATTGCCATGAAAACAACTACAGTATTTTTATTTTTAAGTTTGAAGAAAATAATTAAAAGTTTTTTTAAAAGAAAATAATTTATAAAAATTTTCTTCTTATTCTTCTTTTTTCTTCTTATTTTTAGACAACATATTGCTAGTATTGCAATTTTTATATAAAAAATAAGATGTAGCACAACTGAAAATAAATTATTTATTGAAAATTTTGTTAAAATTTTTTTTTTAATACAGTTAAAAAAAGGCTAAGAGAAAGCTAAGAATTTTTAACCGAGTTCCAAAGACGAATGCTCACTGCATACCGCTGACCAGGATCGAAGTGTTAAAATGCTATTATATGGCTAACAACTGGTAGATTATGAGGGGAAAAAATATTCAATAACAATAGCACTGCCTGTAAAATTAAATCTGCAATTGCTATTTTTTTCTTAAATCATTTAAAACTAAATCTCATCTCTCATAGTAAATACTTTGCATTTAGACTTAAATGCGAGGAAAATTCAACAACTAATAGATGTAAAAAAAAAATATATATATATATATACAGCAATGATGTATACATATATTACAGAGATTACGTCATAACCAATATAAATGATGTTTGATGGTGTCATAAACATAATCCCATGTAAAACAATTTACTTTGTCTTTCCAGATTTGGAATTGGAAGCATGATTTTTATTTCCGGATTTCTGCTCTCCATCTGATACTTCACCACCAAAACTTGTAATAAACATTATTTTTCCAGCTTCTGGTGGTGACCGTGAACGAGACTTGGAAGTAGAATGCCTAGAAAAATTACAAAACAATCACTTATGATCCAGCTAAATTTAAACAGCAGTAAAGATTAAAAATAACCAACATACCAGCTGAGATAACTTCATAACTATTATACACAATTATGTGTTTTAATTATTAAGTAGTTTTAACATCATGCTACTTCATTTAAAATAAATGTTGGCATAAAATTGTTATATAGGCTAAAAAAAATTAAGGATAGGGGATATCTACATTTTTAATGACTACCATTAATTAATATTTTTATAAACCTTGTCAAAAATGAAGTTTAAAAAAATGTACAATAAGGGTCACAAAATGATATCGATGGAAAAAAGAAACTAACAAATTCCTACTGAAGAAGTAGGGACTAAAAAGATCAAAATCTGTAAGATAGAAGGAGGAATCATAGAGAGGGGATTATTAAAAACAACACGTTTAATAAGGCAATTTAACAGGTTTTAATCTTTTCATCTCTCCTTCCATGATTCAAGTGATTTAATAACATTTTTGTTTAATCCTTGCTTTAATAATAATTAGTGACTTCAGACACTTATTTTAATTTTAGCGAGGATTCTATAGATACACTTTAAAGGCCGTAATTATAGAATATCTTGAAATAAGTAAAATTTCCTAAAGAAAACTGTTGAAATAAGACCATGAAAAAAAAATTTCAAACACAGGAATTTGCTAGAATAGTTAAATATTATGGCCATTTCTCTCAATTAAGTATAATAATTAATTAAACGAACAAAATTGCATTTCAATTTAGATACTGAAAGTAATACTGTGCTCTACATAATTATTAAACCCTCAAGAAATATTGATTTTTAATTGACTGAACAAAAAAGGAAACACTGAACCATTATTGAAAGCAGAAGTTGAATATTTTCGTCCACTATCTCAAATTTTAATAAATTTGATTCACATTTAAACTAAAATAGTAAACTTTTAATGTAAATTAAATTTAAAAAATTAAAATGGAAGAAAATGTCAAATGTAACATCACAAATTTTCTTTAAGTAGTTTGAAGGGTTGTGATTGGGAAAGATTAAAATCAAAACTTCAGTAGTTTTTAAAATTATAAAAAATATGAGTTAAAAAAATACTATGTCAAAATATATGATATCAAATTTAAAGATTAATTTAAAATTTATTATTTCAGTACATTTTTGAAAATAGCTTAGAATGCATGAAACTTTAAACATTAATAAATTTAAAAAAATCATTACCTCATTGGGGCATAAGTTGGACTTTCTCGAGCCGCATAGCTGAAACAAAAATTAAAAATAAAAATTAATGCAAAAACTATTAAGCAAATTTAATTTCAAGTCATGCTCCACATTAATTAAAGCATTATTATAGGAGCCTGAAAGCATTATTATAGGAGCCTGAGTTGAGTTAATGATGAATTGCCTCCTTCATCCAAAACTTATTTTATGTTAAAGTTTAATATGATAAATTACATTTCAAATTTTTGGAAAGAGGAAGACAATGCACATCAAAATGAATTTAATTTGAAGGGGGGGGGGGATAAACCAGTAAAATATATATATCACAATAAATACAACTAGGACAAAAAGAAAAAAGAGAAAAACAAACAAAATCAATAAGTTTTATTTACTGCACATAGCTGCAAGTATATAGATCTCATCAAATTAGTTCAAACAAGAAAGCAGGGAAAAATTACAGAATAATGGAATACTTTTCTTCTTCTCTTTGTTTATTATTCTGTAATGTTTCCATGTTTTCTCTACATTTTGAAGTTACATTTACATTTTTTTCTCACTTACATTTACATCTCTACCTTTTTGTTGTTGTATCGCTATAAAAAACGATAAACCCTGCGTTAATTACGCATTTCAATTTGCAATGGAACCCTCCCGTGGATTGCCATTATAATGGATTAGAATAATTCGCTTCCCACACGGTTTGTAAGAAGAGCGCTTTTCCTTCTCATGCCTGGTTGACAGCAAGTCTGGATCCCAAAACACTGTGGGAGAAAAGGAGCGTCTGCAACCCTGTTCCGTAATTGAAGTGGAAGAAAAAGGACTAGTACTATGAAAACCCCGCTCTCGTTGCAATCTATGAAAAAACTGAGCTTTTCTGCCAGCTATCTTTCACAAATAGGTAGCACGTGTTTGCTCAGATAGTGCAGAGTGGTAAGCCTAACCGGTCGCTAACACATTATAGTGAGCTTTTCTTTTCCGCAGAATTTTTAAAACTGAAATGTTGAAGCTGTCCCTCGGTAAAGTTTACAAGAAGTTGAACTAAATTTATTCTAATAGACCTTTTTTTATGAAACATTGTTTTCTTTGTGAAACTTTTTTTTCTGTATGACCCAGTCGAAAATGTTCTCATAATGAAGATAACTTGTATTACTAGTGCTGTTAAATGTTTGCTTTTATTAAATTCAAGTTGAAATTTAATTACAGACAATCAATTTTATGGATATTTAAATTTGGATACAATTTTAAGCCCAAAATTATACAATAGCAAAATTGTTTTTGAACGTGTGGAAAAAATTTTAAAAATAGAAATTTAGCAGTCATAAATTATTTGTATGTGTAGTGACAATTTTTGAAAATATTTTCCTATTTTACTATATTTTTTAATAACAAAAAGGATAAAGGATTTTAATTTAAATCTTTTAAAAAATCAAATTATATTGTAATTTATTATAATCTGGGAGTTCAATGAACAAAAAATCAGTTAATAAAATCTTAAAATCTAATTTGTTTTTTCACCTTATTTTTAAAACTTAGTATTCAATTATAAAATATGTGAAATGAACAGAACAAAAATTGTTAAAATTTTTGATATAGCTAGAAAACATTATTAAAGTGAAAATACTGACAGTTACTTACAAAACATTATAATTTACTTATGACTTAGAATAAAAAATAAAAAAGATATTAAATTAAAGTATTCATTAAACTTCATGAAACAGAACAGATACCTTGGAGGACTAGTGATTTTTCTTCCAGCTAACTTTTTCTCCCTTAAAGCTCTTCTTTCACGTCTGGATTTTCTACCCTACATTATTTATCAAAGAAATGTTTATTCTCATAATCCTATATGCTATGTTACTTAACAATTAAAAATAAAACAGCAGAATTTTATACATTCTAATACTGTTGCTTTCTTTCACAAATCATTTTTTGAGTGACATTTTTACAAAGTAGATTAATTAGATAAATAGGTTAGTATTCTTTTAAAAACATAGGTATTTTAACCATGTAGAAATGTTGAAAAAACGGCAAAACTATGTGAATTTACAACTAAATTGTGGCATATCGAAAAAAATTTGCTAGTGATCATGTCATGAGATTAGCGAGGCCATAATAACAAATTGAAATAACGAGATCTTAAAAGCCATGCGGAATTTCAAAGAATAACTGATGAAGAAAGAGAAAAAAAAAACAACAACAAAAACAGCAGGAGACCATGTATGCTTACGATGGAATTACACATTTTTTAAAAACTAATTTTGAACCTGTAACCTCAACTTCTCTATTAATTCAAGTAAAATATCTAATAATAAAATCTTGATTAATAATAAAAAAAGAAAAAAATTAATTCATTGAATTTCTAGGATTTTGTTTAAATAACCAGCTGAAATTGATAGAATCAATTTTTATGAATCATTTATTTTCAAGTTACGAAAACACTTAATAGAGTTCAAAATAAAATACTGCAAACTTTCTATTTTTTTTAAATAACTAATTAAGAATTAAGAAATTTTCTCATTATCCTTTAATTTTCTTTTTCAATCTTTAAATAATTCACAAATTAAACAATTCAAGCTTATACATTATTCAAAAAAAAAAAAAAAAAAAATTCCCCATGAAATCTTCATAGACCATATAGTCATTGCCTTTGAGATTGAGGAGTTGAATTTAAGAATATTTTAAAAATATTCTTAATAGCACATAAATGGAATTACATAAGTTTCTTTGATAAGCTTTCTCTACGTGCTGATTTAAAGATGTTAATGCATATTAGGTTAAACTCAATTTACTAAAATGTAATTACATTCAAATTTTGGATTTAAAGATTGTTTCACAGTTTGCAAAATAAATAAATTAAAAATTCATAAAAAACATAAAAAAACGTATGAGTTTTCGTATGAAAAGAATTTATTATATTATCTTGTTTAACCCTTTAACGCAAATGGGACACCAGTGTCCCTTTTATTGAAATTTTTCTGGCACTCTAATTACAAGTAAAAATATATTTTGGTATTTTTAAATTATAAAAAACAGTCTAATAGATGCTAAAAATTATGTTAGATTATCCAAATTACATTTGTACTAAAATATAAAAAATTTAGTTTAAAAACAACTTCTTCTCATTCATATTTAAAAATTTATCAACAATCGATTTTGTAAATAATCATATAATATAATTGCATAACAGTTTCTCTTAGATCGAAATAACTGCAAATTTGAAAAATTATTGTTTGGAAGTGAGCCATGTTTGGAAGATTTTACCTTTGATGCAGAAAAATACACTGGTGTTTCAAACTCTATTTCATAACCATAAATTATTAAAATCCTAAATAAAATATATTTCGCTTATTTTGACCTAAATTAATACAACATAATGAAAAAAGTAGGAATGGATACAATTAATACCTAAATTAATACAAGATACTAAAAATTTTGCTTCAAAGGGTTAAATGAAGTAACAAAATGCAAAGTGTTAACAATAGTTTTTCCAGAATTGATATTGTGTTCTGAATTTTTCATACCCACCAAATAAAAAACTAATGCCTTTTCTTTGGGTAGAACAAAGTGATATAATCACAAAGCTATTAAAAACAAAACTTGAAGTAGAGCTTACTCCAAAATGCAATTTAACTCATAACATTATATTTCTCTAATGTGTTCAGAAATGTAACATTGCACATATTTGTAAAAAATGACCATCACAGCTTACCACTCATTCTTTCAACTCAACAAGGTTTTAAATTTTTTCTTTCAAATTTTCTCATTCGACTAGCCTCAATATAATTGTTCATGTTGCTATAAAATAATCTCCCTGAATAGCTATATTGAAACAGTTTGCAAATAACCATTGAAAATTTTGTCTAACAAAATAGTAAATTTTAAATGTGTAATAAAATTAGGCACAGTTCATAAATTTAAAACAAATTCCACATTTTAAGATCATATGTCTTTAAGAACTAAAAAAGATTCTTCTTCCTATGAAGGGAATTTCAAATGTTGAGAAACTTGCTTAATATCAAAATAAATAAATAAATTAAATTAAAACAAAAATAAATAAATTCAATACTATAAGACTGAATCTCACAAAGAAACTTCAACAAGTCCAGATAAAGACTTCATTAAAGACTATCTATTAAGTAATGTCTTAATTGTTGATAAAAAATCCTGTCTTTAATTGATTTTTTTTTTTTTTTTTTTTTTTTTTTTAAAACACAAAACCATAATCACTAATGATTTTCCTTCTCTATATTTTTAAGACTAATTCTATCACAACTTATTACAGATCTAATTTTTTTTTGTAGATTACTTAACACTCATTGAAATGAAGACAAAACTTCACTTTCTTTGTTATTTGTTGCTAAAAATAAATTTGTGCGATTAAACAACTTTATGAAAATGCTCAATAAAGAAGCAAGAGAAAACAAATTGGTTACATGGGTGGAAGATATTAAAATGTTTATTAAAGCAATTAAAATAACAATTCTCTAAATTTAATTATATTATGTGTATGGTAAATCAGTACTAGACTATAAATTTTCCTTAAAAATACAGAATAAAACAATAAAATATATAATTTTGTTTAGTTGATTTAAACATAAATTATTTAAACCTATAGAAAGGATGTTTCCAATTTTTTTTTTTTTTTTTTTTTTTAAGAAAAAAAAAACTCTTTATTTTTACTTTAATAATTTCAAAATAGAAACTTAGTAATGCTTTTTTATTATAAAAACTAGTCTAAAATGAAACTTCATATAATTTATATATAATATGAGCACTACTACACTTATTAATTACCATTTTAAAGTTCTATGTTTGCTCTATGTAACAAGTTCCATTACCTTCAACTACAATCGTTCCTTATATGGTTGAAATTGAAAGTAAAAACAAATGCTTGATGATTAATTTAACAAAACATATAGAGTATTATAATAAATATTTAATAATCATAACATATGATATTTTTATTTTAATATACAGAGAAATTTAAAAAAAAAAAGGTTTGAATTTTAAAAAAATTCTGAATTAATAAGGATGCATTTTATAAAACCTAATTAAAAAACAGCAGATACATATTTATTTCTGAAAACAAAAATTTTGCATTAGTTTTCAAACATATTTTGATAACAGCAATGAAGAAAATGAGGTAACTCCAATAAAATTAATAATTTTTATATTGGACATTAAATTAAGCCTAAACTGTTAAGTTTTATATACATACAAATGTTTGTCTTTTACAAGTTTTTCTATTTGTAAACAATAAATATATTTAAAATTTTTATTTATTACTCATTATATTAGGATATGAAGGTTATTTTTCAATAATAAAAAAAAAAAAAACTTGAACTGTAACAATCATTAGTATTCAGTAAGCATAAATAAGACTCAAGAGCGCATATTTAATTTTCAAAGAAATTAGTACAGATTTCGGGGTTATATAAAGTATATCATTTAAAATTTTTTACATTATCTTAATAAAAGCTGTTATTGATATTATTATTATTATTTTTTTAAAATTACAATTACCTAAATTTGGTAAACCTTTCAATGGATCAATCAAGGAAATAAAAAAGCAAATAATACAAAAAACAGAGGCAGAAATTAAGAAAATTTAATCAATGGACCTAGGGCCAGTGACTAAAAGATATTACAGGGTGGCCACTCAAATCAGATTTCAAATTTCCCTGATTTTTCCAGTAAAAATCTTAAAATTTCCAGGTCAGCGTGCAAATTTTTTAATCATTAATTGTAGGTGGGTACAAAAAAAGTTTCAATATTATGAAGTATTTTATTTAAAATGTTATTCTCAATATATCATATTGAATAGATGTGGAGAAAATAATACGTTTAGTATTGTAGAATATGTTGTTTTTAATGAATAATTTTTAAAAAAAATAGTAAAGTAGTTTTTCCACAAAATGTACGAAATAGCAAATACAGAGTGACCCTTGGATAAGTAGTGTTTAAAATATTTTCATTAAGTAAAAGAAAATAATCCCATGTGATTATACATCAATAAATTTTTATATTTATTTACATTTCAATATAGAGCCATTTTATACTGTATTTAATCCAAACATTGCTCTTTATAAAATACATTGATATAATTTTCTTTAAACCAATATCCAAAGTCAAATGTTTAAATAATGTTGTTTGTTCTGAATTAGCATTATTATTTTAAGAGATATCCAGTATTCGTAAAGGCAAAATTGTCAAATTTCTTGTTGTACATTCTATAGAAAAACATATTTTTTCTTATTAGAATATTTAAAGAATTTCAATCTAACCACATGGTTTCTTAGTTTAGATTAGTCAATTGTTTTTGTTTTTACAATTGGGTAATTCCATGGTGTCGGACATTTCTGGACATTTCTGGTCGGAAATTTATGTGGCATTCTGTATAACAGGGTTACAATGGAGCAAATTTTGATGCAAGCAAAGTATTGTTAAGTTAATGATATTTCAACTGTTTGGCAATACATTTCAGTCTAAAAAAAGGGGGTATAATGGATAAAATAATTTAAATTAAGAAAATTAGTAAATAATTTCAATTAGTGAAATTGAAAAAATATCACAGAAAAAATTTCCAGCTTTTCTTAAAAATTCCTTGATTTTTCCAAGTTTCTATCCAAATTTCCCTGATTTTTCCAGGTTTTTTCCAGTATAAAAAAAATTCCCTGATAATTCCAGGTTTTCCAGGTGGGTGGCCACCCTGTATTACTAGTCTATCCACATATTCACTACATGTTATTGCCACTATTGCAATTACATGTCACTATTGCTTTTTTTTTTCTTTGCTTAAAAATGAATTGAATGATTTTGAATTTTACGGAAAAATTAAAATTTGAAGAGAGTGTTATATTCACAGTTATGACTAAATATGTTATTTTGCGTCAAAAAACGACCATATTTTGTATCTCTTAGTCAAAAAACCTAAACGGCATATCCTCCCTTTACCTCGATATTAAGTCAGGAAAACAACTGATAATTGTTTTATGGTGGTCCGAGTCAAAATTTAATGGTCCCAGACTGACGAGCCACTGTTTATTTCAAGCCCTGCAACAATTACATCAATTTGTTAACTGCTTAAATCAATGTTGTTCTGTGTAAAGAAAAAAGGCCCTAGTTTATGAATACCTAATTAAGTATAAGCATAAGAAACAAATAAAATCTTAACAACAAAGTAGGAATACTAAATTAAAAAATAAGACATCCTAAAGCAAAAAGCACCATAACAACTTACTGAATACATAGCCTTTTCCTCTTCAATTTCCCTTGCCAATCGCAGCTGATCAGCTTCTTCTTTGTCCTGCAGTAGATATCTGTCGAAATTTCCCTTCATCATTACGATTTAAATACAACTTTATACAAAACATTGTTATTTTTTATATGACCAATACCCTCAAAAGTATTACGAGGCTACTGGTATTTAAAAAAAAAAGAAATTTTTGGGAAGAACACCATTGTCGATTCTATGTGATAGATTTATGCAAAAGAAGGTAGCCAGAACATCTAAAGAGAATGCCATAAGATCTCTTACGTTATAAAGTCATCGTCTACCATCCCGTATTTTGTTGAGTGTTCATTCATTTCTGCACTCTGAGCAGGAGTAAGCACGCTAACATCTATAGTAACATCTAAAAAAGAAATACATACCTCAATAATACATTTAAGTAAATTAAATATTTTAAAGCATGTTAAATGATACAATATAAACACATTAATCTTTGATTATATATAGAGCCCTATAAATTATGCGAAGATGAGGAAGATGCGGAAACCCGCATAATTCAGAATTATCCGCATAATTTACAATTTTTCGCGTAATCGCAGCATATCTGTATAATTTTTATTTTTCAGCAAAATGTATTCGTTTACCAGATAAATTTCTCCTTAAGGGCTTTTTTTCAATTGAAATATATCTTCTTTTTCAATTCCAAGAATCTTTTTGGTCAGGTGGTCAGATCTTTCCAAGAATCTTCCCCCCCCTCACATAGCTTCTTAACAGTCGCCATCATCTTCAATAGGAAGCTGGTTGAACAGCTTTCGCGGTGTATAGAGGATAGAGGTCTCCTCTATGGTATAGACCACAGAGCTAGAAAGTTGGGGAAGAATGACCCCCCCCCAAACTCCAGTCCCACCTCTTTTCTTTGTAGTTCCTGGAACTCCACAAGATATTGTTTGAGGGCCATGCATTCCACTCTATTCATTCTTCGAGTATCTGCTCGGTGCATGTGAGTATTTTCATTTATTGATTTGAAATTAGTTTAACTCATTTCCACACAAATAGTCACTGTAAATATGTCTCTATCTAAAATTTTAAAAAATGCCATCCATATTTCTGCACAGGATAGATGTAAGCATTATCAGAGTATTTTTCACGCTTCTGGTGGAATAATGTTCTGCACCACGTGTAATATTGCCGTGGATCACACAAGAAAGTGTGTCAATAAGCATTTGAATAGTAATCGTCACATAACAAATAAAAGAAAAAATGAACAAGAGGACAGCGAAATGCAGAAAAAAAACAAGCAACCGTGTCATCAATGTTCAAGAGAAAAACCGAATGTGCTGAAATGCGCAATCTTTTAAACTTTGAAATTGTTGACGCATTTACGAGTGCTAATATTTCGATTGAAAAACTGGATCACCCCAAAATGGGAGAATTTCTAACGAAAAATATTTCGGGTGCAGGTGCTTTACCTTGTGCTAATTCTCTTCACCAAAATTATTTACCAAAAGTATTTGAAGTAAAGAAGAATGAATTGAAAGAAATTCTTCGTATTACTGATTCACTCTGCATCGGCTTCGATGAAGGCAGTGATGATAAAGACAATTATGTTTTACATATTTCAGCTGTCCCGTAATTTACAGATACTGCAATGATGCATCCTTATCTTCCAGATAGCATTCATCTTGAAGCTGTACAATGGACTACAGTTTCTCAAGCCGTAGTGCAGTGCTTGACAAATATGGAGATTGATTTCAACAAAGTTTCAGCAATCTTAACAGATAATGCAACTTACATGACTCGGGTTTACAAGGCAGTGCTGCGTACTCTACTGCCCAATTCAGTGCACATGACCTGCAATGCTCACATTCTTAATTTAGCGTCTGATCAGTGGCGTGAACATTTTTCAGAGGTGGACAAATTCACAGGAAACTTTAAGAAATTGTCCTGCAAGAAAGCACCGCTATTTAAAGTTTTTAACAGATGACAATAAGAAAGCTGGCGATGTATTCAAGAATATTCCAGGAATGAGTGGTCAAGATATAAAACTCGAGTATGCTGCTTACAAAGAATATGTAAAAGAATGTTCAAACCAGGACTTAATTAGATTCGGGAATTCAGAGGTAGTCTCAGAGAGATTTCCAGAACTTACAAAAAAAGCAAGACAAGTGCTCTCAGTGCTTCCTAATTCAGTAGATTGTGAAAGAGCTGTATCCTGCTACAACCAAATTTTTACAAAACAAAGACAGACTTTGAAAGAAAAAGCAGCTTCTGGACTAACTTCTCTCCATTTTAATAAACTTTAATAATTGTTCTGATGTAGAAAATGTATGTGCAATACATAAGAAAGTAATTTAGTTGAAATCTTTACTGTATTCATTGAAATTTTTTTTATTAAGACAGGAAAGAAAGTTGAACTTTTTTAAGAGATTTTTTTTTTTCAGTTTCAGTTGTTTTCTGGGTCATTCGCAACCTGCATGCATAATTTTTAAAAGACACCGCATCCTTGCTGCATGATTTTTAAAAATCGCCGCATCCTAGCCGAATAATTTTAAAAAAATTTCCGCATAATTTATAGGGCCCTAATTATATATATATATATAAAAAACTTATTACTAAAAATGAGTACCACAAACTAAGAAAAAATAAATGAAAACATGAAAGTGACCTAAATTTTACATATAGCTACTACTTTACATATAGCTACTACTTATCTCCAAACTTTAATTTTTAAGAGTTTTTAAGAGTATTAGCATGTAACCTTTTCTTGCATTCAGTTATATTATGGTTTGAGCTGGTAGGGGCTAAGAAATGCTATATTATGGTTTGAGAGTTAGAATCTTGCATAAGTAATTTTCTTAGAATCCTAACACAGTCAATCATGCATGAAAAGCAATATTGAAAAAAAGGTGGTTCAGTGTAAACATGCATAATATTTTTTTCTAGGCATCTACTTCCATGAAGACAGTAAATAAAAGATTTACAATTAAAAGTAGGAATCACATAGCATAAATAGCATAGATGCAAGGTTACAACAAGTTGAATATTAATTAAAAGCTCTCAAGATTTTTTTTGGGTAGAATAACTGCAGAAATACTTTTTTCTTTGAAATAATGACTAGTTGAGATCAATCCTTAACATGACACTGAAATTTCAATTTCAAATATCAACATTCAATCAGTATGAAAAGCATTAACGATTTAATTTGGGAACTCAAGGAATGTAAGAATATATTACAGTAGAGAACCATTTATCTTCTGGTACCCAGACAACCGTGGGAAATTTTGCTCGGTTTTCCCGCCATTTTAAACTAGAACGATTATGAAAAAAAACGCAGAAATTGGACTCACCCTTGAAGTTGAGTAGAGGAAAATATGATGAAGGGGAGAATTCCCCCCCCCCCCCCGTTCACCCAGAGAAACGTCATTTCTTCCGTGACCTTGAAAACCTTTAGATCGAGAGGAGGCAGAGAAGGGATGAATGTTTTATTTTCTCCTTTAGGCCGTCAATCAAACTCAAAGAAGTAGCATGTTGATTTAGTTTTTATTTTGATTTACGAGGGGGTGGGGAAAACGCATTGCACATGTATATCAGTGAAAAGAAGATGAAAGAGAAAAATATATTTATCTATTTGACATCGATCAGTAAAAATAAAATATATTTCTTTTGATAAATTTTGATTCTTTAGAAGTGCGGTATCATTTGCAAGTTTTTCTTGATATGGAATCACACCTGCTTTCGTTAAAAATCATGTTTTTATAAATAAAATAAAAAAAGGAGAATTGTTTATTACTTTAAGCATACGATTATTTTATGAAGCAGATTGCAATTTTGTTTTTCTGATTCCAATATGTTTGATTTAATTTTTCTTTTAACAATAAATTTTGCACTCAATAAATTAATTCTTTTTATTTATATAAATTTTATTGTTTTTTTTTTTCCTCTTCTTTTTTCAATTCCGTTGTTCTTGCCTCGTTCCGGGTTTTAATATTTATGTTAGTACTATCGTTTTGGTTCCATAATTTTCGTTGTTTTTATTTAGATTAATAAGTTTTCCTTTTATTTTATCGTTTCCCCCCCCTGTATAATTAGGTCTAAAATATATTGCGTTATTTAATCATTGGTTTTGCTTATATGAGTTAATTTAGGAAATGTAATTACTTTCAAAAAATAAATATTAGAATTTTGTATTTTTTAAACTTGTTTTTCTTGTCTAAACTTTTCAATTTTTTTTTTTATTCTTTTAAATGTTATTTTTCTACCATTTTTTTTTCCTTCTTAAATTTAAGAGTGCTTTTCTTTTTTCTCTTACTCTAAAATGTGTTACACTTTTTCCTTGGATTTTGGGTTCGATAAAACATTGATTAGCAGCACTTTTTGGTCGATCCAGAAAACAGGGAAATTCAGACATCCGGGAAAATGATGGTCCCGAGCATCCTGGATAATTGGTTCTCTACTTTATTTAGAAATAAACCTTTGTTAATATTTGATCACGGCTTTGTTAAATATCAATGCCTCAAAACTAACATTTAAAACGTATAATTTATAATAAATAAACACATTAATTCCTGAATGTGCCCTTAACTTGCAAATAAAAAGCATGACATCAAAAGAAGAAACTATATTGAGCAGAATTAATAGATACACATTTTGATAAGTGTGAGAAACAGCAACTTACAAACACTATAAATCTTATATAAACAAAAAAAGTTTAATAAAGTTGGAAAATTGTCCAGAAATAATCGCATCAATATGAAAATAACAAAGAATAATAATTAGAAAAGAGTTAGTAAAAAAAACTACTCATACAAAAGCACTAAGTATAAATTTAAAAAAAATTATGATCAACATCATTAAATGCTAGACAAAATATAGAAACAAAATTTTATTTTAACATACCAAGATCAAGATCACTTAAATCATCTTCCTTTTCCTCTTCATTTTCCTCATCATCTTCCTCCATATCTTTCATGATTGAGGATCTGGTGGGAGATCCAGTACTATCCTCATAAACGTAGCCAATAGCTACTTTCTTATCAAGAAGCCTGAAATTTAAAAAACAAAAACAATAAACTTTGTATTTTTTATATTAACAATTGAAGTTTAAAAATTATAACTTTAATTACTTTTTTTTTTCTTCTTCCGGACCTGGTTTAAATATTCCAAATCTTTCCTCAAGATATATTTGATGAAGAAATTTATCCTCACCCACTAAGAGAAAATTAATTATGGACCATTAAGGTTACTCAATAAAATATAATAAGCATATTTATTATCACAAATTAAAGCCATTTACTGAAATGAATATAAAAAAAAATTTCTAAGATAATGAATTTAGCTTAATTATATTTTTATCTAAATAAGTTTTATATAATGTTAAAGATATTATTAAACTCTGCTGCCTCTGTTGTGTACCTTTTAAACAATACCAAATAACTGGATACAAAACAAAAAGAAAAACTCAAACATTGGACACCATTTTATGTCCAGAATGAGTTCACATACTTATACAAGCATATGAATACATTTGGGACATTTTTACCATTATTTTTCTGGACTATTGTTTACTGATAAGTTATTTTAAGTAGAATTTATATTCTCAGTTAAAAACCTCCACAATAAATGGTTTAATTAGTGGTATAGAGTATACACCAGCCCCTGACAGTAAAAATTTTAACTAGACCACAGAACAAAGAGTAAAATAATTGGAAATAAATAAAGGGTATTTATTAAAAAACTTGCAAATAAAACAAAAATAATTAAATTAGACATTCTTTTTATATATATTTTTTTTATACATAAACTATTAGGTCAATTATTTAATGTTATTTTTTAAAAAAAAATAAAAAATATTATTTATAAGAAAAACTTACTCTCAGAATGTGTTAATGCATGCAAAACTACTATAGTAAAAAAATGTTGCTTTTTTTACTTATAACAATTTTGAAATTCAATGTAATTCCTGTTCTAATTATAATGTAAAAGTCTTTTTTTTTTCTTTCCAGAGAGATCTGATTTAGAGATCTCTACTTAATGAAAATATAAGTTGCATCCAGTTGTCTGCAGTTTCTATAATATGGTTTAGCAAGACCAAAAAATTATTAAAAGGCAGAAATGATATTATTATTAAGAGCAAAGTTGATTTTAAATTTTTGTCATAAAATCATACTTATGAAACCTTTGAATAAAAACAGTATAATTAAAATTTTATTTCAAAGAACATATTATTTCCAACATAAGTTTATAATAGAATGTAAATTTGTACGTTAACTAAAATTAAAACTGGATTATTTAGAAAATATTCTTTACTTTACTTGTCTGTTTGCCAATAAATGAATTAAGTTAATATAACAAAATTTAATTACATCCAAAAAAAAAAAAAAAAAAAAAAAAAACAGCATTATAAAACACAAAAATAACATACCACTTAAAAAATCATTTTGAACTAAAGTTCGATAACGCTCGTAACATGCTTGACGATCTTCTCCAGGTTCATCATCATTTCTTAAATGTAATAAAAAAAAGTTAAATAATGAAAAGAAAGAAATTATTGAATCAATTAATAATATCATTTAGAAAATATGTTACACAGAAATACAGCCAATAAGCTACAACTTGAAGAACAATAACTTAAATAGCATTATAACTCAATTTTTTATGAAGTCTTGACACTTTTATTTTAATATACTGGATTTAAACTACATCTTTAACTTGATAATTGAAAGCTAAAAAGAAAAATAAATATTAACTACAACTAAGAAGGTTGCCATTTTTTGTTTTTACTTTTACAATTTGAGCACCAGTAAGGAGTGAATAAACTTATTTTTGTTTACTCTAGTCAGCATCAACATTACTACTGAATTAGAATCAGAAATAAAAGAAATTCAGACACATTTATAGTCATCTCACTTATTTCAAATCCATCAAATTCTGGATGAGGAATATGTGCATCATTTATTGTTAGATAAAGAGTTGTTTATCACTAAAAATGACTAAACAAGAAAGCTTGAAAAATAGAAGTAATTAACTTAACTTAAAATTAACTTGACTTGAAAAATAAAACTAATCTTACCAATGAGGTGGATATAAATTTAACAATGAAGTAAGTTATAGCCTTGAATTATCAAATATCTCATATTTTTCTTTAAAGATAATAATAAAAAGAAATATTTCAAAACAATACGAACCTACCAAAAACATAGTTATTAAATTAAAGTCAAAAATAAAAACAACTGCTCAGTTACACTTTATACAGGTCACACATTTTCTTTCAGCCATATAACATTCAAGTCATCTTGAATTGATTGTTAAATATCTCATATTTTAAAAGCTCGCATATTTTTCTCAAAGAATTTAATTTAAATTATAATACTACTCAAAGCAAATTTATTTTGAGTGCATAATATAAAACTTGTTTTCATTTGTCTTTTATTAAATTAGCTCATTCACGGATATGAAACCTAATTCAAATATTTAAAAGTTAGGATTTTGAAAACTTTATCAGATCTTATACAAACTATTACTTGATTAAAAACCCCATTTTCAAGACTTGCCTGGCGTGAATGAAAAGAAACAAAGGTGATTTCAATGTAAAGTTTTCCACAGAAAATAAAATAATAAATTTAGAAAAAAAACTAGAAAAACCACAATAACCAAAAAAAAGACGAAAAACTACAGTACCTGACTAGGGCAACTAATACAAACTACTTCATTATTCAGTCTATACTATTATTTAAAATTCTCACACGCCAAGCTTTTAATATGAGAACAATAAATTTTAGACAATGCAATATACTAGGGCTGTAACTATGAACTTGAAACTAAATAAATAATAGAAAATATTTGCTTGGTATGACACTTGAGTTGTCATAAAGACTCTTTTAGACAGATGAAAACTAGGTTCTAATACAGTAGAGAACCAATTATCCGGGAGGCTCGGGACCATCGCTATCTCGAATGTCAGAATTTCCTGGTTTTCTGGATCGACCAAAAAGTGTCTTTAATCGATGTTTTATTGAACCAAGAAAAACAAGTTTAAAAAAATACAAAATTCTCATATTTATTTTTTAAAAATAATTACAATTCCTAAATTAACTAATATGGACAAAACCAAAAATTAAATAACGCAATATATTACATATCTAATTATACGGGAGGACGATAAAATAAAAGGAAAACTTATTAATCTAAATAAAAACATCACTTGAAAATTATCGAACCAAAACGATAGTTAAAAAAGGCCCTTGCATAAATATTAAAACCCGGAACAATGCAAGATCAACGGAATTAAAAAAAAAAACAACCTAATGATAACATTTATTAATAAAAATTATTTATTTATTGAGTGCGAAGTTTATCGTGAAAAGAAAAAAAAATTAAGTGTAGTGGAATCAGAAAAACAAAACTGCAATCTGCTTCATAAAATAATCATATGTTTAAATTAATATACAATCCTCCTTTTATTTTTTTTTTAAAGCAGATGTGATTCCAGATCAAGAAAAACTTGCAAATGATACTGCACTTCCAAAGAATCAGAATTTATTCAAAAGAAAATTTTTTTTTTTTTTTAATCGATGTCAAATAGATAAATATATCTTTAACTTTCATTTTCTGTTCACTGCTATGCATTTTCCCCACCTCCTCGTAAATCAAACAGAAACCGAAATCAGCATGCCACTCCTTTGAGTTTGATTGACGGCCTAAAGGAGAAAATAAAACATTCATCCCTTCCCTGCCTCCTCTCGATCTAAAGATCTTCAAGGTCACGGAAGAAATGACGTTTCTCTGGGTAAACAGGGGAAAAAATTCTCCCCTTCCTCACATTTTCCTCTACTCAACTTCAAGGATGAGTCCAATTTCCACTTTTTTTCATAATCCTTCTAGTTTAGAATGGCGGGAAAACCGACCAAAATTTTCCCCGGTTTTCCGGATAAATGGTTCTCAACTGTAATTAGATAAATATGAATTAACTTTATTAGTTACGTAATATTTTTTTTTAAAATATAAACTTTTATACTAACATAATATCCCAACTGAATTTGTATCATATATACAACTAAATTTGTTTAGTTAAATTAATCAAAATATTTCAATGTCTCTTACTTAGAAGGCTTGTATTCTGGAATGATATCTAAATGTGCTCGGACATCAAATCTATCAATAAGATTATCTGAATGTCCTTGCCATGGCATCCTAAAACATAACCAAATTAGAGTAAGGTGTCAGTTTTAAACCAATAATCTCAGAAGTAGAATATTCAACTAATAATTATTTTTTTAAATTATACTCAGGTGAAAATAGCTTAAACAAAACTAACTTAAAATAATATTTTTAGTAAGAAAAGGTAATAGAATTCATCTATTAATATTAGAAATTCTTACATTGTAGCTGGACTATCAGCTGCAATTGCCACTGCAGGATCAAGATGAATTTTAGCCGGCCGGCCATGAACTTGTAAAAATTGGGCAGGATCTTGTTTCTAAAACAATATTTAAGTTTGTTATACCAATTTTCAAAAAAAAAAAAAAAAAAAAAAAAAATAGAAATAAAAAAAATATGTGAGACTTATCTTTAACAGAAATTAGAACTGCAATAAATAGGAAAACTCAAATTAATATAAGAATAAGGATGCACAACCTGCGACTCTAACCAAAAATCAGCACAAAAAACTTAAGCATAAAAAACTTTATAATTGCCACAAACAAACTTTACTTTGAAAAGGATTAAAACAATGACATTTTAAATTTAAAATGTAGACAAGATTGAAATCTTTAGGTGAGAAGATTTAAATCTTTTGACATATTGATTGTTTTAAGAAATATTTTGGCATGCCAATTAACTGACTACAAATAAAAACAAAACTTGAAACTATACTAAAAATATAGTTCAAGGATTTAATTCAAAATTAAAGTAATCTGTGAATAGTAAAAAAATAAATTTTGATTTTTCTCGGAGAAAGATAAATAGCCACTTACAATTTATTTGATTAAAAGTGTCTAAACTTATAAAGTTTTATAATTTAAAACTATTGTTAATAATCCTTTATTTTTTATTTATAAGCAAAATTATTATTGTGCTTATAATCAGAAAAAAATAATATTAATTTATAAAATAAAGGAAAATTTAAGTGACCAACCGGAAAAAACAAAATTTTTTACCGATGTTCTCTTATAAAATAAAGAGCTTATGCCTTAATTAGCAATACATATGTAACAGCATCTAAGCTGCTGAAAAAAACTTTCAGGAAACAAAATTTTTTTTTTTGCAGTATGTAGCTTGTCATACAAAGATGCCACTAATAAAAATTTCAATTTTGAATTTTTCTTGTTACTTAAGTTTTGCGTACTTTCGCACAGCAGTGCATTAATAACCTAAATTTAAATTTGTCAATATAATTACACCACATTGACACAGATAAATATTTTCGAGTGGTAATCTTTTATTGTATGATTCTTGGTTTAGTAATTTCAATTAGTAAGGTTTTCACTTACCACTACTTCTAAATAATTCAAAGGTCTTTGTGATACATCACTTTAATGGAGTTAAGCCGAATTGAGCCTTTTAAAAAGTTGGCAAAGTTAATCCAAAATCTGCAAATTTTAGTAAGGTAGTTCTTTACCTTTGTTTCAAATATTTTGGCCAATTCGGAGCAGTTGGTATCTCTGCATGACTACACATTACATATTAGATAATAGATGATGTTCACTTAAATAAAACATATAAAGCACAATTGCATAAATATTTATAAAGGAGAACTACGTATACAGTTCAACATTATAATAAAGCTTTAGGTGTTAATGAAGACCATTGCTACTTTATTAATTTCTGACAAAATTTGAACTTTCATTTTAGAAATCAATTTCACAAATATTTATGGACTGACTTTAAAACTTAATGATCACCACCTCACATTGCAGAATGAAAAAGGAAGGGAAGAAAAATAAAAGAATTTGGTTAAAATGCAAGGTAACTAGCATATCATATTATTCATATAAACAATGAAAAGAAAACTAATGAAGTTACATTAAAAAAAATTATGAATCAACACATATATCAATTAACAATAATAATAATTAAAGAGACTAGAGTAATTTTAGTAATAGAGTAAAAGACTAATCTAATTTTCGATTGTCTTATGAATCATGCAAAAAGGCGCTGTTTAAGAAGAAGTAAACAAGATTAAATTTAGTACGCGAAACAGTAAAATTAAATAAGATGTAATTTAAGCTAACAATTTTAAAAACCATCGGCAAAGGAATAAGACACAATTTACTATTCAAATTTCAAACCTACTATTTTTTCATAATAATCTCGTCTTCTTTCTGCTCTTCTTTTATAATCTACCATCATTCCTCGAATTTTTTTTTCTTGTTTCCTAGCCTCATGCCACATCTGTAAGGAAAAAAAATTATTAATTATGCATAATTTTACGAAAAGATTAATTTGAAAGTACAAAATTCAATTTTTAGAATAACAAAGAGAAGGCCCATGTGAAAAAAAGCATAGAAAGATTAGAACAAATATTTTTCAAACCGTTTAGCAGGATGATGTATAATACGGAAGATAATATTAGCTTAATTAAATTAAATTCTTCACGATACTACAGTCCCTGATGAAATCCCTCTAAAACAATATGGCTACCGCTATTGAATAAAAAATAAAACAAAACAAAAACAAAACTAAAAATTGTAGAGTTGAATAGTTTGCCTCCTGATAAAAATTTAGAGTTTTAAAAGAAAACAAGAAGAAAGAAGTTCAATTAGTTTATAAATAGCTTGTGAAATTTCCACTAATTTAATGGCTAATATTTTTTGTAGATAAAATTTTACAAGCGTGTTTGATATTAAAAGAAATTTGCGGTTACTCAAGAAGATCTCAGAAACCGGATGTCAAAAACGCCATAATATTATTTGTTAGTAAACAAATCAGTTTCGGAATCGAACTATTTTTTTGTAATTATTTAAAAGTCACTTCAAAATATCACTAAAAGATTTCTATTTATGAATTCTTCACATTTTACCATAATTTATCAGGGCTATGTTTTTCAATATTGTTTTTTTACAATGATTATGATGACTATTTTTCCGCAATGAGATATGTAGTTATAGCTTTAATTTGTGCTTTTATATCATGCTCTATTTATTGGTATTCTTGTTTTTTATCAAAAAATGATGAATATTTAAATCTTCCTGATGTGTCTAGTAAAATAGGAAGCATATTCGCAAAGTTGGATGTGGATAAGAATGGTGTCATTAATGCTTCTGAATTTTTTGCTTTGAGTTCTGACTATATTATTTTACAGCGAGTTGAAGATAATTCTTTTACTAGTTGTGTTGTGAGTCTTGCTTAGTTTTAATTTACTGTTTGATTATTATATCTATTTTTGTAATTTCTGATTTATTGTATTTCTATGAAAATCGTTCTTAAAATTGTCTTTCTTCCGATTGTGTTCCGTCATATTTGATTGATATGAATCCCGAATTATATTGTTTTTAAATAATAATTCAAACCCAATTAATTAATTTGTCTTATAAAATAATTCACAGCGAGATTTCCGTATCCTGAAATCCTCAAGTCTTGGAAACTTCCGGGCAGCAGCCCTTCAAGAAACTATAAAAAACATCACAGAAAAGCACCAACTCGAAAGGTATTACTTGCAGGGGTCTGTCTAGGTTTTTCTGAGAGGTACCTATTTTGTGAAAATTTAGACATAATTTGTGAAAAATTAAAAATTATATTAAAAAATCAGCACAAAAATATGGTAAAAATATCGATTTATCGTTTCTTTTAAGAAAAAGTATTTTGTGAAACTACCGTTTTTCCTAAAGTTGAATTTGTGAAACTACCGTTTTTCCTAAAAATGAATTTGTGAAGGTACCGCTAAACGATAGTAAATTTGGCCTGGATAGACCCCTGACTTGTAACCACCCCCGGGCAAACATCTACATGCTTTTTTTTTTTTTTTTTTTTTTACAAGATTTGCAAGTTTATAATCTATTTGGCATCTTGGCGATTGTAGTTGTCAGATCACAATGCAGAAATATCCCCAAAATAAGTTTGGAACAGAGGCCCATGAGAAACCAAAAAATAAACATCACAAAAGAAGACCAACTAGAAAGATATAATGTGCAGCAACTCACAGGCCAATCACTACATATTTTTTTATTAAAAAATTGCAAGTTTAAGGTGATATTTCTGTATTAGTGCCTGTTCACGCCAATTACTACTGCCAAAGGGATTTTGAATTTTCAGAATTTTTTTTTAAAAAAATTTCGTCCTTGATCTTCTGTGATGTTTTCTAGTTTCTCATGAGCCATTACTTGGAATCCATCGAAACTTGGTATTTATTTTGTCATAGGTGCCAATTTAAGTATCTTTCTAAATTTAAAATCCCTTTTCTACCTTGACAACTGTATATATGTAAATATTCTCCAATGATGCTCTTTCCATGTTAAAATATGACCACTTGAAGATCAAAATAATGTTTGGATCATTCTTAGGAAAAGCAAATATATCTATCACTGATACTCTTAAAAAATACTAAAATTAATCTAAATGAGCTATAAATCTTAATTAAACTTGAAAAATACATTAATATTGTAAATTTTACGAAAACGAAAAAGAATTTATTTTATTGTTTACAGATATGTGATGTCAGTGTGTTTTTATTTCTCACTGTTTTACAAATTTTCAAGTGTACAATTAGTAAGAAACATTCAATGATCTCTCAAACATTAAATAGTTATTTCTTAATATAATTTTTGATTGAGAATGTAAATACTATGCTTCGAGCAAATAAATATTGATATTATAAGTTTCAATGTACTTTTAATTTTAGCTTAAATGACTACAATTAGAGTAATTTGCCATGTTTATGGTTAAAAACAAAAGTAGTACTAATGAATTCTTTCACATAAAAGCAATATATATACTGAATATTTTGTTTGAAACTATTGAGAAAAGTTGTTGGTGTTTTATTATTGAAGTTGTTGATGTTTTACTATATTTACTTTTGGAAATAAGCAATTTTTTAATATGCATTATTTGATTAGCAATAATATTTGACTTTGATTTTAGAGTGTATTTATTTATTATAACTTCTTTTTAACTTTTGCCCTTATTAATGTTTAAAATTACATTATTTTTACTTATCAATTTCAGTTGAAGGATTTTCCAGAACTTCCTGTTCAGATTGATGAGCAAATAATCAATTTAGAAGTTGGTTTCACACCTCTAGATTTAAATTCCATGAAGAAGAATGTAACTGAATTATCAAAGGTATTAAGACATTAAATTAATATATTTTATATGTATGTATTTTTTGTATTAGTTTTATTATTAGTATATTTGGTGTGTTTTCTGATTTTTAAGATGAAAAAATGCATTTTTATTGTAAGCATTTGTTTTTATGAATTAGTATAAATAGTTTCATTAAAAAAAAAGAATTAATGCATTTTTCTAATTACTTGAGTGAACTTTTTTGATTTACGAATAAATTTAAACTTATTTAACGTCTAACATTATTTTTAAGCATAAAATATTTTTCTATTTTATTTATTTCTATATTTAAAAAAATATTTTGTGTTTCAGTATTTAAATATTTTTTACTATCTCTTTCATTTAGGATGATATAAATTCATTACAAGGTTTATTCAATTGGAAAAGCCCATTTAAACCACAGCTTGGATTTGGTGCCAAATATTTTTCAATATTCTTACCTACTAACTCTCACATCAAAGTTGGTGAACCATGGTGGATATTTGAAGCAAAGCCCAGTGAGTACTTAGGTCCCCTTTCAAGCAGAAGATATTTCCCTCCATGTGTTGATGAAAAGTTCCTCTTTTTACATGCATTACTTAATCTCTTCCATCCATATCCATTTCTGTGGACAAGGTTTGGTCCCCAAGGAACTGCTGCTGTTATAAGAGCTATAGAAGAAGATTTTTATGATATTGTCTTCCGGTATGAATCAAATTTTTAAAGTTTTTTGAATTAAAACGCTAATTAGATTATGCTTTTTTAGAATGAAACTGTTTATATTCTTTTATGATAAAATCATATATTATAATTAGTATATTTATTCAAATCTTGAAAAAAGTAACGAAAAATCTTGAAAAAAGTAACGAAATGATATATGGCATAAATGCTTTGTAATAATTTAAAAAATCATTTGCTTCGTAGGAAATAAATGGAAAAATACTCTAAGAAAGGTTCACGATCTTGATGTTACTCATTATGATAATATTATGAACTTATCATTATGACAAAACGTGAATTATGAAAGCAGAAACAGATTCTAAACAAGAAAAGACACAGTTGGCTATAAAAAAAGGAAATAACTGGGAGAACTTTTAGTTGCACTAAACATGTTCTACCCTCAATCTACTCTTTCTAGCAATATAAACCAGAGTTGTTTTTTTTTCCTTCAGTTTTTTTTTAAAAATTTGTTTTGTATGAAACCTAATTATGCTCTAAAAAAAATTTTCCATTAGCTTAAAAATTCAGTCTCTTTTTTTTTTTTACATGTATTATTGTCTTAAGATATAAAATAAAAAGGCAATTTTTTAAAGTTATAGACATTTTTTAATTTGAAAAAAAAAAAAATTAAGTCTTTCAAAGAAAAATGTCTTTTATCATTTTTTTAAGTAATGTCAAATATGATTTCAAGGACTTATTTTTTGCTAATACAATCAAACTTCCATGACTTGAACAACTTAAACTTGACTAAACAATTATTCAAGGTAATTTTAAAATCCTTGTGGACTGATCATAAGACTCAATTCCCAATGGATACCAAAATCAAGCAACAGTAGTCGAGGTCAGTAAGCGAGTGGTAACTCCTTGTTAAACTGTTCTGCTGTAAAATGCTGGATTTTGTGCTTAGGTTGTCAGCCTATCAAAGCAGGGAGCCCTCTGTAGAGGTTTAAAATTGTCTTTGGATAATTCTCTGGTATGTTATCCAGACCATCATCAATAGTCCATTGTGCAGCTCTAGTTCAATGTAAACAGAGCATTACAACTACTTAAAATTTGATTGGTCATTTCTTTCTTTTTTTCTGATCTGTAGACATTCTTATCTCACATACATCAAATCTCATTTGTATGTCAATTGTTTTTGAAAAAGATTACAATGGAGGAAAAATGTTAGTTAATACAAAAGCAAGATTTCCATAAAATTTTCAGAAATGAAATGAAAATATCAATTTTCTTGAAAAACTTATCTGAAATCTAAAATTTTCACTTCTTATTACATTAAATAAGTTTGTTAAAAGTTAAATTTGAAGCAATATCAAAAGAAACAAAACATTTCCCTTCTTATATCCATAAATAAAAAGTTCATGTATAAGAAAATTATTTTCAGAAACTCAAAGTGTTTATGTACTAAAAATTTTTCAATTTTTTACACAAATAAAGTGCTTCAAAGCGTGAAGCATAAAAATTTGTATTTCTTTTAATAATTAAATTTATAATTATAATATTAATTGTTGACAATAAATGGAAAAAAAATTATTTTCCTTTAAGTCCTAAATTTGGATAAGAAGTTTGGAAAAGAAACATTTTGACTAAAGTATCTACTTTTATTCATTTTTAATGATACTTTGTCTATTCTTCTATAAATAAATTTCTTTTATTTCTTTTTTGTCAAATTTTTTAAACCTCAATATATTTTCTGCTTGCAATCATCAAATTAAGAAAAGAATTCAAACTAATTAAAGCAATTAAAAACAATACATCCAGTGGAAAACGCACTATGCAGCTGAAAATCCAAAAGGAATTGAAACAAAAGAAACAATGAAAAATAAAAATTATTAAAAAATATGACAACCAAAGTTGAAGTCTTCAGGGGTACCAGCTCCGGAAGCAATAAATGAGTGCTCTCTCGATAGAAAAGGTTCTGCATTTATAGCTTCCGGAGCTGGTACCCCCTGAAGACATCAGCTTCGGTTTCGTATTTTTTCATAATTTTCATTGTTTCTTTTGCAGTCATCAAAGTTACATGCATTCTTTGATGTTATGTACAGTTTAATTGTTGTAGTTTATAAGCATTATTGTAGCATCTTAATAACTTACGATATAAAATAAACTTTTTTTTTTTTTTATAATATGTAATTAATAGAATATTTATATTTAACAGAATTCATGCTGAATTTCAACTAAATCAGCCTCCTGAACATCCTTTTTGGTTTACTCCATCACAGATTTCTGGTCGATTGATTATTAATAAAGATGGCACTGTTGTTAAATTTTTTCACTTAGAAGTTCCTAATACTGTGCTCAATGTTGGCAAGTATATTTTAACATTCCTTATGTTATAATTAATGCCTGTAACAGGCATATGATTTTTCCACTAATTCACCGAATTTTACGAGCATCAAGACCATTGATTCGCAGACTTCTGTGAATCAATAATTTGTATTCCGCCAAAATTTTGTGGAGTTCCGCTTATCTAAAAAAAATTTTTTGTTTCCTGCGCAAAATTTTACAAGGCATTTATTTCACCCTTACCAGCACTCTTTTTTCTTCTAGGTTCTCAATCACGTGCAATAACAATTTTTTTAGAATTTTTTTTATTTTCAATAATAAATTTGTTAGAGAAAAACGCAACTTCAGATAGACTTCAAGAAAAAAAAATTCTATCCTAACTTTTGCTGGAATTAATAAACTACTGAAGTAATAAAAAAAAGTATAAAATTGGTAAAATTAAATGTGATTCTAAAATGACAAACATTTCAAAGATAGTTCGCTTGAAAAAAATGGTGTTTTTCTCATTTTTTTTAAACTGATATTTAAATGAGTAGTGATTCAGAATTTTCAATTTTAAATCAGAATTTTCAACAAAATTGCTGCAATATCATCGTAAATGCGATCTTACTACAGTCGAACCCCTGCTATAGTGAACCTGGGATATAGTGAACACTCGGATGTAGTGAACTTTTTTAGCGGTCCCGTCCGTACTCCTATTTAAATAATGTTATTTTTAACGCTCATAGTGAACAGCTTAGAACTTGGAAACTCGGTTATAGTGGACTCAAATTATCTTTTTCAGTCCTCCAACTAAACTTGCAGGGTTGGGACTTTAAACTTGCAGGTGTTTGGACTGAAAATGAATGCATTCCTTTAAAATGTGTCATATTTAACTCCTTTATGCTTATCACTTTTAACTATACTGTAATAAATGTTAAACAGAACATTTATCTTATACTCCCCCCTCCCTGAGAAGCCTCTCTTTGTCTCTTTTCCCCAAGCTTGCTCTACAACTAGTTAACTTGGCCACCTGCTGAATTTTTGGAATTTTCTTATCTGTTTAAACCATATTCTTTACAAATCACCACTTGACAATCAAGAAGGTGAACAATTTAACTCATTCTACAGCTGCTCTCTTCATATTCTTACATTATCTATTTGAGACAAGATTTTTATTTCAAAAGCAGTGAAAATGGCAAACTCTCTAAAGAGAAAAGCGTTTTCGATTGGGGACAAAGTTAGAATTGTAAAGCGTATTGAAGATGGAACCAATCAATCGGCACTGTGTCAGTAATTTTCCTTGTCTAAATCTACAGTTTCAAACATTTGGAAAAATCGAAGTGCAATTCTTGCCGCATACGACAAAAATATGGTTTCATCGAAAAAACTGTGTGGAGCTGAAAGAGAATTGTAAAGCGTATTGAAGATGGAACCAATCAATTGGCACTGTGTCAGGAATTTTCCTTGTCTAAATCTACAGTTTCAAACATTTGGAAAAGTCGAAGTGCAATTCTTGCCGCATACGACAAAAATATGGTTTCATCGAAAAAACTGTGTGGAGCTGAAAGAGAAAACGTAGAAGAAGCTTTGTTAAAATGGATAAGAAAATTGATGAACTCTATGTAAAATCAAATTGTGTTCAATCAAAAAATTTTTTCTTCATAAAAAGTGAAATTAAAACTAATATTTCGCGACGTAAGTACTTTTTTTATTAATTTTTGCTTTATTATCTGTTAATTAGTTAATAATTTTTTAAATAACTTATCTAAAATTGCAAACCCAATTTTCAATCATTCAACTGTCTTATGCAAAAAATATTCTTCAAAAAATTTGGATATAGTGAACCATCGGTTATAGTGGACACATTACTGAGTCCGCAGACGGTTCACTATAGCGGGGTTCGACTGTATTAGATTTTTAAAAAATTCTTTTCCTCTTTAAATTTTGTAAATGTTAATTTTGCGCATAAAAGTCTTTTAAATATTTTTTATGCATAAAAGAAAAATAAATATAAGTACTAAAAAAATAAATACACATTGAGAAAAAAATTTCTTATAATTTCTTCTTTTAGACATCACGTCCGCTTAATTTTGATGAGATTTGCTTTTTTTCTTTTCTTTTTTTTTTTTACACTTTTATACAGATATCACATGAGAGAAAAATATGGGCAGTTATAAGCGTGACCTCCACTCTAATGGCAATTTTGCAGCTCAGAGTTGCCAATAAGTTAGCTTAATTGCCCAAATGGTTGCTCGTAACGAGTTACTATATTTTGCCATTTATCTTAACTTTTGACTGATTTTTTTTCCATCTGATACTATTATCTCATAGTTTCTCAACATTGTTGGTAAAGGGAGGAAAAGGAAATCGCAGACGTTGTAGAATATAAATTGATATTAGTTAATTCTGTGCATTTTGTTATCTTTCTTTAGCTGCAATTAAGAATTCTAAACAATTCACTTGCACATTAGTGGAGATGCTTAATATAAAAATTACTATCACTCATATGGAAACGATTTTAAGATATAGGACCATTTCAATATTCCATTTCTTAAAGGATAAGGGGAAAACTTAAATAATTGCTATCTAGTATTGCTCTGATTTTTTTTTACGTAAAATCGAGTGACTAATATTTTTGAAGTTATTTAAGTTTTATGTATAAAAATCACAGTTTTTTAACTTTTACATATTTACGTATCTAACATTGCTATCTAGGTAAGTTAGATATCGTTACCTATGGTTATCATTACGCTAAATCAAATGAGAATAAAATCAAGTTGTATAGCTTTGCAGTTATAAAATTTATTAACGGTTTTGTGCGTACAAAGTAAGTAAATTTTTACTTATACCAATTTACGGAACTGACATCGCTATTTAGACAATTGAGGCATTGCTTTAAATTTAATTTTTTATGCCAAATCCAATGAAATCAAAATTAATCCTTTGAACTAATAGTTTAGAAGAAATGAGCATTGCATGCATAAAATATATAATTTTTAACATCCCTTTTACTAATAAAGTACTTATAACATCACAACCATTTAATCTATCAAATCAACTTTGCTTTTTTTAGTTTAGTCTAAAAAAAATACATGAAAAATAATACTTGATTTGCCAGTGTGAGAATGTCGTAAAGTTTTATTGTCATATAATTAATTGGCATTACTTTAATTGTAATTGTCAGCAGAAATATTACTTTTACGAATAAAAATTTTTTTTTTTTTTTAAAAAATTGATTTCCAAATACAAAAGGCTGGGTTTTGATGAATTAAATGTCACACTTACAATTTGTTATTGGACAATTTAAAGCATTCATTATTGGTAATTAAAAATTACAAGTATTATTTTAGGACAAGTTTATTGTAACATACAATATAACTCGGATATAAATTCAAATAAAATAACAACTATAAAAAAAAACCAATATTTTACTAAGAGCACTCTATTTAATTACTCTATTATTTATGTTATAGGCTTTAATTTTAAATAATACAAGGATCAATTTGAAAAATAAAACATTTATTACAAGTGTAACATTTAGTAAATTATTCTTTTAAATTCTTAACTTTTAAATATAAAAACAATATAACATCTCTTTACCTCTACATTCGACAAATCTTACAGGATTCTACAAAATACCTAAAATAAGAGAAGAAAATGACTTTAATGATAAAATATTACCAACGCATTAATATTAGAATAAAGGAGATTAAATATTATTAATTTGAAATCTAGACTTCAGTTTAAACTTTCAAGTATACCTACCTCAGAAACTTATTTTAAGTCTGATAAATATTTTGATTATAGTTCTAGGATTATTTTATACACCAATAAAAGATGGCAGGTATAATTGCTTTTTTTAGTTTTTATGATTGGACATAAAATTATTTGTCTTAAAAATCATAAATTATATTTATGAAACATGTTTTGCTCTATTGAAAATTAAATTATGTTGAAAAATTAGCAAGGATTAGCATACTTAATCCCATTCTAGAAAAGTAAAGTATCAATAGTTAAAAGTATGTTAACTTTGAATTATAATAGACTAAATATTATACAAATCATAATTCCCCAGAGCAGAGAGGGGATGAATGTAAGAGGAAAAAGATTATGCAATATGGGGCAATTGGGATTATAGAATTTGTATTTTGAAAAATGGCTCCTTATAAATTATAATATACTACTTCTCTTTAAAATTCTTAAATAATTATCATAAAATAAGGTAACTTTGTGGGAGAAGGTAAATATTTACCCCACATATTTTATGAGTTTTCCAACTTGCTACTGTTTCAAAAAAAGCTGATCTAAAATTTAAAGAATTCTTAAGGAAGAATAAAATAATTATTTAACAAATAAAAAGAAAATTAAAGGACTTTTTTCAAATAATCGAATATATGCTTTTACAATCAGCAGAAATAAAGATTAAAAAGAAAGATAAAAATAAAGAAATACAATCTCTATTACTTTTCCTGCATTAGAATAATGCAACCAAGTTTAGCAAGTCACTTATTGAATATTTTAATATGAAGCTTCTTGCCTGCAGAAATCATTAGTTATATAAAAATAGAAATTATTTCTATCTAAAGTAATCAAAACTTTGATTGGAACAAATTATAATAACTTTTAATTTTATGAGTTTAGAATGATTAAATATTCTTAAAAAAAAAAAAAAAAAAACACAAAATTTAACTAGAAAATAGTTTATTGCACTTACTGCCTCTAAAGTGATGTGCAGGTTGCAGTTATGGTGCATCAACTACATTGAGTTTCCCATCTCATCACATGAGAGTATTTTTAATGCTTGAATTTTAAAATAGATGTTATTTTTACACTGCAAAACCGTTTTTTTTTTTTTATGAAGTTTTATATTTTGGAGAAAGTTGAGGATACGATTGAGCTTACGGTTGACTTTCTGGTCTTGTTGCCAATAATTTTTATCATGTGATATACCCATTAGGGCATTTTTTTGTTGGTTGTGTAGCATTTTTTGAAATCTTAAAAGTAATTGCCCATTCTTACAGTGTCCATACACTTTAACTGGGTTATATCATTTTATGTGTTACAGTTTCTGAGAAAATCTTGCCAATGTCTACCATGGAAGGGAGCTATTGAAGAAGACAGAATTGAAAAAAATTATTGACTATTGAAGGGGAAAAAAACATCTGGTGACTTAGTCAGTAGGACTGGAATCAAAAGCATTGGCATTCAAGAAAACTTTAGGGACACACATATGCTTCATAAGAAATCGATTTGTGAACACATGGGTTTCAATAGCATATTAAACAGAAATCAATTTATTTGGGCAAAATTCCAAAAACAGATGATTTAACTCAACAGCTTAATTTCAAACTGAAAATTCTCTTTATACACACATTTGCATACTATGTATTATCTGAAATTGCAGGAAAAAATAACATTTCAGATTAAAATTCTTGTTGAGTAACAAAAGTATTTTTTATTTATTTTATGTGATTTGTTTTTGCTATTTTTATGGATGTTTTTAAGGATTTTTTAGGACATCAAAATCCAGGCTCTAACTTTAACAATACCTAATAAATTTTTGGATCAGACAATGTTCAATGTACTCTTAATTGTTAGATATTTCTTTCTAAATGCTGTTTTTATCTTAATTATGACTTTTCCATTACCCTATTAAATTCTTGAAAATTAATTTTGACTTTTAATTTCTATCTTAATCCTTATAGATATGGAATGGTATAATGGGCCTTCAGAAGACAGTATGGAAGTGGACATTGGACACATACCAGAAATGTCTCTAATATCAACCGCAACTTCCTTTCCCTCTTCTAGCAAAAGAGGATTTGAAAAAGACATATCGACCATGAAATGGATACAAGAAATTCCTTTGCAAGAAGCATTAAGTGCTTTAGAATTAAAATTTTATACATTTAAGAAGGTACTTACTTATCATAATTGGTCTATTGTACCTATTTTTATCATATCTGATATAAAACTTTTTTTTCAATTAAAATAATAATTCAGAAGGACTTATTTATCCTTGATCATTTCCAAGGTTAGTCGAGAAATAAAATTGTTAACTAAACTAAAGAAGGATAAGAGAATGCTACTTTTTTTGAACAGAGACATAGTAAAAAAGTTGACTATCAAGAGTCACAAAGAATTAAGATTTTGTAATAATTGATAATAACTTAAAACAATATGAATTTATACAAAAAATTAGAAGACTAAGTACAGTGCGCAAAATAAAAAAACGGACCACCCTGAATAACTTTTGATCTAATGATCGGATCTTCACATTCTAGGACCAAATCTTAATGTTTTGAGGGGGGCCTCAAATATGCTAATTAATTAATGCAGACGATATCTTAATTTACAAAATAGATAAAAATATGCATTTTCTCTGTATAAACATACCTTTTTTTGATGGATTCAAATTTCTGACCCCAAAATTAGCTGCAATCAGAAAAATATGGTCCCCATAGTTTGGTCAAGAAAGCATCCAAGGTTTAGATACATTAATGTCAATTTTACTTTTTGCATATTTCAGCATTATTACTTTTTGCAATCATTATTACTTTTGCAATCATTATTACTTTTGCAAAAAGTATATATTATTACTTTTTGCAATCAGAAAAATATAGTCCCCATAGTTTGGTCAAGAAAGCATCCAAGGTTTAGATACATTAATGTCAATTTTACTTTTTGCATATTTCACCATATCTCACAAATTGAAAATTTTTCGCTGACAATTATAAAATTCATTTATCCAAACGTAATTCCAGGCAAAAAATGGCTTTTAATAAATATTTATGATTTTATTTAATAATAGTAAAAAAAAATTTGAATTATAAGAATTGCAACTTTTTACATCCTTTCAAACAATGTAATTTTACATGGCAAAATATAAAGTTTGAGCAAAATTGATTGAATAGTTATTGAGAAATGGAATTTTTAAAGAAGCAGTATTTTTTCAATTAGATTTCTCAGAAACTAGTTTACCAATTTCGTTCAAATTTTGTATTTTGCCATGTAAAATTAGATTCTTTAAAATGATGTAAAAACTTTTATACCTTATAATTCAAAGTTTTTTTGACATTTTTAAATAAAATAATAAAAGATAATTAATGTATACTAATAAATATATTTTGCGTAGAATTATCTTTAGATAAATGATTCTTATAACTGTGTGCAAATTTTTTTTAACTCACCTGAGTTCTCAAGATTTGGCGAAATAGGCAATATAAATTCAGCATTAAAAGGTCCAAACTTTGAACCCCCCTCTTGACCAAACTATGGAGACCATACTATAGCTAAATTGTGTCTACTCCCTATATTTTGGGGGTCAAAAATCCAAATCTGTCCTAAAAAAAGGTGTGTTTATTTAGAGAAAGTGCGCTTTTGTGTCTGAATTCTTAACTTAAACTATCGTCTGCACTAATTAATTAGCATATTTGAAGCCATTCCCTCCCTTTAAGATTGAGTCCTAGAATATGAAGATCCGATCATTAGATAAGTTATTTAGGCTAGTTCAATTTTCATTTTGGTCACTGTACACGTATCACGTTTTGGACTTAAAAAACATTAATAGTTTTCTACACTTTTTGCTCTTTAAAAAAGTTTTAATTTATTTTTTTGGTTGCAAGACTATTATGTATACGAGCAATTCCATTATACACAGAACAACATAAAAAAATAAACATTTAATAGCATCCCTCTTTAACAAATTTCTTATGTTTTATAAAATTTTTTAGATATTAAATCAAAAGTTGTAGTTTTTAATTATTTTGTAAAAATAATAATAAAGTTTGTTCAAATTTTATAGTTTGTATTTGTTACATCAGTCGCATAAAAATTGTAACATCCGCTACAAGAGCTCTTTTTCTATTTGCCATATTCTGTATGTCATTTCATGTGTACTTTCAATGTTTCCTGTTAATTTAATTTTTTTTAATAAATTTAAAAAATAATCCCATTACTACTTATACAAGAAGGAGAATTTCAAATTAAAAATATGTTTCATGCAATGTCTTTTCTGTGTAACGTCAGTCATGTTTTATTATTTTTTTCTAAATAAAACATTTATAATTTTCATGCCTTTGTCATACATGCAAAATAATATTAGTCTATTGAAAAGCATCCCAATTATTATTTTTTTTTTTTTAAATTATGAAATTGCCTGCATGTACACAAATAATGTTATTTAGTTTTATCAATGTTAAGCACATTATTGGATACTAATTTGTTATTGTTATTATCTTCTTATTTAATAGAGCAAATAAATTTCTTTGTTCTTCAAATGAAATAAATTGTTTTTTTTTTATTAATGTAAAATTTTATGGGATTGATTTTCCTTATTGTAAAACAGTTACTTTAATCTTTTGAAATTTTTTATTATTAGATTCACTTTTTCATAAATTTTAAATACAATTTCAATGAGTGATTTAAAGTTCTGTTTCTCTTATACTATAAACATAGATAATGTGAATAGATTTCTTTTTCTTCCATTCATATACTTATGTATTCATATATTTAAAACTTTTAAATAAAGAGCTGTGCCTTTTTTTTAAAAAAAATTATAATTTTTTTTTATATGAATAAGTTATAATGTTACACTGTTTATACTAAATTTCTATCTTATTTGATAGGTTAAATATTACAGTATGAATGAAGCATTTCAACTAGCAGCAGCAGAATCTAAGCTTGTTCATGGCATAGTTTTGTGGGGCAACCTTGATGACCAGTCTTGCTGAGGGTCAGGGCGGACTTTGCGAGAAACTGCTCTTGCTAGTCCGCCCGTTCTTCAATATCTGGAAACACATTATATTAGTTTCTGGATTACTGTTGCTGAATTAGAAGTAAGTGATGATGTTTAAGATTTCAGTTCATGATCCATTAAAATCAGGGCTAAATACATATCATTTAATTATTATTTCTTACACTTTAAAAGTTGCTTTAACAACCTATTCCTTTGCCAATGAAGTATGTTCTTAATGTTTAAAACTTATAATTGGTGTAGTATGCCATTATTCTACTCTTCACTTATTTACTTAAATAAAATCTTTTGCATGGTTTTAGAAAATATTATTGAATTTATAGAAACTAATTCAAAAATGTTGAGAATGGTGTAGGATATATTTTTTTAAAAATTATACCCTCATCTTAAATGCAAATAAATCAATCTCTTACAGTTTTAATGGAGTCACTTAGCCTGTTAAGTATATTAAAAATAAACCAGTCATCTCATACCAACGAGTTATTGAAATTTTATTTTTATCTGTATAATGTTTTAAGTCCCCAAAAAAAATCTTAACGATGTTTTATTAATCATTTGAAATAGCAAGAAAAAAGGTCCCATCTCTTCTTGCATAAGTAGGACTTGTTCTTTAAAAGAAATAATTAATAAATAATTAAATTATAAAGTTTTCCTAGTGTTTTACAAACTTTTTCTGGGGAAACTAAGACAGTATTTTACATATGTGCTTATAGCTTATAATGAAATTTATTTTATTTACCATTATGCCTATGAAGTCTAAATTTATAAGAATATAAACAATTATGATACTTATGACTATTTTTCATTACCAAAGACTGAATGAAGAAAATATTAAAACAATTAATAGCAAATCCCATCTCCCTTTACTTAATATTTTATTATAAAGCTTTATTTTGAAAGAAAATGTGTAGCTTTTAAGTTTTATTTAACTGCTGATTCATAAAAAATATCATATTGGATTTTTCAAAATGCAAAAATAGTAATTTTATATATTTAATGTATAAATAATTGTTTTCTCTTAGTGTCATATGATAAATAGATTTTTGTCACATAAAATCATGTGTGCCTTTAACAAGTATAATTTATAGGAATAAGTATAATGCATTGGTTACCTCAGATTGTGAACAAAAGTCAATCAATACTTATTTGAGGCAAAATTACAGGTGTCCTATCCCTACCTTCTCTTTCATATATTAATGTTTTTTTCATTGATAGAATACTTGAGTTGTAACTGGTTTAATGAAAAAACATTTCTGAAATTTTTTGTTTGAACAATAAGTTTCAGTAAAACTTATTTCATATTGTGAGATGTCTCCTAAAATTCTGATCTCAGAACTTCAAACAATGCATTTACCTTAAATATCATAAAAATAGAAATTCTAACTCATTTTCAGCATAAAAGTTACTGTAATGAAATATGATGTGAATCTTATCATCATTGTCTCTCATCATCTCATTTGGAATTTTTAGTTTTCTCTTATTTAATTTCTGTAATTTCAAGTTTTGTTCCTTTCCAACTTTTATTTGCAGCTTAATAAATTAGTTTGCATGTTTGAGAAATCATGCAATTTTCATTGTTTTAAAGCCTTTTTACAATTATTTCAAATTAAATTTTTAATGTTACTTTTTTCTAAATTCTTTTAATCAGTGAGAGCGAAACATGATTCCAAAAAATAATCGGGTATACTTTGTGCTTTGTAGACTAAAACAAAAACATGTGAAAACATGTTACATGTTTTTGCTTTAGTCATGTTTCACACTTGATAGATTGATAAATTTATGCATCATTATTGCAAAAATATTCTTATAAACCTTAATTTTTAGCTTGTAAATTGCTGAAAAAAAATTTATTTTTTGTTGCACTGGCAAAAGTTAAACAACAGATTGGTTCACTATATTGTATTGATATGAATTTATTAGTTGTTTGTAATTTTGAATTAATTTATATTTTAAATTTTTGTTCTACGAGTTTATCTATTGCTTATATGTTGTAATCATGTTTTGAGTATTTCTGCTGTTTAAATTATTCTAATCAAATATATCTTTCTAAATAGCATTCTTTCAGTTTGTAGCATAAATTTTTAGAATTTTTTTACAAGCTTATACATATTTGCTTAACTATACAATTTTTACTTATCAACGACTACAAAAAAATTATTACATTTCATGTGAACTAAATCTACTTTTGTGTAAAATACAGTACAAAAATAACATAGAATATTCAAAAAAAAAAAGTTTAAGTTCCCTAAAATACTTATAATTTTAAAATTATTTTAATTAAAAATAGAATTAATTATAATTTGGAAAAAAAAATCAGTATAACTGCATAAAAATCTCATTAAAAAATGTGCATTGTTGCATTTTATTTTATGTTTCATTGTTTCAGACAGTATAAACCATTGAACATGCTATGTATTATTGATATATGTATAAATTTTGCCATTTCTTTTTATGAAAGTATTTTTGTTGCATATGATTATGTACCATGTATACTGTCAAAACGTATTAAAAAAATTTTTAAAGTTATTTTTCGCACCTGTTGCAGAATTACTTCTCAACCATTTACAAGGATTTCTTATTAGTTTACTGTAAAAATATTGTTTAGGGATCATTTTTCATGACGAATTTAATGTTTTTTTTTTTTTTTTCTTTTTCTCTCTTTAGAAAGTTCTGAAAGAATCATTTGACTCTATATCATTAAATTATGCTCAAGCTTGTTTGTCTGTTTATGAGTTTCCTGTTGAAGTTATAACTTTTCATGCTAATGCAAGTGTAATTCATCATTTAAATGCTAATTATTTGTTAGGTATGATTGATGCTGAGAATTCTTACTTTACGTAAGTATTGTACTCATTATTCAAATTCCATGATTTTTTGCTGTAATAGTTTACAATCGGAGGCCCTATCATTATTGGCAATTTGCAAATAAATGAATATGTATGTAATTAAAATAAGAAACAATTATATAAAGATAAACAAAAGTTGCAGTGAACCGAAAGTGACATCACTGAAAGCAAAGACTGCAAAGTATATCATGATATCCAAAAATCAGCAAAACGGAATGAAAATTAGCACCAAACCAAAAAGCTCCCAATTCTACACTAGAGCCTTTTTTGCTTATTAAATATTAGAGGGTTGAGCTCCCTGTTTACTGTGCTTGCCAACTCAATGATTGCTGCGTAATAGTAGTAATTTCTTAGCATAAAAAAGTTTTTCTATTAAATTTGAAAAGATTCACTTAAAATATATGTTTTATAAAGAATTTTGTTTGCTTATGGTTGTGCTCCAAAGTCCTTTCCAACATACATTTCTTTAAATTAAATGTTTATTTTGAGTCAAATTTGAATGGTAAATAGTGTGAAAGATCTCGTATATTTTATTTCCCATGTGATTCTATAAAGATTTTGCTTGGTAATCACTTTTAAAAATAGCATTTAAAATTAAAAGTTCATTATCATAACAAATTTGGTGAGTTCGCATTTGCCGTTTAATATTTTCACTTACCAAACAAGCTGATATATTAAATACAATTTCTGCTTTTATCACATTGTACTTGAAATTGATTGTTAAGTTCTGAATCATTTAATAAATCTCTTTAACGAAAATTTATTATAGCGTATTTATGTAATTTGCACCAAAAAATATTAGTTGTAAAACTGTTTATAAGTTTAGTCGCAATTCAAAGAAAATCTTAAAATGTAGAATAATATGGTACTATCATAGAATTATTTTATAGTAAAGAAACAACATTTTTCATTTTAAACTCTTAATATAGAAAACAACCTACATCAAAAACATAATAATAACAGAGTATAATAAACATATAACAAGAAAAATAAACATTATTTAAATTTGGGATACAAAAATATTTTCAGGTAAGCAATACCTTTATGATTTTTATTAATTTTATGATGAAAAAAAATATGGAATTTGATCTAGGAAAACTGGGTGATTTTTTCGCATGTAAAATGTAATAACAACAATAAAAACTACTACACCGTCATTAAATTTTTATACATAATTAGATTATGTATTAAATGTTAATTAAGAAAAAAAGCATAAACAAAACAGGATATTATTTTTAAGTTATTTAGATATTCAATATAGATATATTTCATTAGAACCCCCACACCAGCCAGCTTCACAATTTTGAGTTCAATGGCTTGATAGTAGTAATGTTGTCAACATTAGCGAGCAGTTGCCTTTACTTTATATATTAGTATATAATTCGCTGATCTAAAGGTGGGTGTGATTCTAACAACTACCCAGAGTAGAAATCTTGTTCTTTACAATGCCAGTTCAATGCTTTAACTACTGTATATTTTAATATTTGTATATTTTAATTAAAAACAAATTTGTGGATAAGGTACAGGGTTGGCATTGAAAAAAAGTTTATTTCTTCTTGAACACCAGATGGAATGAAGAAAACAAAATGTTAATAAAATCGTTTATCAATAAATGTTACTAGAATAACTTAAATAATCTACCAGAGATATCAGTTTTTCATATTTAAATTTTTAACAAAATTGTTATGTTCATATTTTTTATTTTAGTTTTATAACGAATTTTAAATTCGATATATCATCTTATTTAAGAGTCCGTTTGAGTCTTCATACGTTACAATATTTGATTAAAAAAATTTATGTGCTATAAGTGATTGTGAATTCAATATGTGATTTGTTAATTTAGTAGTAGTATTAAAATTTGGTTATGATACTTTAACAGTTCTTTATGTATTTATAAAATAAAGTTTTACTATACTCATTTACATAAAACATTAAACTATACCATTTATTTTAATTTCTTAAGAAATTTTCTTTCTAATTGTCATTTTCTAGTTTTGATATATTTATAGCCGCTATATTAAATAGCTTGCAAATTAATATTATTATTTAAACTAGAATTCAATTATAAGCTGTTTGAAAAATTGCTTTAAAATTTGATATTTCCTTTTCAAAGAATTTCTTTCATTTCTTCCACTTAGGTTGGAAGTAACCTATTTCTTCCAGGGTGTTTTTTCCACTGTTGAAGAAACTTGCCACCCCTGACAATTAAAAAACTACCATTTTAACTATAATGGGATCTGATAAAATTTAATTTCTAATAGTTATTAATTATTTTGCTGTTGACTTTTTAATTTTATCATAATTTTTTTTTAAATAAAAAAATATAATTTTTAATTCTAAGACCTTGTTTCCCATGGTGAAGCACGTATGTCTTTGATATCTGTTGTACTTTAACAGCTGTACCTTTAACAGCTGTTACATTTAACACCTATTAACTACTATAAATGAGGAGTTTTTTTTTTTTCAATGAGAAAACTGTTTTTCGCTGTAAAACTCTGTAAGTTTTCATTATTATCTTTAGAATCGTAATAGCAGTGGGGAAAACAATGGTATTATTGAAACAGTATATTGACAGTATTGAATAGTATAGATATGAAAATTAAAAATTACATTTATACTTTGAAAACCGATACTATGATTATGTATGTTTTAATCGCTATTACACAAAGATTTTTAATACGATTAGGTGAATTTATTACATATTAGCTCCATATCTTAGTGACTTTTAGGTATAAAACTTTCAGCAAATCTCACCGAGACCTTCTGCTATAAAGTGATTTTTTTGTACACCAACTGCATACTTATGTCTAAAAAGAGCTTTCAACAAGTTTCATTTCATTTAAAATCATGCATTGAAAACTTATCTAGTTTTCCTTTTGTTCATTTAGTTTAATATTATCACAAAGCAAATGTACATTTTTTTTTTTTAACTTTAAAACATATTAAATCTCTCTAAATTTCATATTTTAATTTTGCCATTAAAAGACCAATTTTAAGTTTCATAGTTACAAAGTTTACCGGAGAATTTAGTAAACTAATAGATTTTGCCTGTTTCTCACGATTTTCTGTTTTACTCAAAAATTATCTTAATTATATACATTTTAAAAATTTCTCTGAAAGTAGGAAAGTTCTGGAAAAAAATTTCTATCAAATATTATTATTCTGCTTATTGCTTATTTGAGAATTTAAAATAAATAATATTAAGTTCATTAGTGTCTAAAAATGTTAATAAAGATTGCACAGTTGCCAATACTTCTGAAAGACCCAAAATTTTACTAAACTTTGCTTCTTTTTTTCCCCTAGTTTTCTGGTTGAATCAAAAATTCTCCTGGTTTTTTAAAAATGTCCCTATGATTAGAAAAGTTTTTTTTTTTTAATGATTCTGAAAAGTTATTTTTTTCTCTGCTTATTGTTTACTTGAGAGTTTTAAACATGATATTATGGGTTGAATAGTCACAATTGCTACTGGGGAAAAAAAACATGGAAAAAAAGGCTACAAAATTTTGCTAGCTTATTCTGGTTTTCTCAAATCAAAACTTCCCAATCAATCTCAAAAAACTTAATTCTCTTTAATGATGGAAATCAAATTAATAAAAATCATAAATGAAAAATTTTATTTGCAATTTAAGTGCTCTTTTGTGTTTTATTTTTTTAAAAAAAACTGAAATGAATATTGTTTCTTGTTCTGTAGAACTCAAGACCCTCTGGAAAAACTTTATTTGGATTTTCTGGAAAAGGGGCTTTCACTGAGTAAAAACGAAGAAAGTAATGTTAAACAGGAATTATAGCTGCTTTTGATATTTATTGATTATGTATTGAAATTGCATTTAAGATGTTTGCTTCATTATAAGTAAACACATTCCATTCTAACTGTGATAAAAGTTTAATAATTTATTAAAAAAATTAAACTGAGAAATTATATTTAAATATTATTTATTTTTCTCATTTAATAATTTAAATCTCATTTTTAACTTTGCTTTTAATTTTAAATTTTGCTTTAATATTATTGAGTTTAAGATCTTTGATAAATATATGATAAATTACTATTTATGAATTTATGGAGCATGATTCAAAAACTTTATTTTAATTTAATGTTTAATTTTAAAATGCTCTATTTTGTTATAAGTTTAAAAGAAAAATTTAAAATTATTTGATAAGTGTGAATTATGCATTTAAATTAGATTTGTTTTTTAAAAAACTTTATTTTTGAATCAGTTTGATCTGAAACTGTTGATTTATTAAAATTGCTAAAGATGGAAAAATTTATATAATTCAATTATTTATATCCTGATAAATATATTTAATCTTTTAATCAGAAAATATTTCTCTTTGAACTATTTATTATTATAAATGAAGATGACTGACATATTATTAAAATATTGTTCTTAACAGCACTGCAATAATCTGATGTGAATTTATGTATGGCTGATTTTTTTATGCTAAACTGAGAAATATTTTTATTTAATGTTGATTACTTATTAACAATTAGTTTTGAAAATAATATTTGTATAAATTTATTGATTATGTATCATTTTAAAAGTTTATTTTTGTTGAAATGAAGTTTATGTATCAGTTACTAGGTGCATTAATGCCATTTTTTTTAAATAAAAAGTTTTATTATTTAAAAAAAAATACAATTGGATATTAGCTTAATAATGTCTTTGTTAAAACTATTATTAAGAGTGTCCAGAATAATATTTAATCTAAGTAACTTATTTTCAATACTGTGTGTACTTTTGTTAAGAAGCAAATGAACTCCAATTGCTGATGATAAAGATTTTTAAAGATAGGCAAACTATAGCTAAAAAAATATTTTTTTCAAAATGTTTATGCTAATCAATTTTCTTTTAATCAGCTTTAGTTATTATTTATCGTTTAGAATGTCTATATCACATCTAGTTTTGTGACCTTTATTTATTAACTTGGAGTCAAATGTTACTAATTTCTTCATTTTGTTAACTTTTTTTTTCTGAACTGAATTTTAGTTCACACTTTGCTGTTGTATTTTGTTGATAATCAATAGAAATTGGTGGCTAAGATCTGTCATATGACTGCTAAAGATTAAATACTACTTTTTGTTTTTTAAATCCCTTTTTTGAAATATTTGAATAAGGCAGCATGATTTAGTCTTCCTGCACCTGTTTTCTTTGATTATGTTAGTGTTTTTAATTAATTGTCAAAAGCTATCTGGAGTTCAATTGTTACTGGCATTAGTGTTTATTGTCATTATTTTTGATATAAGAGTTTTTAATTTTTTTAACTAAAGTTTATTTTATTTAAAAATATTCATTAATTGTAAGATAGTTTAAAGCAAATTTTAAAGAGATTGAAAATTTAAAAGCTTAGTTGTCTTTAAATTTATTTGTTAAATAGTTATTGAAAAAGTTTACACCGAAATGTAAATCCTATTTTACACATCTATTTTTAAACGATAAGCTTATCTAATTGTTTGAAGCTTAGTAAAATTATTAACTTGATTCAGTAACTTTTCTGTAATGCACATTGTAAAGGAAAACTACAATCTGAAAACATATTTAGTTTAGGTATTTCAATATTAAAGTTATTTATTGAAAAATATATTGATTTTGTCATTTTTGGATATTTAAAATTACTTTTTAAATTACTGATTCAGAGAAATTTTCTTTTCCTTTTTTAAAAAAAATTAAGACGTTTTAAAGGATTTAAATAAATTCTTTTTGAATAACTTAATTTTATTTATTGAAATTCTTAGAATTTATTAAAGAAAAGGAAAATGGTGTTCTACAATTTCTAGCTTTCTAATCTGATAAATCATTTTAATTGCTTACATTTTCATCAAATTAATAAAATTCTTGTATCTACATTTCTCCTACAAAGTATTTAATTATACATAAGATACTGCTTTGGATTTACTACTTATTCAGGCAATCATTGTATTTTTTTAAGCTTGAAAGTTCTTACTGATATAAGCTTTAGAAAAGCTGCACTTTACAAATATTGCATGCAAATATTTATGTAAAATATCTCAAAGTGCAATAATAATTTTTGCAAAAAAATATTGCACCTATAGATGCTTTTTTTATAAAAACAAAATATCACTTCACATATGTCATGCTATTACTTATAATCACTACTACTTCTCAGGAAAAGCAATTTGCATTTTATTAAACAGATTACTACATTTCCTTTTTTATTTAATTAGATTTTATGATTTTTTTTAATAAAACTTTTGTCAATATTTTGACTTTTTTTATTTGTTTTACTCATAGTCAACTTTATTGCATTTAGTTTTTTCTAAAATAATATCATTAAAAATTATAAATATTTTTCATAAAAACAACTATTAATCATTTTGTCTTAGTTTTGCATTGACTATCAAGTTGTGACTAAAATTGTGTCCGAGATATGCATTTCTCATTCTGCTTTATTATATTTTAAACTACTGCCTTACTATTTCACTAAATTATTGCTTATAACATAAAATTTCACATTTTCAACTACTCAGCAAATTTGAACTTTTAATATTCATGTATTTATAGAATGATCTCATTGTTCTTATGCACTATAACCTCTGCCTCTTTTTTTTTTTTTTTCTTTTGTTTAACTTTTGGCTGCGAAACCAACTTGATGGATTTTACGAAATTATGTAAGAGAGACTAAACATACACTTAGTTTCTCAAAAAAGAAAATTATTGGTAAAAAAACTTATTTTGTGGTTTGAGTGGTTTTTAAAAAGTGAAAAAATGTATTTAGAAAGGAATTTTAGTAAAAATGGCAAAATTGTGAAAGAAGCCTTTCCATGATGGCTCACAAATAAACATAGGGCTCTCATAATATTTTCAAACAAATGAGCTAATTTCAAAATTAAAAAAAAAACTCATGTAACAGCTTACAAATCAGTATTTTAGTATATTCTTAATGATGATAAAACATTTAAATTTGGGATGAAACAGTGTGAATTAATTTAGAAATTACATAATTAATGATATATTTTTTATGCTTTTATAATACATGCTCAAGTAATTTTTTTCTTAATCATCCGTCTATGGTAAATTCTCAATTAATGAAAATGCAGGTATTTAAAACCAATTTAAAATTTTTTAATTTAAAATTCAGCTTACTTTGATTTATTGTGTATATGGAAAATAAATTAAGATTGTTTTTCAATTCCAGAAAAGTTAGAACTTAGCTTTTATATAAATAAAATCCTTTTCTTCTTCGGTTTTAACCGTAAATACCCACAGTTTTTCTCTTATACTCACTCTTGACTGACATTGAAAAAACAGTGTTCCTTAAAAGACTATTTTCTCATCCAACTCAAATAAACCAGTTATCTCAAACAAAGGTTAGAGATTCAAATAATTATTAGAGCTAACCCACTTTTAACAGTTCATAAAAGAAATATTAATAACTAGTACCTGTCATCCGAATTGATTGAGTGTCTACTATATTTAGATTTAAAATTAGTACATGTGTTGTTGATCAGTGTTCTAAGTGTTGATTGTAATTTTTATAAATTTATGATATACATATGTCAAGGTTTCTTAACATATTTTGCAATGTTACATGTTTTAAGTAGTATTGTTGAGTAGGCGAGATTATTGTAATTAAGTGTGTTTTGATGTGAATTAAATGTTTAACTTTCTGTGTGATGATTTATTAAAAATCATTTCTATATTTTTATCACAATGCTTGTATTATTTGTATTTTTATTACATTGTAGTAAATTATGATGTCTCATTAGAAAACATTCAATGGGTAGTGAGACGGATGCTGATACCACATTGTAATTTGGCACAAATGGTACATTTAAAAATTGCAATATTTGACAGTACCTCTTATAAGATTGTTAGGTGTTCTAAATATGGCTGACAATTTGAAAAATCTATTTTAAAAAGATTATAAGAAATCGAAAGTTGAGTTCAGTTTTTCTCATAAAATTTCAAAATTAGCTACCAAGTTTGTCAACAGATGGCATTGCTAATTGTAAGAACTCTGAAACTATATTTTCTAATACATGTCCTCATTCTAACTGAAACATTTGCATGGTTAATTATACCTTTGTACTGTGTCGCATTGTTGCTGCAAATTGTGGATATATATAAATTTTTTATTTCCAATGGCAGAAATTAACAAACTCTTAACAAGAAGAATATATACAAATGATGAAGATAAGAGAAAAAGTCAGTGACTCATTAGCAGCTGCCTAGCCCTCCAATATCTTTTCACTTTGGTGTCTCCGTGCACATCCCATCAAGTGCTTCCTATCCATTACTTCGAATTTCCTACAGAGTGGGCAATTCGGACTCGTAAAAATACTAATGCGGTGGAGGTGGTGCATAAGACAGTCATGACCCACCGCAAGTCTAAATTCTGGGACAGCCTTTTCAGGGGGTCTCTCTGAAATGTTCCCCCAACTTTTCAGGGAAGAACGGGACACTTTCCAATTTTTCCACATTGAATTTTTGATGTAGATTTTCGTCGAATGAAAGGATCTATTGGAATTTGGTTGTTGGATTATTTTTGTGCCTTTTTTTGCCAACATATCAGCTTGTTCATTGCCGTAGATATCGCAATGTCCTGGGATCCATTGTAGAGTAACTTGGCGACCATCGATCTTCAGTTTCTCCAAGAGGGCCCGACAATCATATTCTTTGATATGGACATTTCCTTAGATGCAATGGCCTGTATGGCAGCTTTGGAATGAGAAAGAATAACAACCTTATTGTAGAGGTGTCTTGGAATGAGCTGCGTCAGTGCCACATTGATCGCTGTTACCTCTCTGTCAAAGGCGGTTTTATGTTTCCCAACAGGCACATAAAAGGAAAAGACAGAAGAATATATATAACCGCGCCAACATTTGATGAGAGGTCAGTTAAGGAGCCATTTGTGTAAACATGCAGCCACTCGGACTCGGGATAGAGGGTATGGATGGTCTCAAGTGCAAGAATCTTTAAGCTGCTTAGAGGTAATTGGCTATTAAGAAGTGCCTGGGTAAGATCCAATCTGGTAGATAATTGTGGATATATTGCTTTAGAGTTTTTTCTCAGCAATGCAATTTACTGAAGAACTTTACAATTATTTTTAAACTTGGTGAGGATAAGTTATCTGATTTCCTCAAGAGAATGCAGCATACTGTACATTTCCTTCTGTTATTTTTTGATTTTTAAATTCACATTATTATAAAAATTAAGTAGCTATTCCGAAGTATAAAAATGTCTGCATCAATTACAATCTAAAGAACTGTCAAATTTTGCAATTTTTCTTTGGATATGTTAAATTATTTATTACTTGTCTAGATGAAGTCAGTGTGGAATGCGTGAAGAGTATTATATTACATATTATAAATTTTTATAGCTTTATGTAGCTTAATAATGTGTATTTTTTAAAATATATAGCTGGATGGATTTATATTGTGGCGAATTTACTTTGTATACTGCTATATATCTAAAGCTTCTTTCAATTTCCTAAGCACAATATTGATTATCAATTAAATTGATAAACATTTTCGAGCTTGGCTCAAAATAATTTGTTATTTATTCTCAAACTTTTATGCTGATTATTGTTGAATAAAAATATTTTATAAACTTTCTTATTTGACTGGTGTTGAGTATTATCTCATTATTCGACTGAATGTAATGATGCTGTATCAATAAGATAAACCAGTGTTTCCCAACCTATTTTGATTGGCATTAAAAATATATGGAGTTATTTATGGCACACTTTGAATAAAAGTATTTTAATTAAGGGCTAAATTCTTTTGGCACATTTGACATTGGTAGGGCACTGGGCCTATGTCGAAGCGATCGTGGGTTTGATTCCTGCGGGCTGAAGACTCCCCGTGTAGTAAATGGTGACTGATGCATGTTAAACATGTCGGTTCACAAAGTTCTCCATGTTCTCATAACAAATCAATACCTCTGAGGGTACTGATGCAGGAGCTCCCTTGTCTTTTGGATTGGGATCAAAATTAAAATGCTATGGAGTTGAACATTGGTAGTCGTAAACCCAGAATTGGGTCGGCTGTTGATTGACGGTTATAAAATAAGTTTAAAAAAACTTCAAAATACTGAGATAAATGGTTGAAGTCAGACAGCTTAATGCATGCCTAAGTTTTTCTTTTACAAATTATGAAGATATCGATTGAACTAAGGACAATGTGAGATCGGGAGGAAAAAAATTTCAACTTGTTTTTTTTTTATATAATTTAGTCCTTTAATCTATTAAAATACAGGATGATTCATTAAGAAGTATACAGTTTGAAAGCATTGTAAATCAAGAACAATGTAAGATATAAAATGTTACCAGCAATAGAGTTGTATGGGATTATTTTAAGTTTTGTTTGAGACAGTCTTAGATATTCTATATGTACCCCCTTAGTCACATGACACACATTGAGCTAGTAACCCATTTCTGCCCAAATTGTGTTAAGGTATCTGAGTTAAATCTATGGATAGTGAAAAATCTGGCTTAGTTTTCACAGATGCAACACTCCATGTCAGTGGGAAGTTAAACAAGCAAAATGTTCACTTTTGGTGAACGAAGAACTCTAATTCACTGAGCAGCATATGTGCGATTCCCCTATGATAAATGTATTCTGTCCCTTTTTTAATATTTCATAACTTATAAATTTTTAATTAAAACATCACACCTGCCGGATTTGAGATTCAAATATATTTTGTGATATAATTAATATCTCATAGTGATATTTAATGATAACTTATAACAGTGAAATAATTTTGCTTACAGTGTTCATCATTTAACGTTTTTCAAAATTTTATGAGAAAAGAAACACAATTGATTCTAAATATTAAAAACAGGAAGAAGTGTTGTACATGTTGATGTAAAATAACCTTCAATTAAGTAAACTTTGAAAAGTGTAAAAGAAAGGTAGGACCTTTTTGTAACATTCAAACAACTGAACAATGCATTTTGACTATATTAATAAGGTATTTTAAACTTGTACTAACTTTCTATTTTAACCAATTACTTTATTTTCTTACTTATTCTACATGTTTGATTTCGTGCAGGCTATAAAGCTTTGCTTCATTCAGGAAATTTGCTAAATCTAAAGCTTTTAAATCCATGATTTCTACCAATAACTTTCCATGACTTGCGCAGTATAATACATTATTCAATTTAGTCACATAAAAAATTGTCTAAACGAGTGAAACTTTTTTTCTCAAAAATATTGCTTCATCACACATTCATAATAAATACAAAATATACATTTTCTAAAAAAACAAGATCACTTTATTTGTATAGAAAATAACAGGCACTCATTTATAAACAACTTCAGAAATCACATTCTTTGGTGGCTTAAAACAAAACAAACCAAAAAAAAAAGAAAACTATTATTCTACAAAATATAATAAAAATAACAATTTTTTTCCCACCTGAATGAAAGATTAAAAATTAAATTTATAATAAAAGATCTCACAAATTAAAGATATTTCTATTCATAGAAAAATAAGGAGTCATTCATTCCATTTAATAGCCTTTTCAATATTTAGAAATAACAGATAAATGATCAGTATATAGCATAACCCATAACATGCAACTTTATAATCAACCATTATAATTTCACAAAATGTAAACAATTAACAAATTTTACTCGTTCATAACAACTTTCCTACGACAAGCAGGAGAACTCTCTGATCTAGACACTCTCTTAGATAACTTATATGCATTAGTACCTGAAAAAGAGTTTCTCTTCCCTTTTTTTAGTTTTGGAGTCGCTTTCCTTAACTGCCAAGGACTCTTGGTACATCGTGTTGGAGAGATTGATTTCTTAAACTTCTTTGGAGAAACAACATTGTTGATTTCCTCAATTCTTGGTGTAGTATTTGTCACTTCTTTTAAAGGTTGCATTGCTTTTGGTGAAGGTGTATTGAGATCAGTCAAGGTAAATTTTGGTGGGGGTGGTAGTGGGGACTTTTGAAACTTGATTCTGCTTTTCGCTGAGCTCCCTCTAGTTTCAGATCCCAGATTTCTAGAATTATAGACTTTTCTAGCAGAGTAACATTGTTGAGAGGGTGTTTGTAGCAAATTTGCACTCTCTGAGCCTTTCTTTTTACTAGAATTGGAATGAACACTCTTTGCTTTATCATACAAATCAACTTTGGCTTGAACATGGCCTGTATTGTTTTTCAAAATCATGGCAATACTTTCTCTTTTGTTGAACACTTCTTCATGGGGAGGAGAAAGAATACTCAAAAAAGCATTACCACTCATCCATACTTCAGATTCTGGGCTAACAGGTTTGTTTACAGGAGTTTTGAAACAACTGTCATTCATCCTTAGATTTCCATAACTTATATTCATGTTTTGCTCGCTAGTATTGAGTGGGCTCTTAAGTTTTTCACAGTTTAATGATGTAATAGAAAGGTTAAGTGCATTTTTGTGCTTTTGTTTATCTTTAAGATCAAAAGTACTTTCACAAGTTGAAATCTTTGGCTTCATTTCATCACAAGAAAATGATTTCACACGTTTTGGATTTGAGCGTTTTTTCATAGGTGGAATTTTGCTTTCAGACTTACTAGACAATCTTTTACGTTTCTTCTGCAAAGGAGTTACATTATCAGCATCTTTTGCAATCAGAAAAACGTCTTGTTTTTTCTTCACTTTAATTGGTGTAAAATTGACCTTTTCAGCATCTTTATTTGCTGCTTGACGAGCGATATTTCGTCTTCCCTTCATTTTATCTGGTGTAACATTTTGTTTTAAAATTGAAATATTGTCTTCGGAACACATTTTCTCATTAGGATTAATCTGTGCAAAATTATCAGGAGAAAACAATGTAAAATTTTGAAATAAAGTGGTTAAAGACAAATCTAAACTTTGAAGAACAGGACTTTCAGCAATCCTGGTTTCATATTTTAGCATTTCTTCTTGACTTGCTGAATCTAAGGTAGGAGAATTGAGCACAACATTAGAATCATTATAAATTCGATTGGAATGTAGTGATTGAAGACCATTATTTACAGAATTTGGTCGTCCTCTTATTAGAGAGCCATGCCTAGTTCTCCTCTTCATACACTTTTGATCAGCAGTACTTCTTTTATTATGTGAGATTCTGGCAGATTTTGAGCTGACACTAGCACGGTCTCTCAATTTTGGTGTTAAATAATCGAAATGCTCTTTGTTTTTACTCTCAGATTCTTCGAGTTCAGAGCTATTTTTTGTAAAATTATTTCGGTTGCATTTTGCAATGAAAGCTTCTTGCCTTTTCATTCCAAGATTTAGCATGGTTCTATCATAATTAAAGACTCCATCGTTTTGAAAAGCATTTAAAATCATAGAAGCATCATTTTTAGATTTTTTTCTAACCTGATCTCTAGACATTGAAGCATTCCGTTTCACAATCAGAGTGTTTGAAGACAATAAACGTGGACTTCTTCTCCTTGGAATTGAAATATCCTCACATTCTCTCTGTTTTATATCAGTTTTAATATCTCTTTTTGCTTCATTGAGCCTGACTCCCACTTTCCGGTTATTTTGAGACATCATACCGTGATGGGAAATATTTTGTTTTACGTCTGCGTTTGCTTCAGACAAGTGTTTCACAAGAGTAGTGTCTTTTGCACGGCTTGATGTCCTTTTTACTTTTTCATTTCTATCCGAGCCTGCATCTAAAACAGTTGCCTCCCCCAATTCTGAATTACTTAATGCCTGAGATCTTAAATTATGTCTTGAAGTTCGATGCTGCTTTGCAGGAAGGCATCCTTCAGATGATGATGCAAACAGAACTTGTTGCGCAGAAAGTTCAGGTTTGTTTGAAGGTAACTGGCCATCAGAGACAGATTTCTTAATGCTTTTGGATTGTAAATCAATTTTAGAAGAAAGAAATAGTTCATCTTTTGGCAATTCTAGATTCGTATTCTGAAAAGTTTATTAAAAAGGGGTTAAATGATAGTGTCCTAACAATTGTATAAAATGCATAAAAAAATGAATTAAACATTTAATGATATAGACTTAAAAAAAAAAAAATACATCTATATGACATATATTAACTGTTATTTAAAAATATAATTCACTACAGTATGGTTCTAAAAAAAAATTTAGAGTTGAGCAAACAAATTTGTGATTTTTCATTGTTTCACATTTCCAAATCTTGACAAACATTTACAATAATATTACGAGCTTGTCTAAATTCAGTTGTGATTAATATGAGGATGCTGTGGTTCAGAAATGTATAAACTAAAAGTTTTATGCACGCAAATCAGATCAAATAATTTTCTGCAATGTTATTGGCAAGCAAATAATTCAAATTAAAAACACTAAAACACTATTTATGACTTCAAAAATGAAAGGAGAATTTTAAAAAAATGTGAAAATAAAAAGCAATAAATCCATGAAAGAAAAAGATATTTTATAAATCAGTTTGACCACAGACTTGGAAGCAGCCCTAAGTAATCATAAAATAATAAATGGTTTACTGTTAGTAATCATAAAAAGCTAAAAATATGTCACACTAAATTTATTTACTCCTCCTCAAGCATATCATTTTGATTTTAAGAAAAACTAAAGTCTGCAATTAATAGTTATTCACAATAAACTAGAATTTTATGAATTTCACTAAAAAAAAATTTAACTTACTTTTTGTTTAGTTTCTTTGGTACATGTAGGTGACTTCCTTTCTGATTGTAATACTTCTTGTGATAATTTACAAGACTTTAATCTGCAAAATAAATAAATAATATAAATCATATGTCGATAAATAATAAATAATATGTCAATAAATAATAAATAGTATGTCAATAAATAAATAATATGTTGATAAGAATTCAGATTAATGTCAACAAAGTTTATTTTTAATTAATAACATAGTGAGGGAAAATGCAGTTTCCTTTGTGAAAAGGAATCCAAATCTTATAACAAACTGAATTCAGAGAAATAAATGAAAGGGCTAAACTTTTAGAAAAGGTTTAGGTCAATTTAAAAAAAAACCTAAATAACTTAGCTTCATTGATTTAGTGTTCACAAAACACGAGTAATTTTTTCATGTGCAGATTTAAAATAAAAAATGTAAATATAAGAAAAAAATTATGATAAACCAAAAGAAAAAAAACCCCATTTAAATTAAAGGCACTTTTGACATTGATAAGTAAGTGATCACTACATTTTCTAATAATACCTTAATATAAGAAAATTTAATAATCATATCTAGACTAACTCATATCTAGAGTATCTGTTGTGAAGCTAGAGCTCATTGGAAAATCCAAATTGTTCATAATAATGAATATAATTCATTTTTCATAATGAAATATGATATTTTAAATTATATCTGTCACTTTTAACAATTAAAAACTTTTGAGATTAATGCAAACGAATATTTATTTATCTACAATACCTTTTTCTATCTTTTCGGCGAAGAAGGGCTCCAATTGATTTGCGGCGCACATGACCACCAGCATTGTTGTTTGGAGGCATGCCTAAAGAAAATATGCATATATACATATTAAATATTTGTAAACATAAAGAATTTGTATTTTACATAATTTATTAGACTTAATTTAGTTAAATAAATAGTATACCTTTTTCTTTGGGAGTTACATTCAAAATAGGATTATCTAAATCATCCAAGGAACGAGCTTGCCTATTTAAAAAGAATTTACAAATTACTTTAAATATTAATAAAATTATTTTTTTTTTTATCTTGCATATAAATCAATTAAAATAATATGGCTGCTCACAAATCACATTCATTGAGAGGAAATACTTGCAATAAATATATACTTTATTAATTTAGATAAGTATAAGAAAGTTTGGTTGTGAAGGAGGCCAAGATCCTTCATTGGTTGAAGTACCAAGAAGTGTAAAGAAATGGTGATCATCAGCTATATTTTTTAAGAAAATATAAATAACTTAAACTGAATTGTATATAATCTATATACTAAAGAATGTATGGGCCTGAATAACCTGGTTGGTAGGGCGTTAGGCCCAAGTCTAAGAGGTCGTGAGTTTGATCCCTGTCGGCTGAAAACTCCCAATGTACAAAAGGGAGAAAGGTGCATGCTAAATTTCTTGGGGTCTCAACGTCCTCCAAATTCCCATAATAAATTCGTACCTCTAGAGGCACTGAATCGGAGATTGATCATGCTCTGGTTCAGGTCAAAATTATGACCTGTGGATGGTGTGTGAATGTGTCCTCCCTGTAAAACAGCCTGTAAGGTATGTGTGTGTGTGTTACAAAAATCGAATTCTAGGCCATAGATGGCACCACTGGAAAACAAGAAGTGCACCCCTCTGTCTTAAAAGACTTGTTAGTATTGGCAAGTGGCTACAACTTAAAAATATAAACACAACAACTAAAGAATATGAAAAAAACTAAAGAATATATACACAAAAATCAAGGAATGATAAGAAAGCATAATCTGGAAAAAACATTTGCAGAAATAAAAATTAAAAAAAATAATAATAAGGAAATGGAACCATTAACTTTCAAAAATATTTTCCATTTTGTAATAGTTGAAATAAAAAAAATTAAGAAATTAAAACAAATGTCTGCACTGTGATTTGATGGACAAGAGAAAAATGTCCAACTAAAAAATTATCCTAAATTTATCTTCAGTACCACTTTTCAATTAACAATAAGGCATACAGTATAACCTCAATATCACAAACTCAAAAAATTACACTAGAAATTTTGTGATATTGAAAATCTGTGGCAATGGAAATCGAGAATTTTCTTGAATTTTGAATATTTTTATAAACTTTAACAAATAATGTAATGACATTTTAAAAGTTGTTGTCATTGTCTGCCACTAAGGCAAAAGGGGTGAGATTGTTCTTGTTTTTCAGCGGCGCCACCTATAGCCAAGAATTCGATTTCTGACACACTCATACGTCACACCAGTTTATAGGATGGACCCATTCATACATCCATTCACTGATCCACAAATCGTAATTTTGACCAGAACCAGAGAATGATCAACCACCAATTCAGTATCCCCAGAAGTGTAATTTGTTATGGGAACATGGAGGACTTTGTAACCCGAGATTTACTGTGCACCAGTCACCATTTACTACATGGAGAGTCTTTGGCGGGCTGGATTAGAACTCTCGTTCTCACAAACGTGAGTCCTGTGATTTAAAAGTTGTGTAACATGAAAGAACATGTAAAAACCAAAGATATTTATATTGTTTAACTGTTTCTAAATACATGTTTAAAAGTTGTGTAACATGCATTTAAAAACATTTAAACAATATAAATATTTTTGGTTCTTCATTTAATGTTAAGCTTTGCTACAATTCTTCTATTTCATTATCTTTCTTTTCTGTGTTCCTAATGCTACAATTTCTTTTAATATTTCTGATTCTTAAAAATCATCACACAATGCAAAATTATTCATTGTCTTTGGTAACTACTTCTTCATAAGTATCTACACATGTATCAAATTCTTTTATATTCATTAAATTAGCAAGTTTACTTAATTCTTATTTGTGGTTATTCTCATGTGTGAACAGATCTTCTTACCTCAAGGTTTGGTACTGTAGCAAACCTGCAAGTTTTTTGCAATCATTCTTTTACAATGATATTACTATCAACTTTTCATTCAATCACTATTCATTAATTTTACGATAAGTTGCACTCATTAATAACACTACTTTTAAGATATCACTAAATTTGTTTCAATTTTTAATCAAAATCATAAAATGTAATTAATTATATACATAACTCTGCTTTTAAGCACTACTTTCGAGATATCACTAAACTTGATTTAACTTTTTTGTCCAAATGGAAGTTATTTCATCTTAGAAAAAACTCTGAAAATAAACTCTACTTCAGAACCTTAAGAAGTTACTGAAAGACACCTTAAAATTAAATGTTTGTTGAAATGTTATGTTCTAAATACACATAAAGAAACCAGGACTATAAAAAAATAATAAGAGAATGTTTTTTATCAAGAAAACCAGGGCAACTACAAACCCTAGGAAAAGAAGAAAGAAAAACAGATAACAATCAGAAAAAAAAAAAAAAAAAAAAAAAAAAAAAACATTTGATTTAACAAATATCTTTGATCTGATATTAACAAAGTGATAACTTGTGATAATGATCATAACAAACTAAATGCTATTAATAATTTAAGTTTAACAGAAGTATACAATATCAACATTATGAAAGTTAACTCATAGTTAGAACATTTTACATTGTTTTCACAAGGAGTAAAAGGTGCTTACTTTTTATTTACGGCAGAAAGAGTCTGCATTTCAGATCCAGCTTTTCGCTTGGATAAGGATCTTGAGCGAGATGTTTTCAAATTGGGATCAGGTGTATTATTTTTTGCATTTGGAGTACCATTTTGCCCAACTAGCTTTTTAAATCCGCTGAAGATATCTGGAAGAAAAAAAGGGTATTTGTAGAGTGGTTGAATTATTTTGTTTTTATTAATCAATAAATTATTTTGTTAACAATTACTGATAAATTAATTGTCAACAGTACAATCTTTGTAAGTGCTAAATTTTTAGTCATAGTGCAAGAATCTTCTATGACCAACAATACAGGTTTTAAATAATGTGAACTGATTCTTTCAACTGCACGTTAAAGAAAACAAATATAAATGAAAGTTAATTAAGTAAATCTTTCAAGTGTTATAAGTGCAGCATAATCAAATATCAATAAGAGTATAAATTAAATTTGTAAAACTTTTAAATTCTAGAAACAATATTTAGACCTTTGGTTACTGATCTGGTTTTTTAAATTTAGAGCTTCTGATTATGCTTTAAAAACTTGAAAAAAGAAATGAGTTCTTGTTTGAAGTTTTCATTTATAATTTTTAGTCATATTAAAGAAAATTAAAGCATTGATTTCCGCATACCTTATTTTACGAATATTTGAAGATGATCAATGAAAAAAAAAGTGGTTACGCACTACTACAAAATTAGTACTGGTGGATAGTGTCAGTCACAGTTGACCATTTATCCTTTCTTAAACTAAGAAATAAAATAAATCATTGACAAGCGTTGCAAAAAAAAATTTACATTTATAAATCAAAATGAACTTACACAGCTTAAGACAAAAAATGCTATGTTAAATTTACCTATTGTTAGACAAACAAATAAAATTTATAAATAACAAAAGCTTTCAAATAAAGATTTTACCCTGCACAGGTCCAGTTTTGCCCTTTTTTTTTGGTTTGTTTGTTGAATCTAATAATTCAGCTGAAGAATCTAGTTCAGATGAAGCATAAAATTTGTCCAATGAAACACCAAATGGAATATCTCCAATTTTATTACAGTTTTCAATTAAAAATTTCATTAAAGATGTGTGTTGTTTCACCAAATTATTCCTAGGAAGTACAAAAGAATATATATGTTAATTTGCAACTCTTAATTTTAAAAAAAATAATAAAATAAAAAAAATAATAAAAATAAAAAACTTCATTAAGAAAAAAAAAAAAAAAGGCTTCCAAAATAAACAGTTATAAGATAAATTTTATTTAATAATTAAATATATGGTTTTAGAAAAATAACTTAAGATAATTCATTACAAACACTTAATTTTTTTTAAAAATTCAAATTTAGAATTAGAATTTGTTCAAACATTTTTTTATCATAAATAAAAAATTAACAATTGTAATTTCAATTTAACACCATGTTCTTACTTAAGATATTAATACTCAGCTAATTTACTTACTTATTTTTTTCGGACGGTTCCTGCATTGAAAAAACATTTGGTGCCATAATCACAGCCAAATTGTACACATCCATTTTATTTTTGGCACTATCGACAGCAATGCCAAACAAAAATTGCAAAAGATGTTTTAATGTATGAAGATGATCAGGCAGTAATAGAAGACATGCCAAAAGGCAAGCAGTAACGCAGCTTTCTTCCGGTTCTAACTGCAAGCATCTGAAAATTGTAATACAATTGTAATAAATTATTGAAATCAAATATTGATAGATATAGGTTTATTTTCTAATTAATAGGTACACACAAATACTAAAAAGTTTGTTTTCTCTTTCCGTTGTTTTTATTTTTTTCAGCTCCAAGAATCACATTGATGAATAAATAAACTTTTGGCCAGTACTGTTTGTTTAAGATAGGTACTCTGACTGCCACTAAGTCTGCGGCAGTCTGGTGCTATGGAAACAAGAAGAGGGCATTTTAGGGAGGGTAGCTTCGATGAAGAGGTCTCCTTTCCTCTCACCGAAACAAGTCCTAAAGAGGGACCTCGCACCCCTACTTGAAATAATCATACCTCGTTACCATAGTCACCGCCACAGCTCCAGACGAATGTCTGGCAGAGTTCCTATCTTAGACAAACAGTACATATGAAACCAGGGGTGTAGTGGATGTGGGGGTAATGGCATACATCCACAAGTTTTTCTATATAGCTCCATTTGTTTGCCAGTTTTGCCTTTTTTTTAATTATTCATTGTGAAATTTGTCTATTTAGATAAATTTTTTATGCACTAGGAAATTTCTGTTGTTTTTTAAATTTGATTGAAAAATAAAAGTCCTGTGTGCAATATTACTTGATATGGTTACAGGCATATTTAAAATTAAATACCAAAAAGCCACACACCAAGGATCCACATCCTCAATTTAATTATCTTTTTCCATCCCAAAAAACTGTATAAATCAAGAACATTTTATATCATTTTTATATTTTAAAGAATTCTCTACCATATACAGTTTGAAACTAAAGTATTAAACATTTTCTGGAAAAATTTTTTTTTTTTTTAATTCTAATTTTTTTTTTAAGTTTTTGAAATTTTAAGTACTTTTTTTAAGAATTTTTCACACTTAATTTGCTTTAAATAATTACTATTTATTTGGAATGAGATTTCTTTTTAAAACTCATGCTAGAATTGATGTTGAAAATAAAAAAAATAAAAAGCAAGAGAGAGAGGTTAGATATGTTTAAACTTAAATCTGGACATATACATTTTATTTTATAATCATCGCTGAATAGTCAACCAACTTTTTGGGTTTATGACTGTCAATGCTAAACTCTGTAGCATTGTAATTTTGAACCCAATCCAGAAAGCAACTCCTGGATCAAGCATTGGTAGAAATTTGCCTTCAAGGAAGACTTTTTGATGGAACTACTTGCATTTACATTACATGGAGATGAAAATCTTCCACGGTTAACCTGACTGCAAGGAGAATCTAACCTATGATCCATTTAAGTTTTTGTAAGTTATAATGAAGAAAATCATATTTTAAAAAATATACCTGCATATTATAAATAACAAGCAATATTATGTAATGAAAGTAAATGAATTGCAATCATTTACGATATAAGGTGGTTATGTTATGTTTCTGAAAAAAATTTCAAGTTTCTTTAATAAATTTGTTCTTAAAAATATGATCAGAGTTACAAAATCAGCATGTTAAGAGTTAAATTACAAATCTTCAAGTATTTCTCGAGAAAATAAATAAAATATAAAAAGTTTTTCAAAATAAAAAGTGTACCATTGCCTTGATGCCAGGAAATGCATGAACACAAATTCAATTCTTTTTACAACCTGTTTTTAAATCTCGAGACTCATTAAGTTTCAATACATTAAAATTTAAATGTATGCAGTGCTTTATATTTTATACCATTAAAGAATAAAGTTATTTTTTTCAGTTAATAAATTATATGCTTTCATAAAAACACACAACCTTAATCTTTTTTTTGGACAAATTAAAAAAAATTAATTCTATTTTAATTTTGAAAAGTTAATAAAAAAATGATTTTTAATGACTCTACATTAAATTATTAAATACCTGATTAATAAATCTTGTACAAAAAGTGGAATCAATGGTTCAGGTAATTCTCTTAACCATTGTTTAAGAAGAGATGCAACATCATTTGGTTCACAGTCTTCCAAATCTCCACCCAACTCCAATATAACCTAGGTAACAAATTAAAATAATAATAAGAAAAGAATTAGCACATATAAATAATTGAAAAGTCATAAAATTATGGATCAGATTTTTTTCAATCATGTAGTTCTCTACACTACTCTATAAATTGGCAATTTTTACTACTACTACTCTACTGTACTCTACAAATTGACAATTGATAACTTTACAATTTTTCAATTTACAGAGTAGTTGCTCTACTCTATAAATTTAAAAATTGTAAATTCAATTGATTACAGGTTAATTTACTTTTGTTCCTCTCTGACTTCATTTTTTAAACTTCACTGGTTAATCTATAACACCAACCTGTGTGTCACAAGATGTCACAAGATCATACGAGGTGAATTGCCAATGAACTCCTATTATTATAAGAGGGATTTTATGTTTTACCTAACCTTATATTCTATTTTCAGGCATTTTTTATTTTTTGATTAATTTAAATTTTTCATTTTTACCCATATAAATAATTGAGCATCTATTGCCATTTCAAAAATTCATGCTTTTATTATTTTACATAATGAGGCAGAAACAATATTAATTTCAAAATAAATTTTTTGGAGTTGCAGCTTTAAAAAAAAATTGAAAGCTTCTTCTCTATTTCAATAATCTATCTTAAAATCCATAATGAAATGTGTTCAATGCAAAAGTCAGAAAATTTAAAATTTATTTTATTTTTATTTTGTTTATTTCATTTTTATAATAAAGAGTTAACCTATCATATGAATAAAATATAAAAAGTTTAATTATGTTAAATACATTTAAAAGTCTTATAAACTTAAAAAATTATCTTTGTGAAGAAAAACAAGACACTCATTATTTATTTGGGTAAAAATTTAAAGTTTAAATTAATCAACAAAAAAAAAAAATTATGAAAATAGAAAATATTTAAGACTAATCATTCATATTTAAAAGATTTCCACTCAACTTAAGAAATAAATTTGTCCGAAAATGTTAGCAAATTACCAGAAAAATGTTAGCGAAATTCCAGACCACATTTCATTATGCTCAACAATATTTCATTAGAAATATTATACTTTTTTGCCAATAAGCAATGAAACTTACTTTTTGTTAGAAAATGTTCTTTGATTCAAATATTCCATTTTATAAGAAAACAGAATTTCATTAGTACAAGGTGTGACACATAGATTTAATACATTGAATATTATGAAGGATAGTATAAACTAGACAGAAGTAATTATGAGATAAATGTAATTATAAATCATACCAATTATAGATATAAATAACATATTAAAGCAATGTTTTGCCCAAATATCAAAAACATTTAACTCAATGTAATATATTTGATCTATTACATTGAGCTATCACTGCATGATAGTAATTTTTTATATCTCGCTTGTAATCAAACACCAAAATTTAAAAAAAAAAAAAAAAAAAAAAAAAAAAAGCTTAATTTTTGAAAATAATTATTACAAACCAAGTGAATATTATTAAACTACTAAAATAATTATACTGAAGAAAAAATTTTAAACCAGAAATGTTTAAAAAAGTATTTTGCAGATTATTATTTTTATTTTAATAAATATAAGAAAATTTAAACATATGAGAAATATTATTAAACAGCAGATACAGTATTACTTCAAATATTTAAAACAAGAAATTGTTAAACAAAACGTACTTTGTAAAGAATATTATCCAAATTTTAATTTTAAAAAAATTTTAAACATGTTGCCGCAGAATTTTTACAAAAATTATTAATAGATGTTAAGACTTATTTACTTTAGACCTTATTGACATGATCATATTTTATGCAAACCTTTTTTTTTTTTTTTTCGTTACCTCAATGTGTAAAAAAAATAATAATTTTTAAATTTTTTAGATTTGGAACAGGATTTTTATAGTTTTTGGCTTTAAAAAAATACACATTTGTTTCTTTTTTTTCCTCCAAAATTTGATTCCTTAGCAACTTCAATTTTTTTTTTTTTTTTTTTTTGCCTCTATGACAACTCTAAATAAAAAGTTGTCCACTTAAAATGAACAACAAAAAATGCATTAGTTGCCTAAATACATTGTTAAAATATAAAATCATCAGCACTAACATATCAGCTTATTGACCTAATTTACCTTACTAAAACAAATTCATAGAAAATTACATTCTTTCACTCAATATTAAAAATTCCAGTGAAAAGAAATACTGAGCACCTAAGACAGATAATTTTATAGTCTCTTTTTTTCACCACAATATGTAATTAATAACACTACTTCTGATATAACAAAAAGTCAGAGCATTTACCTTTAATTTATTATTTTTCCAACTTATTTCGATGTTTAGAATACTTTCAACAAGATCAAACTAATGCAAGAAGATTTTTTTTATGAGGTCTTTATACTTACTCGTAATTTCTTTTGCCTCGCAACATTTCCAGCTTTCCGAAAAAGTCCTATCTCTTTACCTGAATATTTTTGTAAATAAGCAGTTGACAAAGCAAGAAATCTAAAAAATAAGTATAATTCTTATTTATATAAATAGTTATAACAATATTTTTGTTTTTCATATTTGAGCTGAAAAGTCCAATTTTGCTATAATAAAGGTGTAAGAATAAGGGTAAAAAACTATTTTATAATAAAAGTCTTATGACTTTTATGTCACTCATAGTATTTTTATAAGTAAATAAAATAAGAAATCTAAGAAAGAAATAATAAATACTTTTACCACACGAAGTTTTTTAAATATCTACATTGTTTCTATTTTTTTAATTAAAACAATAAGCTAAAATATCAAAGAAATTATTAAACTATAAATTTTATAATAACCATCCTGGCATTTTTTTTTAACATGGATATTTTTCATGCATCAGTAGACAAAGCAAGAAACTGAAAAATAAATAAAGTCAAATGAATGAAAATACAAATTTTTTTAACCTAAAAATAACAACTCTAAATTTAAATATTTTGTAAGCAGAAATTTTAAAAATAAATGAAACATTTATATCTACACTTTGATTTTTACAAATTTTATTTGACAAGGTAAATCATTTAATTTTAAGATTATTTGGAAAACCAACCAAAAACTTTCATAGTGAAATTAAATGTAAACTAGCTAAATGTACTTAATTTTTATCTATATACATATTGTTATTAAAAAATTTTGTTACAAATAATGTTTTTTATTGTTATTAAAATTGTATTGCTAAGTTTTAACATAATTGGTTTTATTTGCAATTGAATAAATTATTTTTCATGAAATTACTCTCTCTAAAATACTTTAAAATTAAAATATTTTTCTTCTATTTATAGCTTCATTATAGTAATTAACAACCAAAAAGCACCCCTCCTCTGAATGCATTGCTTAAGATCATGAATGTGCTAAATACATAGAACATAATGTGCTAAAGGATTGTCCAGTTAAAAAAAAATAGCACATTCAAACAATTACATTCTTTTTGACAATGATAAACTAGAAAAATATATTTCTCTTTATATCATTTTGAAATTTGCCACTAGCATTGCTAAAAAAATATTAATAAAGTATATTTTTCTTAGAAAAACTAAACATTTTAACTATTTCAAAAACTTATACTAAATTGTTTTCAAAAAACAAATATTTTTTAAAAGAACTTTGATACATAGATAATAAAATATCTTTACAGAAATATACAATGAGGTAAAAAAAAAGTAGATAGCGCTATCTGGTTGCCATAGCGTCTATTTCAGGTGATGATCCTAGAATTTTAGCACTTTTAAACTCAAAAATCTGAATATTTTGTTTGTAATTCATTAATAAATATTTTTTAACATGAATTCCAATCAGAATATTGCTGAAATCTGCATTTCTTGTAAACTCAGATGGTATCATTGTTTGTACTGGGTTCCAACTTTCCAGCCTTGATTTTCAATTTTTTTAAAAAAATATAATAGAAATTGTACAAATTATATAGCAGTGAACTGATCGTTAAGACACAGTTCCCAGTAGAACAGCAAAGTCAAGCATATCTGGCTGCTGTTAGTGTGCGGTAGGGTGAACACTTGGATCAGTCTACGAAGCGACCGAGGGTGTGCGGTATTGGTCCTCGTTAAACTGTTCTATCGTAAAGTGCTCGACTTCACGAACAGGTCGTCAGGCTACAGAAACTGGGGTGCCATTCCCTCTGCAGAGGATCAAATTTGTGATGACATGTCTTCGGATCATCCTCAGGGATGTTTCCCAGACCGTCGCCAATAGCCCAATGTGCAGCTCTAGTTGGCGTAAATAAACTACAGCAACAAATTATATAGTTATTTATTACCAATTTTTAAAAAAAAACTCAGCTGCAGATTATTTTGTAAAAGATTATACTTAACAAGTAAAGGAAATAACTGATTAAATATTTATAATAAATGCTTCAATACAGAACAGCAAGGCTACACAATTAAATGACTCAATGTAATCAATTAATCTCATATCAGGGTTGGGCTATGAAGATGAAATACAAAAGTACACCAGTGACCAAACTGTAGCCTATTCTTCTATGAAAGTTGCAGTCTCCTTCTTTTACTCAATCAAATTTTAAAAAAATCAGAAAGCAAACACACTTTTTACCACTTACACTTAATTTATTTGTTGGATAATATTATGTTATAACTGAGATTATGCAATTTCAAAAATACAAAATTATATTTTGCTATTTTTAATTACATAATACGCTGGCTCCCAAAAAAAACTAGTTGTGATTCCTAGAAAATTGTAACTTTTGTAGAAATCTACAAATACCTAATACTTTGATCATTGGCTGATTACCTTAATGACTAATTTATGAAAATTTACTTTTAGTTTATAAAATATATGTATTGATATTTCATATAAAATAAATTACTTTGGTATAAGAAATTCACCATCAGATACCCATTCTTGATCACCTAAGTGTACCCCAAATATTTTACATCTTGTATCTTGATCAGACTTCTATAGAAAAGAAATATATATTATTATATGATTATTTGTAGCAGAAAAAAAGTTATTAGCAACTAATTTAAATGCAAAAATTGTTGAAGACCAATAATCTACATCAAAACGGGACAAATGAACTGTAAAAATAAAATTTAATGCTAACGTAAATTCCTAAAACTTAGAACTAAATCCTATTCAAAATAAGGGCAATGATTCAGCTAATAAGTCTCAGATTAGGCTTAATTTTGCAGCTAAAAAAAAAACTCTCTTCTGCTCTATAATTAGTTACTAAAGGAGAAAATTAGAATAGTTTTAAGTTTCATATTATATTATTGCTTTTTTTCAATTAGGTGTTAGATCAATCCTAATTAATAACTTTGATTGTTTAAATATAACTCCTAGATTGATTTAAAATTCCTTGTTTTAACTATCAATATGATTATGAATATACATATTAATTGATGTTATCCATCAATTAATAGGCATATTAATATAGCAGATAAAGAGGTAGAGAATTTATATTTTAAATAAGGACCAGCTTTTGATAAAAAGAGTCCCAGAAATTTTGAAATCCTGGGTGCCAAGAATCGAAGAGTAGAGAAAATTAGAATTTTGAAGCAAAATTTTTCTACTTCATTCATAACTACTTATTACGATTGGCAAATTTTAGGATTGTGTCAACTTTTAATGGTTTTAACTTCATAGATAAAATTCTCAAAAGTTCATCAAAAAACCTCAAAATTTGCATTTATTTATTAGTTGTATATTTACTATTCATATTTTACATAAGACATTCCATGTGATGCTTAGTTATATATCTAATACTAGTTGCATACAAATTAACACATCTTGAAAAGAAAATAGCTGAAAAAAAATCATTTTTATTACAGAAAAAGACTTGAAATATTGATCACCGAAAATCTGTTGGTAGCTCAGTAAGTACAGTAACTTTATAGAGAACATTCTAAATTTTTATGATAAAAATAATTTAAACATTATATTTATTAGATATCTAATTAATTAGACATCTAATTAATTACATATCCAAACAATAAGGTAATACATAATTATGAGAACATAAATTATGAGAGGTGCAGATTGCTTCTAGAATCCTTTGCTGTTTTTTACTATATTAAATTTAATACTGGTTTCAACTATTTTTTTCTAATAATACTGCTAATAAATGAACCCAAAACTTCATAAAATTTGAAAAATAAAAAACTTTAAAATTGTAACAATGAAATAAAATGTTTTCATTTCAATAATATCAAAACTAAAATAATAATGGCTCCATGAAAAATTTTGAATGAATCTATTTTCAAAATTCTTTTAAAGGAAAAAGTTTCCAAAAAAGAAGATGAAAGCTCTCAAATAAAATGAAGAAATTAATTAATAAAGATCAAGTGAAAATGTGCAAATTCTCTTTATATTTATTATAATTTCTTCTTTTCCGTAATTATTAATACAAATACATGATTATTTTTAGTAATATAATCACTTATTTAGTAATATACTTAGTATATATTTATACAATACAGTCAGATCTTTTTTTAAATTAGTGTTTTTGATGTATTATAAATTTCCTCCAAGGCATAGCTATGTCTTAATGTTTGTCATGTTTAAAAACTCAATCCAACTTTGTTAAAAATTACTACGAAACAAAACTGAAAGAGCTTTATCACACTTGCATAAAATATTTTTATTTCATAAACAAAACATGAAAAGATGTAATATTTTAAAATACCATGTAATATAACATCTTCATAAAATAAGATTTTGATTCAGTTTTCTTATTATTAGATAGAGATAATACAACTAATGATTAATTACATAATACTCACTCATGATTACTTTTATTATATTAGATAAATTAATCTCCCAAATACTAAAAACATTTAATTTACTAACTCTAAATTTTAGAAATTCACTAAGAAAATTTTTGTGCTTTTTCGGTGCTACTTGAAATTTGATTGAAAGAGTGTTATAAATTTATTAATGCTAGTTACCTAGTTTTACCCATATAAAAATTGGGTTGATAATAGGGGCACACACATCGACCATTCAAGAGCTGCAGCTTGTGCATCCCCAATATTAAGCGTGAAGTATTAAAAACATACTTACAAACAATTACATAAATTAGCTCAAAAATTCAAATTTTAAAAAAAAATTATCTAGAATGGAGGGATGACAAAAAGTCAGTCGTAATAAAATAAAAATTATGAAATACTTTAAAACTTTGTAAAATTTCATTCAAAAATTTACTTACAAACTTGGATATTTCTACTTTTTGGTTAAATTTTTTATGTTTTGGCACTTTAACCCCTAACACTTTAAGCTCAGCGAGCACCGTTAAAATTATATCATCTCTATTAGAATTATTTGATTTAGATGGCATTTTAAAAGCAAATTTAATACTACTTAGATGAAAATATAATAAACTTAGTGACAAAAAAATAAAAATACGCGAGCAAAAGTTATTTCCTTAGCCGCTATGTAAACTATCGATTCATGTTTTTGTTGATGTTGGAAAATAAAAGTTTGAAACTTTCGCACTTTGTTGTCGTTAAATTCGAGCAAAATGATTGGCCAAAATATATATTGCCAATTTTTAGTAACTTTCATTTCAATTAGAAAAAAAGATATCTGGCAAAACAATTGGTGATCTAAGCGAATGATAGCCATGAAAACATACGTCACAGAAACTGCTGTCTGACTACATATGCAGAGAAAGAACTGTTCTCGTTGCATACGATTCAAGAATCTCCGATCGCCGTCGACAGAAAAGAAGATCCGTATAGGTGAAATTTTCATGGCAGAATATATTTCGCCAATCAGATTCTTATTCTTCTACGACGGCGAGTGGGACGTATAAATCGCATAAGTGAAAATGACCAATAGACCATTCTCATTCGCATCCAGTGAGAATGGTCTTTTACTTAATAAAATATGGGCGCCATATCTTCCTAAACACTAATATTTGTCTAAAGACATTTAATGAAAATTTTAAAAAATTACCTTACTCGGTACAAAATGTGCTATATCTAAAGTATATATAGAGTTATAAATAAGAATGAACACTTTGCAAATTTTCTAAAATATTTTGCATCTCATCAGTGATTTAAAATTCGCTTCATATTTAAAAAAATCGCGTCATAAAAACACAACATATGTCGTACTTTAGATAATCGATAGAATTTTTTTTTTTTTTTAAATCTGATTTCACCAAAACAAAACAGAACTCCAAAAAAAGAAATATATATAGTAAAATAAGGCTGGAAAACTTTTCAGAATTTTATTTCTTAAGGTCATTCATTTTTCAAACTGGATTCATAAAAGTCTGGAATTTTTTTTTTTTTTAAAAACTGAAAAGATCCTATTTAGTTCAAAACAAATTAAAGGCAGAGTATACAGGGGGTCCAATAAAACATATTATGTAAAACATAAATATATGAATTCATGATGTACGTGAAACATAAATATATGAGATATGTAAAGTATGATATATAATGAATATCAACAGAATTTAAAAGGATACAAAAATAAAAGCAAGTAATTTTTCAAAAAAAAGTTGCATGCAAAAAGAAAGAAAAAATATATAATAAATTTCGAAAAAAATAACACATGAAAGTGATCAGTTACAAATTATATTTTTTTCAATAAAAGGTTCTGGTTCATTTTTTAATTACTAGTTAAACTTTATACTGTATTTTGTTGGAGAGTGCTGTCATCTTTCCGTGCTTTGAAAAATAAGACGCGAAAAACAAATGATGGCTTTGGAATTTGAGTGGGAAGTGGAACATGTACTTAATCATATTATCAGAAAAATGATATTTTTCGTTTTGTTATTAATTAATCTTTAAATCAAGCGCAGCATCTACTAAAAACATTTTTTAAAAAATCACACTGCAAGTGTGCGTCCATTATGGAGGCAAATAAGAGAATTTGAGTGAAAGTCGGCCAAGCGTGGTACGCTATTTCACTATCTTTCTCCATCGCAATTCGCGATCGCAACGGTCGAGTACGCCATCTAGCGGGAGCCTGAAAATATCAGACATTAATTTATATAGTTCCATCAAAATCATTGGCAGAATCAGACACCATTTTCTTAGCAGCAAATACGAAACAAAATTTCCCTAAGGAAAAGGCCGAAGAACTTGAAAAAACTCCAGAATATTGGTAAATTTTTCAGAAATAGAACACGCCAAACATTTGAAGAAAAATTCCTCAATTTTTAACTTCTATGATCAACAAGCTTGGAACTGATAACTTCCAACTTTTCGGTATTGCATACTGTTCAGATGTCTGTATTACGGTAAAATACATTTCTTCTGTCTTCAATTCATTACAAATTAAAGTGAAATCAACATTGCTTTCTTCATTCCAATGAATAAATGTGAACGTACAGAACTGTAATAGTTATAGAATATTCTTCTTCTTTATAGAATAGTATATATTTCTGTATCTACATAATTCAGAAAACAACAATAAAGTATCATCCGTATTACTTAAAATAGTATCATTTGTGCTGATTATTAATACATTTTTATCGTTTTCGTGGTAAGTATTGTTTTAGTTTTGAAAGAATAATTTCAACTAGAATTCAGCTATTCTGTTTTGAAGCTACATATTAAAATTCATATCGAGATCTTACAATTATAAAATTTTGCTGTGTAGTATGTTCTCTAAAAGTAATGAAGAGATAATCTATGTATATATTATTTGAAAATAAAATTTTGAAACGAAGAACATTTCATTTTGGAATTCTCCAGATTTATAAATCAGGTAAGTGTTATGATTTTTATAATAAAAAATTTTCTTGTAAATAATTTTTTTCTTCTTATTTGATGAGAGTTCTCTACAGAATGGTTTTTTACGTCTGATTAAGAACTATAAGAAAAAAGAAAGAAACATCATGGAAGTTTTTTATTTCAATATGAGGAATTTTTAAAATTGTTTTTTTTTTATCCTAAGAATTCTTTATTTTATGCTTTTTACTTTATAATTTTTTGATAAAAATTGTAGTTAAAATAATTGTTTTGAAAAATTAAATGGTGTTTATGTATACGTTTTGCCTATTCTAATGTTTGAAGTAATATGATTCAGAAAAGTATGGAATAAAATTTCGGTACTTACGTATTAACGCCACCGCAACTACAGATTTGGCGGTTTTTAAGTGCCGCCAATCTACACCTAAAATTTTTGCGACAAATCATAAAATAAAATACTTTATTTAAAATCAAAGTAGTTAATCGAAATTTCGGTGGAAAATGGGCCGATATAGAGTTTAACCATGGAGTCCAAAAAAATCTCTATTTTCTTTCGTCGCCATATGAACTCTAATAAATAAGATTCCAAATGAAATTACATTTCCAAAACGTACGTTTACCATAATAAAGTTTCATGTCATGAGAATTGGTAAATTTTCGTTTTTTTGATGAAATATTTCGCTCATGAAAAATAAAATTGTATCTTGTTTTGTTTTTGGCAAATCCCAAAGACGAATTTTCGTAGCACTAAAAAATGGTGTCAAAAAAGTTTTTTTTTTTTTTTTTTTTTTTTTTTTTTTTTTTTTTTTTTTCGTAAGCATTCTTTATTTTACGTTTTTCAGTTTCTAAATAATGATTTTTATTGAAACTTAAAATTTTTTTATAAAAATTGTTGTTAAAAAACTTTTTTTACAAAATTGAATTTTATAAAATTATGAGGCTTATGTACTCTATTTGTTCATTTTAATTTTTGAAGTAATATGATTCTTAAAACTATGGAAAGTTTAAATAGGCCTTTCTTGTTATATCATTAAATTTAGCAAAACTATTTCTCGTGCAGTAGGTTTTAACTCTTACAAGAATATAAAAAAAAAAAAAATTTATGTTTATATACAAATATTTTTCTGATGTGCTTTGGATGTTTCTTCTCTAAAAAAAAAGAGATACCATTTTGTTTTCGCTTGCATAAGAAAGAATATCAAACATTTTTATTTTTTAAATTTAATAAGCCACAATAAAGAAGGAACGTTGCAATGCTACACGCTACATTAAAGACGTCTCTAAAGTAACTGAATGACTGTTCATATAGAAATCGCAGGTATTCGTCTCATACAACAACGCCCCCTATAGTTCGTTGCGATTGCGAATTCCAATTTTAGACAATTCTGAAGCTATTGTTCTAACTCTCTAGCTAAAGTTTAAAATTAATAATCTACTTCAATATAGTTTAAAAATTTTCTCGCATGAATATTTCAAAGCTAAATTAAATATATTTTTTTGCTATCACAAGCAATCTGTTTGGTGAAAAAAAAATTTATTGGACAAAAAATCTATGTGATTGTGAACAATCATAATTTTTTTTTCTTGTTAAAATTCAACTCAACTCGCTGTTTATGTAATCTGGATTTTCAATAATCATTTTCGTCATTCATTATAAGTTTCAAATTCAAACTGAAATAATGAATTCCAGAACGTCAACTTCCAAAAAAAGTGGTTTAACCTTTCCAGTTGCGAGAATAATTACTATGCTTCGTGTACGTGGTGTAGCCAATCGCATTACCACAGACGGTGGAGTTTACTTTACTGCAGTTCTTGAATACTTAACAGCCGAAATACTGGAATTGGCTTTGAACGCAGCTCGGACTGAAGGATCCTCAAGAATACAGCCACGACATTTGAATATAGCATTAAGATCAGACTTGGAGCTTTTTCCACTTTTTCGGAGAGCTATTTTTCCAGAGAGTACGTATTATCCAGACAATGATGTAAATCACTAAATTGCTGAAGAAGCTGGCATACTAAGATCACAACCTTGAATAATAACAACTAAATCTTTAAGCAGCAGCAGACGGTTAGCTAATAGTTCACAAAGACAGCTATCTCCAAATAATAAGTCCCATAATAATTGAAACTAATTGAGTTAGTGCTCAATATGTTTTTTTCAATAGATCTTTTTTATAAGCATTTGCTAATAGTTAGTTGTATTAAAAATAGTTTATTATCTCAGATTTAGTTTTGGAGAATAAATTTTTTTTTTACAAGGAGAAATATTTGTTATACGGAATAAGTTTGTTTTACGAAGTAAATTTATTTCTCAAAACCAGAATTTTCACAACGTATGCATGCCTCCTTTTGTTAAGCAGTTGGCCACTTACACTATTGCAGCCAAAGAAATTATATAATTCCCTTTAGAATTATAAAAGAAAATAGAATATAAAAAATAAATGAATAAATTAGTAAAAAGATGTAAATAAAATAGCAATTAATGCAATAAAATAGCCGTTGTAATTCTCTGAAGTTTGAAATCAATCGTCATATTTTGCAAAGAATTTTGGAAACATTGTTCGCTGCTTTTCTGTTTAGTTAATTTTTCTTCTTCTTTTCATTGAAAATAGTTTTTAATTTTATTTTAATATAGAAAATCACGATGCTTTTCGACAAAATTACTTTTTTTGTAGTCCCGCAGTGGACTGATTGTAAAGACACTATTCCCAGTAGAATACCGAAGCTTCACTAGCTGCTGTCAGTAAGCGGCTGGGTGACCACTTTGATCAGTCTGCATAGCGACCGAGGGTGTGCTGTATCGGTCTTCGTTAAACTGTTCTACCGTAAAGTGCTCGACTTCGCGCGTAAGTCGTCGGGCTACCAAATCAGGGGAATCATCCCCTCTGCAGAGGATCAAAATTGCGATGGCATATCCTCGGATCATCTTCAGGGATGTTTTTCTGACCGTCGCCTATTGCGCAGCTCTAGTGTGACGTAACTGAAGTACCTACCTAACTTATTTATAACATGTATATTGTCGAATTCGGTACTAATCAGTTCTGAAGTTACGCTACTGAGTTTCCATACTTTTTTCAAAACTTAACATTGACGTTAGACGCACAAGAAGCTGTGACGAGAAACAGTGGTTAAGACACTCAGTCGTCACTGTGGAGGCGTGACGCACAACCCATGAGTTATAAATTCAATTAAGAAGTAAAAACATTGTTTTCCTTTGAAAAATAAAAACGCATCCGAAAATACCCAGTTCATATTGATTTATAATGCATTTATATAAATAGTCTCGTAAACTGACGCCACAAATATCATAAAATAAAATTGAAGGGCTTGGGATTATATAATGATAAGTCACATTTAAAAATTGTTCGGGAAAGCGGTTTCTGAGCTATAAAACATTTTTATGTAATGGAAGTTCCTTTAAGTTGTAAAACTGGAAACAAAAATAAGAAACAGTTTGAGATACACCTTTAAAAATAAGTATATCGTAACATTGCCGCTAATGCCTTCAATTTTTTTTTTAAAAATTCGTTAACTTTTGCATATGATCTGTTCAGTATATTTTAATTTATTGGCCGTATATAGTTTTATATGCTCTTTTTAATTACTAGACATTTAAACTCATTTTAATGCCTACATATGAACTATTTTGCGTAATTAGGATGATATATAAATATATATACAGGGTGTAAAAAAGTTTGGAAAATGTCAAATATATAGAGAAATATGCATCCGGATTGATAAAGTGAAACTAGACACGTTCAATATTTTTAAAAGCTATAAAATGATACCACACTCGATTTTTCACCCTACCCTAAGTGGGTGCAGCAGGGATCATCTATAAAAACTTTAATATGAACCCCTATTTTTTATTGCAGATTCGCTTATTCCAGAAAAAAACCTATTTCAATTATAAATTTATGCTCTTAGCTTCACACATGACGAGAGAAATTATATACAGTACGAGATGTTTAAAAGGGAGAATCTCGAGATCCATCAGAGTAGGGAAAATAGCGCTTCGGATTGGAATAAGCAAATGCTTCTCAAAAATTTTGAGTATTTATTTCTTTACAACTATGAGTATATTTAAAAAAAAATTGACGATATCTTTTTAATCTGAAACAAATTTCGAATCAATTCCTCATTGCAAATAACTATAAAAAAAATGAGCAAAGCTTCCTTCATTATGTTAACCATATATATGCTTTTAACGCCACGTGGTTTAGACTAAACAAAGGCTTCTTAAGAATTTTTTAGTATTTATTTCTTCACACCTATGGGTATTTTTGAAAAACTCAACTCTTACTTTGTAATCTGAAACAAGTTTCAAATGAATTTCTCATTGGAAAAAGTTACAAAAAATTTGTAAAGTGCCCTCCTTTATTTTAATATGTATATGCTCTTAATGCAGCATTGTTTCGACTAGAAATTGCTTCTTAAAAATTTCAAGTTCATATTTTTTTACACATACCAGTATTTTTGAAAGAATTGACGCACATTTTTTAATCTGGAACCACTCCAACACAATTTGAGCCTCGGCACTGGGCGTTGTCCTGTTGGAAAATTCCATTTCCAGCTGGAAAAACAGAGGCCATGTAAGGGTGCAACTGGTCCGCACTGATGTTCAGATACCCTGTAGCATTCATGGTCTGCTCTACCACAACCACGGGTCCCTGAGACGCCCAAGAGAACGTCCCCCAAAGCATAATACCGCCACCACTGGCCTGTGTATGACCTACTGTACATTGAGGGAGCAACTGTTCGCCTGGAAGACGGCGTATCCTGACACGGCTATCGGCGTGATGAATGGCAAACCGTGATTCATCTGACCAAGCAACTCTCTCCCACTGATCCATGGACCAGTCGCGATGTTTCTTGGCCCAGCGCAGGCGTAGTTGGCGATGATGCTTGGTCAGCAAAGGCACACGTTTGCTGCGTAGCCCCATATCCAACTGTGTCTTCTGAACAGTGTGCTCTGATACTATTTTACTTGACCTTGCATTGTATTGGGCTGTCAGCTGAGCCACTGTCTGGCTCCGGTTTTGCTTCACCAAGCGAGACAATCTCCGACGATCTTTTTCTTTGATAGTGTGTGGACGTCCAACACCATGTCGTCTACTGCTGGTATCACCGTCATTCATCCACTTTGCATAAGTACTAACAACTGTAGATCGCGAAAAAACTCACGAGTCGTGTAGTTTCGGAAATACTTGTTCTGAGCCTTCGAACCATTACAATCTGCCCTCTATCAAAGTCGCTTAGATCCACAGCCTTTCCCATTACACACAGAAGTAAGTGAAAGAATGATTATTTCAATTCTCCAGCAGCAGTTAAATACCACTTCCACCTGATCACGTGCCTTCCATGTCATCCAGGAGAGTTCATTGCAAAATGTAGGGGTGGTCATAATGTTTTGCCTCTTGAGTGTATATACTCTTAACGTAACATGGTTTAAATTAAACAAATGCTTTTTAAGTATTTTTAATATTTATTTCTTCTAATCTATGGGGATTTCGGTAAAATTTGACGCTTACTTTTGTAATCTAAAACAAGTTTAAAGTTAATTTCTCATTGCAAAAAATTATAAAAAAATTAGCAATTTATCTTTCATTATGTTAACTATATTAATGCTCTCTACGTAGCATGGTTTAGGCCAAACAAATGCTTCTTAAAATTTTTTTAGTATTTATTTCTTCACATATGGGCATTTTTGAAGAATTTGACTCTTACTTTGTAATATGAAACAAGTTTCAAATGAATTTCTCATTAAAAAAAGTTACAAAAAATTCGAAAAATGTTCTCCATCATGTTAATTACATACATGCTCTTAACGTAGCATTGTTTGACAATTACTTCCTAAAAAATTGGGTATTGTATTAACAGACACGCTATCGTATCGGAATATCAGATACGACATGTTTATTAGCTAGTGAAGATGTAAACAATAATAAAAATTTATCAATTTTTTTAAAGAAATTTAACTAGTAACAGCATATTTATTTAGAATATAGTGAGTTTCTTGTGTCTAATTGCTCATCCCTCCATAAATTAAGTAATTAGAACGCGATCTTTATCATTTGAGGAATCATTTCATCATTAACGCCATAGCTTAATTATATTACCAGATATAGATTTATAATAGCTATATTTATATGTTTCATTGATATCTATTTTGTTGACTAAAATTTCCAGCAAGGCAGGTAAGATTGTGAGAGTTTTTAATACACTCATAATTACACAGATGTTTAGGCACCGGATGAATTTAAAACGCAATTGTTAGGAATTGTTTAGGCTTTAAAATAGTGATAAGTCATTTTTTGATTATATGGTGACTATGTTCAAATTTTAATACATCTGTTATTCTGTAACAGTTCTGTACTGTGAGATACTTTCTTAAGCTCCAATGTCCGCAGTATATTGTCGAAGATCTCATGAACCCATCATCATTGTGCTAAGGAATTTTTAAAGATTTCCAAATGAATAACTGTTAGTTTTTTTGTATTAATTATTTTTTTTTATTAAACCTGCTATTTCCAAAAAAATAAAGTAAAAGTAGTTACACTTCATTAACATATGTCAGTAAGAAAACGCATGTATATTATTGGGAGGGTAATATAACTACGATTCATGTAGATATTATCATATTTTTATTGAAGTCATTATCAAAACAATAAAACAAAACTGAAAAACTCAACATAAATGTACAACTTAAATGAGATCCACTACAAATTGAATGTGCATCATAAAAATGTAAGTGATATTCACCACACGTTAGAAGCTTCAACTTCAGAAATTCTTCAGGCACAGAAATATCACAGTGAGTTGCATTATTTTACACATTTCAACTCCCTGATAATCTTAATATTTAGTGCAGAAGAAAAAAAAAACAAATATGGCATTACAGTGTTACAAACATTCAATGATAAAAAATAAATACAGTATTAAAAGTAATAATTAACCGCCGGATTTATTCGCTTGTAGCATAGACATGAATTTAATGTCCTTCTTGTCAGCCACGTCCAATTTCCATCGAGAAAAGTCATTGAATAATTGTCTAAAAGTTGAATTTCGTAAGCCAAAAAGCATTATGAATTTCGTTAAGTAATGGCATACATAATCAATGAAGCCCATAGAGTCGGGGCACGGCAACCCTACTAATTCATGAATATAGGTTGAAATCGAATTCCAGGTTAACGTTTCTTGCATTTCACTCATAGCAGCAATGACACTTTTCCCCATATTTACCGATACTGGACTAGCATCAGCAACCCGCACTTTGTATTCTTTAGTGAGGAGTGACTTGCATGCAGATACAACCTGAGAATAATCACCATGGCACAAGTTAAATTGGTCTTCAATACCCAAAAGAAATCCAATGGATCGCCAAAAGTGAATTAAGGCATCATAATCTTCATTGCTGCAGCCATGGATACCTACACGAGATCGAAAAAGTACCATGGGGCCGACAAAAGCCCATTGAGTGACAGCCATATCCCATTGAGAAACGTAGACAATGCCATCGTTTAATGAGGCCATCTTTTTACCAATTCTGGCATGCATATTTCTAACGATGGATAAAGATCTCTGAGCAGGATCGTTGATGTCAAAAACATTTCCTTCGTACCATTTTTGAATGTGTCGTACAGTCTGAAGGTATCTGTGGAAAAGAGATATTTTGGTATCCGATTCGCCTGTTGAACGTAGAGTCTTTATGTTTTTCGTGAAATAAAAGGACAAAAGAAGGCCACATAGATGACTGAAGTTTATACTGAAAATAAATAAATAAAATGATTAGTTATGAATAGTATTAGTATTAGTCATGAATAGAATTAACGAATCTTATAGCTAATAAACGAAATAATATTATTTTAATGAAATTGCCCATCTTGAATTTTAGGTACAAATTACGATTTTTTTTTCTTTTGTATTTAATAAAATTTTGATGATAGACAGCTTTAAAAATTTTTAGAACTTCTATGGATATTTTCCTCAAAAACGTAAAGCAATAACATTATGCGGTTGGTTTTAATGAGCAATTTAACACTGTGCATTTTTCCGTTTTGAGACTTTTTAAAATTTAAGTTTATTATGGCTAACTGATGAATTTTTTAAACTAAATGAAAACAAAGATATTTATCCAAAATCTTAGCACAGATGAATGCATAATGCTTAAATACCTATAAGAGATGCTGGTTGCCGACTTGTATTTGATATAAAAAATGAATAGGAAAATCTAAAATATCATGCATTGTATTTCTCCAATTCTAATTGGATGACGGCCTTGCATTTTACACATTTTGAACGATACAACTGAGTAGTGTAAATATCTTACGTTGAGAAAAAGTGAAAAGGATTAAAGGATTTTCAGCCGCCTACACCCCTTTGACATCTGAGAAAAGAAAGTGGAAAAGAAGGAAAGAACCTTTTTAAGAAACATGTTATGCTTAAGAAATATGTTAAAAGTTTATATATATATATATATATATATATATATATATATATATATATATATATATATATATATATATATATATATATATATATATATATATATATATATATATATATATATATATATATATATATATATATATATATATATATATATATATATTGCACAAATTACGAACTATTGTTAGTAAAGAAATTTGTTATTCAAAAATTGCTTTGAAAAATTTATCTAAAAAACTAAACGACTATCTTTGTTTTATACCACAAACGTCATAAATGATTCATACTAATTTTTCTTATTGGATAAGCAAACCACATGACAAGTTATTCTAAGCCAAGTCGCATTTTCATCCTAGTGGTGCTCTCTTGAAAGGCGCTCCTTTCTGACTTAATTCGAGGCAATGACTGGTGAGCTAAGAATGCCCAAGTGTCATTATAAGCAACAACTCATGACAAGTTTTTAAATAAACGCGGGAAAAGTTTAAGACATCTTCAGCATGATATTAATAATTATTATTTATTTTTTTCTAGTTTCTTTAATAGAAAAATATCTGCAGAATAAAAGATGTATTTCTTATTTTTTTTATCATTTTGCTAAGAAGTAATATTTATTTTTAAATAAATTTTATATACTATTGTAACCAATCACTTTTTAAAGAAGTATTTAAAATTTAAAAATAAGATGAAGGTACAATTTTTCTCACTACTGTTCAATAATATTTCTGGTGATCAAACATAATAAACGCTTTTTTATAGTGTTTGGAAAAATAAGTAAGAACTTCACGGCCAGCTTCGTGAATGAAGTTGCAGTACTATGAAAATTACTTTCTTTACAATAAGTTTATTTGGTAAATAAAACTATAGATTCAAATTAAATTCATAAAAACTGTAAACAATAGCAGGAATCAAGAAGTTTACAACTGATTAATTGATCGCAAGAAAATATTTAGATGAACGAATGGTTTTAATTATAATGACTGGGCTCTGCTAATACTCGGCAATGTCCAACAGAAGATTCATGAACGCGATCTTTAAAAGTAAATTTCAAAACATCAATGAATCGCTTAAAGGTAAAAACATGTTTAGAGCCATATCAAAAAATGTGAAGGAGTGGACAGAAATATGAATAAGTTTTTTACAGACGAATTTTTCAGTGATTCTTTGGTACAGTGCTTTAACATGATTTTGAGTGCTTTTTTTTTTTTTTTTTTTTTTTTTTTTTTTCAAGCCAAACTATTTTCAGGTCATCGGAAATCTTTACCACGTCTTCGAAAATTGAAGCATAGTACCAAAATAGCCTTACTTCGCGTAAGAAATTACTCAAACATCATTAGATTTCCAGTATTTTTGATTGCTTTAAGTTCATTCTGAAAACGATTGGTCGTTATAGTAAAGGAAAATATTAACAACTCATGAAATTATGAAACGTTTGAGAGAGTTTTATTGATAGGAGTTAGAGAAGCTGGTAACGACACCAAATAAAGGATTGCAGTTCGATTCCTTAGAGCTAAACGGAGTGATTAGTTTTCCAGTTTTATTTTTAAAAAAATAAATAAATAATAAAATATAAAAAAATTAAAAAAAAAACAAAACAATTAACGTTGAAATTTAGAGAACGTTCCTGAAAATTCACTATTTTTAGAACTGTTCTTTTTTTTTTCAGTTTTAAAAAACGTTGTTATATTTCTTAGTATTATTTCTGAATATCATAAGACATTATTTGGGCTTCAAGAGCTGAACATTAATAAATATAAGTTTTTCAAAATTTAGAAAAATATTTTTCATACTTTTTATACTTTAAATACGTATAGCTCATTACTTTATTTTAGTCATTCTATTTTACATTAGTCTTTAAATTTACAATAACTGTCTAACTATATAAAAGTCGATTCAAACTGATTATAATTTGAGCCGACATTCCACTGTCAAGAATTTTTTTTCCTCTTAAATCAAATTTCTCTATATTAACAGTGCAACGCAACTTAAAAAGAGTTTGGTAAAATTCCTTAATTTTACCTGTGGGTATGAGATTTTTCACATGGTTTCTTCGAGAAATTTCCCCTAAAGAGGCTCCTGCCCTCACCATCTCGTATTTTAGGTTAAATTTTTAGTTTATCTTTTCTTGATATATTTTTTTTTATACTTAACAAACTTTTGATGATATAGTACCGTTCAAAAAAGTTATAAAATAAAGGGGGTTATAATTATTTGGAGAAGTAGCGCCTGATAATTTTTAGAACTTCTGTGAATTTTTGCTCAAAATATAAAACAATAAAATGATGCGATGTATAGTTTATAAGTCCATAAAAAGTTCACGTTTATCAGTTTTTAATATTTTTTAATATCTAATTTTATAACTCAAATTGTGATTGGGTGGCAGCTTGTATTTGGCATGTATCGAAAAATACTGCCAAAAAGAGGAAATATTTATCATCAGTTTATTTGTGAAAATTTAAAAAAGAAGATTGATAACATTTTTGAAATTTTCCATTCCTGTCTCCACCCCTACATATTCATTTCGTTCGGGAGAAGAAGGGCCTCTTAACACCTTAGACCATTCCCATGTGAGTAGAACAAGGATAAGAAGCTTGTTTACTTTAACTTTTCTACTTTGCAAAATGTCTGAATTACGCATTAAATAGCATGTTTATTAGAATAATAATAAAGTTCAGACGTCACCAAGTGTTTGAAACTCTTCAATATGTATTATACATTAAACATGCTTTTTGAATTATACCAAAGGAAAGACAAAAATATAAATTACATTTAATTCTATGCAGTTATCTTAAATCTTCATAGAAACAATTGGATGAAGGAAATGTCCTTGACATTGAAACATACAAAAACAAGTTTTAATTTCCATTATCGTAGCTAATTTAAAATACAATCATTGAGAAATTTAACTGTCAGAAAGCTGAAAGAGGATGATAATGATTGATTTAATCTAACACGCACACAAACAAAAAAAACTATACACAAAAAAAGTTTTAGAATGAATACTGTTTGATCGTTGGATTAATTTGGACAATTTTGGTATCAATATGCTTATAATATTCTCATGCAAATTCATTTAGTCTTCAAAGTCTGAAATTATTTTAAAGTGTTGAGTCATATTAAAATTTGTAAAGTGCATTTCACATTTTTATTTTAATGGTTAAAAACACTTTTCTAACATCTCATACATCTGATGGATGCTTCAATAGTGATTTTTGACTTAAAAAGGGATGTATCTTTTTAACTTCACTTGAATAATAGAACTTATTTATCTTATTTTGTAATTATATCAGAATGTATGAAAAAGTTTTGGATGAAAATTTCTCAGGCTTTTGGGACAAAATTTCCATAATCACTTTATTGAGAATAATTTTTAAAATTTAAAATAATTAGTAAAATTTACTATAATCAGTATAATAATAAACGATATAAAATTAACCACACTTTAAACTAAATTTCAATAACACATGTTTAAATAATAAAAGAGTTTTTTTTTCTAAACTTTCACTAAAAATAAAATTTTAGAATATAAATTTAAGATTTATATTTAAAAAATAATTATTATACTTTATATATATATAACATCAAATAAATGAAAAAAATTATATACTGAATACTAGAATGAAGTTTCAGACTATTTTATTTTTACGTTTATTTAAATGGTGTTATTCAATTAATAATTATTTATATTTTTATCATGTATATGTACAAACACATACAACTAAAATATACTTTTTTGAATACATACAACTTAGAAGAACAATGTAGTCTAAAATGCATTTTTTATTGCACACTAAATAAGGAAAATATTCTTTGGTTAGAAAGGATAATTCAATTGGACCGAAATATTTAGAAAGAGAGAGTTTAATACTTTTTCCTGATATTAAATAAAATATTAAGATTTGAAATTGTCTAAAGAAATAATTCTTTTTTTTACTTTAGGGAATAAAAATTTCTGCGAATTCGTAACATTGACTTTTTAACTATAAAAAATAGTTGAATAATTACTAATCTGTTAGATTATCGGAATTGTATTTTTACTAAAAAATTAAATAAAAAAAAAGTAGTTTGAATTTTTTTGCTCATTCGTATTCAAAAATGTATCAATAATTGTTTTTTTTTTTTATATGAAAAATATTTCAATGTTGAATAACTATTTCTACATGTCTACTATTTTCTATGTCTGCAAATAAGAAAAATTATTGCTTGAAAGATTTTACCTTTAACGCAGAAAAAGACACCGATGTGTCACACTGTATTTTATAATCATTAGCTATTAAAATGCTATGTAATATTTTTCACTTATTGACCAAAATTAATACAAAATAATAAAAAAAGTATGGAAAATATGTATTTTACAAAAATATGTATTTTGTATCAAAGGGTAAATAACCTTAAGTTAAGACATACACAATTAAAGCTAATTTTAAATTAGGCGTAGCATTTTATTCTTAGTATTTTAGCCTTAATATCTAGAGTTGACTATAGCTTTAGCACACCGAGAAAAAATATCTTCAAAACTACCAGAATGTGGTAAATTGTTTTGTGATTTAACAAAATCTAATCTAACAACAAACTCTAACAACATCTAATCTAACAACAAACAACTCGGTAATGTTTACCGAAACGGTATGATAAAATAAACAATAAAAAATAACTTTATAATATATGAGAAAATTTGGTAAATGTGGTAAAATTTGGTAATTTCATCATGATACCTTAGAGCATGGCATAAAAACCATTTACTTGGTTAAATTTACTTTTCATTTTTGTGTTTTTTACTAAATGTGAGGTAACTAGTATAATTTTGAAAACCAGATTTTCTGGTAAACCGTTACCATATGAACGGAAAAATTACTAAAGGAATGGTTTCAGTACCGAATATTTTGGATGATTTTTTTTTTCATTTTTGTTTAATTAGGAATGTTATTACCACATAGTGCTGTGAGGGTTGTTTTCATATCGTCAAAGGGATCGCCGCTAACCAGCTTGCTAACTTGTTCGATGTAAAGATAGGAATTATTTCGAGTTAAATTTGGAAAAAAAAATTTCGTTTACTATGGTGATAGGTTGAGTCGAAGTTTTTACCTTAAACGCATGCTATGCTAAAAAAAAAAGGGACCATAGCTAGCATGTAAACTTATATTTGTATAAAAAATCAAATTTTTAATTTAAAATGAGAGGAAACTTTCAGTGAAATGTATGGTTTTATTTAAATGGTTAAATTCAAGTTTTATAGGGTAAGAAGACACAAAAACTAAATATTTCAATTATAATTATGCTTATAAAAGTTAACTAATTGTAAACTGAAGGCCTTAAAGTCATGAACGCTAATGATGTCTAGGAAAAATCAAATGAAATGTAATGAATCAAATGAATTCAAAATGAAAGGCTTTTAAATTAGGTTTTGAAAAAAATTTAAATTGGATCACTGACCAATTACCATGAATGGTTTTTAACTATTTATTTACGAAAATATTTTGAATCATTGAATCATTACAAATTGTTAAAATTGTAGAAGAGTAAAAAAAAAAAAAAAAAAACTGATTCATAAGAAATAATTTTAGATTTTAGCCCCACAAAAAAATAATATTTAAGCTCGTCTGTTTTTAAATTTTCTGAAATATGGGAACATTTTTCTCAGAAACTAAATCAAGAAAAAGTTCGTTATTCTTTTTCCTTCTTTCTTTTTGTTTTTACAATTCTGTTTTTTACATACACTGGTTTGTGATGAAAATCAAGAAATTTCAAGCATCTCCATTAAAGAATAACAATTGGTGTTTAGTAATTTTAAAAAAAGTTTCAAATAAAAAAATATACATATAAAAATTAGTTCCTCATATACTTGAAATTGTCATAGCGATAATCCGATTCTTGCGAAATGTTTAAACAGAATCAAATCGATGGATTGTTATGATTTAGCAAGCTGCAGGTGTTCGTAAGAAACCGTTAAACACTCAGGAACACGAGATTTAACTTACAAGTCATACTTTTTTTTTATTTTTTTTTATCACTACGCCTCAAAGATTTTTCTATTTGCTCAAGTGGCTTGCTTAGTCAAGCGATTGCAACTAATTATTGCCAAATAATCCACCTTATTTGAATGGATTTTACATCACTTAATTCTGTTCATATCTGCAGTGTTCTGCTAAAATTTGTCAATCTAACTCGGCAAGGGCGATTATTTGTTTTTTGCTTTCCGTGTACAGTTTGTCTTCATATCGATTGTTTTAAAATAGCTTCATGTTTGGAAGTTGTCCAAGGAACGAGGAAAATTTGGCGGTTTTGTGACATTGGACAATTTTTGGTTAAAGAGGAAGATTAAATTGGTGGATATAAATGTAATTTATGATAAGGAATATTGTTGTAAAATATATCTATTAAAATATTTAATGCGATAAATATAAAATAATAACAGAAAAAAGTAATATTTTTTCACTTTTTTGTTATTTTGCACCATGGCATTGAAAAAACTATGTAATAATTTGTAGAAATTAACTAAAAGTAAAGGTATGATACATAAAAATAGAAAAAAATGGCTCAAATTGTATAGATAAATAATAATAAAAGTAGGAAATTTATAAAAAATGTATATTAATTAGGATTAAAATTATTTATAACAAAGCTACTGTTAAAAAGCTACTGTTTACTAAAATATAATAATCGGGAAAAGATTTAAAAAATAGCAATTATTACTTCTACATTATAAAATATTAATTTATAAAATATCATTTTATTTTGTAAACAAACTTCAGATATTGTATAGTTTTTTGCTTCACGATTTTAAAAATAATTCATTTAAGAAATAAGATTAAAAACTACACCATTAACATGAACACGATAGGCAATATAAAACTCTCCAGTAAATGTCTATAAAACATTTTTTTAAATATATAAATGTAAGGAATCTGTGCATAGATAATAAATATTTATGATACGTAATGCGTTGTCTCTTTTTTGGAAATAAATAGTATTAAAACTGATTTGTCATAATAGGTGACAATCATCAATTACAATAACTAAACAGACAAATTTAACATATTCTAATTAATTAGATAGGTGATAATTTTTACGAAAAAAACAAAACGTATTTAAATAAATGCTTTTGCTGAAATTTTGGCTTTTTTTTTCTTTTTTAGCTTAGTTGGATTTCTGCCCACTTGTTAATATTAATATCAAAATATGCAATCCATCTATCTTGCCCCAATATATAGCTATTACATACATGACCAATTTTCTACGGATGTTATAACAAAAAATGTGTTATTGCATTAACATGCATGAAAATTGAAATTTTCAGTTAATAGCCAGTGGTCGGTAGACTCTAATGCATAGTCGCTTTTTCCTCAAACCTAATAAGTCTATGACCGATATTGATAGGTCCATCTACTAGCCACTTTTTGCAAACTTGTTGTTGTTGTTGTTTGGATTAAATTAGATTTATTAAAAATTTTACATCAGAAATAATATACGCATATAAGAAGTTAATTAAACAATAAAAATAATATAAATATGAGATAAAATTTAGTTAAGCATACTGATTTTAAAGAACTTTATTTAGGGAAGCGAAATGCATTTATTAATACGTCGCAATTTGGAAATCTGTGAATTTTTAAAGAAGAACATGAATCTTTCCGTCACAAATTGATGAACACTGAAGGGTGAAAATTTTGAATGAAGACATTGGATATTTTAATGAAATTTCTATTTTCCAAAATCTTTTTGTATTGAAATACTTTTATCATTAAACAATGAAAAAAAAATGATAGGTGATTCGTGACCGGTTGTTTATTTAATTTAAGTCGCCACTTTTTTTTTGTTGACTCGTCACGTGGTGAGTAGTTATTTTCTGGTCTAGTAATGCTTCTAACCCCTTAACTTCAGAGTTTAAAAAGACACATAATTTTAAATGCAATCTCAATCTTATAAAACAACTCAACAGCAAATAATAATAAAACTAATAATTATTTCGTCATGAACTAACAATTTGGGCTTCTTACATAGAATCATACAAGCAAAGAAACTCAATAAAATATGTTCAAAAGTTCAAAAATTGTTAAGTGTCACACCCACTCCAAAGTCACTGCTTCAGTGACTTGCTTTTATAGAAGATTGGCAGCTATTAAAAGTAACAAAAACTTGGTTCTTCTATTTTATTGTAATTCGTAAATCTAGCAAATTTTAAATTTAAGTTTAAAGTATTTTATGCAGAAATTATAAAGACAAACTTTTCCTTCGGTCATTTTACTTTCTTTCACTATTAATATTAGCGTCTTAAATAAGAAAGGACTATAACACAAATTGTCACTGATGAAAAATAATATTATTCCTAAGATATGAAAACTAGTTTTGGCACATTAAGATATGAAATTTAAATAATATTCTAAATCGTCATAAAAGGTTTAATCAACATCTTTTAGAAGAGAGAAAGCCTTCGCACGGGTAACCATAAGCGAGAAATCCGTTCATTTAGTAATCCGAACGTTGTGGCATCTTTCTTATTATCCCCACTGCGCAGTTTGTCACGTCGGTCTACTAATTTGATCTGTGCGGTGGCTTTCTTTCTTCTAGGTGGTGTTGGTTTAATTCCCTAAATGTCTAAAAATGGAAAAACAAATTATAAGCCTAAAAAGTTGGGGGAATAAATGAGAAAGTGTGCATTGATTTTTCATAGAAAAAAAAATATATATACTTTTTTTTCAACCTTAAATTATCATTAAATGCTGCATTCTTTTAAAATCATAATAAACTCCTAATTTTAAATGGTCTTAACATGCTTACAACTTCAAAATAAAAAAAATAAAAAATAAAAATTGTGTTTATATAATTCTTCATAGGTTCACACAAAAAAGTAGAATTGATCTTCACTTTTTTTTTCTTTACTTCCCAATAGAAAAAGGATTAATATATAGTAATTTAGGAATAAGAATTAACGAATCGATCTTTTGGTTGCTATACAATCTGTATTGAAATCTTCTAACTTAAATAATACTATTATTATACAAAAATATAACATTATTTAAATTAAAAGAATTAAATTAGGTGTAAAAGATAATTTTCATGGATTAAAGAAGTTTTCATTTTGCAGCCGGCAACAGTTAATCTTCATTTAGATTTTAGATCCTCTTTTTCAAATCGTTTAAATTCAAACTATCAATTACCGGAAATTTTTCAGGTTCTCCAAATAACCAGTCAGGAGCTCATTTTTAGTTGGGTTATATATATATTAGGGAAGAAAATTACTTTATTATTACTATTATTAATTACTCTTTTTATTTTTTCTTGTTTTATTTCACTCTATTTATTTATTTGTCTACTCTTTACATTAAGCCAATATCATCGTCAAAGTGAGAAATTGGCTCTATTCCCCTATACATCATAAAAAATCGTCTAAGGGTCGTGCAGTCTCATTGTGCAAAAAAAAAAAAAAAAAAAAAAATTTCAACACATAGTCGTTAATAAACAAAAAAGGTCCAGTTATCTTCAGTTGTATCAGCATTAAATTAATAAAGTCAAATATTTTTTTAAAGATAAAATATTTCTTTATTCATTTTTAACGGTTTTTACCGTATTTTTTTTCTTCTCATCTTTGCTTAACAATTGATTCAAGACAATTGATTATTATTTAATACAAAAAAAAGTGTTTCTTTATTATAATTCAAAATAACAAATTCTGTGATATTACCTTACTACACTAGACTTTATGATATACATATTTAGTTACCACTGTACAATTATTAAATGGTAAATAAGTTATACTTACGTTTCATATCAATTTTATATAAAACTATCTCTTAACAAACTAGGCAAGTAAACTAACGATAACTAAAATTCGAAAGCAATGTTAAGAAATAACTTTTCAAACTATTATAGATAACCTATTCGGTATATAACTCTTAAATATTTTTTAGAGTAATGTGTTTTTCGTGTGTGTTTACCCGAGCCCGAGACCCCCCTAAACAAATCCCAATAGGTCCCGGCTTCTTACTTTGAATGTCTGGGTTTAGTCAAATTTTCACCTAATTTGACTGTATTAAAGTTAAATATGTATTCTGAAAGCAGTTTTATTCTAACTATGACTGTATACCTGCCAAAATTAATTTTTATTGAAATAGTAAAGATTGATATTCTACTTCAGTTAATTAATACAGGTTTAAAGTAGCGGCTTTAATAAAGGGTAAGGAAGAATGGATATAAGAAGTTTCCTATTAGCGAGGGCCTTTTAACAAAATTAGCTTGATAAAATATTCCAATCTCTACATTTAGTAAAATAATCTTTCCAGAGAATTGTTTTTTATAAGCATTGAAAACTGTTTTTAAGAAAAATATTTATTTTAAGTTTTACACTGCAAAATCTATCAAACTTAGAGATTTAAAAATTACGACGGTGTTTAGAAAAATGCATAAGGAGTAGGAAGGAAAAAAAATCTATAATTAATTCGAGAATTATTAACTGTTAAACATGTAATAAAAAATACTGGTCAAGCAGCCCTACAACCCGCATGAAAAGCTACAGCTATTTCACTTTCTGAAAAAGTCATTTTTATTTGTGAACTTGAGTTTCTTTTAGAAATTCCGATTTTTTCAAAAATTATTGAAATTTTAAGTGTTTTATTGCTTATTCTTTTCTCAGATTTTTCGCTACATTGATTATGTATCCATTGTCGTAGGAAAAATCATTTTTCTCCCTCGAGATCTTTATTTTATAAGTTTGCGCTTCAGTTAATACCAAAAGTAACAAGGAAAGAGAATGAGAGTTAAAAGGTAAGAGATAGAGGCGAGAAGGTATATATATATACGCGTACATAAAACTACTGTTCTTACATAAAACTACAATAATTGTATACCATAATTTTACATTTTGTTAAAAAAATGTTCTTTGCTTTTGCGAAAAATATCACCTTTTAAGAAAAAATTAATGATTAATGAGGAGCAATCACGTGCCTAGATGGGAGGAATCTATTAATTTTTTTTAAAAAATAATTTCAGGGTTTTATAGTATACTTGGGAGAAAAAATCAAATAAGTTTGGGAAAACAATTTAAAAAGCACGAATGCAAAAAACAACGTGACAAAAATAGTATATGGTTCAAAAATAATTCAAATTAATTGCTACATAATTGCAGCATTATTTGTTTTGATAAAGACTTAAAAATGAAATGATATTTCTGAAAATTTTAATTTAAAATTTTATTTTCTTACTTTCTCATCTCTCTCTTATAGAGGATAAATGTTTTGTAATATTTGTAAGTTTCCTATCCTCAGCAAAACAAAATAAAGTTTTTGATTTTACAATTTTTAAAAAAAATAAACGTATAACGATTACGTTTATTTCTTGTTTTCGATAAAGTGCCTTAATTAGCATAAAAGCTTTTATTAGAACTCGGAGAATTAAGTAAAGCTATATAGAATAGCTAAATAAATACATGATTTTATCTACTAAGGGCTTGTTTATTTAAAAATCAATGATTTAATTTAGAAATATATATTTATTTCAACACACATAATTTATAAAATATTTGCTTACTTCACGAAATAGAATTATTTGTAATTAGGGTGAAGCTCGGATTACATAACGTTCTAAGAATACAATAAAATAAATTTTAAATTTAATCTATTTTCCTAATCTGTTAATTATCTACTTTATCCCAAATATATTTTAAATAAAATTGCATTAATAATGTTAAATAATGTATACATTTTTTCAAATAATATCTTCAGTTTATTTGCCATTTAACAATTTTAAAAAATTTTTAATCAAAAATAAATGCAAATTTTATTAAAACAAAAGGCCTCGATTTTCTAAGTGAATGAATTAAACGAATAAAGCTAGATACATATATAATTTTTCTTGAAAAGTTGTTGTTTTGCTTTTCTTATGGGGATAATATGGCGTATGTTACTTGATGTTGTAATTGTTGATCTTAGAGCGAGTAGTAATTTATTTATTTTTGCAATCACTGAACAATCCACAGGAGTAATTGTGAGCCCAACTCAAAAATCCTGAAAATTTATTGAGTAAAATCATTAACGACGCATTTCAAAAAATTTATGTCTTTATAAATTTAAGTCATTGATATTTTTAAAACATAAAATTCTAAATTAATTAGATGCAGCATTATTTAAATGAATAATTATGCATAAGTTTACTTTTATCTCTAATCACATTTATTATTCTACCAAAAAAAAAATTTTTTTTTTGCAAATGAAAAATATGCCAAGTATAAATTTTAGTTCTAATATTTCTAATATTTCAAGAATTTTTATACATAAATGTAATCGAAGATTTCTTGAATTTTCTGGACCTTGGATTTCCAGAAACTTCCGGATCGCAATTAGCAAAAATCCGGATTTTTCCGGAGCACAATCATCTCTGTATCCACATAATTCTAATTAAAAAAATATAGATTTATTCCATACCTTGCAAATTGTTCTTTATAAACCTTCTTGGCTCTATTAAATTTTTCGGCATCAAACCAACTAGGCATTTCTTGTTTTGATATGTCTCCATCGGGGGTCGGAGTGTAATCACCATCCTTTAATATCTCCAATCGTTCATCCCCCCACACTTCATGCTCTTCACTTTCCATTTTCATTCAGAGGCAGATTTTTTTCTGAATGGATCAACCGCTCAACTGAGGTATTTTAGAAAGGGAAAGTGAACTTTTACTAAGAGGAAATTGAAAGCGAAACTAAATTTGGCGGCAAATCGCTTTTACTTTTGGCGCGAAGCATGGGTTTGTTTGTAAACAAAGTTAAGTAATACGTAGAATCATTTTATGTTCTAGTTAAATTGTTTTTACACCTGTTAATAGAAGGTGATTTATCGAAAAGCCTATGAACTCGTGAAATAAGAATATTTTAGTTTAAATAATGTTATTCAATATTTTATTTTATATAATTTATTTAATATTTTATTTTATATAACTCATTTAATTTTTTTGTTTTACATAATTTATTTAATATTTTATTTTACATAAATATTATGTGAATAATCTAGTTAATAATATTTTATTTGCAAGATCATTTACGTAATATTTAATTGAATTGATAAAGAATTAGCAGGAAAGCAATAAATCATGTGCTTTTGATTAGAGAAAGTCGATTGTTAATTAAATTATTATAAAAATTCAAGTTTAAGAATGTATGTTTCCTAAAATATCTAATAAAATATTTTTTTTTTTAATAAAGTCTGATTTAAGTAAAAAAAAAAATATTATAATCAAAATTCCTATTTAAATAATAAAAATTGAACTTTTCTTCTTATCATGATTATTTCAAGGTACTGTCATTTATTAATTAAAATACAGTTTCATATGCATCTGAATTAGAATAGAACTGCAATTGTGGCAAATAATTTATTTCTTAGAAATCATCTAAGTAACTGCTCCTTCTAGGCCCACTGCTTATCGCTTATCACACATAGATAATGTGTTAGCAAGCATTCCAGTTATTCTATATGAAAATTCTATCTCATTTACTGCTTCCTTCATAACTAAAATAAATGCCCTGAAGATTAAAATTAAATCTTGAAAACTGAAAAATAATGAATGAGACATTTTATACATTATCACCAGCTAGCCGCTATCGATTTTTCTTCATCCTCACGAATTCAACATTTTTGAGATTTACATTGTTCCTGTTCGACAGAATAAATGCTGTAATTGCGTGGTTCTCCCTCACAGACTCACCGCATAGCAGCTCCCAAATTATTCAAAATGTCATTATGTAATTAAATTTCAAATCAGAGAGAGAGAGAGTAAAAATCATGCAAAAAAATCGGCGCTTCGCTGCTCAAGAATGTTCTTAATTTGTCACTGCGGATTCCTCTTAATCAGTCTCAAAGCGATTTAAAAGAGAAATCTGATCTATATTAATGAATTAAGGGAATTCTGATCTATATAAATGAATTAAGGGAAATCTGATCTATATTAATGAATTAAGGGAATTCTGATCTATATTAATGAAATTTAAAATTTATACGTGTTTGCATCTCTTAAAAATTCAGAATAGATTAAATTCTTATAATTTCATCTCTCTTATAACTTGCTATCATCCTGAGATTTGGACAGCGGCTGCAAGAGAGAAATATGTAGTTCTCTACTCGAAAAATAGCTCGAAAATTTCAAATAGTGCATTTGGGAAGGGCATTAGAGAAAAAAACTTTTTTTTTACCTTAGTCATTTGCTATTATTATAAATTAAACTGTAGACAGTTCTGTTTCTTTTTTTCTTCAAATAATTAAAAGGTAACATTTGTGACGTTTGCTAACTTACATCTCTAATTAATAAAAGGAGTCGATTCCACGTTCTTTGATATTTAATTATTTTTCAATTCGTTTTGTCGGGTAAGTTAAGAAATTAACGTGGCTGGCATGTGAAGGTTGCGTGTCCGAATTAGCATTTCTTAAGTTATCTGCAACAACTTGTGTATTTGGTTTGTAGTTGCTTTAAATAAACGTTTTTCTATAAAATTAAATTATCTAAAAATTGAAATAAAAAGATATGTTTATTCTAGCACAATGTACTAAAAAGCAAAATGAGTGGAGAAAAAGTAATTATTTTTTAGAGAACCATAAAAACTCACCAAACTATTATTTAGCCAATGGCATTGGTAAACAATACTACTGGCACTATTTGATTAAATACTTCGTTTGCTGCAAAATTATACAAATTGGAAATTACAAAGCCGCGATGGCTCAGGGGATAGAGCGTTCGCCTTCCAATGAGGTGAACCGGGGTTCGATTCCGGTGATGGCTGGTCGATATGAATTCCGCATCCGGCTTGCACCGACCACAGTTCAGACGCGAAACATCCTCAGTGGTAGACGGATCATGGGTTAGAGTCCCCTTGCCGTCAGGCTAACCATGGGAGGTTCTCGTGGTCTTCCTCCCCATGTAATGCAAATGCGGGTAAGTTCCATCAAAAAGTCCTCCACGAAGGAACATTTCTCCCAATACTTGATCCAGGAGTCGTAAACCCAAAAATTGGGTCGGCTACTCAACGACGGTGATAAAATAAAATAAAATTGGAAATAACAGTCAAACGTTTCAAAAATAGGCGCCCATTTTCAAGATTTGCCAGACTTAATTGAGGTTTTTCACCTTCATTTTTTGTGGGCAACTTTACGTTTTTAATTTCAAATCACTTTTTCTTCTTCTCATTCATGTTTGGTCCAAATACATTGAACCATTTGGAGTTGTACTTGGATTGGACTCTTTTTGAGTGCTTGAAATATGTCGACTGTTATTTTCAATTTGTTTATTTTTCAAACAAATGAAGTTCTTATTCAAGTAATACATTATCGCTTCAATTTCTTGAGATTATCTATTTAAGATACTACGGGTATTGTGGGAAATTTTTAAAACAGCACCTGTTTTAAAAATTTCTAATTATACTAATACTGGTACAGAGTTAATTAACATAGAAACAGAGGTAATAGTTTTTTGACGGCCCTCTAAAATGGATGAATACCAGAAAAATATTTTTTGTTGTAAATTGTGATTTTGGCCTCAAGCAATATCAATTGTATCTGTATTTTTTAATTTTGTGTATGATTTCGTTCATTGTGGATTAATAAAGATTTATTATTTATTATCCTTTTTTATTCCCCACGAATAACGGGTATTCATCAAGTTCGAAAAAATCGCGGAAACTGCAAAATTTTTTTCTACAAAGAAAATTGCATGGGATTAAATTCTTATACAGACTTCTGCCCCGCGCGGCTTCCTATTATTTCAACAATTAAAAATTCATCAACGAAAAAGAAGAAAAATGCCTCTAATTGTATCGTAAAAATATTAATTTAAAAAAAAAGAATAGCAAATTAAAGTGAACATCATAATGTGAAATCTGATTTTTTTCCCTAACACTAAAAAATAATGATGTATAAAAAAATAAAATGTTTCCAGTATATGACTATTTCCCACCAAAAATTTGAAACGAATGAACACAAAATATAGTTTCACAGATAAAAATAGAAATTTTAACTATTTTAAAAATAATTTTTGGATGTATTTTTGTGTTTGACGATTTTGTAATAGAAAAACGCGATTACTTTTCTTTAAGTGCTTTTATTTCGGAAATATTCTTAGCATGCGGTCTAATAATGCATTAAGCATGTCATTTCGGTGTTATTGGGTAACATTTATAACCTTGCAACTCAATGGTTCTTATTAAATTAGCAGCTGTAAACTGTGGGATCTGCAGCGTTGTTTTTTATTTTTATTTTATTATTATTTCTTTTTCTTTTTTGATCTTTAATTTGTTGGTAGCATAAAAAAGTTGGCCAAGATATTCCGTTATAATTTATTTCTCAATTTGGTTTGAATACTTGATTGCTTGATAACAAAACATAATTTTCTACACGCCACAGTGGGCCAGCATCCAAGGGTTCGTGGCCGAAATTAGTATTTCGATAAAATTTGTTTCGAAATTCATGGTTTTTTATTTAGGGTTTTTATGTGCAGGTAAATTGAATTCATTGTTAAAATTTTAAAATACACTAAAAATACCAACAAAAAAAAAAAAAAAAAAAATATAGCGGCTGAAATATGGCGAGCAAGATATATATATATATAGTACGTTTAAATAATTAAATATAGCAATGAAAATATAATAATTTTCGTAATTTTATATTAAAAATGAAAAGCAAATTATATTTCTGAAATAATATTACAAAATAACGCGAATTAATTGCAAAATAGCTCGAAAACATGAAAAAAAAAAAAACATAAATTTTGTTTTTCGATATATTTAGTTCACCTTTGCAATATGGGCTAATATGGGGCAGGTTTTTTCGAAAGGAGAAACATCAAAGAAGACAACAACAAAAAGTTTGGCTAATTACCTCGTGGAACTTTTTGGAGATAAGTTTCGAAAGTCATTCAAACTTTGTAAAATGTCAAATGATAAGATATAAACTATAAGTTTGTCAAGAGTATTAACTAATTCAACAAATTGAAAAATTGTACTATAATTTCAGACTAATTACTCTGATAAAAATGTAACAGAAAGGTGAAATTCCTTTATATATTTCAGAAATATAAATTTAAAAGTTATATTTAAAAAAAACTACTTTTTTTTCCACTACATTGTACTCTTACTCTCAAAAAGTAAATTGGAATGATTATGAATACTTAATTTGGGCGATATTAAAACTACCTACACATATTTTAGTTGAAAATTTAATTATGACTTGTGGCCAAAGATCACGATCTTCTGGCCCACTGTGCACGCATTTAAATACCGTGTCGCAGAAACGCGGCAACATTGTCGCAGAACCTAACAGAGCTCTTACATTTTTCCTTTGGGAAGAAAAAAAAATTGCGCTTTTCTTTTTTGTAGAAATTTTCGAAAGATTTTTTTTTTCTGCAGAACTATATTTAAAAGATGCCTTTCTCGCGTATCAGAGGGAAAAAATATTCGTCATTTTTCAAAAAAAAAAAAAAAAAAAAACTAATTAATTAAACAATGCGGTTCATTTGTCCCTATTTTTTTTAAAATTTAGTTGAAATGAAATGGATCCAATTATTTAAATATTATATGCATTGGAAAATTTTGAATAACGCATTTAAGTTCTCACTTTATTGCTCACAACTCACGCCGATTCCATCGTAAATATATGTAATTTGTTTTCTTCGGAATTACTGATAAAAAAAATTATTATTATTTTTTTTTTAAATTTATTTATTTTGAAATTCCGATGTTTTTTATTGCTTAGTTAAGATTATTGATACTCTCGTGATTTTTTTTTATAAAGAAATACCAAAATTATTACGGCATGGAATTATAATCCCCGATTCAAGAAATCATTTGCTGATATCATCGTTAATCCATGTTGTGTTTCAATCGTTCTTTTGACAGTTATTGCTATGAATTTTCATATGTAAAAAAAAAAAAAAAAAAATCTTGATGCTTTTTTTTTAATACAATTTTATTACACGCGAAACTCAAATCGCTTATTAACTTATTATGTGACAATTTCATTGTTTTTTTTCCCCACCTTTTAGGCAGTTATTGCTAGTGTTACTGGATTCCAGAGTTTTTTTTTTTTTTTTTTTTTAAATACAGGTTATATCTCAGTTGATATTTATTTCTACACGTAAAATTTGAATCAGGCATTTAAATAATCACTTGGCCTTTAAATAATCATCGTCAATAATTTATTCTTTTAAAAGTTATCTGAAACAACAAGATTATTTTGTTTATAATAATGGCTTTAAAACGCGTTTCCTTAGAGCTAAATGATTTAAAATCAACAACGGTAATTGAAATAAAAATTAGATATGTTCAATAAAGCAAAGTCAATAGAGAAAAGATACGAATCCTACTTTGATTCCAGATTTTCCCGTAAACTTGACTTCGATCAATAAACACAATTAAAATTATCACTCAATTCTGGGGAAGAATTAATTGTTACGAAGTCATCTTTAATGACTTTTTTCTATTATAACTTAATACTATTTAATTAATTTGAATGCTAATAAAAAAAACGTCTCTCTTTACTTTTTTTATCTACTCAGTTGATAATTGAGTCGATCAGTAGATTAATATAAGCTTTACTCTATAGTTATATGCAATACAAATATGATCGTATATCGAGTTTTGCTGTCAATTCCAAATTTAAAAAAAAAGAAGAAAATATTGGAATTTTTTTTTTAAAGGCAGATTCTTTAATCACTTGATAAAAATCCTAATATATCCTATAAAAAAATAGTTTTGAAAAACAACAACTTTTCTAAGGTTTTGTTAGGAAAAGCAAAACTTAATATACTGAGTGTAACTTTCTAACTTATGAGAGTCGAGTCGATATAGTCTCAGTTAATTTTCCAAGTACATGCTTTTTTTTAAATATAACTTAAATTATAAAAGGCGTTGCAAGAATTTCTTATAAATTATTTTTAAAAAAAATAAAAGCTGATAACTTGTTTGATATTTTTATATTATTCGACATTTCATCTTTATTTTTAGAGTTAATAAGAAAATCTTGCAACAAATTTTAAGATAAAATTTAATAGAATGTCATAATATCAGAAAAATTAACTGAAACTATACTAACGCGATTTTCCTAAAATTAGAAAGTTACACTCAATGTTCTAATTTTTACTTCATCGAGTAAAACCATAAAAGATTTGTTTTGTAAAATTTTAAAAAATTATTTCATTCTTACTCTTAAGCAATCTCGTGATTGAAACTGTTTCTTAATTTTAACTACAAAACACTGAGTACTATATTTAAACAAAATAATGCGTTTAAATGTGTCCTAATCAAATTTTTTTATTCACCATAAATCAAAAGTTGAAAAGAGAGTAACACAACGTTCGCAAATAGATAAGTTCATCCGTTCTTTAATTCCCAAATTTATAATTCCGCACATTTGTAAATCATTTTCCCATAAATATAATAAAATTGTAATGATAGATGCAATACTATCAGTAAATGTATTATATTCTAATTATATTTTATTTTTATAACCGTCGTTGAACAGCCAATCCAATTTTGGGTTTACGACTTTTAATGTTCAACTCCGTACCCTTGTAATTTAGAACCTAATACAGAAGACAAGGGAACTCCTGGATCAAGCATTGGGAGAAATTTGCCTTCGTGGAGGACTTTTTGATGGAACTAACCTGCATTTGCGTTACATGGAGAGGAAGACCACGAGTACCTCCCACGGTTAGCCTGACGGCAAGGGGACTCTAACCCATGATCCGTCTACCACTGAGGATATTTCACGTCAGCACTGCGGCCGGTGCAAGCCAAATGCGGAATTCATATCCGTATATTCTAATTATAAATCTAATCCTGACTGCAATATCACGAATTCAGTAACTTGGCATAATATACATTTTGATATCTTTCTTGGTCAAGTAGAAGCTTATCACCCAGTAAGTGCTTAATTTTTATAAATTGCACCCCTCACATGTCAATGAGAAGAGAGATCTACCTAGAAACGTAACAAACTAGCAGCGCAATCAGCATACTGTTAAGGGTGGGGGTTATAATTGAGGCAATTACTGAGCGCAGTCCACCACTGCCCCATTTTAGAGTCCCATAGTAGTGGGCAAACCATGGGAGGTTTCCGGAACAGCCTTTTTCTCTTTAGCTCATATATAAATTAGTTGCACTCAAAAAGTCATCTAAGAAGGCGAATTTAATCCAATACTTGATTAATCAGCTACCGCGTTTTCCGAATTTAATTCACAACTATAAGGATAAGAGGGTAAGTGTTCATTGCCTAATTAGACCAGTAAGACTACACATTTTCTCGAAAAAATTAATACCCAATATTTTGTTCATAGAAAGCTTTGTTATGTATTTATTATAAGTGATACCTGAAGACTCCCTCACACTACTCTGTACCCTTACTCCTTTTTTTTTTGTGGGAAATGGGGGTGATTTGAGGGGATCGTTATCTAAAATCGTTTATCTGAAGATAATTCCTTGCAAAAAATAGCTTCTGGTAAATGTTTATAGTTTTTTATTATTTTATTTGATAGTAATAGTTGAAAATTTTTTTGAATTGTAAGGTATACACTTTCTAACATTTCAAAGAATGTAATTTTAAATGGTAAAATACAAAATCCGAGCGAAATCGGTTAAATATTTGCTGAGAAATCCAATTAAAAAAAAAAAATATATATATATATATAAACGTAATATTAAATTTCGATATCTTGGGAACTATTAGAGCGATTGTAAGTAATAATAATCAAATCAGAAACTCCTCCTACCGTAGGTGCTTTCGTGTCATTTAAACGGTTGTAAATTAAATATTTAGTTAACTTATGTAGGCAATGCAAAAGTTTTGTCCTCGTAAATAGATGTATTTACTCGAAACAGCAAAAAATTTTGCTCACCACGAATTGTGCTCACAACGAATTGTGCTCGCTACGAAATGTGCCCACAATGAATTGTTTCTACATAAACTGTTTGTGGCCAGGGACTAATATAGGGTATATATCTATATTTGCCTTTATATCTATGTTTGTAGCGAATTGACCAAAACACTTTGTCTTGCATCCCCATAAAATATAAAATGCGATGGTCTTTAAGCCTATGTCCAAAATAATTTTCTGCAGAAAAAAAAAAAAAAAAAAGAAATCAAAGTGAAAACTTTGGCGAACGTTTTAAAGTGGTTCAAGCAACCCTTTTCTTGGCGACCTTGAAACACCACCTCTAGCAAGATAAAATGGTGTAACGGTGATTGAATTATTAACTCCAGTTTGTCATACACCCTGCGTGCATAAGTTTTTCTTTCTTGTTTACTTTTGAAATCTGGAGGTCGTATTACGAAGAGTATCTTTGTGTAAATTAGACTGCGAACAACGGGGTTTCATAACGAAATAGTTTTGACATAATCATTTCGTTTCTGGAAGATTGACAACTAGAATCAACATCCGAGTTCGTTTCGAGCTATGTGCCAGGAAGGAGACACGTGATGTAGTAAGAAGGAATAAAAATGAAACCTAAGTTATCCGAATTTTTGTGGTTGTATATAAAAAAAGTCGTTTTAAAAAAAGTTGAATTGCAAATATGCGAAGTTAATTTCGTTTAATTATTTTTTATTTTATCTTTTCTTTTGCTATTAACTTCATGAAATTATTAACTTTATGAAATTAGGGTAAATACACTTACAAACATAACCATCTGAATGTTTGGTGGCTAACATATATTTTAAATGTGGACAAATTTCCCGGATACTCCAAAAAAAAAAATATATATATATATCCCTTATTTTTATTTATTATTTTGTTTTTAGTTTCAAATAATACGAATTATTACTTTTTTTTCATGCAATATAAACACAGGGTGCGTAGCCAAATTATTCAACAAAAAATAAGCACCTTTTAAGCACTTTAAAAATATATTATAATTAGGCAGAGTAGGAAAGTTTTTGACAATTAACTTGTTTTAACCGTCATGTCAAAAAAAAAGAAGAAAAAAAGGAAAAAAAAAAAAACCTTTTGGCATTGTTTTTGACGATTGTCAAAAATCATGAAATTTTGAATCACGAAAAACGAATGACGTTTTCAGACGCTACGGATTGACAATACGCCGAAATAGATTGGGTTGAATTAATTGTGAAAACGTTGAATAGAACAATGTGAACTGTCTTTTTGAATAATTCGAGGCGAAAATCAATACGGTAAACGAAATATCTCATTTTGAAAAAGGGAAAATTAAGCACTTTTTTAGAAACACCCAATGAAAAAAACACCTTTAAGGGCTTTTAAAAAAACGAAAATCAAAAATAAGCACCTTGAAGCACTTTTTAAAAACGCTACGCACCCTGAAACATGTACGATAATATTGACAATTCACAATATTTATAAAAATACAATTTTCGAGCCCTTAAAAATAAAAAAAAAACGGAAAGGTATCATTCGAATTTTTTAATAATATCATGAGCTGTGAAAGTTTTACTTTCAAAGCAATTTTAAATAAACTATTTTTTTTTAAAATTGTTATTACCCAAAAACTTGACATTTTAGAAACTTTCTCAAATTTGTAGGAAATTTGAAAACCTTAAGTATTGCAGAAAATTCAAATAATAAATTTCTGTATAAAATTTCGTTAAGATTTTTTTTTATAAAAAATTTAAGAAAATGAATGTTCTGTAAGATACTTTCAATTTACAATGTTCAATGAAAAAGGTTAGAGGGCACCCATTAAAATATTGCGAAATTTACTTTTTCGATTTTTTTTCCTAATATTTTTAAGCAGAAATACGGAAATTATAATTTGCCATATTCTTTGCTATGTAAGATTTTTTGTTTCCCAATAATTAACTAATTTAAAGAATTTTCATGATAGGACATCGTTTAAGTAAACTTCACGTTTCAGTTATTTTCTTTAAATCTATGTAATTTTTTTTTCTAAATCATTTTGTTTTGACAATAATTAACTACTTATAAGAATTTTCATAATAGGACACCGTTTAAGCAAATTTCACGTTTCAGTTACTTTCTTTAAATCTTTATGTAATTTTATTTCTTAATCATACTTTTTTCTTGAACATATAGCTCAGTAAAACTAGACCTTTTCTTGGAAAAAATAATAACCGAAATATTTTTTGACAAAAAGCTTTGTTATGTATTTGAATGATACGTTCTTACTCTCCTCTGTACTCTGAATGCTTCAACGAATGAAGCTAATCTTGAGACGATCAGAGTAATAGTTTAGAATTTAAAAGCTATCCACTAAGTACAAATTTGTTCTTAATCTATTTACATATCTGTTATTGCTATCTATGCAATGGAGACATTGTTTCTGTATTTTTTTTTAGGGCCGAATCGAGTGAAATAATGCACAAGTCACAAGAACAAAAAGCTCAAAAGTTGTAGGATCTTTTATGATGTATTAAAAGTACTACCTACGCATATACTTTAAAATGCTTACGTGTAATATCTTCCGAAGTAGTTATGTACGCTGAAAATAAGACCAATTCCGAGATAATCAGACGAATAGTTAAGAAATTTTAAGCGTTTTGCAGTGTACTAAAAGATAAATTTTGTACTTATTTACGTATCTCATATTGATATAGAAGTGAGGTATTGTTTCCTATGTTTTTTTCCTAATTTAATCGTATGAAATCAAACGCGAATTAAAAAAATGTTTAAAAAAATTTCGTACGAAAACTAGCATTTTTGAATTGCACTTACCATAATCAGACCAACCGTTATCTATGGATCAGAGACATGTACTCCAACCCAGAAACAAGAAAAAATGCTGATTACCTGGGAAAGAAAAATTCTTAGAACTATTTTTGGACATGTCAAAGAGGGTGATCTGTGGAGAAGGCGATACAATTTTGAAATTGCAAGACTATTTAAAGAAAAAGATATAATAAATTATGTAAAGCCAAAGAGCATTATGTAAAGCAATTAGGACACCTTGAGAAAATGGAGGAAAACAGAGGCACTAAGAAGATATACAAGGGGCAGTGCCAGGGCCAAAGGAAAAGAGGAAGACCGGCTAAGAGATGGTTAGACGACTTGGAAAAAGATCTTAAGACTCTAAAAGTCCGAAACTGGAAACAAAGAGCTAGAGACTTTGGAGGAAAATTGTTAGTGAGGCCATGGTCCAACATGGACTATAACGCCAGGGAGTTAGTTAGTTACTTAGATTTTATAACATCATAACTATTAGTTCAATCATCTCAAAATTAGTCTCATTCAATTTAGTGTAAAAATCTGCATTGGAAAATATATTTCATATGTTCAGATAGTTCCTGGATAGCAATGTAAAGTGTAAACATATATGATTGTGAAAAGTAGTATTTTTTATGGATAAAAACTCTTGCAACTTCTGAATTTGTTCTATTAACTTGTGTTTTGTCTCACTCGATACAGCGTTAAAAATACATCGAAACCAAAACTCTCTTGTTGAGATAACAATATCAGATCTAAATAAAAATTTTCATCTTTTGTATATAAAACTTTTATAACTTCTAAACTATTAATCCGATCGACTGGAGATTAGTTTCATTCATTTCATAATGGAAAATTTCATCGGAAAATATGACTCAAATACCAGTTTAGAATAAATACAATTTACCCTCTCAAAAAATCTCCAATTTTATCAACCAAAAAAATGGAGAGGGAAGCATTCATAGGAGATTGGGGCTATAAGGCATCATTTATAATAACATAAAGATTTTTGCCAAGAAATATATTGGGTATTAATTTTTCTGACGAAAAACTTTAAAAGATTCATAAAAAAAAAACTTAAATGTTATTTTTTTAAAAAAAGAAACTATGATTTTTAGAAAAAAGCTTTAATAAGATAAATAACAAAAAGGAAATGTATTTAAATTTGCTTAGCAAAACAATAAGTTTGGAAAAAAACTGTTTTTTCGGGAATTTTATGTAGAGTCAAAGAAAATCTGAGAAGATAATTTAGCATCAAAGAAAATTTAATGAAATAAACATTTTATTAAGATATTAAGAGTACAGTATATTCATCAAGTACTATTATTATTTCATAAAATATTATATTTGCGAACTTACAGAAGTACTAACTTCTTTCGCAAGGCAGACAAAATTAGTATTTTTTTTACATTAACAGGTTGCTTTTTCTACACAAATATGCTATTTACAAAATTGCATAATTTTTTGAATTATAAAAATTACACAATATTTCCATGCAACATTTCGCGCTTACAATAATTGCACTAAGAAAGTCATGCTTTGAAAAAGATAAAAAAATTCTTGATGACCTTGTCCATTACATAGCTCCATCATTAGATATACCTTATGAACTTGCGCTGTTTCTTAGTTTTATAGTTTATAGGTCACCATTTGGTCAGCATGTTACTAGGTGAATGTCAACCGGCGGAGTCCGTACTCTTCAAGTCCTTGACTCTTGAACGTTCTTGACTCTTCATTAAAGAAAATAAAATCGTAAGATAAAGAAATCGTAAAGAAAATATTGCGAGAATTGAACAACATAATTAGTTGGTTAATAGTGTTTATTTTAATATTAAATGTGTTTCATTGATTGATAATTTAATATAAAAATGTGTTCTCAAAATGGAGAGCTCCCAAAATATATGCGCAGAGAATCTATGATTTTTTTTAATTAAAATTTTTATTTATTTTTCTATTTTTTAAAAACAGAAATAAAATTATCTGCCTCATTAAATAGAGAAAAAAACTTAACTTTATTTCAACTGCAAAATTTATGAATATAGATTTCTACATATGCGTATACCGACTATTTTCCTAGTTTCTTTCACGTATTAAATATTTATAAAAAAAAAAAACGCTATCCCTGATAAGAACTACAGTTGCGCAATGAAATTGAAATTTAATAAATTATAATTCTTTCGTATTCATTTCATAATCATAGAGTCATATAGAAAAATCAAGATGGAAAATGGTCTCATTTGACGTTATAGGATATGCATTTATAAAAATTTGTATTAACATTTTCTTTCGAAATTTTGATTCAATATAAAATAATCAAATTCGAAAGTAATATTTCTCTGATTAGCATTTTCAGCATTTTTGATAGTTCCTTTTCGTTTTATTTTCAACGAAAAGTTCATCTTATTTTATTCATTTTCAGTATTTGCATGAACAAAAGCAGTTTCAAAACTGTACAATTTACGGCTCCAGATCATTTACGTCAGTTATAAAATCTATTTTTGAGATAATTATTGATGAAGTTATGAAAAACATTTAATTCTTTAAGTAATTTCAAAATAATTAGTCGTCTTTCCTTAATTTATGTGTTCATAATTTTTGTTTCAGAACTGTGCTATTTATCGCTTCAGATCAGTTATGTCAGTAATGAAATCTAATTTTACGACAATTATTGATGAAATTATGGAAACATTTCATTCTTAACTCTAAGTTATTTCAAAATAATTAGTCGACTTTCTGTGTTCATAATTTTTGAATAAACATCGTTTAAATATCGGGTTTTTACCGAAAGAAGATTGATCATTAAGCTTTCCATATTCAAAAAAATTCAAGAATCGCAGATTTAGAAAATACAACATTGATAAACAAATATTGCTGTTTACTATTTAATTGCTATTCATTGAAAATGGTTTCATTTGATTTCAAATCTGGGACGAACTTACTCTTACAAAATTGACACAGGTTAGTTTCACAATTTTGTTGGGATTGAACATTTTTCCCGGTTATCATTACAACTTAATTCACAAACTTGCTTTTTATTTTATTATAATTCTCATTTAATTTTCGGTTAATAATAATAACCAAGAATTTATATTTGAAATTATAATTTTGAGAAAATAACGTGTTTTAAAAATTAAAAGATACTTATTATATTTTTTTAAGCAGTTTCTTCACTAATTTTCAAGTCCAAATAAAACCAAAAGAGTAACATTGAAAAATTTTAAAACTGAGTAAAATGAAAAATAGATTTTTCTTTAAATAGCTTCTCAATCTGCTTTAATTAATAAAAATGGTTTAACTAAGTAAAAGTTAATTTCAACTAAACTTTTCAAGTAACAAAACTAAACTCCAAAAAGGAAGGGAAAAAAATTACTAGTTTCAAATTCCTGAAACCAACTACAAAGCCAAATTTCAAAATTTTTTCTTGCATTGAAAGTTGTAGTTTAAAGTAATTACAAAATATTTTTTGATTATTACATTTTTCTGCAATAAAGCAAAAATTCATATTACCGCGTACCTTTGCCATTATCTATATGTCAGTAATATAGTTTCAGTCCCCTTACACTTCACTGAAAGTTATTTTGGCTGAATAGATTCAAAAATATGAATAATTTAATGCATTTTTGATACTTTATAAAGTATGTTTTATACAAATCAAAGCATATTTTTAACTATTAACGCGTATAAATGCTACTGTTTTGATATAGTAGGTAAATTTCATCAGAATTTTTTTTTATCTGGCTTTTTTTCATAAATGTGATGAAATTATTTCCATATATTCATATTTTTTGCTAGGACATCTCCGGAATTTTTATTTTTTTATAACATATTTTTACAAAATATTTTTGAATAAAATATTAATTATATGCATGCAGCACTACTACTTTGGGGAGTCGCCCTATGACCTTTAATTGCCAGGGGCCTCAATAAAAGAAACATTTACCTTTTTAAAAAAATTAATTTTAAACCTGCGTTTTAAATTTTTAAAATTATTTTTAAGTGCAGAAAACTTCCCATTATTTTATATTCAATTAGTTTATTCCAGAAATATTTTTAGTATCTATATTCAAATAAATATTTTTTCTTACTTTTCCATAAAAATTCCACTTTATCTTTTAACTAATAGATTGTCCAATCTTTATAAAGGGTAGTATGTTGAAGGTAGATCATATTTCTAAAAATTATTAAATTATTTTAAAAATTATTTTTAACTATTTCAAATTTAGTCTTTCCTATCTTTTGGGGAAAATTTTTAGAAAAGTTTAATAAAATTTTTTAAACTTCTTTCGTAAAATTTCTTTTTCTTTTCCTTTCTTTTTATTGATTTTACAAATATTTGTTGCAGTTATTACTAACATTTCATTCTATTATTGAACTATAAAAATTGTAAGTGATTTTTTTAAAAAATTAAACTTAAACTTATGATACAATTTTAGTCATAAAAATACTTATTTATATTGTAATTTTAATTTTAATTTATATTGTAATTTAATACTTGTTTTTATTAGATGTTGATTAATGCATCTCAGAAGAGATCCAAAACATAGATATCTTATTATCCTCCAAACTAGTTCTTTCTGTTTGTTTACAATGCTATTGTTATCAAATGTCATTGTTTTTAAACAAACATATGTTTACAAACAATGACGTCACCCATCCATTGCTACATTTACTTTCGTTCTGAAAAAAAAAAAAAAAGAATTGTTTGGGGGGAAAAAAAGTGTTTTTTAGTATTAGCCTTAGCTGAGACACTGTGAAAAGTTTTCAAATGAATACCGCGCTTAACTGACCAACAGATAATAAAAGAACACGCGTCCCTTAATAAAAAGAAACAGTCTAATTACCTTAGAGCAGAACATCCAATCCAATTCTTTATTTTAGTTTGCCGATATAAGGTAAAAGTTAACTCAAGCGATAAATCGCACCAATTAGTATCTAATTGTATGCTCCCGTAATTATGAAGTACCCGCCTTACTGATTTTTTTTCTAGATAAAGAAAAATTAAATACTGTTCTTCTTTTTAAATAAAAATTAAAATCATAAATAAAAAAAAAAGAAAATACTAGCATGTTATTTAATTTAAAATAGCATTTTAGCATTTAAAATAGCAATACGCATGGCACAGAAGAACTCTTAGAAAATACAAAAATGTATTCTATTGCATTTAGTATATAGATCCATTTCTGTTATTTAAGCCTAACTTTTAATTTAAAATAGTGCTTGCTTACTTTGATTTGTTTAAAAACTACCATTAAATTATTTCAGAAAATTGTTAAAAATATTTCCCAAATAAGAGTGTAGATGTTTTTGATAATCTAATTAACATTTTGTGGTGCTTTAAAAAAACCAAATACCATATTGTTAAATTTACCTTTATTAGAAGTTTTTTTTCCCCGTTTAATAAATTTTCACGTGTTTCAAATTTTCTTCATTTTTTTAACTTTATATTTAAAATGTCTTATCTAGTTTTACCTTTCTGTGACAAAAACAGATAGGTGGACTATGCAAAATTAGCAAAGAAAACAGGCCTTCCTTGCTCCTCCATTACTCAAAAGAAGGTGATTCAGACTGTTTTTCAATCTTTTACCCGATATAACTTATGCATTTAAAGGTAAACGCTGTCAAGGAGGAAAAAATAGTAACAAATATTTGACACTTTTAGTTGGGGCTAGTATGAATATGGTACAGAAAATTACTGATTTTAGTAATTGGCAAAGCGAAAAATTTGTGTATTTTTAACCTTCAACCGTTTAAGAAGTTTTCCCGTTTAATAAGTCATTTCTTTCCTTTCCCTTGAAAAACTTCTTAAGCGGGTTCTACTGTATATATATATATATATATATATATATATATATATATATATATATATATATATATATATATATATATATATATATATATATATATATATATATATATATATATACTGCGTATATGTGTATATTTAAAATAAAAATTCAAAGTAAGAAATATTTAGGGAAATGTATAAGCTTGTTTATGAGAAAAGAGTTTGATAACTGTAAAAGAATAAAAATTAAAGTTCGATAAAAGAACGATAAAAACATTCTTAAGGAAAATAAAGTAATAAAATACAAAATCTTTTCCTTTATACACATTCAAATGATAATAATTGATGTCTAATTTCAATACAATTTATTAAAAGTAGGAAAATGGCAATTTAAAGAAATTTCCTGATACCCAGCGTCAAGTAGTTGGTCAACGTGACCCTGAAATTAGTAAGAATAAACTAAAATAAATGACCATTTTAAAGAATTGAAAAAAAACCTTTTTGGTCATTTTTTTTTTTTTTTTTTTTTTTTTTTTTTTTTTGTGAGTGACTTCATTGAAGCGTTGTAATAGGTCAAGGTAGAGAAAAATGTTCTCAAATTTACTTTCTTTCTTTTTTCATTTTTCACATCCATCTGCCTCTAGTAACTGACCCTGTTTTAAGTTTGAGCGTGAGATGAATTTTTAATTAAAGTGGAGACCAATACGATTGTCTAAGAAATATACTTTTTTTTTCTAAATAAATTTCATGATAATACTGAAGAACAAATATTTTGCTGTATTATATAAATACTAGATCTTGCCTAATTCGGGTGTGGGGTTCTCAAATCTGAAATTAATTTTCAGATTTGATGAAATGTCACATTCTTTGAAAATGTGAAATTTTTAGTCTACTTTTTGTCGAAACGTGCCAGTTTAAAAACTTTATATATAACACGAGGCCCCATAAATGTTGCCACAAACTGCTTGGGAAGTTAGGGTGCATCATCAGGATTAAAAAAATTGTAGGAAACTCATGCCCGGAACTGTCATCATACGCGGCTAGGGGGTTTTCTTAATAGGATAAGTTCAAAATCACACAGAGAAAAAGTTATTAGGAAGGGTCCCTAGCGGCACATGACGACGTTTCAGGGTATGGATTTCTATGCAGTTTTAATCATGAAGATCTGGCTTATTTTCCCTAGAAGATTGTTGCAATATTTATGTAACCTCCTGTTATATATAACATTTTAAAACTTGTACATTTCGACAAAAAATAGACTAAAAATATCTTTTAAGCTAGCTGTAGCTTGGAGAGTTTGACAAATTGCAGATTTGAAATTAGTGACCCTGAAAATATCCAAGATCCGTTAAAAAATCTCATGCAACAGCAAACAAATAATAAATTAGTTCCCTTGTGTTACATTATAAATAAAATTAAAAAAAAACTTTTTTTCCTTGTTTATGTTTTTAAAATATATTTAAATTAGTTGAAAAAAAACAACAAATATAGTGAAACTAAATGTACGAATGTCCAACGGATGCGTAAAGAGAATTACTTTTCGAATAGAACTGAGAGCTTGAAAAATATACGTCTAAATGTAAATATAATAATTTAATCTCCGATTTTCCGACTAATGCAATAGAAATTAGTAGATTTAAATATTTTACTTAAGAATAAAATTTTTTTTTCATAGCTCCTCATTTTCAATGAAGAGTTTCTGTTAATTCGTAAGTATTAGGTTGAGAATGAGGGGCGATTGAATGGGAGGCCAGCGTAAAAAATTTCCTTATTCGGGAGACTCACCCTAAAGTTAGGCCAATTTAGATAATTGTATATTGTTTAATGCTTTGCAAATGAAACTAGCAACTTTTTGTAATTTAAGCTACAAAAGAAAAAAAAACAAATATCAGTTTAATTGAAAACACTAGAAATCAAAATCCGACTTTAGCAAATTGGCTGATTTTTTATCTAACAGTTGCTTCTTTCACTGAATGTTTCAGTAATATATCAAAAAACTTTTTTTTGCTAAAGAGGAGCATTCATTTAGCAAATTTAAAAAAGTACAAAAAAAAGCAAAATTCGTTTAATTTTTGGACAGGAAATCTAAATAGTTTAATGAAAATTTCATAAAACGATTGATAATTTCAATAAAAGATTGATTAATTGATGCAAATTTCATATTGAGATTCATTAAAATTGGAATTTCATTCAATAAATTAAAAAATTTCTTTCCTCCCAAAAATATAACCTGGAGGCGCATCGGAGGCATGTTTGAAGACAGGGGTCTGTCCAGACATTTTGTGAAAGGTCTGTTTTTGTAAAATTGTGAAAAAATTACTCGTAATTTGTGAGTATAAGATAAACGTTAAGTCACATTCTTTCAACCAGGGTCCGCTTTTGTGAATTTGTGCAAATAGGGTCCGCTATTTCAAAAAACCTTTTTCAAGGAGTTTTTAAATTGTAAACACATACAAGATTATGCTCAACACTGTAAAATTATAATTAAAAATATTACATTTTAAAAAATAAACAGCAATTGCTGCTACTAAATTAGAGATGCAACATACAAATATTTGGTATTTAGCCTATGCTGAACTACTGCTGAACGCAGAATATTAATTTCGAACGAATAAAAGAAGCGTCTGCCGAAGACAAAACTTAGTTCGTTTGCATTTGTCTTTCTCTCCCCCCCCCTCCCTGGGAAGGGTTTATTCGATTAACAAAACAATAATGAACATAAACATATTTGTGAAGGGTCCGATTAAAGGATAAATTATTTTGTGAAGGGTCCGTTTTTAAGTTAAAATATTTTGTGAAGGGTCCGTTTTTATGAAAAGATATTTTGGGAAGCGTCCGTTAACGGACCCAAATTTCTTCTAAACAGACCCCTGGAAGAGATGCATTAAGCACGAAAATTTGATTGAATGGTCAAATGCATGAAATGATAATTGAATGAAAAGTCAGAACACATAAAATTACACATTTTCATTTTTTTTAAAAAAATACGTAAACTATACAACTAAAATTTTTTCAAGTAACTTTACCAAGAGTTTGATAATAATGGTGTTTAAAGTTACTTAAAGAAAAAAATTTATTTAGAAATTATAAATAAAAATTCTGCAGCAATAATTAAATTGCACCGTGAAATTATCTAAATGTAATTTAAGCGAAATCTACGAACAAATAAAAGATTAAATCATGATTTTTAAGTACTTTCTCGTGATAACATAAAATCCACGATAACTCACTAAAATAGAAATATTCTCATTTCATTGTGCCAAGAGTTAAGTCGAATAAATATTATTTCTTATCAACACAAAACGTTAAGGACATAAAGCGGAATGAGCTGTATTTGCTTAACTGTCATCGACCCCAGATACATAACAGTCTTAGATCGTAGAACACCTATAATGAGTCTGTGATTAAAGATTCCGTTAAAAAAAATCTGTTCCTTGAGTTAATATTGTAATTGGAGCAAATAGCTATAATTCACAACTTTATTGTAAAAAAAAAAGAAAAAAAAAACTTTTGTTTTATTAAGACAAGTAATCAAAACTTGCATGATGATCCACTTTTTGATGGGTAATTTTATAATCGAAGAGATGAGTGGAAGAACGGTGTAAGTGACATTTTGGGGATATTTCCGTATCGTGATCTGTCTCGCCAACTATAATCAAAACGGCGCCAAATGGATTTAAACTTAGCAGTTGCAGCAAACAGTCGAAGAGTAGCCTCAGTATACCAATCTTTTGGCAGTAAAATGATGCGCCTAGAATGCCATAACGCAAACAGTTTAAAGATCTAGAGAATTCGCATATTCTAAGCTTGGGAACGAGAAATAAAGGCTTATCCCGGTAGCCACAGCTTTTATTTCCTACTGTCAATGTGTAAACTTTAAACTTTACTCAAATTCATAAACACTTCATTTCGAGCTTTCATCCACGCAGCTCTTTAATTACTGTTAAAATTGGATTATTCGTCATTCAGGATTGTCGTATTTGCAGACTTCAAAATCATATAACTGTGTTTAAAAATTCAAGCAGTTCTAATAATTTTTGTAAAATACAATCTTGGTATCATTTACACTTACTTTTATTTTTAAAAACTCTTAGAGATTTAATACTTCTTTAAAATTAAAAGTTATTATGGAGTTAACGTATTAAGTTATGTCCTTAAAATCTATTTTTTTCCTTTTAAAGATTTTTTTTTAAATTTTAAGTTTATGAAAATTATTAAAAATTGGAAGTATAAATGGCACCAAAACTGATTTTAAAAAAAATTATCAGAACAGCTCGATTTTTCAAAACTAAATTACTATAATGCTTTTGAGATTTGAAAATATGACATACCTAAATGAAGGAATTGCGCAAACTATAAGGGTGAAAAAGTACATCGGTGTAGACGGATAGTAGATAAATAACTAATAATAAAATTTTTTTTTTATATGTATGAAGAAAAAATATTTAAAATTATTATTATTTTTTTTATTGTTAAAATCAAATATTTTTTGTGGTACACATTTTTTTTTATAACAAACAAAATTTTTTGATCACATCCAAGAAAGTTTTTTTTTCTCATCATAACTATATATGCACATCTTTTGAACAATAGAGTAATTTAATGAATATCGATGTAGAAAAAATTATACAGTAACACATTTCTTATTCCTACTAATTAACCTATTCTCTTCATCTAACATAATAGAACTTTTTTTTCCCCCTTAATAGTTAATCATTTAGAGTATAGAATATTCCAAACAGCAAGGATCCGTGTTTGGATATTTACAATGTCCTTTTATTTACTTTATTTTATTCAATTTCCCAAAGAATGCAATTTCTTTACTCGCTAATGAGCTTAAGACTACGATTAAATTGATGAATGATTTGCGTAAAAAACGAATATTTAGAATGAATGAAATTTTAAATTGAAATAAAATTAATTGCGGAAAGGAAGTTAAAATTGCCATCCAACTTAAAACTTTTTTACGGTCATTTACAGTTCCTCGAAAACCTTTTCCCAACATGTTTTACAATATGTTTAACTAATTAACTGTTAAATGTCGTTTTTCTGAGTTTTAAAGTTCGATTTTTATCAAGGATCTAAATAACAAGGATCCGCTTCAGGATATTTACAATGTCCTTTTAATTACTTTATTTTATTAACTTTCTAAGGTATGTGATTTTTTCATTCACTAATGAACTTTAGACTGCGATAAAATTGCCGAATGATTTACGTTAAAAAACTAGTCTTAAGAATGTATAAAATTTTAAATTGAAATAAAATTAATCGCGGAAATAAAGTTAAAATTACCACCTCATTAAAAATTTTTTTACTGTCATTTATAGTTCCTCGAAAACCTTTTACCAACTTGTTCTACAATATGTTTAAATAATTATCTTTTAAATGTCGTTTCTCTTAGCTTTGAAGTTAGATTTTTGTTTCCTGATTATATAAGTCATTGTGAAAAGTGTTCCTGGACTGTAATATGTGTACAGCTTCCGTAAAAAAAAATCAGTAACGCAATTTGAAAGGATGTTGATCACATTAGTTAAGTAAAAGGTTGTGAAATGTTGCTGAAATAGATAAATAAATCTAAAAGTCTATTTCTGTTTAGCTTACTTGAAAAAATATACATTGTTTAAATCGGTTCGTTTTATTACATACAATTACATATTATCAAAAAATATTTGAGTAATTTTTCCAACTATTCTTTGAGAGGGAAAATAATAAATTTTAAGAAGATAATAAATTTTAAGAAAATAATAAATTTTAAAAAATAATAAATTTTAAAAAATAATAAATTTTAAGAAAATAATAAATTTGAATTTTTTCTTAAAGTGATGAGAGTTTTTCTTTTATTTTTTTGGTTAGATGCAACTTAAATTCCTTTTGTGATCACATTAAATATATCCCCGAATATATTTAAAATTATTTCTTATTTCTTTGGAAAATACATTTAATTATTATATATATATTTTTAAAAATTATCAACATTCCTTTCCGTTTTTCAAAATTATCAAATAAATACTCATAGAAAAAATATCAGAATGAAATTTATGAAAGGAAAAGCCTTGAAAACAAAATGAAATTTTTAAATTCAAACATTAGTAGTTTCAAATTTCTCTGTAGCTTTTTAACTGAGGAAAATAATCAATATAAAAAATAAATAAAAGTGATAATTTTCAAAGTAAGATTTTTAATGTATTTCTATTTCTAAAGGAAATTCCAATTATGAAGGCATACTTTCTTTAAAATTTCACAATCACAATCTAATAAATGTGATTGAAAAATGGAAAACTTATAAATTTTTATAAAAATAGTCATAAGAGATAGAAAGTTTCAAGTTTTTTTTTCTTCTATTTTTTTGAATTTATACAAATCATGTCTTTTTTTCTCACTTCACTTGCCATTTGTTTTCCTCCTTCATTATAAATCATTATATATTTCAATACATATTTTTACATTTGCCGTCTCAACTGTAAAATTACTTAAGAACAGTAAAAATTAAATATGTAAAATAAAAAAAAATTAAAAAAACAAAAAAAAGAGAAAAATTATTTGTTTAATTAAATTATTTTATAAAAGTACGCTTTAAATTAAATACATTTAAAGAAAATACTTTTATTAACTGTTCTTTTAATAAACATATATAGTTTAAGTAATTTTTACAATTATAATTTATGCTGTTATTATTTCTTATTAAAATAAATTTCTTTAAATAGGAAAATTAGACGAATTAGTAGTTGTATTAGTTTAGTATTAATTAGTTGAATTCATTTAAATTAAAAATTATAAAAGGAATTCAATAATGTGTTACTTATTTTCAAAATATTGTCTAATTTTCCTATAAATTATTTTATAAAAGTACGCTTTAAATTAAATACATTTAAAGAAAATACTTTTATTAACTGTTCTTTTAATAAACATATATAGTTTAAGTTATTTTTACAATTATAATTTATGCTGTTATTATTTCTTATTAAAATAAATTTCTTTAAATAGGAAAATTAGACAATATTTTGAAAATAAATAACACATTATTGAATTCCTTTTATAATTTTTAATTTAAATGAATTCAATTTTTCTATATAGACACATGAACGAAAATCTGAGTTTGGCAAGCAAAATATTCTATAACTGCGTGCATTTTTTTTAAAATACTCATTATTTTTTTTCTTTAATTTTGTTAATAGATAGCAGCACTAAAGGTTTGAAATAATTTTTTACTTTTTTATTGTGAATATTCTCTAGATCTTGAACAAATTTCTGCATCTGCCACTATAGTTTATAAAGAAGTAAACAAGATTATGTGTAAAGAGACAGCTGTTGGAATATATATGAAATATTTTCTATCTACCATAGTTACATAATAAGATTATATCAACTGGCAACAATTACGAATTTAATCGTATTTATTTAAAACGTTATAAAAAATTTTTTTTACTTAAAACTTTAAGCATTCAGATGCAAAATGTTAATCAAGGTTTTTAAAAATTAGTTTTATAATTATTTAAGTACTACACATTGGAATAATTATCTGAATTTTTTTTTCCTTCTCAAAATTGTGTTACCTTATCTTTAAATATAGAGCAATGCTTTTTTCTGGAAAATTTATTTGATATGACTGTTATAATGTGTTATTAAAAATTATACCACAATTTTATTTATTTAAAAAAAAAAAAAAAAAAATTTTTTTTTCCTCGGTTTCGTTTTTGAAATTTTAAGCAAAAGTTAGTTTTCATATAAATTTTTTTAGAATATCTATAGTGCTGCCATCTGCTACATAAAAAGAAAGTTATTTCTCTACCATCCTACATAAAGTTGTAGTACATCTGACACGCTATGAAGATTTTGAAAGGAACAACTTGAGAATAATCATCTAAATTTATATATATATATATATATAAGTTCAAACAGTAGATAAAACAAAGGAAAATAACAGACAAATGAAAAAAGGGAAAAAAAGAAAATTATTTAAAAAAAAAAAAAAAAGGACAGTGTATATATTTTTTTTTTTCAAAAAGAATTCTATCCTCCTTATTTTAATTTTTAAATAATTTTCTTTTTTCCCCTTTTTTCATTTGTCTGTAATTTTCCTTTGTTTTATCTTCTTTTTGCACTTATTTAATGAGTTCTATTTACTTGCAGCTTATGCGCAATAAATGAAACTTATTGTTTCTCTTAATTTTCTTCTTGTTTTTTTTATTTATTTATTATTGCTATATATATATATATATATATATATATATATATATATATATATATATATATATATATATATATATATATATATATATATATATATATATATATATATATATAAAGTGTATATTATATATTTGTTAAAATTATAAATTATTTGAAATTTTGTACTGATTTTATTTAGATAAGTGATATAAACATTTATTTAAAAAATTTATTTATATCAATAATATAAGTCTATCTTAATTAGACTTCTGTGTGAAAATGAATTTTCAGAACTTTATTCGATGGATATCCAAAGCAATATACTTCGATATTAAGCCCAAGATGCAGTAGTGTACTTTAGCTTAATTTTGTTTACAACTTTGTGTTATCAAAATGTATGAGAACGTATTTTTTGTCATTATTGATAAACTTTTTGTCATTATTGATATTGATACCAATTTCAATGTGCAACACAAAACTTAAAATTTCAAATAAACAAAATTGACTAAATAAAATAATAAATCAAATAAACAAAATTAACTAAAATTCCAGAGTAATTGTAAATACATATAGTTTTGATATTATATAGTTTTCACAATTAGAACTAATGTATAAATGTTTAAAATAATAATAATTAATAACGAGAAAAATATTCCGCACACTTGATCTTTGCAATTTTACTCATCCTCCTTTCTTACAGTAAACGCAAATTTTGAGAATAAGTCTAAGTTGACAACTAATATCTCATTTAACCTAATTTTAAATTAAAGTAATACGTCTTCACAACTAATATTTATGATAATTAAATTCTTCAAACGAAAATTTCTGAATATAACCACACAATTCAGCTGTTCATAATAGAAATTTAAAATCAGCTTTTACAAGAGCAAGGAAAAGTTTACAGCATATATCGGAAAACGCTCAGGAAAAAACTAACGAAGATATTATAATTTGTGGTATAATTTAAGTAATTTATATTTTTTATTGATAAATTTAAATTTTATCTCAAAAATTTATAAATTTTATTTCTTAATTTCAGAATGATCTTGTTCTAAAAAAAAGATTTACTTGATTATTATAGGTATTTTTATAATTGGAATATTGAACAACTCTCATTATTTAATAATCATCAAATTGAATTTACTAAAAAAATATTATTCCCGTTTATAAATAATATAAAAAAACGCTAATGTTAAATATAATGAAAAATTAGAAGAATAAATCAAAGAATTGGAAGAAGAAAACATGAGAACTGACAGTTTACTTACATTATTAAAGATTTTATTAACATTATTAAGGAATCTCATTAAAAAACACCTGCTGATACCCTATTTTATTAACAGAGGGAGAAATTAATCGCTTGCCTAACTTTCTTTACTACTGTAGAGATTTTAAGAAGTTTATTTTCTTTCCAATCAATAAACTTACAACAACAATTTTCAAAGCACCTTAACATTTCTTTTTCAGCAACATGATCACTCTGGAAAAATCCATTTGCTGTTGTCCGTCATGGTTATTAGGCAATAATTTATCAGTAGTCAACAAATAGTCATAAGTCAACATTTTTGAATTCACCTTAAAATACGTAATTTGTCATTCTCTTCTAACCATAAGATCAATCTATAAAATTCCGTTTGTAGTTATCCGTTATGGTTATTTGGGTCATTACTGCAATAAACATTATGTTACTACTGTTATGCTGGTTGTTACCTTTCAAACATTTTTGAAAGTTACTATGAGATAATCAACCAAAAAAATTAATAAACGTGCTTATTATTGGGCACGGAAGGAGCCTAGGGCGAAATCATCAAAATTCTTTTAACAGGTCATTTCTTTCAGATCTGTGAATTTCAGGCTCCATCTGCTCGAAATCTTGGCACTCAATTATTGGAATCAGTGAGCGAAAAAAAGAAAACATAGTTTAACAGTAGAAGTTGCCCTCGGCAATGAAATAAACAGCGAAAGGTCTATCTATAACTGGTGAAAATGGCTTGCTTAGTCACGAGGATCTTCACTGAAGGTTATGAAAAATGTAAACATCTCTTTTTTGTTTCTTTGATTTGTTATTATTTTAAGTATTTATTTACGTAAACGAGATCAGATTTCAAGTAAATGGTGATACATTTTTTTATTTATTTTTTGAAAGTATATTTATTTGCCGTTTGTAATAACTATGGGGAGAAATTAATTATTTTGGATTTGCGTTTTAATTGAATCCAAATTATTATTGAGCTATTTATGTTTTAATTGTCCAATATCGAAAAAAACCCGACTCATGGGAACTGTTAAAAGTATTGGTATGCATTGCAGCAGATAAGCTATTTTTAGTAATATTCTCTAAAGCCAACAACTACTAGCGTTCGAAAAATGCCAACATGAGGACATGGTCAAAACAAAAGTTGTATAATTTCGACAATTTTGCTTCGATTTGGAAGAAAAAAAAGAAGAAAAAATCGAAACGTGCCCAGATTTTAAAAATACAAAAATTAGAAAATCGATTTTTTAAAAATTTTTTTTTATAAATTTTTGTTCATTAAGGTTTTTTGTCACCTTCATGTTTATATAATTTCGTAAATGATTCGTACTAAGTCCAATTGATTTTGAAACACCTAAAATATATGGTTTTTAAAATTCATCAGATATAGTCAATTAACGCATGGAAGATAGAAATTTGTTTCGGCTTTCATCTCCATCAAAAATTAAATGAGCAAAAGTGAGCAATTAGAATTCGTTTTTTATTATTACTTATTTTTTTAACCAATATATTTATTTGGTGTCAACCAAGTTAAGATAGTTTTCGCCGAAACATTTTCTTTATCGTCAATTGAAATGAAAAAGAAAAATTTAAAAGCTGATGATTCAGGGGGGGGGGGAGGAATATTTGTAACTCGAATCTTTGATTTATTGATTAGTTACATATAATAGATAATAGTAAATAAAGAGAATTCAACTTTTAATGAATGTTAAAAATCTTTCCTTAAAAAAATTTTAAACTCCTCGGTTATTTCAAATGCTGAGAATTTAATAAAATGATTTTTTAATGAAAAACTAAGCAATCTACTCGAATAAAAAATTTAGTATTTTAAAAATTTAAATAGTAATGAAGTACAGTAATGAAGTACAGTAATGAAAGTAACAGTAATGAAGAATGATTATATAAAAAAGCTTATCAAATTTATTAGACGTTTCAATTTAGATTCTCAAGTCAAAAAGAATCTGTGGTAAAAGTTTCATTTCGGATAGAAACATAACATTGTTAGGTATAGACAAAAACCTTAGGGAGAATGGAATGACCTTACGAAAATGAGAACCTTACGGAGCGTCATTAAGTGCCAATCAGTTGCAGAAATAAAAGGAAAAAAAAAAACAAACAATTATTACTTTCATTTTTTTGAATTTTAGTCAGTTGCATATTTTATTTTGTGTAAGCTGAAATAATTAATAAAATAAATAAATAAATAAGAAAATAAAATAAAAGTCAACTCCCTATTAAATAAATGTAGACATTAAATCCCTTATTAATGATCATTTATTAATTAGTTAAATTTTGTTATAACTTCTGAGATATACCTAAAGATATTCATAAAATTAGAATTTTATATTTCAGGTAACATATTTATTATTAGTTTTTTTAATATTTCAATTGATACTTATTTGTTTCAAATGCTTCCATGAAAATAAAATTTGTTCCGAACAAAATATCATTAAGTATCATTTTGTTACAATTAGTAATGTTAAAATTCATTTTGTTTTTATTTAAAATTAGATAGTTAACAATTAAATTCTTAAATAATTAATATTTTTGGAAACATTAAGAGTACACAGTATCTTAAAAATGACAAAAATATGCACACAAAAAAAGCGAACTTTTTTTTTAAAAAACATATTTGTATGGTAAATCCGGTTTAAAAACTTGGCTACAAATTTTAGAATTAAGATCCAAGTAGTTATGTTTGCAAAATTTCAAGAAATGTAAATCACTTAGAAAATTTAAAAAAAATATTAAAAATTGTGAAACTTTATACAGCTTACAATATCTTCAACATTTTTTAATTAAATAATAATGACTTGCGAAATTGACTTGCGTTGGGAAATAATGACTTGCGAAATGGACTTTATTTTTTTTTTCAGTTAAAATCAAGCAATTATCCCATTGAAGAAGAATTTTTATTAAACATATTTTTTATACTCATTTCATTCTTTTGCAATTATTTAGACCAAAATAAGTGATAATTTACGGTTACGAAACACACCCTGGCATACTGGTGTCTTTTTCTGAGTTCAATGTAAAATCTTCCAAACACAGCTCACTTTCGAATAATAATTTTTCAAATTTGCACTTATTCGCAGTTATTTAAATCTAAGAAAAACAGTTATTCACCATTGAAATTTAATTCATAAAATCAATTATCGATCAATTTTTGAATGTAAATGTCAAACTACTCAAAGTCAAACTACTTTATTTTGGATTTCATATTTTAGTACAAATACAATTAAGATAATCTAACAGATTTTCTTAGTAACTGTTAGACTGTTTCTTATACTTAAAAATACCCAAATATTTTTTCGATTGCAATTAGAGTTTCATAAAAAAATATATAAAAGGAGCAGAGGTGTCCAATCTGCGTCAAAGGGTTAATATTAAAATAATTATGAAAAATAATGATTACTTTCAGTATTGTTGCTGCCTTAATTCTTTTTAAAGGGTATTGCGTAGTTCTAAAAATAATAAAATTGCATTCATCGAAGAATGCCTATAGCAAAAGCGATCTGAAATCCTTGTTATACCAGTCGTCTCCATTCCTAAGTCAGAACAATCTTCATGTGTAAAAGGCAGGCCGGAAAAAGTTTTTGCTTTTGAATTAAAGAGAGGGTGTCACTTGGTCACTTCTGGCCTCTTTATTTAAAAGCAAGGAAGTTGAGCTCAAATCGTTAAACAGGAAACGCGAAGTGATTTGCAACAACCATATTAAACATTTTTGATTTTGCGCCAAGAACGGTAAAGAGCTTTCAATTTTTATCAAAAGTTTCTCTTGGATAGCATGCTTGAAGAATTATGGGTCCAATTCTCACTGAATAATTAGAATGCCATTAAGCAGTTAGAATCCCTTAAAAGTGATAAGATAAAGAACAGGAAGCAGTCTACTTTTGATGATCTTTGAAGTTGGCTGTTCATGAGCTGAAATCGAAAAAATGAGTTTAAAAAGATAAATAGTTTAATTTCTCCGATAAAGAAGTGAAAGAGAATGAGATTAATCATTCTTTCTTATTTTAATCCTAATGAGATAAATCTATGTAACAAAAAACATGCGTTAAAATGCACAGTTCAGGCGTTTAAATTATTTCGTATTGATATCATTTTAAAATAAATTATTCGTTACTAATATAATTTATCACTATCATAATTTGTTACCTAAATTCCTCCATATTACATTTTCCATCTTCACCGAGCAAAAATATCTAAAAAAAAGGGTAAAATGTCTTCCAGATGACAGAACACACATTTTGCTTCATATAGTGTGTTTTGGTCCTAAAAAATTTTGAAAAAATCTACAAATATTTTAGGCAAATGTAGAGAAAATTTTGATTATTTGGCATATATTTATTTATTTAAAACTAGTTATAAATACTTTTTTCAAATAAAACTTTTTCTAAATAATTCAAGACATGTATGGGTATTATTAGAAAAAATGGCACCCATTTATAGCATGTTTTGGACAGAGAAAACATTTTAAAAATAATCTATACATAATTTAAGGTATATTTGGTAATTTTCTGTTCTAATTAGTTAAATAAGGGCAGTTTAAAATAAATCTCACAGTGAAAAAAACAAATAAATAAATAAAAAATTTAGAAAATGTCCTCCATATGGCCATTTACATATTTTACTTTATATAGCATATGTTTCGTACAAAAAATATTTTTAATAAAAATAATCTATAAATATTTTACAGAATTTCTAAGTATTGTTTGGCATATTGATTATTTGGCATATATTGATTTATTTAAAACTTGTTTTAAATACTTTTTTCAAATAAAACTTTATCTAAATAATTCAAGACATGTATGGGTATTATTAGAAAAATTGGCACCCATTTATAGCATGTTTTGGACAGAGAAAACATTTTAAAAATAATCTATATATAATTTAAGGTATATTTGGTAATTTTCTGTCCTAATTAGTTAAATAAGGACAGTTTAGAATAAATCTCACAGTGAAAAAAATAAATAAATAAATAAAAAATTTACAAAATGTCCTTCATATGGCCATTTACATATTTTACTTTATATAGCATGTTTCATACAAAAAATATTTTTAATAAAAATAATCTATAAATATTTTACAGAATTTCTAAGTATTGTTGGGTATTTTGTCATTCTTTAATACATTTAAAATCTGTATTAAATAAATCCCACTAGGCAAAAAATTGTAAAAAATTCAAAAATTGTCCGATACATGATATTTTCTACCTAATGCTTCATCTAGCATGTTTTCGATGAGAAAACTCTTTCAATAAAATAATAAACAAATAATTTCGGGGATGTCGGAGAACTTTCGGAAAATTTGTGGCCATTTATTCATTTGAGGGCAAAAAAATAATCACAGCGCAAAAAAATAATAATAAAATTTATAAAATGTCCGCTACTTGACTTCCTAAAGATAATGTTTTGGACAACGAAAATTCTTTTTATTTTAAAATAATCAATACATTTTTAGGGTATGTTTAGCACTTTTGTCTGGGTATTATTTAGCACAGATTGATTTCTTGATTAAAGTTCACTGGGTTGAAAATTTAAAAAAAAAATATTCGCCTCATGACATTTTCAACAAAAACCTTTATGCAGCGTTTTTTGAACGAAAAAAACATGTTATAAAGACACATTTTTTGAAATTTAAATTTTAAATTAATGAGTGAAATTTTGAATTTTGAAATTTTTGAGCCTATAGATTCATTTAATGCTAGTTTGGAAGAAATAAAATAAACTTTTAAAAAATTAATCTATAAATAATTAAAGGCATATGCGGAATTTTTCTTTTTGAGTTTTCAGATTTCCTTGATTTACTTAAACCAGTCATAGCGCAAATTTTTTTTACAAATTTATAAAATTTTAGCCATATGACATAAATTTAGCTAATGCCATCTGTAACGTGTTTTAGACAAAGAAATTTTTTTAAAAAACGCAATCGATAAGTAAGTAATTTAAGAAATGTTTGCCAATTTTTGGAAATTTGGAGCCCCTTTGTGTATATTAGGGCAGTTTAGATTAAATCTCATCTGTATTGAAATTAAAAAAAGTTAAAATCTTTTAATACTTTTGAAAATACCAAAAAAAAAAAAATGTTATAATAATTTTTTGCAGAGAGAGAAAACATTGCTTTTATAGGAATGCTGACGTTTGTAATTGATTGTGAGTTCAGCATTCACTATTACAGTTTTAAATAGTATAATTTCTATTGAACCTGTTGAACTGTAAAATCAGATGGAAAAAAAAGCAGTGTGACTAGTTATTTTAAAGACATCTAAGATTTTGTTAAGATTTAAATACATTAATAAATTATACAATTAAACCTCGCGATAAATGATTCGTTTTAATTTGTTTAATATTGTAATAAATACAATTTATGACTGTCAATAAAATATTTATGTAAATTAATAATTTAAGGCAAACTAAGATATCACCGTATTGGTGTAATATAAAATATTAATCAGAAGACAAGGGAATTTTCGAGCTAAGTTTAGAATCGATTATAACATATAGAACATTAATGCATTAGTTGTTTCAAAAATACAACAATTCATGGAAATGATACATAAAATAAATAAAATTTTTAACAAATATAGAGAGAAAAGTAAATATTTGATCACAGATCACAATGAAAAGAAACTCAAATGTAAATTAGCTAACTAAAAACGACTCTTCAGTTTTGTGTAAGTAATATTAATCATATAAAGCTCCACTTTCTTATTGTTTTCATAGATATAAATTATTTAGACCATCAATGTTAATAATTTGAAAGAGCTAAACAACAGAAATTTGAAAAAAATTCATCAAATTTCGGAAACTAATTTCGCAAAACTCCTCCGAACAAATTTTTAACTATACTCTACAAATGGTTAATCATTTTTTAGTGTGTGTGCGGGAGTAAGATATGAACATTTATATGTTCAGATATACATTCTGCTGTCTTTAATTAATAATTTAGAAATAATTTTTCATAACTATAAATGATAATGAAATTTTAAATATGCGAATCTATTACGCATTAAGTAAATTGCAAATTTATCGAATTTTAAGAATTAATTTTTAAATAGCTATTTGATTGCGATTCGTGTTATGATTTAAAAGTGGCAGACATTTCAGGTTAGTAAAAAGTGGGTTTACAAAATTATTGTTTTCTGACCACATTTTTATAAAGACCTTTTTTTAACGTCAAGTAACCAAATATTTACTGTAAATAAAAAGGTCACTCTTAGTAAGTATACAAGTTTTATTTTAAGAAAATGGTAAGAATACTCGAAACATTTTAGAACAAAAAATAAATTTGGTTAAAATTTTTCGAACTCAACATTATGTCAAATATGGTATGGAATAGATTTTTTTTTACTATCTACGATTACTCAATGATATTTTGATCAAAAGCAATTAGTAAGCATTCATATAGTGATATAAATCATGATAGAATCAATTTTATGCATGTTTTATTTCCTCGAACATTAACTTGCGCTAAATTTGCTTGAAAATTGTTCTTGTTTAACAACATACTGCGAAAAATATGTAAATAATGACTTCTAAAATATGTTATTAAAACAAATTTCATACTCGAGTGATTATATGCCTAGATTCATTTAACCAGGAACTAGGTATACGCATTTATTAGTTAAAATCTCAAAACAAGTTTCGAATACACTATTGAAATCGAAAATTAGTTGTGAAAAACTCATATTGTTTAACGGAAGTCATTTTTAAGGTATATTTTCTTTATTTATATGATCTTTTATCATTTAAGCACAATTATGAATAAAATTTCTTTTACATTAATATCAATTAAATGCAATTCAATTGTTCTCACTAAAGCAAACGCATTCGTGTCTGGCTTCGATTGAAAAAATTTCGGAATGCTCTATATTTGAAAGACAAAGGCTTTACAACCGATTTAAGAAAAAATGATCAATATAAAAGGTATGCAGCATGAACCAATCATTATTTGAAAATGATGAATCATTTTTTTTTCTATTCTATTTCTTATATCGGAAATTGTTTTCCGGTGTTTCATTATCAGCAGAAATAAACTCCTAATGTTTGAAATTGCTAAAACAAAACGTGAGCTATAGGTGACACAAGAATGATAGTTCGTGATGTTTCGTAAAATGTAAACAATAATGTGTTAAAAAAAGAACAACTTTTATATTGCTTAAATTTGAAAAATACTTATTTTTTTCACTGCTAGCCTATTATAAGCTATTCGTATAATTTCATTTATTGAAGGAGGTCATATGCTGAATGATGTTGAAATTAAATTTTCATTAATACTTTTAATCGGATGTTTATAAATAGGAATTATTGCATTATAGATTTAATTTGATAATATTTCATTAAATACCAATAATATTTCGAAAAACGTCCAAAACTTGATTATTTTTACTTTTAGGTATTTCGACATAAATTATTGCAAATAAAACATAATATATTTATTAATTGCGCCATTCATAGTCATTAAGTAAGATACTGCCTAAAATAATGCAATACTACAAATATATCTATAGCTTCCCTGGATTAATTTTTCTTGTATCAAATATGCTTTATAGAAACTGATTGAATCATCTGATTAAGTTGGAATTTGATGTTGTCATAAGGGCCGCGGCCCCTGTTTTGGGTGTTCAACTGAATGTAGCTTGCTTTCCTGCGCAAAAATTATAAATCTTAAAAATGTGAAATTTTTTAGATGTCTAGAAAAATGTACTGGAAGCACAATGTAAAAAAAAAAAAAAAAAAAAAAAAAAAAAAAAAAAAAAAACTTAACGTTTGATAATGAAATTGAGAATTATTAACCGTTAAATTTTTGTAAGAAATACTACGGAAACTGCTTTGCAGATCGCAGGAATACAATTACAGAGTAGAAATCAGGAAAGCAATTACATACTGAAAGGGCCATTTTCACTTATGAACTTATCATGAGTTTTTTATTCTTTCGAAATACTAATTCATTCGATAGTAATTGTAATTTTAAATACTTTTGAAGCATTTTTTACACTTTCTTTTGTTTTAATTTATGATAATTTATCCATTTTTGTAGAAATTTCATTTCGACCTCTCAAGAATTTTATTTTTAGTAAGCTCATGCTTGACTTAACGTTAAAAAAAAAAAAAAAAAAAAAAAAAAAAAAAACTGTAAACATATAACATAAAACTAAAACATAATAAGTTTTAAAAGTACTAAATCGCTGAAATCTTAAACGAAGATGTATAAATCATTCAAAAACATTTATTCACTTTTTTTTTGTTAAGTTTTTTTTTTTCATTTTCATTTCAATAACTAAATTCAAGCACACAGAATTGTCTTTCTAAGTTGTCAAGCACACAGAATTGTCATCTTCTAAGTTGTCAACTTGATTTGATATACGTTTCTATTAATTATTAAAGGTCTCTAGCTGGAGTTCCAAGAAGAACATGCTTATTTGTAGCAGTACATTAGTAACAGTACATAACATTCCTCAATAAGAAGCATGGTTTCTTAAAATGAGATAGTATCTCATATTGAGTAACATGTGGTATTTCATATTAAGTACTAACCATGTTACATGAGAAATGTCACTTCACAATGTTAAAAAGTGAGTTGAAATTAATTCGACTATGCTGATTTATAAACAATTGTGTGACCCAAAAGAATAAAACGTAACAGAATATTCACTTGCATTTGGAAAATAATAATTTTGCTGAAGATTTCAGGAACTCAAAGAAGGTAATTTTTTAAACACGACCGTGCTCAAACTAGAGTTCTGAAAAATTCACATCTTTATTTTTACTGGTATTCGAAATTAAGAGAATTTTCATATTATGTCAATTATTTCCAGAACTTCCAAGCAAATTTTAATGACATTTGGTATGAACATTGGGTGATATTATATTAAACAAAATAATAATTATTTGATAGTTTGGAATTTTCACGCATGATCATAAGTAGCACTTATCGGAGTCGAAAGGTATAAAATAGTGGTCACAGAATCGAAAAAAATGGGGTTGAGGGGATGTATCTCCCAGTCTTTTAGATATGTAGGTTATTGCTCTCACTTACTGAGCAATGCTGTTTTCTGGTCCTAGATGGTTCTTGGAGGGTATTTGCACGTTTCAGTAGCCCTTCTCAGAATGACGCTAACATTCCCTATAGCTTTTGAACTCTGATGACCATGATGGCCAATACGTATGGTAATTTTTTTTTTCTTTTTCCAGAAATCTTTAAATAGATGAGCTCTATGTGACAATTTGTGGTCATCTATTACATTAAGAACAAGGTCCACTCTTTTAAGAAAAGAGGCTCCGGTGCTCCAGGACTTCATCCGATCAAATCTAAGGTCCTCTTTCTTGGGCATGGAAAGAAGTGCGCCCGTTTTATTCGAAGTTACACAAATCAATAAATCTTTGAAACCCTAATAGTCGATTTATAAAATATGTTGGAGGGTAGGCAATAGACCCCTGGTTCTCATCATATGAAAGAATGCATAATTCAGGTACTCTTTATCTGTCTTTGAGAAATATACTTTTATGATAGCTGGGGATCGATGTCTGGGTAGACTTTTTGGTGAATGCCAGCACATCTCTCCATTACTTTGAGAGTATTGACTGGTTTTGAAGTATTAGAAAAGAGTCCTACATTAGCTTCTCAGGGGAGCAATTGGCTATCATTTCGATTTAACGGGAGACAAGGCACGCCAAAATAAGGCTCATCTGATCAACGATTTCATAGAGGGTCAAAATTGGCCAGTAAAATCTCCAGATCATAAACTTATTAAACATGCATGAGATTCTCTATGGAGAGCAGTATGAAATCACAATTTCCTCTAAAAATCATTTAAGACTAGAAAGCAGTGTTGCTGATCGAATTGCAGCATTGCCGTAGAAATAGGCAAACTAGTTTTTTCCCAATTTGTAATCATGTTCTAAGATCTACATATTGTTAAGAGGAGGTATTATTATATTAACATTATTTACCCCTGTTGTTGTTGTAGTTCATTTATGTCGCACTAGAGCTGCACAGTGGGCTATTGGCGAGGGTCTGGGAAACATTCCTGAGGATGATCCAAAGACATGCCATCACAATTTTGATCCTCTGCAGGGGATGGCACCCCCACTTCGGTAACCCGAGGACCTGCACGCGAAGTCGAGCACTTTACGGTAGAACAGTTTAACGAGGACCAATACCGCACACTCTCAGTCCCTACGCAAACCAATCCAAGTGGTCACCCACCCGCACACTGACCGCAGCCAGTGATGCTTGACTTCGGTGATTATTTACCCCTTTATTAACACATATTAACCCGTTGTTTCAACTTTGTGGCCACTGTTTCTTACCTTCTGAGTCCGATGAGTCTTACATGTGATCATGAGTGATTATTAAACTGTTGAATGATTAATTTATGTGTGTTGTTTCAACCCATGTTTATGCCAAATTTCATTAAAACCTGCTCAGAAGTTAATCATCAAAATCTGAAAAATCTTTAAATTTTGAACACATAATGTTATAAATATTTTTAAAAATGCTCGGAAAATGTTTTAAATTAAAAAATTAATTTGTACACATATGCATTAAAAATATTTTACGGGCATTAAAAATGATGATTATTTTATTAAGAATTCTTGTGTTAAAAACTGAAGCTTTTTTTTTTTTTTGCTACCCATCATTGGGCCTAACCTTTTATAAAATTAAGGGATTTAAAACTGTTGCTTATAAATGCGTTATGCGATTTTTCTATTGAAAAAACTGGCATAATTCAAATTTTTAATTGTTAAGGGTGTATGATTATCGAACAAACTAAAAAAAAAATTAAGATGAATTAATGAAAGTAACAAGCTGAGGACTTTAAGAATGATGCGATTAATTTTCATATAAAATGCAGAAAATTTGACAGTAAGTAAAATTATATTCCTTAAAATGAGGCAAAAAATTTTATACTTTACATTTCAAAATGTTTTCGACCATTATTAAATAAAATGACCAAAACCATTATTAAATAAAATAATAAATATTTAATAAAGGTTATATTTTTCATAGAATTTTCTTTGGACAAACGAATTTTATAATTGTGGGCAAAAATATTTCAATTCGCTTAAAAGGTTTTCGAGATAGAGCGAAATACGCAAAAGTAAAATTAACATTAAGGGTATAAAACTTTGGACAGCTCTCCTGACCATATTTTACAGATTGCAGATAATCCCCTATATTTTGGGGGTCAGAAATCCGAAGCCGTCGAAAAAATGCATGTTCATTCAGAGAAAGTAAGTTTTCGTCATTGTCGTCTCACATATGAACATCAATAAAAAGCAGAAATGTGGATTAAAGAGAACCGTCCTGACTTTTTACCTGGATTACTGAAATTAAAGATAAAGAACTCAGAAACTTACCCAGCACTGTTATTTTCAAAAGATATAATTGAACAATTTCCAGCAAAAATTGGTGGAGGCTAATGAAAGTAAAATAAAAAATGGAGACATTGCTTGAAGACTTTTGTAACTTTTTTTTAAAATCAAATTGCATATTTATCCACCTTCTTCTGCTATCATTGATGGTTCCACATATGTGATACCATTGATGGCTCCACATACAATTCGCCTTGTGTGGAATAATATTAGCAACCGCTTACAGGCTGAAAAGTTAGTTAAATTGTATAACTTCTATAAATATGAATCAATTAATGGGAATTATGTACGCATCTTTGAAATCCGTACCCGTTGAAAAAAAAGGTTGTTTATTCAGAGAAAGTACGTTTTTGTGTCCGATTTCGTAACTTAAAATATTGTCTGCACTTATTAATTAGAATATTTGAAGTCACCTCCTCGAGTCCTTAAGATTGAATCATAGAACGTGAAGAACCGATCATTAGATCAAAAGATATTCAGGGTGGTCTGTTTTTTTTTTCTCACTGTACGTTATTGTTAAGTATGGCGAATTGGCACACTGGTTTGATAACTATCATGTCAGTCTGTGTGAAAAAAATAAGCTATCACGATATTTAAATTTTAAGGAAATGTTATATCTAACACTTCACTCGACTGTTTGATGTTGGCATAACGATCTGGTTAATCCGAAATTTGAATTATGCATTTTAATGCTATATATATTATTTAGAAGAAGGAAAAATCAATGATTTCCTTAGGTCTTATCAATGAAAGACCCTTTAAGGTACATATATAGTCTTAAGTTATTTCTTTCCTTCCTCTGATTCGCAAATTATCAGCATCAGCTATTGTTTGCTTTCCGTCTGAACCAACTTATTGAAACCGCTAGATCGTTGACCGCTAATTATTAATTCAATGGTCAAAATTTATTCGTTACTAAGTTAGTCTTCCAATTTAAACAAATTATTCATTGAGCACCATAGAACAAACTTGCAATCAATTTGTCAATACCATATCATTATACTCATGTATGACCTGAAAAACATAAATTTGATCTCGTATATATCTCAATAAAAAGGTTATTTGTATGCAAAACGAAAAAAATAACAATCTCCGAATTCTTAGAATATTTGTTTTATTTATTCAACAAAAGATTATCATTGTGATTTGTAAATATAGGAAATTTTTCAAAGTAAAAATATTTATTCATAAAATATAGAAGAACTGTTATTACTCATTATTCTTTGAGTTAAGTAATGTGCGGAATTAGATTTATTTTTTAAGAAATAAATGTGAAAAATATACTTTTGCTTGGAAATTATTTTTACTATTGTTCTAGTAATTTCTGTTCAGTGTATCATCTATAAATAATTCAAAGAGTGTTTAGGTATTTCTTAATTTAGAGTTATATTTCAAGTTAAATAAAATAGTTATTTACCTATAAAAAGAAAAAAAAAACAATGGTATTAGAATTCAAATAATATTTGTTCTACAAAGAGAGCTTATAATCGTGATCAGTTTAAAGTGTTAAAAGTAAAAATTGGTTTTGGTCGCAAAATATTGCAGAATAGTAACTAGCAAAATTTATTTATTCACTTTTAAAAATAGAATTTAACGAGCAGAAATACCTATAAAGAAAAATATTTTATTTATTTTTTGCATATTTGTTTTAATCTAACTCAAGTGGTTTCTTTGATTTGTACTATATTATAGCTATGTTTAGATGTTTCTAGTTAGAAAAATTATAGCTGAATTGTCTGGTAATAGTAAGAGATTTGAAAAATACCAAATTTGTCTGTATATAATGTGAAATGCATAAATTAGTTTAAATAATATAAAAGTGTACTATTCCTGAGCAAACACTACTAATTTTTATTTGAAAAAGTTAGGTAAAGTGCACAATATAAAAATATGAACCACCTGAATAATGGAAAACATTTTACGCACAATAATAAAGTATGCTTACCAGATATAATTTCATGCAAATTATAACTTTTAGTAAATATTTATATTTTTTATATTTAATAGTTTTTTATATTTAATAATAGTTTTTTATATTTAATAATAGTTTTTTATATTTAATAATAGTTTTTATATTTAATAATAGCATTTTTATATTTATAATAGTTTTAATATTTAATAATAGTTAAGAAATTGCTGAATTGAAGGGGAGAGTGGGGTCAATTGTAACAGGGTACGATTGTAACAGAGCAAAAATTTCGAGTGTTGGGGTTTAGATTTGGTTCCTAGGTGGCGCACAAGGTGTATTTAATAAATCTACATGTATACCCCTGCTGGCAACCATTTTTATGTACTTTTGAAAGAGTTACATCACAAAAGATATTTTCACGCTACGTAAGTACTTTTTTTGGTATTAGAATATTATATTGTAACAAAGTAATTTTGTTTAAACAAATAAAAATTATTAACCAAATATGTAAGTGGACACCTTAATTAACATTTAAAAAAAAAGATTAGTTTTGTTAATTAACTAGCATTGTTTTTAACAAATGAAGCTGAAATGGCGTCTTGGGGACGATTGTAATAGCTGAAAATAAATAATCTTATGTTTACAAACCATTACTTAACTTTTTAAGAACCACCAATAGTTTCCTATATCATTTATATTATGTTGCATGTGCATTATTTTATTTGTCACCTTTCACAGCATAAATTAAAATTTTTAAGCCCTTAAAGTTAAAAGTTTAACCCTTTTGGTCTCTGCTCATTATTATTTTTACTCCTAAAATATCACTACTATTTTGATCAATAAAAAAATATATCACAACTATGATAATATGTATAGTTAACTATGTTTTAGTTGAATTTATGAGCTGTTAAAATTGACCCCGTAAGTGGGGACAATTGTAACAAGTGAACGACTGTCAAAAATTGTTAATAACTAATATAATAACATTTAAAATAAGGTATTTTTTTTCTAGTAGAGGATAGTCTACTTTACTCGTCTGTCAATTAATACTAATAATATATTGGATTTTTTAGTTAAAAATAGTTAAGTAAAAAATTTTACAATTGACCCCACTCTCCCCTAGAGCATGCAATTTTTTTCGTCATTATAAAGAATGCAATTTTAAATGGCAAAATACAAAATTTGCGTAAAATTGGCCAAATATATCCTGAGAAATCGAATTTTGAAAAAGTTGTATTTTTAAAATTCAATTTCTCAGGACTTCGATTATTCTACCGATTTTTTGTAAATTTTGTATTTTGCCGTTTAAAATGTTATTTTTTAAAATTGTGCAGAAATATTTTTTAACTTAAAATTTAAAAAATTTTCTACTGCTCATAAATAAAATTAAAAAGAGATAAATATTTATGAGTTATATTTTGTATAGAATTATTTTTGGATAAACGAATTTTATATTTGTGTGCAAAAATTTTCCAATTCGCTTATAAAGTTTTTCAGATACTTTGAAATACGCACAAAGTAAAATTAACATTAAGAAGTGCAAACTTTGGACCGCTCTCCTGAACAAACTATTGAGGCTATATTTTCCAGATTGCAGCTGCGCCCTATATTTTGGGGGTCAAAAATCCAAATCCGGCAACAAAACGTCAAAAAAAAAAAAAAGTGTTTATATAGAGAAAGTACGTTTTTGTGTCTGATTTCGTAATTTAAATTATCGTCTGCACCAGTCAATTAGCTTATTTTATGTCACCCCCTCAAACCATTAAGATTGAGTCCTAGAACGTGAAGATCCAATCATTAGATCAAAGGATATTCAGGGTGGTCCGTTTTTTTTCCGGCGTACTATACATTTAATTTTATTAGTTAGGTATTATAATTTTTAATTACAATACGAAATATATGCAACTTTTAATTTGATAAATTATGCCAAACGCTGAATAAACAGGTTTCTCTATATTAGAAAATCGCATAGACTGTGCTTGATTAAACTTCATATAATAAAAAGTTCGCGTATTATTATCTATTCAACTTATTTTCACAAATACCATGCGGGCGACTCTGCAGATCACAGAACTGCAACTACACTATTGAAAATTGACATTCTGAAAAGACTACTTTTATTTATGAACTTAACAAGAGTTTTTTTTTTCTTCACAATTTTAATTTTTGATCTAGTTATTGCAATATTAAGTACTTTTTTCGTGAAATTTTAATACTTTTATTTTTTCATTTATTAATTAATTTTTTGCTTTCCGTTTCATTTGTTTTGCAGCGAAAAACTATATTGGATACTTTAAATTACGGAGATGTGTAGAAAAATGCACAAGGACTACGATGGATTAGAAAAATTTAACATTCAATAGTTCGAGAACTATTAACTGTTAAACTTGTAAAAGAAAATAACCATGTGGACACCTGTGCAGTCACCAAAAATATAATTACAGAGTTGAAATTGGACGTGTGGAAAGGACCTAAGGGCCATTTCCTTTTATGAACGTAATATAAGTTTTTTTTTTTAATATTATAATTTGTTTGAAAAATATATTACATTTTTCAGTGTTTCAAAAATGACAATTTACCCATTGTTGTACCATAAGTTTGAACATAACTTGATTTAAAAATTAACAAAATAAAATGAATAAATGTAATAAAAAATAAAAGAAAGTGAAACATATTGCAAGATATGTTGACAAACATAATCGAAAGTTTTCAAAAATATACAAGGACCAAATGAGTTAAAAATTATTTCAAACTTGAGCTGTTATATAATATAAAGTTATCATTTTATATTGCTAACAAGAAAAATTTCTTCTGAGTGAATACATCTTATAGTTTCATATTCATTAGTTTTCTTTCCCAAGTACAGTTGATTATTTTTCAAATCTAGGTATCCGTGCATTTTGTTATTATTAAAATATTAACAAAATGGCGCTAATTAAAAATTATAATAATTTTATAGCTTATAAACAAAATTCGCTTTTTATCGGCTCTTAAGGACCTCGGGGGTCGGGCGGAGCGACCAAGGCGCAAAGCCTACTTGTTATATAAAATATAGTTATGCAAAGTTTTTATTTAGCTGTTTGTATATAAATAAAAATACCTTTTAAAGAGCTTTTAGAAATTTCTTGAAGAATTTTCAAATTAGAATAAAAATTAAGTTTCGATAAATGTAATGGTTCAAAAATTAAATGCTATATTTTATAGTAGAAATGATACTTGTAAAAACTATCAGAAAAAAAAAGCTATAAAATTTAAGTAGAAATTACCCAATTTGATTGTACTATATTATTTTCAAATACATTTGTCGTTTTTGAAAAATAAATGAGGGCTAGAAAGTATCCAAATGATATGTTATACTTTGATCGGTCAATAAAGTTCTTTAAAGTTCCTTAAATGTACTTGTACAAGTGCACTTGAACCCGAACTTTCTTTGTAATTCTATGGATGATTTTTTTAATAAAATGCATTTTATAATGCTTTTTCTTGTAAGAAAAAAAAAACATTTTATGCAGCAGACAATTGATAACAAACGATTGCATTTTATGTGTCGATTACAATGGGTTGAAGTGTTTTAGGTAAAAACTTCCTTTTTACTAATTGTCCCACAGTGGACAGATCGTAAAGGCACTGTTCCCAGTAGAACACTGAAGTCTAGCATAGCTGGCTGGGATCAGTAATCGGGTGGGTGACCACTTTGATCTGCCTGAGTTGGGACCGAGGGTGCGTGGTATAGGTCTCCGTTAAACTGTTCAACCGACAAGTGCTCGACTTTATGCATAGGTCGTAGGGTGTTTCCCAGACCATAGCCAATAGCCCATGGTGCAGCTCTAGTGTGACGTAAATAAAGTACCTTACCTACATTTTTACTAATTATAGAATGTTAAGTGTCATATAATTTCTTTTTTGAGTATTTTCTCTTATCGGATGTTCAAAATCCAGAGGAAGACATTATGTTCAAAACTTAGGAAAAAGAGGTCTTCTTTCGTCAAGGGCGTCCGCAAAAATTGTTTCAGGGGGAAGAGTTAACCAGACACAACATTCATTAAGATACAATTTTAAGAAAATCATGTATAAATTTTGTGAAAATGTTTTTACATTTCTGAAAAATATTTTTATATTTGAGGGCAACAAATTTTCACAAACAATACCATTGACTTAATTAAAGTTACTAAATCAATTTTTAACTAAGCATTTACATTTACATAAACAACTAATAAAAATCATGCTTTATTTAAATTCTTTAAATGAAATATGTTGTGTGAACTTACTTTCTCTTAATATGTGGACGTGGAATTCCAGTGTTCCATAATTTTTCATTTTAATATTTAATTTTTTTTTTGTTATTTATAATTCATAAAAAGATTAAAAAGCAACTTTTGCGTCAAATAAACAAATTAGATGTGGAAGAAACCCGTAAAAAGCATTATTTGTCACCATTAAAAATAAAAATTTATATTATGTTAAAAGAAAATGCAATATATAATTCATTGGATTTTATACAATTCATTCGAGAGGGGCAGTGCACTTTCTTTCTAGTTCTCACAACTTGGCAAAGTCAACCACCATATATTAATAGTTTTAAAATATTGAAATTTGTTTATAATATTGAAATTTGAAATCTTATAATATCACAATTTTTCAATTTTTATGGTCTACATGTAGTGCTATATGATGTAAATCTACTATAATTTCAAAAAATTGAAAATTATTTTTAGACATTAGATATTTTAAGTCAAGTGGTTGGTGTTGTTGTTGTTCCTTATCCTCCATTTGTCTGACGGAGTCAGACAAGATCCAGTAGGTTGTTGACCCTCAAAAAGTCGATGACAAGAAGTGGAGTAGTATATAAGTCCTCCTTTTACAACGATTCAACAAACGAAGAAATATCAACTTTAAACTAAAATTTACTGGCTTTTTGATTGAATTATTTGAAAATTATCGATATTAAAATTTGGAAATTATTAAATATTTCGAAAAATATCGATATTGAAATTTTAAAGCATTTAGACCAAAAATGAGCAAAAGCCATTGTTCTTTCCTGCAGCAATATACCAAGCAAATAAATATCAAGTTTTGATTAAAACTCACAGCTGAAAAGAAATTTCCAAAGAAAGTATTATTTCTTGTAATGTAGTTTACGTGAATGTTTGAGCGTGACGAAAGTTGCCCTGTTATCAGCTTTCAAAAGAAAAAGGATAACAAACTTACACTTTCCTTAAAAAATAAAGAACACACCAAGTTTTCACCATTAACACACATTTTAAGATCATGACAATTTTTTTTTAACTTACCAGATTTAACTTTTTTGGCGCACCATAAGCGACTGATCATTAGTAAAACGTGCTAAGAGTGGTATTCAAAACTATTTTGTATCATTTCTTTCCTAATAGAATAAAAAATACCATTTTTTATTCAAAAAGTCTTCATTTGCAAACGATATACTTAAGGGTTTCAATTCTCTCAAAAATAGACAGCTGTTTTTTTTGTCGTTGCCATTCATTAGCATTGAAATAATTTCGCTCTCTTTTATATAACGTATCTTTTTTTATCGTCTGCTTCTATTTTTATACGAATTGCTGCCAATCCTAAAATAAGCAGATTTTCTTGTTTAAACTGAAACATTTTTACCACTGAATGTTTTAAAAAAATTATCGTAAAATAATCTTTTAACTCAAATTTTATATACTATTTTTTCTTTTTTTGAGTTTGTATTATTTTTTAAAACAGTATAAAAAGTTTTTGTAATGACTTTTCAGAGTGCTTTAATAAAATTTAAAAAAAATACATAAATATATAAATAAGTAAGTAAATAACTGAATTAATAGCGATGCTTTGGGCATTTTGATACTAAAAAGATGAAGGAAACAAAATTCAGTTTCACGAGGTTTGATAAATTCTTATCAATATTACTACTATTATTTATTTGTAGGTATTTGTCAATAAATTTAATAATAAATGATGAAATTCATATTATTTTTAAAGAATTAAATGCCCGAAACTCGAGAAGACAGCTGAAATCAGCTAGTTGTGTATAAACAAGATACAGTGTTTTCGCTACAGCTATTAAGCTTGCTTTATTATTATGCTGAATCAATTTTCGGTTCAGATATAATTGAACTTGAAATCACAGAAATATAAAGCTAAGTTGCAGGATGTTTCCAGATTTTGAACTGAAAACATCCATAATTTGTAATTTTAAAACGAATAATATTTAATTTAAAATTAACAATTGATACATTTGTTTCATAATACTATTTTTCTTAAGCTGAAGAAATTATCCCGACATAACAGAAATTCCAGTAAGAAATGGAAAGTTTAATTCCACCCTATTTCCAGATTTTGAACTGAAATAATCCATTATTTAAAATCTTAAGACAATTAATACTTAATTTAAAATTAACAACTTATAAATTTGCTTCATACTATTGCTTTTCTTTAGATTAATGAAATTAAATTTTTACGTTAAGTATAGAACTAAATTGTCACGATATTAGCTTAACTAAGACATTTAAAAAAAAATCAGGAATTTAAAGTTTAAAAATAAATATTAATAATGAAAAACTTACTACGTAGTATGAAAATTTAAAAAAAATATTTATTTCAAAGATCATCGGTCTACTTAAAAAGAAATTTTTTTATTGTCCCCTTTCTCTTGTCGAATTTCACTTAAGGTTGACAATTACCAGTTACGCAACGTTGTGTCTCAAATAAATATTTGCTCACGCTATAAATCAATGATCGCAATCAGCATTGATAAATGATATAATTTATTGACATTTGCAGACGAAATCTTTGAACCGCTTTAAATGCCGAATCAGTCCGAAAGCACAATAGGACTTTGCTCGAGTAACCTTTTTAGCGATCAAACGTCTTGGGAAAAGTCACACCGCATTCAATCAAGGGAAACCGCCAAAAGGCGACAAAATGCACGCACGCACTTTCTATCAGATTAAAAATGAAAACTATTTAAATGAAACATGAAATTTCAACAATGCTGTTTAGAGATCAATGAACCATTGCAAGGTGTTGGTATTTTCTTATCAATATTTTAACATATTCCGTTATATTAACTAGAAAAATTGCAATTTATAAAATATAAGAAACCAAACATTTTTTTTTTTGACATGCTGTTTAAAGTGATTTATAGTATTTATATATAAAGGAAGAAAAAACAAAAGATACAAGGTTCATATGTGCAAAGAGCTTTAAAAAAAAAAAAAAAAAAAAAAAAAACGGACCACACTGAATAATTTTTGATCTAATGATCGGATCTACACGTAGGGACTCAATGTGACCTAGAAAATGCTAATTAATTAGTGCAAACGATATTTTAAGTTACGAAATCAGACACAAAAACGCACTTTCTCTGAATAAACATATCGTTTTTTTTTTTTTTTTAATGAAATTTGGATTTCTGACCCTCCCAAGTGTAGAGGGTACAGTGATGGGCATCATTCAAGAAAATTTTATTCATGACTAAATTTATTCAGAATAAATTTATTCTGAATGATTATTCACATGAAAATTTAGTCATTATTCATCATTCATAATGCAAATGTATAAAAAATTTTGAATAATGATTGATGAATAAATTCATTAGTCATGACTAATTTTTCTGAATAAAATTTTGAATAACCAGCGAAAAATGCAATTCGCGATCGCAGCACTCGAGTACGCCATCTAGCGGGAGACTGTAAATACCGTGCATTAGTTCCCACATAACCATTGGCAATGACGGACGCCATTTTCTTAGCATCAAAAAAGAAGCAAAATTTCCCTAAAGAAAAGGTAAAACTTCTTGAAAAAACTAATCAGAACATGCCAAACATTGAAGCAGAACACGCCAAGCATTTGAAGAACAACTTCTCAATAATTTTTAACTTTCTATTACCAACAACATAACATGATTTCATGATCACTTGCTGTTACAGATGTGTGTATTGCGGTAAAATAATTTTTCTGTCTTCAATTCATTACAAGTGAAAATGAAGTCAACATTGCTTTCGTCATTCCAATGAATAAATGTGTTCCAATGAATTCCATACAGAACTGTAATAGTTATAGAATATTCTTCTTCTTCATAGAATAGTATATATTTCTGTATCTACATAATTCAGAAAACAACAATAAAGAATAATCCGAATTACTTGAAAAAGTATCTTTTGTGCTGATTATAAATAAATTTTTTATCGTTTTCTTGGTAAGTGTTTTTTTTTTTTAGTTTTGAAAGAATTTCAACTAGAATTCAGCTATTCTGTTTTTAAGCTACATATTAAAATTCATATCGAGATCTTACAATTATAAAATTTAGATGTGTGGTATGTTACCTAAAAGTAATGAAGGGATAAACTATGTATATATTATTTGAGAATAAAGTTTTCAAACAAAGAACATATCATTTTGGAATTCTCCGGACTTATAAATCAGGTATGTGTTATGATTTTTATAATAAAAAATTTGCTTGTAAATAATTTTTTTTCTTACTTGATGATCGTTCTCTACAAAATGGTTTATTTACGTCTGATTAAATACTATAAGAATTAAAAAAAAGAAACAATAAGAAAGTTTCAACTAGAATTTGAATCAACTAGAATTGAGAAAATGAGGAATTTTTAAAATCGTTTTTATCCTAAGAATACTATATTTTACGTTTTTTAGTTTATAATTTTTTGATAAAATTGTTGTCATAATACCTTTTTTGAAAAATTAAATGGTATTAAATTATGTGTTTATGTATACTCCTTGCATATTCTAATATTTGAAGTAATATGATTCAGAAAAGTATGGAAGAAAAATTCGGTACTTATACGTATTAACCACAGCTACAGATTTGGCAGATTTTTAAGTGCCGCCAATCTACACTTAAACTTTTTGGAAAAAATCTTAAAATGAAACACTTTGTTTAAAATCAAAGTAGTCAATCGGATTTCGGTGGAAAATGGGCCGATATAGAGTTTAGCATAGATTCAAAACAAACTTTTCTCTCACCTGATTCTATAGCCATTATGAACTCTAATAAATAAGATTCAAAATGAAATAACATTTCCAAAACGGACGTTTACTAGGATAAAGTTTCATGTTACGGACATTGGTACATTTTCGTTATATTTCACTCCATAAAATATTTCGCTTCTAAAAAAATAAAATTGCATCTTGTTTTGTTTTTGGCAAGTCCCAAAGACGCATTTTCATAACACTAAAAAATGGCGACAAAAAAAAGAATGGTTCTTTTTTTTTTCTTCTTGTTTCGTAAGCATTCTTTATTTTACGTTAAAATTTAAATGGGCCTTTCATGTTATACCATTAAATTTAGTAAAATTATTTCTCAGGCATTAGGTTTGAACTCTTATAAGAATATACCTATTTTTTTCTCTTTATTTACGAATATTTTTCCGATGTGTTCTGGATGTTCCTTCTCTAAAAAAAAGAGATACCATTTTGTTTTCGTTTGCATAAGAAATAAAACAAACATTTTTCTTTTTTAAATTTAATCAGCCACAATAAAGATGGAACGTTACAATGCTACATGCTACATTAAAGACGTCTCCAGTGTAACTGAATGACTGTTCATATGGAAATCGCAGGGATTCGGCACATACAACAACGCCTCCTATAGTTCGTTGCGATCGCGAAATCGATATGTCTTTGTCTAAAACGAGATGCAAAACATCGTTTGCTCTTAAACGTTTTATTTTAGGAATTTAACTATAAAACTAAGACAAGTATGAATATTTATTTTTATGTTATTTTAACTTACTCCAGCGTAACATACTTAGTTGTGCTAAAGAGTAAGTTTATAACAGTTTAGTTACTTAAGTTCATTTTAAAATTTTGTTCTAAAATCTATAAAACACAATTTCTTATAGTTTTTTAAAGCAAACGATAATCTTATTTTAAATTTTTAAATAAAATTTTAACTTAAAAAATTAAACACTTTTTGCCATGTAACCATTTCTCAAAAGTATGCATTATGTTAGACAAAAGTAAATTTCCTCAACTATTATATAAATATACTTGAAAAGGATTAACGTTTTATTTGTAGTTGTCATAATCGTAGTCAGTGTATTCCGTACCCATTTTTGTTGACCAGTGAAGTTATTCAGTTATTCTTGACTAATGAATAAAGGATACTGAATAAAGAATAATGAATGATTTATTCTTTATTCAAAATATTTCTGACTAATGAATAAATCTTTATTCATTATTCATTATTCAGAGTTTGAATAATTATTCATCATTCTTTATTCATTATTCTGAATGACAAATGCCCATCTCTGAGAGGGTAGCCACAATCTGGGAAATAGTTTGATAATACAACTAGTTTAAATATACGACTTTTTTAAAATTCAATTTCTCGGGAACTATTCAACTGATTTCGCTCGAAGTTTGTATTTTGCCATGTAAAATTAGACACTTTAAAATGACATAAAAAAATAAAAAAATAATGTTTTCCAATTCTAACTTTTTTGACAATTATTAAATAAAATAATAAATATTTACTAACATTTATTTTTCGCATCTTTAAAAAAGCGAATTTTATAACTGTGTGCAAAAAGTTTTCAATTCGCTTAAAAAGTTCTCGACGTATGGCGAAATATGCAAAAAATAAAATTAAAATTAAGGGGGCCAAACCTGACCATCTTTCCAAAATGGGACCGAATTCGTTGGGAAAAAAAATTGTTTATTTAGAGAATATACGTTTTTGTGTCTGATTTCGTAACTTAAAATATCGTCTGCACTACTTAATTAGCATATTTGAGGTCACTTCTTGGAATTAATAAAATGGAGTTCTAGAACCATTAAGATTTAGTTCTAGAACCATTAAGATTGAGTAGTAAAATTAAATACTTGAAAATGATGTAAAAATATGCATATCTTATACAATTCCAATTTTTCTTGCGGCTATTATTAAATAAAACAAAAATAATAAATATATACAAATATTTATTTTTTGCATGGAATTGTTTTTGGGAAAACAAATTTTATAATTGTGTGCAAAAAAATTTCACTTTGCTTAAAAGGTTCTTGAGATAAGGCGAAATACGCAAAAAGTTAAATTATATAAAGGCATCCAAACTTTGGACCGCTCTTCTGATCACACTATGGAGACCATATTTCACAGATTGCGGCTGCCCCTATATTTTGGTGTTAGAAGTCCGAGTCCGTCGAGAAAAAGGTATGTTTTGTCAGAGAAAATTACGTTTTTGTGCGTGACATCGTAACTTAAAATATCATCTCTACTAATAAATTAGCCTAATTAGTTCGAGTCTGCCTCTCGAACCTGTAAGATTGAGTTCTAGAATCTGAAAATCCGATAATTAGATCAAAAGTTATTCAGAATGGTTCTTTTTTTTTTCACACTGTGCATGGGATAAGCTGCAGATCAATATTTAAAATTATAATTGATTTCCAATCATTTGCACCTGTTCTACTACGTATTAAAATCTTCTTCAAACTTCTCATTTCAAACTTCATAATAGTTAGATTAGCCTTGACTAGGTAAAAAAAAAGACGCTATTATCATAAGATCATTATTTTCCTTTTCCATTTGTGTGTGACCCATGAAGTAAATTTTTTAAAACTTTTGTTGACATTCTATAAAGCATGGGAAACTTGATGTAACATAATTATTTCACTGTTGTATTTAATTAAATGAAAACCTTTCAATTAAGCAGTTCAACAACACAAAGATTAAAAGCAAAACAATCGAGACTTTTTTGGCCGTTAGGTCCAGCATGTAAGTATAATTACTGATGTTACACGTATGGTCCATTAAACTCAATTCGTAATATAAATCTAAACTGTTATTTTTTAACAATTTGAGTCAGGAAAAAAACCCATAATAAACTGTATTTTTATTTTGACTATATGTTTAAGAAGAAAAAAAAAAGAAAAACTATCAAATTCCTGCTTTATTTACTAATATCATTACGTTACTGTTTTAACAAATTTTTTCACAGTAGCTTAAAATTATTTCTTTCAGCTTAGTTACTTATTATAAATCAGAATTTTAAGCAGAGCTTTTAAATATTCATTATTTTTTAATGTTCAAAGTAAATACATAAAAAAATGAAGAAAGATTTTATTTGAAATTAGATTTGATTTCTTGCAAAAATTTCAAGAATAATTAAAATTTAAAAAATTCTTGCAAACTAAATAAAGTAATCTCACTTCCACTGAAATATCCTTATTCAATTCTATTTATATTTTAGAATTGATAATAAGACTTTATCGGCACATTTTTTTTTGTTTTTGTTATAGGAGAAAAACCCTCATATTTAAAAATTTTCCTCTTATATTTGGTGCCAAAAATGCAAAACAAACTAATGGAGTAAAACAATAAGTGTTTTTTTCCCTCTTTGTCGCAATATGTGTTTTATTACCTATTTTAGAAAATATCAAATTAAAATTTAGATCACTCTCTTAGTATTTTTTTACTATTGATATTTCACTTGAATTGGTACTTTTATGTGATATTGTTTAATTAAAGATCATTTCTTTAGGTAAATTATTGTAATTTCTAACACAGAGAGAGACAAAAAGAGAGAAAAATACTCAAAATTTCTACAATCTCTTAAAAATGAACTTCAAGTAACACATAACGACATTAATTAAAATACGCAGAATGTCAGACCACTAGTCTGCTACAAAATGTCACCAGCTTAAGTCAACCAAATTACTTTCCTAACATAATTTAATCCTCTTATAACATAATCAAGAAGTCCGCCCAATGCCACGCGGAAACATAAGTCGGATTAAACTATCACTTAAAACAAAAACTAGTTTTTTAAATTCGCAAACTATTGTCCCATCTCCAAAGCTGTCAAAGCACCGGTTCTAAGCTGGACCATCTGAACCCTATACCCTTTCCCCTCCTCTCTCATATTTAATAAGAGGAACTTAAGCGATAACGTTCAAATTCATGGTAAACCCTTTAATTCAATGACGTCACGAATCCACCTATAAACTTGGTGAACCAGAACGAATTTTCTTTCGCCTTAAAACTGTAGTTTTTTGTATTGTGGAGAAGTATTCCTTTTTGGAAGAATTAGGGGAAACTATATCGTTCATTTGATGCAAATAGTTCTACTCGGAAGACATGGGTAAATTGGCGTTTCTTCTTTTGGCTTGCTTATCGGTTCGGTGGTAAGTGACATTTATAATTATTTTATTGGTGAATTAATTTAAAAGGAGTTTGCGAGATTGCTTTATTAAAAAAATTAGATTAGGTAAATTCATTAATAAAAGCTTTATGGGTGATGGTATGTTTATACATTAAATAAAAGTTGAAGAATTCCTTCCGGCAATTTAGCTTAAAGAATTCATAGAATAACGTTCATACATTAGTTTGTAATATTCCCTAAAAACTTTAATAAAATGTTAAAAATTTGGTTAACACTTTTGATGAATAAATTCAACCGATGCAACTTAAATAACAATAGGTGAATTTCTCACAAAATAAATCGAAAAAAAAGAAGAAAATTAAAAAATAAATTTACATTACAATAAAAAATAATCTACTTAGTGCTTTCTACTTAGTGCGAAAAAAAAGAAGAAAAATGTTTTTGAGATATTAAATAACAATGTATGAATTTCTCATAAAATAAATCGAACAATAGAAGAAAAATGTTCTTCAGATGTTAAATAGCAATATATGAATTTCTCATAAAATAAATAAATAAATAAAAGAAAACTGTTCTTGCTATATTAAGAAATAAAAAAAAATCCATATAGTGACATAAAAATTTTTTATCAAACAAATCCATATAGTGACTTAATTTTTTTTAACTTCGACATTAAGTATAAAATTAAAAACTTTTAAACTTTTTCTTCCCGAGATTTTAAAATTCTTACATAATAAAAGATGCAACTTAAATAACAATAGGTGAATTTCTCACAAAATAAATCGAAAAAAAAGAAGAATATTCTTTTTGAGATATTAAAAAACAATGTGTAAATTTCTCATAAAATAAATAGAAAAAGAGAACAATATTCTTGAGGTATTAAAAAGCAATATATGAATTTCTCATAAAATAAATTTAAAAAAAAGAAAACTGTTCTTGCTATATTAAACAACAAGATATGAATTTATCATAAAATAAATAGGAAAAAAAAGCAAAGATTTAAAAAAATTACAAAGCTACGGATGGTATTAAGTTTTATTTCTTAAATTTTAAAACATTATATTAGTATTAAATAAGTTTTCATTGACTTTCATTTAAAGAATATTATATTACAAATTGATAAATAGTCATTTTTGGATATTAAGTGTGGAAAATAATTACTCGTTAATTGCAATTAGAAAATATTTAATTGTTTTAATTACAAAACTAAATTGGAATAGGTGCAATAGCAGTTTATCGAAATTTCAAGCCGTTTTATATACAATTTAAAATTTCGCTAATGGTTTTAGCTTTAAAATCTTCAAATATTTAAACTTTTTCTTTTTTTTAATGAATAAATATTTCTGTAATAGTAATATAGTTTTGATAGTATACTACTATACGTTACATGAATAATTAAAAAGAGTTTGCGGCATTGCTTTATTAATAAAATTAGATTAGGTAAATTGATTAATAAAAGCTTTATGGGTGATTATGGTAAATTTATGCATTAAATAAAAGTCGACGAATTCCTTTAGGCAGTTTAGCTTAAAGAATTCGTAGAATAACGTTAATATATTAGTTAATAATTTTCCCTAAAAACTTTAATAAAATGTTAAAAATTTGTTTAAAATTTTTTATGAATAAATTAAATTAATATATTTACATTGCAATAAAAAATAATCTGCTTAGTGCTAATTGATGATTTTTTTTCTTCAAAACCACAACTTAAAAAATTAACTATTTTTGAATTTTGGTAATTATAGAGCAAATTTTAAAATATTGCGAAGTGAAAACTTCTTTTTAATTGCCTTCTGCTTTCCGACGTAAGTCAAAATTAAGAAACTATGAAGAAAAAAAATGTTTAGTTTTTGTGCAAAATATTTAATATTGTATTTTAATAAAGACATTACTATCAGAACAAAAATTTCGTGTGTTTAATTTTTATACTGTAGTATGAAAATTAACTCGTTGATACCATATTCATACTATTGGATCATATTTAAGATTAAATCTTCATCCTATGGTATGAAAATGAATATTAAATCTTCTTTTGCTTGTAAGATGTTTTAAAAATAAAATTTTAAAAGTCACTTTTTCACGTATTAATTTTTCAACATACAAAATGTTTTATTAATCTGCAGAGTGATTATTTATTTTTTTGATTAGATTCGATTGTGATATATTTTAAACTGAGAAAAAATTTTTAAAATTTATTTAATACTTAGATTTGTGTAAATAAACTATGTGATATAATTTGTATTTTAAATTATTATGAAAATTCGACAGTATTAAAAATATCCATACAGTGACATACTTTTTTTAACTTTGACATTAAGTATAAAATTAAAAACTTTTAAACTTTTTCTTCCCGAGATTTTAAAATTCTTACATAATAAAAGATGCAACTTAAATAACAATAGGTGAATTTCTCACAAAATAAATCGAAAAAAAAGAAGAAAATTCTTTTTGAGATATTAAAAAACAGTGTGTAAATTTCTCATAAAATAAATAGAAAAAAAAGAAGAAAAATATTCTTGAGATATTAAAAAGCAATATATGAATTTCTCATAAAATAAATTTTTAAGAAAAGAAGAATAATGTTCTTGCTATATTAAACAACATATGAATTTATCATAAAATAAATAGGAAAAAAAAGGAAAGATTTAAAAAAATTACAAATCTGAGGATGGTATAAAGTTTAATTTCTTAAATTTGAAAACATTATTAGTATTAAATAAGTTTTCATTGACTTTCATTTAAAGAATATTATATTACAAATTGATAAAATGAAGTCATTTTTGGATATACTTAAGGATATTCGGATATTCTTAAACCTACTTTTAAAAATATAAATTTTTAGCTGACGGATTCAAAATATTCCGAAATGATACCTTTTATAAGCATGATTCTAACAAATAAATAATGAAATATTTTCATTCATTAATTTCTTTTTTTCTTCGTTAGTAATGTAAATTGTTCATTTTTATCTGTGTTATTAAAAACCGTGGATACTGAAGGTCTATCCAACATTACGGATCAAATTAAATTACGGATCAAATTAGGGCAAAAAGTTACGGATCAACTTACGATAAAACGTAGTGGCACTCAGGATGGCGATACTTTTTACAGTGAAATCTATTTTTACAAGAACAAAAATTAGAATATACTGTAATTTTTAAAGTAATAATTATCGTAAAATCACAGAATGACTAGAATTAAATAAATATTACTGTGAAAATCACGGTATAATATTTCATTGTAAAAATAGATTTAACTGTAAGTTAAAAACTTTGCTTTTTTTTATCGTAAGAGAATACAATTTTTCTTCTTAGTATTACTTCCATTTAAATCGATTAAGTAAAGTTCTCTTATCCGGTACAATAATTTATGTTGGATTTTTCTGGCAGCTATTTATTTATCAAAAAATAAGTTTTTGCATGTCAATCAGCTTAACATGCTGTTTTTTTTTTAAGAAAAATTTATAAATAATTCTCATTGGGAATTAGTTTTGTAATATCTGCTTTAAATTGTAATTATATTAGTAAAAAATGTCTCATTTATTCCTTTTTTCAAACACCTCAAAAAATTTTTTTTAACGAATTTTATTATTTTTTTAAATATTGTGGCGTTTATATGCACGGTTGAGAATATTTTCCGAAAAGAATAAGCTCTAAATTCATATAAACGATTAAGATGCAACGCATTTTGTTTTGAATTCCATAAATTTTGATTTGAATTCCTTAGGCTTTCTCAAAATTTACAATTTTTATACTAGCAGAATTTTCAAAACATGTTTAGCATAGAAATGCTCTTTATGTATGCTATTAAAAATAAATATTCACAAATTAAAAAATAATAATAATAAAATAAAATAAATAAATAAAAACATCAAAAAGTCAATCTTTAAAAACTTTGTAATGGTGTTTTTTTAATGCTAAATATTTAATATCTGAAGTTAACTTATGTTTATCATAAACTAAGACTTTCGATACATGATTGCGAATCTCAATTCTATTTTCTTAAAAAATAGCCCAATTTTTTAAATCTTTCAAAATATTCTTTCCTTGCCTGTAAATAAATTTTACCAAAAAATTTTTGACTAAATTTTTCTGATACATTTTCTAAAAAATTATGTAAAATCTATGGCCAAACTAAGGATAAAGGAAAAATATATTTCCTGGTGAGTATAGTAATGCTATACTTTTCCATAGCCTACAAAATTTCTAAAATTTATTTTTTTGCAACATCTAATAAGGAGAGAAGAAAAATATCATCATTGAGTAGGACAGAAAAAAGCCATAGATATTCTAGTGGAACAGTCCTTACAATTAGTTACGTTCTACTTTGTTTAACTTAATGCTACTGTAAAAATAAAATCCTATTATCTAACATAATATTTACTTTATTTTCAGCGCATGGTCTTATTACCAAAATCCTCCTCAACCATATCAGCCAAGAATCATCTATCGCCATCACATTGCTCCATATCAACCTCGTGCCTCATATATGCAGCCAGTGATGCTTAGACCACCAGCAATACCATACGGAAGCATGCCCGTCGCGTATGGTCCTCCAGAACTACCATTCCAAAGAGGTGCAGCAACACCAGTATCTATGTATTTACCACAGCCTCAACCACAACCTGTGTTTACTTCTATGTCATATGCACCAGCGGCTGCTCACGTGCATAGTTTCTTCAGAGCATCTCCTCCTCCACCAAGAACTCCAAGATATCCTCTGAAGCAATTGGTAAACCCCTTCCAAAGTCCATATCCCTCACCATCTGCAATGTTTGGAAAGATTAAGCCATTTCTTTTTGGCAACACTGGACCTAGATCATTGCCTCATCATCCTTATTATCCTAACATGTATCCACCACATAATTTCCTACCAAACAGACCTTTACACAACAGGCCAATTTCTCACCTCTCCTTTCCAGTTTATCAGGAATCTGGAAGTTCCATGAAACCGGAAAAGTCCTGCTCGTGCTCATTACATGTTGGAGAATTAACTGTCTATAAACATACGGATGTGAGGTCTTCTTATTCTTGCACGGATTTGAAGGACTGTAACTCCTTTTGTACAAACCTGGTAAGTTTACCATGTTTATATTCATGTTATTTCTTTCTTTCCGTTTTTTTTTTTAAATCATTACATGGGTAAACTCACGTGCTTATACTTGCTTTTTTTTCTTTCTTTTTCTAAGAATTATTTTATCGTTTAGGAAAAGAAAGCAAATTATTTTGTTCAATTCACAATAACGTAACAGAACTCATGGTGGCATGATTTTCCTGGTTTGACGTTGACAATTAATATAAAATTTGCGATTAATGTTTCATTTTTTGGTGTAAGGGCGCTTACTAATAAAATTATGTCCACTTAAGTTTGTAAGCATTCCGAACGGTTTTAAGTCGAACAAACTACGTTTGTGTAAACGGATTTCTTTTCAAATGTTAAGTACACTGTAAAAAATTCGGGATCAAATTGCGGTATAAAGTACCGGCACGTTGGATGCATCATCCATAAAATCCGTCTTACCGTAAAATATTATGCCGTAATTTTTACAGTAGTATTTATTTAATAGAGTCATTCAGTGCTTTTACGGTAATTATTACTGTAAAAATTACGGTATATCCGGAAAAAATGGATTTTACGGTAAAAAGTACCGGCACCCTGAGTGTCAGTACTTCTTCTCGAAATTTTATCCTGAATAATTTGCAGTGAATATTTTTTTCACGTGTTAACTAATTCAGTAAACGAAAAACATTTAGAATACAGTAAACGATATCAAATATATCGATATTTATTTATAATGCCCCATAGCCACCTTTTTAAATACATAAATTGATAGAAACCCCGCCAAGAATGAGGTAAAACAATTATAAAAAATTTGTATTTAAATGAAGAAGAAGGGGAAAAAAACGCTATAGAAATGTGACGAATTACTATGGTGAAGGTGGGCATTAAAACACCGAAATTTTTTTTACTGACGTTAGGAATTTGAAGCTGTGTTGAATAATCGGTGCTCAACTTCTCTCTTCCCCTGCAATAAAATAGGTTTTGATGTTTTTAATCCTGCATTCTTAATAGTGATTTGTCAAATTTTGATAAACTTATGGTTTTCTTAGATTTAATCTTAGCTTGCGATCTTTAGTCTTAGTTTTTTTTAATTTTTTTTTTGAGGAAATTTTTAAAAATATTCAATAAGGGCGATGATTACGGTGCATCCTATATATTTTAATAAAAAGTTACTGTTATATTTTTTCATTTAAACAAATAAGGTCAGTGCGTTTATTCAGGTTTCTTTTAATAGATTTTTAACTGAAGTTTTAGATTTTGAACTCCGCAACATTTTTATTTTTTCAATTTAATTATGATCTTGATAAGAATCACTTTGTTGATGTCAAAATAAAAGAAATTAAAAGAGAAATGAAGTTTCAGGAATGAAAAAGGTATCACTTGATTTAATTTAATATTAAAAGGGAGAAAAAAGTAAAATCTTAGGAATAAAAAGGATATCACTTGATTAGATTTATTTGCAAATTTTTTGAATGAAAAGCATTTTCATTGAAATTTTATTACGCCGAGATGAATGAATTTTTTTTTATTCTATAAAAAGAAATTAAACAATTGACCTCATTTGTTCTTCTCAATAATATGTTCAAAATCAGGAAGCGTAAAGAAAAAACGCCAGGAAATGCCATTTTTCCAATCTTTTCTGTGTTACATATAAAAAAAAAAGCAGAAAATTGTGCCAAAAACGGTAGAGTTTGCATCGTTTTCTTAGTTTTAAAATTTTCATAATGAGGCCAAATAGAGTGCCTATTACAAGTGTTTTACAGTAAGATATTAAAGAGAAGTTAGAATAGACCTATAAGTAAGCCAACATTAACCCTTTGACGTAGATTTTTTAAACGAATTTTTCATACTTTTTCCTTAAGTTTATTAATTTAAGTCTAAAATTGAAAAATATTATATTTAGCATTTTAATAATTTATGGTTATAAAATGAAACACCGCCGTCTTTTTTGGCGTTAAAGATAAACTTTTCTACACACGGCTTACTTTCAAACAATAATTTTTTTAAATTTGCACTAATTTGCAGTTATCAAGTTTCACATCTAAAAGAAACAGTTATTGAATTTTTTTTAATTTACAAAATCGATTATTAATAAATTTTTGAATATTATTAAAAAAAAAATGATTTATTATTTTTTTTAAACTACATTCTTTGGAATTTATAATTTAGTGCAAATATAATTCCTATAATTTGACAGATTTTTTTAGTAACTACTAGACAGAAAGAATTCAATACTAAAATTAATTTTGCGCACAGAACAATAATAAAAAATAAAAAAAAAAAAAAATAAAAAAACACGTGTAAAAAGGACACTATCTGCGTCAAAGGGCTATGATAAAAAAAAACGTGTTTTGGAGGGGGAAATATTTTAACTACAACCAGCTAATATTTTGAGTTAATATGTTCAATCGAAATTATTTTTGATTAGCATATGCATGTAGTTTTAGATTTCGTAATTGTTTGGCATTTTTAATAACATCATCTAAATTTTATAAATTTTTCAACTTTCTAAAAATAAAAAAATGTTTTGAAGTAATTTTCTAGTTGGTTTTACTACAGGATATTTAACATACAATATTAATGGATAAAATTAGTAAAGTTTATTTTATTTACAATGCATGCGCTTTCTTTTTAAACGACCGAAATGCAGGTTCTAAGAAAAGATGTATGAAAAAAATTTTTTTTTCAAATTTTCTTTATCTAGATGATGTTTAATTAAAACTAGATAGTGAAATTTTATTTTTTTTAAAAAAAGAAAAAAAAACGTGTTTAAAATAAATTAAGAATCAAGAAGTTTACGCGTATAGCACCTAACTCATTTTTAAATAAATATTTTTTTTTTTTTAAATTAACCTTTATTGTTGGGTGAATTTTAAGGAAACATTCTAATGACATTAGTTCCAATATCTTTGCTTATCTAAGTAAAAAATAAAACCGAGGTTTTTAATAATGGGTTAATGAACGGTGTTTCCTTTTATAGTCGAAAGAAATTTAGTTAATTCACTTTTTCATGCTAGTAACGCTAGGTTGATTTCTCGCTATTACTTTTTACCACATTTTTTTTATAAGAACGTTTAAAAATCGATTAAATAATGTTCGCAGATTTTGAAAATTGTAATGTTGCAATAAAAAATTTGTAAGCTAATTGTATATGTGGTGATGAAAGAAAATTATTAAGGAAATTTTACCTATATATATATATATATATATATATATATATATATATATATATATATATATATATATATATATATATATATATATATATATATATATATATATATATATATATATATAAATTTAAAGCGTCCCTAAAGTTTACGAAGCCATTACTAACTAAAACAGAGTGTAAAATTTAATGGCTCTGGCCAGCCGGTATTAGCCGGTAAAAGTAATTACTTAATTCAAGTACACTGGTCTAATGGTGTTAAAAACTAAGACTGGCGTAAAGGGAAAAACAAATTACTGTACCGAAAAATTAAGTAATTTTTCCACATTTACCTAAGTTTACTTTATTTTATTAAGCCATATTTTATTGTTAATTTTATCAAAATCATTACCAAAGCGCTTCGTTAAAAATTACTGAGTTTCTGGTGTTCCCATAGAACCAGAAACGCGGTAAATTTTACCATATTTTGGTAATTCTGACCGTCCTTTTTTTCTCAGTGTACATTTTACAACAACCCAAGAAAAGGGACGCTTGGCATGAATGGGTTAAGGAAAATAATGAATGACGTTCAATATGTGTCAAACTAGACTTGGTAATATAAGAGTGGTGAATGGTCTTAGGATCAATTTTGCACTTGGATGATCGGGCACATCTTTTTAACCCAGAATACGTGATAATTTAGTTTACCCACCATTACAAAAAAAGAAAAAAGAAAAAAGAAGAAAAAAAAGAAAAAGAAAAACGACTAAAACCTCCCGTGACAGTGAAAAGTTGTTGCATGCATGACTTCTCGTTTGTAGGTTCGCAGAATTCAGATCATACGATTCGCTTTCTGTATGGAAGAAGAAAAATAAAAGAATGTTGTACCCAAATTTTCTTGTATTCATCCTGCAAATTGTATGATAATGAATATAAGAAGAGCAATGCAGCTTTTCTTGTATTCATCCTAGAAATTTTATAATGAATATAGGGAAAGGTAATACAAATTTTCTCGTGTTCATCCTACAAATTTTATGACAATGAATTTAAGAAGAGTAATAAAAAATTTTGTATTTATGATACAAATTTTGTGATAATGAATATAAGAAGAGTTATACAAATTTTCTAGTATAGTATAGTCAATTTGCCTCGAAAATTCTTGAATGGTTATAAAAATTTTCGGTAGTTTCAATTTTTTGATTTATTGCCTTAGGTATATACTCTGTGATGAATAGTCTTTCAATTCCTCTGAGAACCACGTGCACGTGGGTGATACTTGAAAAAGCCGCAAAATTTTTTGGATTTTTCCCATTTTTTTCCCCAATTATCTCCTGAAGCTGTAATTTTCAGAGAAATGTATAAATTGCTTAATTTACCATATAAAATAACCTACAATTTGACATCAATACGAAGGTTGTAACTGTTATACTTCATGAACTAGAGATCTTTAAAGTGTATTATTTTATTTTACAACCGTCGTTGAACAGCCAATAAAATCCAGAGTTTACGACTACCAACTTAAAGCGCCGTTATCTCGTAATTTTGAACCCAACCCAGAAGACAAGGGAACTCTTGGATCAAGCATTAGAAAGAACTAGCCCTCGTGGAGGACTTTTTGAAGGAACTAACCCACATTTGTGTTACATGGAGAGAAAAACTACGAAAACTTCCCACGGTTAGCTAGTCGGCAGGGGGACTCTAATCCGTGATTCGTCTTCCACTGAGAGTATTTTACGTCTGCAGTGTGATCAAGGTTTGCCGAGATCAGAATTCGTATTAACCAGCCTTCACTGGGATTCTCCTGGATCATCTCATTGTTAGACGAGCGCTCTATACCCTGAGCCATCGCGGCACCATTTGAAGTGTTACATATTTTCCAAAAAAATGTAGTTCAAATAAAACAACTACATAATGGCAAAACTACTTACAACCAAACTTAACCGAGACTATACTGATATGCAACCATTATTATTTGCACCGTCATTGACCAAATGCCGGGTATTTTTTTTTTTGTTGATAATTAACTAGTTACTACAATACACAAATGACGAATTTTCGTTGTTTGGCTCTGATGAAAATTTGAATTGGTTAATTTTCATCCCGTGGGCACAGATAGTGTTAAATATAGCGTTTAAGAGTGTTTATAACTTACAGTTAGTAGCATTTTAGATAAGTTAGAAATTATAGGTAGTGTTATGTATCCGTGCGTAAATTTTATAGACTATTTAATTGCAATTTTTTATATTTAACCAATTCAGTAAAGAATGAATCCTTTAGATGCATTTCTGCCTTTCTCATCGTACACCAATTGTAGTAATAAGGTCAATGAAAGTTATTACTGACCAGTTCTCATTCCCATTAAACATAGCAGGTTAAATAAATGAAAGAGAAAATGCTGATTTATTGCCCTTGCAAGAGTGCTCAACCTTTTGATTGAATTAATTTATATTTCAACACGAAAACGACAAATCAAAATAAAAAAAATTTTTAAATTTTTTTTTAAAAAGTAAAATCTTTTTTTCCCTGAGGTATTTTGGTAGATTGAAGAATTCCTTTCTTTTTTTAAACATTTTGCGCCAGACGAAAAATAAAATAATTCAAAGAATAAAAAAATAAGAGACGGAGAAAAATAATAATAATAAGAGTAAAAATAAATAAAGATTTCAGAATCAAATGCTTCTACAGAGTTTAGAATTTACATATGAAATTGCTTGAATAGCTTAAGAAATGATAAAATAAATAAAGTATTTTAATATTCTGCTTTTAACGAAAAAAAAAAAAAAAAAAACTTGTTACCTTTTAGAAAAAGAACAAAAATTCTGGAGGAAAAAATATATATATATATATAACCGTTTAATTTCCATAATCGCTTTTCAATTTTGTATTTTCAGTCTTTGTTTTTTCACAAAAAAAAAAAAAAAAAAAAAAGACATACCAGGAATCTTTAAATAATTTAAGGGAAAATTGTTGTATTTTACCACAAATTGTAAACTATGATTATAACTTTTCGAAGCTAGCTTTATGACTTTCTTATTATAGCACGTAAATGGCTTGTCTTTCTGTACTTAATTAATATAAGAAGACAAGTCTCAAAAGAATGTTTCGTGTAAAAAAAAAAAAAAAAAAAAAGTCTTTTCATTTACCATTGTCATTCATTCTAAAAAAAATCCTTTTCTAATAGTAATGGGGTTTTTTACCCTTAAAATACTTGAAAACTGCGAAAATGGCAGAAGTTGTTATAAAAGTGTGACTGTGCTCTTAACAAAGGCATATCATTACTTAATATTTTTTTTTTTACAGAAATCGAGTAAACTAGCTAGAATTATAAAAGAACATTAATTTCGTAAAAAATGGCAACAGTCAAGTGTAAAATAAACGATAAATTGAGAGTGAGTTGTTAAATCATTACCACTTTGAAGAAATATTGTAACATATTTTTTCCTCTATTAAACTGTTTTTTCAAGCTTTAATCATTCATGTGAAACCATTTCAGCATAATTTGCAAAATAGCATTCCTTAAATTGAAGACTAGTTCATCTCAAAAAGAGCAATAAAATACTTTTCTTTTATTTCTATTTTTTTCAGTATTTATGTCTTCATGTATCTTTTTAGTATCCACAATAAAAAAAAAAAACCTTACACTTAAAAAGAAAAAGGGTTTGTGAATTTTGTCCCATTTTTATATTCTTATTAAGTTGATTTAGTGGATTATAATAATTTCAGGGAAAATTGTGTACGTAACTCTATTTTGAAATTACTTCTATTTACAGAAAATGCTACTTCACTACTTTGTGAAAATTAGGAATCGAATTAGAGTAAAGAGCACCAGCAATCATAGTGCTGGTACTCTTTAATGTAAAATTTTACGGTGCAAAAAATATGATTTACTGTAATTTTTATACTAATACTTTCTGCAAAATCAGTGAATAACAGTAATTAAACAAATGTTACGGTATGAAATTTTATGGTAAAAATGGATTTCAAGGATGCTGCTTTCAGCATAATTTGCAAGAAAAACATTACTTAAATTGAGAGAGACAATTTCATCTTAAAAAAAGCAATTAAATACTGCTCTTTTATTATTTTTTTTCAGTATTTATGTCTTCGTATACCCTTTTTTAATATAAACAAAAACCAATAAAAAATCCCTATACTTTTTTTTTAAAAAGGCGTTTGTGATTTTTTGCTCATTTTTATATATTTATTAAGTTGATTTAAAAGATTATAATAATTTCAGGAAGCATTGTATACGTAATTCCATTGTATACGTCAGTCCATTTTAAAATTACTTATATTTATAGAAAATATTACTTTATTACTTTGTAAAAATTTCGAATCAAATTACGGTAAAAAGTACTGGCACTTCTGGCGGAGCTTTTTACCGTAAAATTTTACAGAACAAAAAATATGATTTACCTTAATTTTTAATAGTTATGCTTCCTGCAAAATCCGTGAATAACAGTAGTTAAATATTAAGATATAAAATTTTACGGTAAAAATGATTTCACGGATGCCGTACTCAGGGTGACAGTACTTTTTACCTTAATTTTTTTTATAGTATAGGGGACCCAGTCTACATATTCTTTGCCCCCTGTTCGCTTCATGCCCGGAACTCCTTTCGTTGTTTCTTTCACATTGTTTCATACGCTTATTGGATTTGACTCTATTTTAGTCTAACTTTATGTGGAAGTCTTTTACATGGTACTTTTTTAAGGAAATTTCTATAATTATTCAACATATTCATAATTAATCGTTTGAATCTTTAGCAAGGAAAAGGCTAAAGGGTAAAACGTTAAACCAGCTTGATTGGCTCTTAATAGCCAAACAACTGTTAATTTCTTTCCTACAGTTACACAGATTTCGATGTTTTCAGCATTTAATGGTTATTACGCGTTTTTATTTTCAATCCCATATAAGTATGCTTTTTTTTACTTCTTTCTTGAAGAAGAATGTAAAAATATACTTATAGAGTAATCATTACCCTTTATCACTATGTAGTAACGTTTTATGCGACGGATTTCGGAAACTTCTATAAAAATAGTTTTATGTGCAAACATTATAATAATAATATCACGTACCATTTAACTTAATTTCGCAACACATTTGCGTGTCAATTAATTTAATTGAGCCATAGGCTTAATTAATTAACATTTCACTATTCATTATAAAAATATGACTTTTGTTTTACGCTTCGTGAATTCGCATTGGACAAAAAAAATCACGTGGTATGGTATAATCATTAATTAACAAAGAAAATTGATTTATCTTAGCTTGTCATCAGCATAAAATTAATAAAATTCATAGCGGTATATAAGTGTTGGTTATTCCTTTAGACTTTACTTAACGGTATTTACCAATAGTATTTGTTTATTATCCCTTCCTAATATTTTCTATTACTCGTTTTTTGATTATTCAACAAAAGTAAAGGTTTAAAACTACAAGGGATATACTTTTAAAAAGCTATCGCCTGTTAATGCTTTATAAAGCAGCATTTTATAATAAAGATAACTACTTATCATCTTACAATAATAAAACGATAAATAAGCTATGTTTCATAATAAATTTCATGTTAAACTTTGTTCAGTTAACAAATACAGTTAAAATAATGAATACAAAATAACTATTTAAAACAAAGAAGAAATATTAAGATATAGCTTTTCACATTATTGCTAAAAAAAAGTCCCATATTTAAAATTCGACTCTTCATGAACTATTCAACCTATTTCTCTCAAATTTTGTATTTTCTAATGTAAAATTACTTACTTTAAAATGACGTAAGAAATTGCAAGCTTTTTTGTTACAATTCAAATTTTTTTTGACTATTAATAAAAAAAATAATAAATATTTACTAAAATGTATTTTTTGCTTTGGATAAACGAATTTTATTACTGTGTGCAAAAAGTTTTCAATTTGAGTAAAAAATTCTCCGCATATGGCGAAATACGTAAAAAGTAAAATTCACATTAAGTGGTCCAATTTGTATCGCTCTTCTGACCAAGCTATGAGCTGACCATATTCCCAAAATTGCGGCTATGTTATGGGGATCAAAAATCAGAATCCGTTGAAAAAAATGTATGTTTATTTAAAAAAAGTACGGTTTTGTGTCTGATTTCATAACATTGTCTGCACTAGTTAATTAGCGTATATGAGGACACTCCCTGGATTAAGATTGAGTCCTAAAACGTGAAGATCCGATCATTAGATCAAAAGTTAGTCAGGGTGGTCCATTTTTTGTAGCACTGTATATAACTAAATCAGTTATAATACAATATTTTCTGTATCAGATTTATAGTTTGCATATTTTAGCGTTACATAAAATATTGATCAGTAATTTTTAAAACAAGGCTACAGGAGTTTGAGGCTAATCACCACTGTTCTGAAATTGATTCAAGTTTATTATAGTTAAAAGGTTTTTTTTCTACGATCTCAAAATAATGTTCATTTAAAATTTATTTCCTAAGGAAGAGGATGTAATTTATTGCATTCCCAATATCCTAGTTATTAGCAATAACTCAAGCACAATTCTTATTTTCTCACCAGCATAATTGTCCCAATTTTTAGTGATTTCTCAAGCACAGCTCCGGGATGTAAAATACGCCGATAAAATTCATTAGGGCAGTATGGTCAATTCCGATTTTCTTTTATTCGTTTTTTTAATATGCTACTTAAATGCTTTTTTACTACGGTTCAGTAGACGTAATTTTTTTAGGTTTAATTATAGAAATCAATACTTCTACCAACACTTTTTTTTGTTGCAAATTTCTTACAAAGTATCTTCTTATAAATTGAGCGAGATTATCTTTGATTAATAGACTGCAACAGTGAGACGGCAAGGATGACAATTGAAACATGAAAATTACTTTGATGGTAGTTCAAATCATGTGATTTAATAGCTCCTAATTGCTAATCATCTGATCAATCTCTTAACCTAATTTAGTTTATAATCTTATTTCATAATAGGAGATTTCGGTGGGAAAATGTAGGAAGATGCTCAATGACACGATTAATATAGCCAATAAAGTGATAAACAAAATGAAAGTGTCTGTAAAAGTTACTTAAATTAAAGTGTGAATCGATGTTATTTAGGATTATCGATCGGGGTTTTAATAACGCGACATAACCACATAATTGCTACATATTAATGTGAAAACATTTTCTCGTTTTAGTAGAAAACTCTAAACAATTTAATTATTTTAATGAAATGAGAATAAAAAATGCTATCCCCTCTCAATTGAAAAATAAAATGTTTCTAAGACTTGGTATTATTAATACTTGGTGGGGTAATCATGCCCCTCCACTATTTTCAGACAAAAGAAAAAAAAAACAAAACATTTTTACAACAGGTGGGTCCCTTCATAGCATATCCTGTTTCATTTTCATTAGTAATTTAAATTTTAAAATATTGTGGATCTCAGTAGGTTTCGACAATGTCAACCATCATCTATGAAAAGGTACCCAGACATAAGGTCGAGTAAACATGTCTTATACACTAATGAATTGTAGTTGTAATTATGTAGTGGTAGATACGCTACAGTACTCCCCCATCAGAATTATATCCGTGATAGAATTCGATGAATGGATGCCACTAGTTGATTCATTGCTGTTTTTGTGTGAAGCCGGGAGAGCTGTATTAAGATCACCGTGTTGCCTTTAGCAGTCGAGTGTGTGCAAGCCGACGTTGTGTATGATCGAGACGAGACTGAGCAGCAACAGTGCGCGGAGTGGGTAATGTTGCAGTCACAAGTAGCAAGTCAACTATTCAATGTGGACCATCCATCGAAGTAGGTGTTTCCAGATCGAAGTGGGCGTTACTGTCAAGGTAGGCATGTCCATATGGAAGTGGGCGTTTCTACCAAGGTAGGCGTGTTCGTATGGAAGTGGGCGTTACTGCCAAGGTAGGCGTGTTCACATCACGTCCGGGTCACCAATGTGGGGCTCAGTAGTTTTCGATAATGTCAACCATCATCTATGAAAAGGTACCCCGACATAGAGTCGAGTTAACATGTCTTATACACTAGTGAATTGTAGTTGTAATTATGTAGTGGTAGATACGCTACAATATAAAAAAAATGAGTTCCGATAAACCAAGAGCAAACCATTAAGTTATTTCATGAGAAGAAAAAAAATCAAAATGCCAACAAAATAAGGCAGGCTTACTTCATCACTGTATAATCATGAGTAAATCTGCCATAATTATTTTTCATTTAAATATTTGAAAAATTACTTCCATAATTGTAGCTCCATGGTTTAATCTTGGTTAATCTAAACTCATTTTTTCTAAACTTGAAATTACTAATTTTAACATTTAATAACTAATTTGATGTAGTTGAAAAAATTTGTCATGAAGGGCTACTCCCACGCTATAATGCTCTCTTAAGGTTCCACTAATTCGTAACCAACGGGGTCAGTCTTATTAAATCAGTCGCGTCCTATCGTGTACCCATCGACATGAAGCTGGATGGACTTTAAGCCACTAATGGTGATCGAAACGCACTCCTTCAGAATGACTTTAAACAGCAAGTCATTGCAGCACACACGTAATTTACATTGAATACCTTTTCCAAACCTTACACTGAATTTTAGATTACAATTTACATTGAATAAAAGAAAAAAAGTATAAAATGGGAGCAAGCCCCCCTACTTTTGACAAAACACATTCGATTTGATTTAAATTATCTGATTCAAATTTTGTTTGAGAGCCTCGATTGTCAAATATTTTTAATTTTTTTATTTAAAAAACTATTTTTAATATACTTAGTAAAAAAAAGCAATTTTTAGTTTATTTAGTTAAAAAACAATTTTTTATTTACTTATGTAAAAAATAATTTTTTAATTTATTTAGTTAAAAAAACAATTTTTAATTTATTTAGCTAAAAAACAATTTTTAATTTATTGAGTTAAAAAAAGATCAACATTTTTTTTTATAAAGAAAATGGTCTCAAGATTTTTTATAGATTATCTTTAAGGATTAACTTTCAAGATTTAAAAGTGCTGAAAGTTTTTCATTTCGCGCAGCACGATAGGAATAATTTAAATCTTAATAGCTTAAGAATAGTTATTATTTAAGCGTTGCCAATATAGTTAGCAAAAAAATTAATAAATAAAAATATTATATTAATAATAAAGTAATAAATACACATTTCATTGAATAGTTTGACGTTGCAAAAGTATGTTAACTTTTGAGAGTCACTAAATATTTGACACACATATGTGTTGAATTTTGTATAATACCTAGCAATATGGGCTGTATTGAACTTTGTATATCACCTAGGTTTCACACCAGTAATGAAAATTTAGTGATTCAATAACACCACCTAGGTATTCATTTAGTGGCCCAAAAACATAATATGATAGACAAACTAGAGGGAAAAAGAAATAGAATTTCATAATTGCATAAATAATGTCATGGTACACATCCAAAATTAGTAATTGCCATCTATTACACCCTAAAACTAATTAGGTCCATTACCCCATAATAATTAGTATTTATTAAAATTAAATGTAAAAAAAAGCTAAAATTATATTAGTAAACAGATTCAACACATAGATTAAAATGCTTAGACCAAATAAATAAATAAATGAAGAAAACAGAGAATGTAAGAACTAACATAATATATGAAAAATAATTATCTAAATATTATAATAAAGTCAATTCTAAAAGAGCAAAAAATAATGTTTTATTGATGAACAATTATACTGTCAGTACATGTAAATTAGAAACATCAACATAATTTATTTTTCTTTGTACCAGACCCTTTTAATTATTCTATTTGAAAAATTTTAAAACTAAAATCTTACCTACGTGTAGAACAATGAAATTAGTACATTTTTTAAAAATTTCATTGCATTTGATGCCAAAAAACCATTTTTCCTTACTGTTATGTAACTTTAAAAACAATTTTATCGCCTACCCCTATGATTTTAGCGACATTTGTAGAACATTTGGCGACGATTGTTTTTATACTTACGTGAACCCTAATAATACCAAACTTACCCAGGTACAGACAACATTTTCCAATAAATTAATAAATCAAATATTTAATGCAGATTCAAAATTTTTGTTTACTTTATTATATTTAACATTATAGTAATAAGAAATATTTTTCCTCCAGTTCAGTAGTGAAGATTTAAGAGCTCAGACTAGATCAGATGCCTGCCTGATACTTGGTAAAGATGTCACTGTACCTTGGTTTAGAAGAGATGCTGTATGTGAACCACATGGTATTAAGAATGATACTAAGTTGTCTGTGGATTTATGTTGCAAGAACCTACAGCCTTGTTGAGAAAAAGTAAGAAAATTATTTGAAGAAAAAAGGATAATGAAAAGTGTTCATCTTTAGCTCTGAAATTGAGAAGAATTTCATTGCTTTGAACGGGATTCTAGTTAACTGGAAAATGAACATTCAGTTATAAAAAAGTTAGATAAAGAAGCCAGTGCCAAGTTCAATAAAATGTGTATATTATTTACTAAGCAAAACAGATTGTCTATGTGTTAAGATAGGATGTGTCATCGTAAAATTATTTTATTACAAAGAATTTAACATTGAAATAAATTATTATAAATAGAGATGTAATGGGTGAAACTAACATATATTTATTATTTTACAAAATTTTAATGCATTAGAGTAAAAATTATTAGTATTTTAAATATGAAGACTAAAACAGAGTAATTTTTCTGTTCACTGATTTAAAAGGTTTGAATGTATATGAAAAATTCTTATCCTCATATATGAGTAGAAGATCAACTTCTTATTGCCCCAATTAATATAAGACAATCCCAAAAGTTTTTATCTTTTTAATAAAAAAAAATGTTTAATTTAAACATAGTTACCTTTTAAAGGTGTTTTTAAATATCCACTTTTATGAATGCATTTTTTGTAAACATTGTGACAGTTTCTTAAGCCTTGTTATACTAAAAGTTGCCAGTCTTCAAATCTTTGTATTGAACCTTATCTTTAATTTTGGAATCAATAGTGGTGCTGAATTGTCTTCTAGCAAAATATTTTTTCAATTTGGGAAATAGACTGATTCAATAGTGACTGAATACCAGCCTAGATTTAAGGGGAGGGGGGTGGTGGTGAGTGAGTCAAAATGTCCCATTATAACTATTAAAGGGCAATAATGGTTTAATGAACAAAGAAGTGAAAGATAAAGATGAGGTTCAATGCATTCTTAAGGACATGGTGGGGAGCTGGTATGACTTGAGCATAGAAAAATACATTGATCAAAGTAAGAGTAAAAAAAAAAAAAAAAATAATAATTTGATTCTTAAAATCTAAGATTTTGAAATTTGAACATTTAGAGGAAAAAAAAAAAGATTAACTAGATTTTTATATACAAATCTAGTAATTCTCGTCTATATTCAACAATTGTAAAATTTATTAAAAATAAATTTATATCATAATTATATTGATAAAATAAATTTAAAATATAAATATATTGAAAAAGAATATGTTAAAAATTGACATGTGAGTAGATTTTTGAGGTTTGAAAAATTAAAAAACTTAATATATTTATTTATTTTTAAAAATTCCTGCAGGGAAAAAAATATTATGGAATAATATTTCCCTCTAGAAAATTAGCTGAAAGCTTATTAAAAATAACAAAAAGTTTATTTTAAAATCCTGCTTTTTTTTTTAGGTATTTGAGTTTGAATAATAGATAATGGTTAGGCTTATCCAATAAAAATACATGTTCTAAGAATACTTAATAAGATCTTGACTTAATTTTGAAAGAAAAAGAAATGTCTTATGGTTTGCTTTTTAACAATATTGAGAATATTAGTATAAAATTTAAAAAAAAAAAATATTTGATACAACTCTAATATCATTAAAAGTCTAGAATATCCAAAAAATGAAATAACATTTCTTATATAATCGAATGGTAATAATTTTGTTTAATCAAGAGTACAATTTCGATTACATTCCAATTAATATAAAACTTTGAGCTCAAAATTTACTTAATTTTATATAGTTATTTGGATAAACAGATGAAACTAGTTATTACAATGCAAAATAACTTATCCCAGATTGCTGTATAATATATAAATAATCTAAAACAATTTCTAAAAAAAATACATTATAACTATACTTTTAAGGAACAACATGATGAAAATAAAACAATTTAATATTTTAGGTCTATCATATAATTGTCTTCCTAAGCGGATCAATTTAACATGAAAAACTGACATAAAATATAATGAAAATAAATAAAATTAAAGTACCCCCCCCCCCAAAAAAAAACAATGTATATTCAAAACCTATTTCCTGTATTTAAACAAAAAATTCATATTGTTCTATAGATATCTATAGAGAAACAGTCAAATCATAAAACACAGATAAGCATTTCTGCAATGTCAAAAAATGAGCTGAAGTTGCATTAAAATATTTAAATGTTGTTTTATAGTATAAATTTTAAAAACTTTAGATATAGGACAACTGATTAGGTCAAACCAAAGTAAGATATGATTTGAAGTTAATTATTTTTATAGACTAAATAACTTGTAGCAGCTTATAAAGTATTTCATTCATAATGATAAATGTATACTTATCATAAATAAATTGAATGGAAATTTTTATACTTGATTTTTATTAAAAACTCAAAACTGGAAAAAAATTCATAAAATATTTATAATAAAAATACTAATTTTTCCATATAAAATGATTTGCAAGTTTGAGTTTTACTAAGCCTTAGCGACACTTTAAAGATGTCATTTTACTCGTTTTTTTCCTGCTGTCAAACACTTTTCCTTACCATAATGAGGAGAAATTTCTACCTAACTAAAATGTGAAAACTCAGTTAGTCAACTTATTTATTTTCTAGTGACTTAACTTAGTTTACTTAAACATTTAAGGGAATATTATCTCTATTATCATTTAAACAATACAAATGAATGACGTTTACATTTTGAAATAATAACATAAGAAACATAATTTTCCAAGGCAATTATATGCTCTTACTTGTATTACTCTAGATATTTATTTATAATAAATGTGTGTTATGTCATTTTCCTAAGATCATCAAGTTTTGCGGTTTTGTAATGTAATAAAAAGTGTTGAATGTGAGAAATAAAACATTTCAATTTTCATGCAATGGTCTCTTTTATGCACAAACAGTGTCTTATTTATACATAAGCACTCTAAAAGATCCCTATGGTGACTCAAAACATAATAAAGTGAAAGGCTATACAATTTTCTGATAAAAATAATAAAAGCATCTTTAAAAGTAATTCGTATCACCTAATTGCAAAGTTTGCGGCATTATGATGATAAGCCCCATTTTCTTATTGTTTAGAATTATACATTTAGTATGCAATTGTAACGCCCTACAATTAGAGAAAATTTGGAAATCTGAAGAACCTATCTGGAAACACTACTAAGGAACAGTTAAAATGCAAAAATGTGGTTTATCACAAGAATGCCTCAAGGCTTTCATTCATGTTTTATGTGCAGCACACAAACATATATAAATAACAGTAAATCAAAGTTTATGAAAACATAACACAGATTTATTGCAAAATATAATTTAATAAAACATACCAATCTGAGTATAAAATTTAATACATGAAAAATACTTATTGAATAATATGTATTAACAATTTATATTATAAATAAATTAAAGGGATTTTTTCAAATCATTGATTATTTTTTCAGCTTCTTCTAAAGTAGAATCCTCCTAAAAAGCAAATAGTTATCATTGTTAGTCAAAATATTAAAATAAATAAATAAGATATACAATTCGATACATTTTCTTGAAAAATAATGTAATCACAAAACACTAAAAGTTATTAATGACCAAAAAGTGATGATGATTGCCTAATCCAGATCAGAAGAATTATGATTTATTATACTAATTGATATGTTTTATACAAATGCATTTAAATAATAAATGCCCATTTTAAACTATTAATTATCTGTTTATCAATAAAAATTTATTATAAACTTAACATTAATTTTTTCCTTCAATTCATTTCCTTTCATTAATGACTTTTCTATTTTTGACACAAATACTCAAAATTAAATAATTTAATTGTTAAATATTTTTTCCCCTAATAAATTATAAATATATATTTTAAAATTTTGAAGCTTCAAAGAAAATATGGCACACATTAAGAATACTATAGAATTCAAAGGGAAAACCTTGAGTTTGAGAGAAAATATTAAAATAAACTTTTAATTCTTTATTGTAGAATAGATAGATGCCTTTCATATAATTGCTCTTACAGAAAATTTTAAATTTTTCTATAAATCAAGTTTTTCAATGTGTATTTTGCAATTGACAAATTTTGATAATAGGAGTAAAATAGGCATAATTGATCAGATAGAATTAATTGCTTATAGATAGGTGTCATTACGGTAAATTAAAAACTACTAAACAGCTACAAAAAATTATTAGGAACAAATTTTCTATGACACTTTTGTTACTCTCTCTCTCTTTTTATTGTTGTTATTTTAAAGCAACATGTATATAGAATGTTTACAGCAAAATTTCTCCCTCTTATTATGGAAGAAATGTTTATAGTGAAAAATAATCTTTTTAAAATAAGAATTTTAATTAGTATGGAGTAATCCTTAAAAAAACATGCTAGGGTAAAATTATAAGTTACAATTTTACAGTAAATATTAAGAACGGTAATTGAAAGATAGTTTAATATATATAGATTAATATAGATTATACAGTGCAGGCAACAAAAAAAAAAAAAATCTTTATGCTTTTGATAGTATTTACTTTTATTTATTTCTTTTTGCTGATATTGTTATACAGAATTTTTACTAAGCATATATATACAATTGTGTTTTGAAGTTTTTTTAAAATTTATCTTTCATGAACAATAACATAAATCAGTAATAAGTATGAAAGCAGCAAAGGCAAAATTTACGTAAACTTAATTATTGTAAATAGTTTTCGATTGAATGTGAAAAAAATTATTAAAATCAAAGAAAAATCAAAAGTTAGGATAGTCAAAATAAAAAAAAATTTAGTTTTTTATATTACTCTCCCAATACAAAACAATATTTTTAAGGTAAAATTTAATTTAAAATAATCGGCAATAATTAAGCTAAAAAATAAATGAAATATTAATCTTTAATGGATCAATGCCACTATAAAAGCAGCATGGCATTTTTTACTTACTGAGATAAATGTTGCATATATGGTGATAAAATTTGTTATTTATTTATTTCTGATTGTTATCATATTAACAATTAATTTAAATACCATAATTATTATAGTTACATCTGATGGGAAGAAGTTAGAAATTCTGCCCGATCATTAAGTGTATAAGTATTTCTTTTTCAAAATTTCATGAGTGAAAATGGAATTAATCTTAAACAAAATCCTATATAGGTAGCTCATGTTTGAAGGAGGTGTCTAGAACATAGAAATAACATTCTGTAACTATGTTAGATAAAAATAAGTCATAAATGTATTGAATATTACATTTAGAGTAAACAATAGATAGAAATTACAAAGTTCTGCAGTATTAATTAATAATCTATTTGCGGTTTCTTATTTTCATTAAAGTTTTAATACTAGACAATACACACAAAGGATAAAAAATCAAAATGGAAAAAATGTCAAAATAAAATCAAATTTTAGTAATTGCTGCAGTAATTTAATATTTAAAAAATTGATTGTTATATAAAGTTTATAAGTAGAGAGTTTAATGATAACTTAACATAAAGTTCTTAATACTATCTTTTAAAAAATCTTTGATAAAATCAACTATTATCACAGGTTTAATAGCAGAGAGAAAAACTGAATTGATAACCAGAGAAAAAAGTTGTAATTTTAAATCAACTGTATTTTACTTCTAAAAGTCCAATTGCTGAGTAGTAGTGCTTCAGCTCTTGTGCCAGACTGGCCGGGCAAAAAGTCATTTAGTCAAGGCTAGGTTTAACCTAAACCTAGCCTTGATTAAATGAGTACCAAGCATGTGTTAGGGACTAAACAGAGGGAGTTCTGCTTTCAGCTAACCACCCAACAGGAACTTTTATTCCTAGTTCATAAAACCCAAGGACAAAAAAATTTGAATGGGCACAGTAGGCCTTGGCTTTTCATGGGCTGTCACGCCACTGAGTTTAGTTTTGAAACTTTACTTCTAATAGCAGAACTAAGCAGAGCTAAAGATTTACAGATAAAAAGGATTAGTAATATAAATAATAAAAAATGTCTCATCAAACTTATCAGTCACTCACTTATCATCAGTTACTTACTTTTATAAAACAAAACCTGATTAAATTTTGAGCCAGATGTTTATCTTCATCGCCATAAAAGGCACTTGGTGGGATCCCTTGCAGTTTCTTAAATAAAAAGAAATATGCTTTAGAAATATTACTATTATGTTGTTACTGCAATAAATGTACAGTTTTTTCAAAATAAGTAGTATGAACTAACCATAGATTTAATAATAGTTTTATTTAAGTTATCATCGAAAAAAAATAAGGCTATGTACAAGGGTGAAACTTTATAAACTTATTATACGATATATGGTTTGAATGTTTATAAAATCAGTAAAATAAATATGAAATTTAAATAATAAAGATGAAATTTTGTAGGTTTATTCAAAATCACTTTTCTTGACAAAATGTAAGGGATTCTTTTGACTTTACTTACTGTTTTTTATTAACAATTTGGAACATTTTAAACTCTAACTTATAAAATTTTTATATACTAATATATAACTTGAAAACAAGTACAACAACAATAATAATTAAATGTTAACTATATTTTATCATTTTCGATTAATAGCTTGGTCACAGTAATGAATTTGAGGCAATGATGTTTACCTTCATACTCTAAGTGTTTTATACTTTATATATTTCTTTCTAGAGTTTAGATTTGTAACTGAAAATTTTTGCAAGGATATTTTGATATTTTCTTCATGTTCAAGCCAGAAACAGTACTTACTTTTCAACTTGATATGAGGTTATTCTGTATATATATTTCATAAAATAAACAATAAAACAAAGAAATAAAAGCACATACCTTATTTTTTGATAACCATTTAGCAAATTTGTAGTCTTTGGTACCGGTTTCATTGCTGAGGTCTACTTTATCCCCTATAGGGAGAAAAAACCCAAACAAATAAGAAAATAAACCCTTGAAGTAACAAAATTATTTTATAGGCTAACATTCAACATATAATTTTGTAATATCCATATGAACATACTTTGTGTTGCAAAGTAGGAATAAAGCTAATCAATGTAAATGAAACACAAATAAGAGTCTCTTAGCTAGGGATGAAGCATAGTTAGACACATATTTGTAGGACAAAGGAAATTTAAACAGTAAGATAAGACCGGTTTAGTGTCTTGACTCTCCCTCTCTTCTGCTCAATTGTATGGGAATGTATTACAACATTTACCCTTTTCTAAAATATTTTTCGCATTTAGATAATTAAAAATATGTTTCAAAATTTCGAAGACCCTTAAATTGAGCACTAAGTTTGACACAGTTTTGAGTTCCATATGGTTTCAAAGCTTAAAATTTTTTAATTGGTATAAAAATCAAGACAGAAATTAATACACAGCTTATTCCTATGATTAACAACAAGCTAATTTTGAAAGCATGCCCAGAGTTGCCATAGTTTTACCTATGGCAACTATCCATAGTTATAGCTCTACTACGTGAGACCTGCAGCACATTTCGATCGCCAATATAGAAAACAAAATACCATCACTTCGCTATGTAACAGTTTATTGACCCAAACTACTACACTTTTATAAACCTGATGAGCAAAGCTTTTATAAGCAGCAAAGTTTGTAATTATACAAATATTGCCAACAACTTGATATTTTTCTCATAAACTAAATATTTAAGTAAATTATAAATTTTTTTTTTAAAGCAAGCAAATTTTTAGGATTTAAAAAAAAAAGTGTTTAATTTTTTGCAAAGATTCTAAATGATATTAGAAAACTATTTTTTTAATAAGCAAGTTTTTGCTTTCGATTTATTAATGTTAGTGCACATTTTGTATCTAAAAAAAAAAAAGTACCATTATGATATATCAATAAATATATTAAAATCATTACTTTGAGAGTCTAAGAAATAATAAAATAAAGCAAACCTACTGCATAAAAAGTGAAATTTTAATGAAGAAATAGAATTGAATGAATTCTATGGATACTAGATCTGGGATAGAGTATATAGTATCAAATACAAACACTACTATACAGTCAAGGTATAACAATCTGAACTAGTTTATCATGGGAATATAGGGACTGAGACAACTTGTTCATTAAACCTAACACTTAAATTTCACTATAAATGTTAAGATTTATATCTTGCAACTTTTGATTGACATCTGCTTGAATATACTGCCTGAACATCTGACTAAAATAAAGATCTGGTAAGGAAAAATAATTATAAATGTTTGCAATAATTTCCAGAAATTATTGCAAAAGAATTTGAGTAATCTGTAATATCCATACTGCATACAGTTTCAATGAATGAAAATGTTTAGTTAATATTTTAAATTTCAAAAATTACCAAGAGTTGAGAAATCAGCAATCATAAAATAGCCTCCTTCAGGTATCGTAGGAGACATGCCTACTTCAGATAAGAAATTGGCAACTCGATCTCTTTTAGTTTCTAACATTTCAGCTAGTTCTTTCCAATAGCTATCTGGCTTTCCCATTCGGGCGATTTCAGTTTCAAATCCAATAGCAACAGCTTCCTGTAACATGTTTTTGTTAATTGAATTAGTAGCACAAATAGTTAATATTTGAAATCTCTAATAATTTATTGAGTTTGACTATAAAGAAAAGTTTTACTGAACTTTTAAGGGTACATGATATGTAAATATTTTATCATAGCATTTTATACAAACTTTTGACAATGCAATTTAATTTTTAGTAGTTTTATTTAAATCATATTTATGCAGGGTCTTTAAATAGAAAAATTCTTATAACAGAATTTGAAAATTATTCTATACATACAGAGTAATTACAATATAACATTAAAATTTTTTTAAAAACTTTATATCAGTGTTATCAATTATTGGCAAACAGGTACAGGTACAGAATGAATTTTAATAATTCTGAAGAAAAAAATATTAATTTACACAAAGTGGATGGGAAGAAATGAAATTTGATAATTTTTTCCCCAACTCCTTTCATTGAATTTTTTAAAAAGAGCTAGTATGTTTTGATGTATGTTAGTATCCCTTCTTTTCCCATATTTTATATATATATATATATATATATATATATATATATATATATATATATATATATATATATATATATATATATATATATATATATATATATATATATATATATATATATATATATATATATATATATATCAATGGGTACTGGCATATCTAAAAAACGAAGGAAGCCAGTACACAATGTTTTTTTCTTTTCTTTAATTTAATTTATTTGTTTTAAGAGTTTCTATGGATGTTTCAAATTCCTTCTTTTCTTCTCCTTTTGCATACATCTATCAATGGATAGCAGCTTGTCTAAAAAGTAAAGGTAGTCAGTGTACAAAGCAAAACAGGTTGTTACCATTATGCCATTGATCTGAAAAGTGTGGACCTTTAAATTTCATGACTCTTTGGCCCAAAAATGGCAATTGGGACCTTTTATAGACTATCAAGTACCTAAAGGGCGGTAGAGGGATGTAATTAATGCTGATGTAATACTCTAAAATTCCTTTATTTTAAATCTGTTTTAAAAATTTAACAAAAAAATTTACAATTTAAAATAAAAGATAACTTAAAAGGCAAAAAAAAAAAAAAAAAAAATCTTCAAAGAATTTCATATTTTTATAAATTAAATTAAAATTTAGTTTCAGACCAAGTTGTATAGTTCTGCAATTTAATTCTTAAAAAAAGAAAGATTACTACAGTAAAAGTCAAACGAAAAAAAAAAGGGGATGTTTCAACTTTCTTACAAGAGCAAGTTTGGAGGTTTTGTAATTTGTGTATTTTTGTTGAATATAAAAAGATTCTGATACAATATTTGAATGGCTTCTTGCTGGAGTGCACTACTTCTTTTTGTACATAGTTATAAGTCTTAACTTTTACAGAGAACTACAAAAAAAGTCTAGAGAAAAACCACAAAATTAACTGATTCATTTACCTGTGAAATCTGATAACTGAACCCAATAAAAAAAAATATTTTATTGTTTCCTTTTTCATTACCTTAATATTTGATAATTACAGTAATCATATGCTTAGTAATATATATTTCTCTACCAAGGCTTTATTTTAAACTTGCGTTCCTATCAACCATTGAAAACTTAACAACGACTGAAATTTAAATAATTATCCCAGGCTTGCTTTATTTAATTTTTATATAAGTTATTCACAAATTTTTTTTCTAAATAAATATACTGAAAAATTTTGTTATACATTCTTTTGTACCTTAACACATAACAATGCAAAAACTTTAGATAGTTATGTTTTTACCTTAAGAAAATTAATGAGGTAGTTCTACGTATTACAAAAATATCTCAAATTAATATTCATTTCTTAAAAATATTTAAAGCAAAATACAAAATAAGTTTATATTTTGCTTACATAATTTTTTGAAAAATATTGAAATTTTTCAAGATTAGGGCGAATTTAAAGCCTTTTGCAGTTACCTTAATATTTTTTTAAAAAAAAATTAATTAAAAAAATAAATAAATAAAATTATATATTCTGCAAGCGAAGAATATACAAAATGATTTTACATCTATTAAACAAAGATAATTACTTTATTTGAGAATTTTTAAATCTATGTGAGTGAGACTTCTCAATCAGTGGGGAAAAAACATGATGATACAAGCAATTTATTCATCTTATAACTAAAAATTTAAAATATATTAGCATTAGTATGAGATTGTTATGAATTCCACATACTTGTATGGGTGTGTTACAAGTGTAGATACAGTTTTGATGTAAAAGTTGCAAAGCTCGCATGAGTTTTTCGGGACCATAGGCCCAACCTGTCTAAAAAAACAAACAAATACCAAGTTTAGTCATAAATTTTTTCCTAAAAACGTTACCTCAACAGGCAGCGAACAAGCTCATTGGAACACAGAAAAAAGAAGTTAAAGGCTCATGATCAAACTATCAGCACCATATACCCAGCCTAACTAATAAAAATACAATACTAATTACAAAGTGGAATATTATAAATGGATTTGTTTCATAGATTTACCTGCTTAATAATTTCTATGTGATGTATTTATAATCTTTCATACATTTTTAAAAAAGAAATAGAGAAGTTCAAAAGAAATAAGAAGGAAATATTATACATTTATCTACTATGTACAAAGTCAAGTTACTTTTTAACCCCAATTATAATTTTTAAATTTGGTAAAAATAACAGGTGTTTAGAGTAATGTTGTTTAATTACTGGTTGAAATATAATACAATATAGTGAAGAAGAGAGTTAAATGATAGAACTTAATAGTAATTTCACAAATTGAGGGTAGAAAATAAGCAAATTAAAAATATTCAGAGAAAATTAAAAAACTAAAAACTTAAAGCAATTGCATTAATTTAAAATTTTTTAATTTAAAAAAATTATAATTACTATTTTTTTTTCTTTTTAATTTCATGAGATTTTCATAGCCTATGAATTTCTCTAGGTTAAACCAAAAATATTTTCTTTTCACTAAATAAAACTATAATATGACATTATAACATGCGCTAAGTTTCCTTTTTAGTTATTGCCAGAAACAAACTATTGACGCTATTATCAAACGATTGAAAGTATTTGCTTCAAAAGTTTAAATTCTAAATTAGACTATAGATTGATGCTTTTAAACATCAAAAGCATGCAAACACACAAAGATGGGCTCTTTTAAGTTTGAATTTAAAAGTGTCTACTATATTTCCGGCAGAAAAATAGGTTCATCATCATCATAGCTGGCCAGACAGCCCAATGTGAGCCAATGCCTTCCTCTGAAGATTTCTCCATGACGACTTTCGATTTACCTTTGATCTCCAATTCTTTTCATTAATTGCGAGAAAATCAGACTCCACTTAGTCTGCCCATCTTAACCGTGGCCTTCCTAGTTTTCTTGTTCCAGTGGGTCTAAAAAGCAGTATCTTTTTTATTGTATTGTCCTCATTCATTCGAATCATGTGGGCCATTGAATTCATTCTACTTATTTTTATGTATTTAATAATATCAGGTTGTTTATAAATCTTGTACAGTTATAAGTTAAATCTCCGTCTCCAGTTATTGTTTTCATTTACACCACCAAGTATACTCCGCAAAATTGTTCTCTCAAATGTTGCAATACAATTTTCTTCCTGTTTTGTCATTGTCCAAGCTTCAGAAGAGTATGTCAAGACGGGCCGGACAAGAGTTTTGCTTCTCAGCCCATAGACAGCCCTATTTGCCAGATAGAGTCGGTTTTTTATTTTAGGAGTAATTCTGTTGTCAATGGTAATAATTGATCCTAAGTAAGTAAAACTCCTTACTGTTTCAAATCTATAAGAATTTATTTCAAGATAGGGGTCTGGGACTCTGTTTCTTGAGAATAGCATATATTTTGTTTTCTCTACATTTATGACTAAACCCATTTGCCTTGCAGCCACCTCAAGGGCAAGAAATGCCTCTTTCAGGGCAGGAAGGGAACGAGCAATTATATTGACATCATCAGCATATGCAAGTATTTGTACTGATCTATTAAAAATGTGACCCCTGGTACTGATGTTTGAATCACGAATAACTCTCTCTAGTGCAATATTAAAAAGAAGACAGGAGAGAGAATCTCCCTGTCAAACACCTGTAAACGTGTCAAGATTTTCCGGCAGAGACCCCAGAAACTTAATCTTACACTTTGTATCTTTCAATGTGAGTCTCGTCAATTTAATGAGTTTGAAAGGTATATTAAAAGTATTAATTGTTTCAAAAAGGCAGTTTCTATTGATATTATCAAAAGCAGATTTGAAATTAATAAAAAGATGATGTGTTTCAATGTTAAATTCCATTGATTTCTCTAGAATCTGACGGAGACAAAATATCTGCTCTTTAGTTGATTTTCCCGCACGGAATCCACATTGATATTTTCCTATTTGTGAGTCAATAAATGGCAACAGCCTGAGATATAAAATTCTAGATAGTATTTTATAAGTTATACAAAGAAGACTAATGCCACGATAGAGAAAAATAGGTTATGAAAGCTTTTTATATAAACTATACAGCACACACATTACATAAGTGACTTCAGACATAACATAACAATACAAAAAAATTATCAAAGATAACTTAAATGAAAAAAAAAAAAAAAAAAAAAAACTTAACATGAGCATTCATATTTATACTACTTTTTAAAAAGACTTTAAAATAATTTTTAAAACTTAAAAATATCCTTACCAAATAGAAAAACTAACAGACTGTGGAGATTAGTATATTTGGTATAATCCCCACTTGAACTCTGAAGAAGAAATCTGACGCAACTCCAGTACAACTTTCAACGTGAAACCGTTCATGAGAAAGAACCATGGATTTGCTTCGTATTACTTTACAAACAACTCATCAAGTCCAAACAAACAACTATCTTTATTAACATTTAAAAACTTGGTAAATTTAACTAAACATTTTAACATAAACAAAATATAACAACTTTGAAATTCAAGCAGCATAGAAAAAGCTGCAAATGAGTAACCGGCAAGAACATGCCGTACTGCTAGCTAGTTACTTCCGAACCGACGGAGAGAGAGAGAGCTAGCTGTGGAGAGGCGGTCAAGCTTATATCAAAATGCACCCTGTTCGCGTTTCGCCGATTTCGTACTTCACGCATATACTCCGAGGAAATCTCCATCCAGATGTGAAGTCTACGTCATACAACAATTATCGGCTGCAAGCGACGTAATCCAACGTCAGAGAGTTGTAGGTTCGTAGATTCGGATTTTGCAATTCAGACCGCAACGCCACAAGACTAATATAAGATTTGGAAAACTTAATAGTTGTAGTAATTAGTAGATTAGCTTAACATTCAAGTAACCAAAAATAGTTACAAATGAACATTTTAAACTACTTTTGAGTAAGCTTTAAAACATAAATATGTTTTATAGACTATATGTTTTATGTTTTATAGACAGAAAACTAGGAGTTTAATATGATATTTGATCAATGAAATATTTTTAGTAAAGAGAAGAAGTCCTAAATTGGACTGAGTGTAAAGACATGTTTCCAAGTAGAACACTGAAGTTAAGCATCACTGGCAGAGGTCAGTGAGCGGGTTACAAAGGGATAATAGAAGCCATTTTTCAACCCCTTATAGATATTGTGAAAAATAAATAAGCTTTTCTGCAAAAAAAAAAACTTTTTTTGGGAAAGGGGAGAAAAACATATGGTTCTCGTATGATCCGGATAATTGGACAATCTAGTAAATTGGCGCTCTATATCTAAAATAATAACTTACTTTCCAACCAGTGACACTGAATGTTTTTCCTGCACTACCAATGGTGATAGTTCTATCCCACATTCCAGGCAAGGTTGCTAAAAAAATAAACATAAAGTTATTGGAAGACATAATAAAACACAAATGCTCTAGAATCTACTGTTTTCTAATTCAAAGAAGTACTAAAGAGTCATCTAATCAAAAAACAGAGAAAAAATAAAAGTTTCGGAATGATTAACAACCACTTTGATGTGAAACATCACAAATTGATAAATAAACCTTAGATATATTAATTTTTCTTATGTGAAAATTTTTATGTAAAACATTATACAGAATAATGTATTTTCTAAAAATTAATTCTAATTTTATGCAAATTTGAAGACTGTTAATTTCAAAATAAGGAAAAAATGTTGCATAAAAGAGGCAAATAATCAGGGGCATCTTCTTATCTGACTATCTTCAGTCAAAAATATAACATATTTAGTAAAGTTCTTAATATAAAGTATCAGAAGTATAATTTTACTACAGTAAAATATTCATGCGTTACAACTTAATATTTTATGTTTTAAGAAGTAAAATTTTAAATACATGGTATTAAATAAAACATATTTACAAAATCAGTATATAAAAGTACAAATAACATGGTAAACTAAAACACATAAGTTCAGTAATTTACAAGTATCTATCATTAACAGTAACAAGACATAAAATGAAGAGAATATAAATCATTGCATTTATAAATCATCTTTCACTGATATACTTGTTAGAGTATCCAAGTAGTCATCTTTCGATATTTATTACATTATGTGAGCTCTTATACATAATTGTTATACTTAGTTTAATAATGCAGTACAAATAAATTGTATGTTGTTCTCTAAACACTTTGTAATTTAATAAAATAATTATTTGTTTAATTTTTGAATTAATTCTTTAATTCTAATAATTATTTTTTTAAAAAAAGACAAAATGTTGTTGAATTCCATATTTTCAGTCGATAAATATAGGTCACATCTAACCACAAATTCATATTTATTTTTACAAATATTTATTGGTAGGCAGGTACTTTATTTACGTCACATTAGAGCTGCACAATATGCTATTGGCGACGGCCAGGGAAACATCCCTGAGGATGAGGAATATTTATTGGTAGTTACACATCATAATTTAAGTACTAAAACCCCGTTTTTTTCATCACAAACATGAACGTTTGTTTGAAAAAGATTTTATTCATAGTAAACGTCCATGAATTTTTTTCAGTATTTAAACTCTAATATTGCTAGAGAAAAAAATTAAATACAAATAAAACGGGCAGTTCTTAAGAAGTTACAGAATTATTTACTAAATATTGTGTCACAAATTTAATAAATCAAAGAAAAGTAATTCATCACAATAGCACTTTTTAAGTCTAATATATAATTCTAATATACATTATTTATTACAGTAAAATTTGTTAAAACTGTACAGAAATAAAGAGGACACTCTCTGTAAATATTCTTTTAATTATTGATTAGACCAGTATGAGTTTACACAGGGATACCAATGGACTGTTCTGCTTTCTGCAAAAGTTTTATTGGTAGCAATTTCAATAGTAAAACTTGTACAATATCGATAATTACAATTACTTTTTAACAGAATGATCACGAGATAATTGCAATAAAGCTAAATTTCAAAATACAAATGGACTGTTCTGCCTTTTGCAAAAGTTTTATTGGTAGCAATTTCAATAGTAAAACTTGTACAATATCGATAATTACAATTACTTTTTAACAGAGTGACCACGAGATAATTGCAATAAAGCTAAATTTCAAAATACTAATGGACTGTTCTGCCTTCTGCAAAAGTTTTATTGGTAGCAATTTCAATAGTAAAACTTGTACAATATCGATAATTAAAATTACTTTTTAACAGAGTGACCACGAGATAATTGCAATAAAGCTAAATTTCAAATGGCACTTTGAATTTTTGATATGTAGTGGTAATACTGAACTAAAAATAACTAAAATTTTGTTAACACTAGAAAATATTTATTTACAGAGTGAAGCGGGTTTGGATTTCTGCTTTACGCAAGAGAATTTCACAATCAAAGATAGCCAAATAGGTTTTGTGAAAAATTTAATTTCTGTCTTTCATTCAACATAAAATATTTAAAACTAAACAAGTTTTGCACTTAGTCTTAAAATGATTAAGGTTTTTATGACAACAATAAATTATTAGATCATATAAAATAAATCTATATACAAAAATTACCCATGCGGATATGTTCACTGCCTTGAAATATTAGCCATTCATATACTTCATCCATGAGAGCAATAACATCATGCTTTTTACAGAGATCAGCAATCATTAACAGTTCTTCTCGCTTGAAAACCTATATTAAAAAAAAATATGAATTTTGATGTTAAAGCTTTCAATTAGAAATAATATAGCAACTTAAGCTAATAATTAAAAAAAATCATCAAATTAACAAGTAACTATTAAGCAGTAGTTAACTTCATATTCTCAAATTACTAAGGAACTACCATAGTTTTAGAATATATTTTTCCTACTGATAGCAAAAGGTAATCTATTAATAGGGATGTATGAATATTTGGCCACTATTCAGCATTTGGCCTCTTTGCCGAATATTAGGCTAAATATTTGGCAAAGTATTATTTGGAAAATTATTTTTTGACAAAGTTTCTTTGGGGGGAAATTTTCATAGATTTAATAAAGAATAATCTAAAATCGTATTTTTTACAATATATAATTAGAAATAGTTTTTACTCATATATGTTAAGTTCTGAAACCTGTTAATTTATGTTTTGAAAAATACTTAGAAAAGCGAAATTTGAAGCATTGAAACTAGATTACTTTGTACTGAACCATGAGTTTTTTAATGTTAATTTTTTTCTTCTTTTTATTATATTCAGGCAAGTAAATTTCTTCTTTTTTTCAACACTTAATATTTTAAAAATTAAGAACTTTATTGTTTCATTTCTTAAGCAAAGCCTTTTCTGCTTTAACATGTTAAAGAGCATTTCTAATAGACTTTATTCTTTTATTGTCACGTTTTTCTTGTATGGTAAGACAGATAACTAGTAACATAAAAAACTGTGATTCTCAACGTTAAAGTTATATTTCAGAATTAAGAACAATTTTTTTCTGTTTCTCTTTTAACTTTTTCTATAATTTTTTTTTTTTTTATCAGCGGTTTTATTATGACAGCACTTTTTAAATAGCGTTTCTAATGAACGTTATTCTTATATGGTCACTATTTTCTAAAAATACGTCAATGTGGAAAAGTTAAATTAAGATTCCTAATATTAAATCTATTGTTCAAAAATTAAGAATAATTTTTGTTTCGCTTACTTACTTTTTACTTTTTAATTAAAATTACTTTTTTTTTCAAAAAACTTATGTATGCTGTGTTATTATGATGTGGCAATTAAGATGGTTTCTGTTAGACATTAATCTTCATTTTTGCTTGAAATTACAGTAATTGGAAAACTGAAATGCTTAGCTTTATAATTTTCTATCAAAAATAAAGATTATTTTTACTGTTTTGCTTTTGTATTTTTTTTAATAAGAGTTTTTACGATAGGGCTGCATCAGGGTGCTTAGCCGAGTTATTCAACAAAAAATAAAGACCTTTTAAGCACTTTTCAAGCACTCAAAAAATATTTTTAAGCACTTTAAAAAAACATCATAATTAAGCAGGGTTAGAAAGTTTTTGAAAATTGTCGGTTTTACCTTGTTTTAAACGTCATGCCAGAAAAAAAAAAAAAAAAACCTTTTAGTATTGTTTTGGACAATTGTCAAAAATCATGAAATTTTGATCATGTAAAACGAATGGCTCTTTTCATACGGTACAGACTGACAATACGCCGAAATAGATTGGGATTGAATTAATTGTGAAAATGTCGAATAGAACAATGTGAACTGTGCCCTTTTGCATAACTCATACCGAAAATCAACATGATAAAGAAAAATTTTTTAAAGGTGTATCTGATAGACATCTTTTTAGTATTTCATAAATAATTTCTTTCCCGTAAAATATTATTTTTAGCATTAAAGTTTTGTTTCCAGAATTGAGAGGTTTTTCTTGCTATTTCTTTCTTTTTTTCACTATACAGTTTTTGCTCTCTCTAGAAGTCGTTATTTTTATTTTATCTTAAATATTTCTTAATATCTAATTATCTTAAACATATCTATTAAAGTTCTTTTATTTTTACACCAGAAAAATAGAACAATTAGATTAATTAGATTAGACAATAGATTATTTTTCAACAATGACTAAACTTATTTCTACATAAAAAATACTTATGAAGGTTCTTTGTATTAAAAAAAATTGTTATTCGGCCTATTTTTTTCAGCCAGATATTCAGTATTAGGTCAAACCACTATCTGGTACATCCCTATCTGGTACATCCCTATCTATTAATATTTTAATAAATTATATTTTTAAGAATTTGGTGCACCATTACACAAAAATGATTTAAGCAGACATATAAAGTGTTCATGCTCCAATATTCTGATTAAAGTTTTATAAAAATTCAGTAAATTTTAAATATTTCTGTCTTAATTTTTTACCAGTGAAAATATATTTCTCTGAAAAGTGAAACGCTAGAGGTTATATAACACCTTATGTAACATAGAGGTTATATAACTACAGAAAAACAGAATTATTAGAAGAAATGCAAGTTTATTATATTAAGAAGTATATATAGTCAATAAAATTACCACTCAAATAATCAAAATAAAATTTTAAGAAAACTGAAGTATTAAGTACAGTTAGGAATACTATAAAGCAAAATTACCTTTCCTAAGGGATTGTGGGGAGTATTAACAATTATCATTTTCGTCCGGCTTGTGAATTTTGAAGCCAACTCTTCTGGGTCAAGATACCAATCACCACTTGAAACATTTGCACTACTTTTTTTCTGGAAAAAAAAAGATCCTTTATTAGAACTAACAAATTAAACTTAAAATTTTTTAAAAAATTTTTATGGCAAAAAATATAAAAATGAGAGGATTCTTAAAAGGTAAAAAATTGATAAAAAAATTGTCTATTTTTCTACCAAATTGTTGATTTAAGAAAAAGAAACAATATATATATTTTTCTTTGACTTTCATAGACTTGTAGTGAATGCTGAATCCTTTTTAATTCATTATAAGCAAATGTTTTTTTATAACACTAGGATCATCTTACAAATGATTACTTATAAATGAGTTATAAATGGTGACAGTTTTGCAATAAAACGTTAAAATAGAGAAAAGTAGTTGAGGTAATACTCTGAAAATGAGGAATTTAAATAATTCACGTAAAAAGGAAAAATAACTCAATAAAAAAAATGCAGCATTAGGGTTGCAAAAATTTGACTAAGAAATCAAAGATTATTTATTTCAAATGCTTAGGTCCTTTATTATTTGGTATGAAAGAGTGCCAAATCCTAAAAATTCAATCATGTACTAATATTTAGAAAAATGTTTTAAATCATCTGAATTGATATGAAATCCTTCTTCTGGTTTACAGTTTTAGAAAATAAATATATCAGAAAACAAAACAGATAATTAAGAAAACAAAATTTTTTGCGTTAAATCACAATAAATTTTTTTTTTTTTTCGTAGAAGACAGAGGTGGTAATTTTTAATAGCTATCAAAATTAGAAGAAGAATAACAAAGAAAAATATACAGATAGCATTATCAGAATTCAAACTAGAGCCATTTTAAGGAGCACATATTTTTTAATTCTATATAAAGGTATAATATAATATTAATGCATTAATTTACTATTAAATAAAAAAAGGAACATACTAAACTAAATAATTATACAATACTGAAACTCAACACTTCATTAAAAAATGAAACTGATTACTTATCAATATTCTAGCTTTTAATTAAATTAGAACTAGCCTTTATTGCTTTTTTATCATCCTGCATTTGTACTACTAAAAAAATTTTGCTCACAGCATTTCAAATGTCAGTTTACATTCTTTTTCTATAAGAAAAGATGATTAAGTTTCAGTATATATTGTTAAAAGGGAGAAAGTTGAGATTTCTTTGCATTTTTAATTTTTTTTTTAATCAAATCATTTTTGTTTCTTATTAATTTTAGAAAAGTTAAAGGGTAGAAAAATTTACCATAGATTAGTTGCAAATAACAGAATTAACAGAACCATAATTTTTATTACTCGATAATAACATCCAAGTCTTAACAATGGAACTGTAATAATTATGGATAAATAATAATAGTTGGCACCCCTGAGAAACTTACAAGCCTCAGAGGAATAAATACAGGCACTCCACCAGCCATTTTTGTCATTGGCTCATAGCAGTCAAAGAATGGTTCAATAATAATAACCTGTAAAAAAAAATTTCTTTCAATAAAAGTATGAGATGTTACATTAAAATTATTTAAAAAAAATCAAAACAGAAAATTACTGACACAGCAAACTTTTTTTTACAATATCTAAATTAAAAAAAAAAGTTACACATATAATATAAATGCATTAAGGTTAAAAATTAAGAAAATTTAGTCATTGATCTGAAAGACCATTAACTAAGAAATAGTGCTAGTCTCTATACATTTTCACACGACTGTCATTCGCATGTCATTATTAGACTTTTTTTAAAACAATAATAAAGTGAACTTTAATGAAAAATTTTAACATAAAATAATACAATGAAAATAAATTAATGAACTAAATCTTGATCACATAAAATCCAATTAAAAAAGGTAAAAACAAAATTCTTAAAAGTCCTCATGCTAATAAGCGCTTTCTAAATGTATTCTGTATTCCAGAATAGCTAAAGCAAAATATACAAAAATATAGATGACAAAGATCATTAACTTACTTTCATAAATTTTAATAAAAATAACTAGACTAATAATATAGTATGGTGACAATTTTTACCAAATGTTCTACAAATGTTGCTAAACTCACATGCCTTGAAATATGTTTCTAAGTTACAAAATAGTAACAAAAAATAATTTTTTACATCAAATGCTTTGCATTTAAAAAAACTGTTGTACTAATTTCATTGTTCTATGCATAGGCAAGATTTTAGTTTTAAAATCTTTCAAATGGAATACTTGAAAGGGTCTGGTACAAAAAAATTAAAATGTTGATATTTTTAATTTACATGTAGTGCTGTGCTTTATATTTATGTACAGACAGTATAATTGTTCATCAATAAAACATTGCTTTTTTTTGTTGCTTTTATAGAAATAACTTTATTTATAATTTTTAATATAATATTTTGTTAGTTCTTGCATTTTACGCTTTCTTCATTTATTTGGTCTAAGCATTTTAATCTAGATGTTGAATCTGTTTACTAATATAATTTTAGCTTTTTTTTCCCCCATTTAATTTTAATAAATACTAATCTTTAATCATTATGGGGTAAAGGACCTAATTGAATTTAGGGTGTAACAGATGGCAATTACTAAGTTTTTGATGTGTACCATAACATTAACTATGCAATTGTAAAATTCGACTTTTTTCATAAGTTTGTCTACCATATTAAGTTTTTGGACAGCTAAATGAATACCTAGACGGTCTTATTGAACCACTAAGTTTTAAATGAAAGTAGAATCCTAAGAATAACAAAACCAAAAAGAAACAAAAAATTGGTTTCATATTTTGCATTATCAACTACTACCTTTAAAAATTTGTAATAAAATATAATATTACTGAGTGTTTAAGTAAACTTAATAATAGATTTTAAATTCATGACAGCTTCAAGAAATACAAACTTTTCTTGATGAAATTTACATTTTAAATTCATAACTGCCTCAACAAATACTAACTTTTCTTGATCAACTAATAAATAATAAGTCATTAAGCATTAAAAATACTCTTAATTTTATTTTAAGAGAAATAAATTTTTCACATAAGGACAATTTTAAGAGATGGAATGAAAAAACTTTTACTTGTAAAATAATCCCCAATTGTTTTAGGAAGATTTTCTTATGAGCTAAAATTGGCAATTTCATAAACCAAATCCCTGACAACTAGCAGTGTCTGCAAACCTTGCAAACATAAAATTTTTAAACTAATACCTGTTCTTTTAATGCAGTGTTTCCCAAACTTATGACTTATGTGCACCCTTTCTAAATTTTTCGCAAAGCTGCGTACCACTAATAAAAAATGAATGTAATTTATTTTTAAAATATGTTTATTTTTCATTTTTGGTACAAAGTTTTGTAGATACTAACCAGCTATCCATATTCTATGATAGAGATAAAAATTATATTTTATAAAAATAATCAAAATAAGTAAAATTTATTACAAACCTTAACTATAAAAAAAATTGCCATATAAATTTTCATGGCTAGCTTTGTTTTTACATAATTTTTTTTTTGAAATTTTCATTTGTTCCAAGATATTTCACATGAGAACTCATACCCCCGCTAAACTGTTCCCGCACACCTGGGGGTATGCGTACCACACTTTGGGAAACACTGTCTTAATGGAATAAACATATTGTATTTTAGTTCAGATCTGTGACTCAATTTCGGCAAATTTTGAAAATAATTGATTGCAATACTGAAAAAGAACATACTTCATCACCAGGATTGATTAAACCAAGTATTGCACAGTATAAAGCTTCATAAGCACCACAAGTTACAAGAATTTCTTTTTGGGCATTGACTGGTCTTCCTAAGAGTGATGTATATAATTTTGATAAAGCAGCTACTAATCGAGGATGACCCTAAATAGAAAAATATTTTTTTAAATGGTAAAACTTGATTTATACAATACAATAGTTTAATAAAAATTATTTTAACTGGCATTCAATAAGAATTAAAATAACAGATTACTTCCACCAACAACAAGGCATGGCAAGTTTCTTTCACAGAAGAATAAAAAAAAAAAAAAATAAATAAAAAAAAAAAAAAAAAAACACCAAGGAAAAAAATAGGTTTTCCGGAACAAATAGGAAGAAACTTTCTGTTTTCCAGAAGAAATATCAAATACTAGAGTAATGATCAACAGTTTGCGATTCCATCTAGTGTAAATAATAGTATTAATTTCAGATAATTACTTTATAATTTACAAATATGTAAAGAAAAATAAATTTCTTAAGAAATTAAAGTAATAGTAGTCGTTCAATATTTTATGTTAACGAGAAGAGTGAAACCTTAATTTATAATTATATAAATTGTTATAATATCATAATCAAATTTTGTTAATATACTATGTACTAAGTTAACAAATAACATATTCATTACCCACATACTAAACTTCTAATTACAACAATTTTTATAATCAGATACTGTTAAGTTTACTGATTTAAAGATTATAAAACTCCAAACAAATCCAAAATAAATAGAAAAACAGCTATTTTTTCTTTTCTTTTTAAAGAGTTGAAACTTTCTAGTACTATATTACATTTGTTTAATCTTAAGATATTCCTTCATACTTATTGCTAAACAACTGTATTGGTCATTATGAGTTTCTTCCATTTCCTCTATTCTGTCCAGTTTTTTCCCCAATTTCTTTAAGATAAAATGCCAACCTCATTGACTGCATATAGTCTAACAATTTAAAAATAATGATTGAATAATGAACAATAAGGAAATGAACATTGGAAATAAAAATTAGTAGACTTTCTTGATAACACTTATAATATAAATATGAGTCTCAATATTTAGAATACTCCTGCAAAATTAAAAATCTGAAAGATTTTATTGATACATAACCTAAATATTCTACTAGATATGAAGCTGAATATTAGAATTGAGACCCTATGGAATACAACTTGATACTTGTTAGATTAATAATGTCAATAATAATGATATTTGAAAATACACTTTTCAAAGCAAAGATATATTGTTAGTTACAATATTATATACTAATATTTTTTGTTGTTGTTTGCAATTTAACATCGTGACAATAAAAAACTTCACTTATCATAGTTCACATACATTAATGCAATTGCATATAGGTTATGGTACAATGTTTGCCCTTTTGTTATTTGAATACAAAATGAATAATTTGAGACTAAAAGCTAAATTAAGATAGTTTAAATTTTTTTTATATAAGATATTCGGAAATACTGATAAAATATTTGATGAACTAAATGATTTTAAAAGTTTCTTTAAGTATAACAAACAAAATATTAAACAGGAATTTAAAAAATGAGTTAACTTCTTATTAATTTTTGTTTCAAAGTTTGATACTTATCACTAATACAAAATAATACAATAAATTTATTATAAAATAATGCAACGGAGAAAAGGATTTTCAAAATTTTTTATATAATCTTTTCAGTTTTCTTTAGACTTATAATCTTAATATATATGTATTAAAATCTATAAAAAATTCCTCCTTCAACAAAATATATAATTATATTTTAGAGAATATCACTAAATTTAATTAATGTTATCAACATTTTGCAATTTAAAAGTTGTATTAAGTTATTTGAGGAAAGAAATATAAAAAATAGACAAAAAATTTGAACTAAAGAAAAGTAATTATTTTGATTTTTATGAATACTCAGTACACAAGGCCACTATAATAAAATTAGTTGTAAAATTATTTTATTATTATTTGTAGGTAAATGTCACTTCATGCTGAACTGTATCAAATCACTATAATAAAATTGAATGCGCCTAACTTAGAATATTAAATTAGTTTCAATGAACAAAAATAAACAAGAATTTCTTACAAGAAAAAAAGAGCTTTTTTTTTTCAGAAAATAAACTGCAGTTAAAAATAATTAGTTTGGAATAAAATACATTTAAAAATTTTTTATTAAAAAAAAAAATAAAAACATTGCATTGCAGGCAAATAGGGGTTCACATAATTTTTTTTATGGAATTAAATAAATGTCTTGATTTAGTATTTCTTTTTTAGGAGACAAAAAAATAGAAAGAAGAAAAATTTTTTTTCTCTACTTTACAACTACACAGACAGTAAAAATATTTTTGAAGGGATTTTTTAAAGCTATTTTCTAGATTTAAAGAAAATGTCACTGATTTCTGATTTAGAAAAAAAAGAGAGAGAAAAAAAAAAAAAAAACATAAAATAGAAAAATATTTTAATGTATTTTTTTTTAAATATTATAATCTAATTGACAATAGAATATTTTACTAGAGTTGACAGTTATATTTATAAAAAGTGTAGCTTTATTTGCAAACAAAGAACAATGAATGTGAATACATCCACTGATATTCAATATAATGAAATGCTTTCAGAAAGAATATATAAATCTTAAATACAACTTCTATTTTTAACAAATAAAAAAAAAGCAATAATAATTGTACAGAGGAAGAAAAGAAGAAAAAAAAAAAATTCAACTCACAAATCCTCTTGTATATTGATTCAAAAGCACATTGGAGCTAAGACAAGCCTCGCTAAGGGCTTTAGCAACATGAGAAGGAGCAGCAAAATCTGGAAAACCTTGACCAAGGTTTACAGGCTTATGATCAAGAGCTAGTTGAATAAATTCCACCCTGTGAATAGAAGAACATTACTATGACAATAAATTCCAACGTAATAGGTGAACAGTGAACAATTTTTCTAGTACAAAAGCATTAAAAAATTCAGGACAAAGCTGATGTTATAATAGCTAAAATATTTAGCACCCATCTATCAAATCATAAGCTCTAAATTTAATCTTCATGCATCAGTTATGCACACAAATAAGATTTTGTCATAGCGAGAAGAGAGGCCTTCAAGTATAAAAATCATGGGCTATTTTATACAAATTGCCTAGCAAGATTTTTTCTCTCTCATTGGAATAACTTTTTTTACTCGGAAGAATGTAACAATGGGATAAAACCATTACATTACTATTACTAACTACATACTAACATTATTACGATACTAACATTACTATCATGGGGTAATTTAAAAATGAATTTTATGAGATGTATATTCATTTCATATCAAAGAAATTTAAATACAAATATTTTTTTAATGTACTATGAAATTCTTTTTCATTTAAATTTAATATTATACACAGATGAAACAAATAATTACTAAAGTAATATGTCTTTTAAATACTGAAATTTAAAAACTACAAAAATAATAAGCCTTACTCTAGGATTCTCTATAGCACAAAAATTAAAATGCAAGACTTAAAAATAACAGAATTTTATTTTATTTTCTAACTGTCGGTGAACGTCTAATCCAATTTTAAGTTTACGACTATTAATGTTCCACTCCGTAGCTTTGTAATTTCTAGACACAACCCAGGAGAGGTGGAAACTCTTGGAGAAACCAGCTTTTGTAGACTTTTTGATAGAACTAACCCACATTTACGATACATGGAGCTCTTCTTATACTATTTTATATCTATATTTCAAAAAGTAATCTCTCTCATTTTCAAAATAAGAGAAAAATTGTAATTCATAAAAATAAAAGCAATCTAGGTGCATTTTTTTTTCAAAAAAGTAAACTAAAATTTGTAAAAACAACTTCAAGACTTTTTTTTCTATAATTAAAACTGAAAATTATGAGAAAATGAATTAAAGAGGCTTTTAAATATAAAAAAAATATATATTAGAAAAAATAGTTTAAAAATCACTTACAAATTTATTAATATCTCCAAATGAAATAAAAATAATTATAAAAATTTAAACAGTTGAGAATAATCCTAACCTACAAACACAGATAATTTTACCAGTGAGTAATTATTTAAATAGTGAATTATTTTTTTTTAAAAAATGGAATATGAATAAAAGGCAGTGTTTTTAAGAGATAGTGGCTTATTTTTACAAAAAGGGCACATTTATCGGGATCAAAGGGACCACTCTTCAAAAGGCGCTTAGGGAGAACACTATCATAAATCAGGACCACTGCTATTCCGGATAACAAATTTTTTCGGTTTTCTGAATCGCAACAAAAAGTTTTTTTTTTTTTTATTGTCAAATGCAAATAAAAAAATAAATATTTAGAAATAATCTTTAAAAGAAGAAAAAACGATAAAGTAATACACTAATGGTTACTTCTAAAATGATTGTGAGGTAAACGTCTTTTAAAAAAGAAAGAAAAATCATAAAATCTTATGAGGAAAAAATGTTAAAAAAAAAATAAAAAAAAAAAATGGTGGGAAAATTTATCGAATTTTGTTCCGGTTTTCTGATTTCCGGATAAGAGTGTATAGATACCAATATCAATAAATATCAATATAATTGATTACTATATTATATAATTGGGTAGTTTATACGATCAGAAAAGAAAGACACTGCAAAACTACTGAAAACAAAATACTCACCAGACACTTTCTTTAACACCCTCAATTCTCTTAGCAGGCCCATGTGAAGTCATCGTTCTCTATAAAAATTTAAAATATAACCGGAATATAAAAGGTGTCTGAAAAATCTAGTACAATAATATTACAAATTTTAAATTTAAATTAGTCAATAATTATTGATTCATAAAAATCAATCATTAGATTGTTTAAAAGATACTGAAATAGAATTTTAAGTGCAGGTAATTTTAAATATAAAACACTGAAACATACATTTTAAAAACAATTATAAATGCATCGAATTTTAATTTATTACTTTAAGATTTGAAATACATTTTATAAAACACAATTAAAATAAAGTTCTGTTTTAAGTATAAAACCTTTTTTTGAATTTAAGCTATTTATTTTCACAACCTGATTATGTCAAGTAAGATTTAGAAGTGCATAGTTTTATTTGTATAAATTGTAACAGCTTTGATGCAAGATCAAACTTCAATTCAACCCCTACAACTACAAGGAACAACATGAGTATACACATAACTAAAGAAAAATTTTTGAAAGTGTTAATTAATCAACTTTTAAAATATGATTTAAAATCAACTTATAGACTGTAAAAAAGTTTTTTTCCCCCTCAAAGAAATCTGATTTTTTTTTGTTAAAATGGAATAAACACAAAGAATATTTACTCTTATGTCATACATCAGAGGTGTAGCTAATGGTTAAATATTTTCAAGACATTAGATCATGTAAAGAAATTTAAATTTGTAATATTACACTAGAATTTAAACTTAACGTGGTTATGAATAAGTATTATAAATTGGAATAAATACATTATAAATATGAAAAAATGGGATAGCTTTACAGATTTTTCCAATATAGTTTCAATTAATTAATGAATAAATTAAAATATAGTTTTAAAATATATAATTTTAATTCAAATATATTTATATATATAATTATTTATATATAATTATTATTTATAATATATTTTATTTATAACATAAAATTATATTTTTCTTAGATATTTTAACACTATATAAGTTATTTACAAATAAATTATATTATAATAAAAAAGCTCTTCATGAAAAAAAGTAAGAGCTAAAATTTAATTCAAAAATCTTACTTTATTTTGAAAATTAGATGGGACAGAAACAAGTCTTTCATCAAGAATATGAGATATTGTTGGTTTATGAAACTTAGAATAAGAATTCTTTACACTCCACAATCTTTTGAAATGTCTTATCATTCTTTAATCTACAAACAAGGATTTCATACAATGATTTGAAAATCACTTTTTTTTCAGATCAAAGTAAAACTAAAATATAATTTCACTTGCTGATTCTGATGATTAAGTAACTTGCTTAAAATTTTGTAAGAAAGGCTGACTTAATTTGAGTTCTCATCAGTGATCAAAGGTTTAGAGAGAGAGAAAAAAAAAAAAAAAAAAAAAATCAGAATCTTGGATAGAAATATAAATTTTTTTTATTTTTTTAAATCTTTAATAAATGCTAAAAAGTTTCAAAGCAGGGAAAATGAGAGTACACATATTAGTTAAAAAATGTGTATAATAAAAATGAAATTCAGAAAAAAACTAATATAATGCAGTAAATGCTAAAATTATTTGTAAAGAAATTTATAATTAGATATCATCTAAGCTTCAATTTGAACTGCTTGATTTATAAGCATTATTTCTAATTACATTAATTTCTTAATTACATGTAAAATATTTCTATTAGGTTAATGAAATCTATGATTTTTTTAAAATTCTCGCAGCATAATTTTACTAAATAGTGGTTAATAAATTTCAAAATATGCACAGGTTATGTTTATCTCCTTAAACAACTACAGAAAATAAGACAGATTTTTATTTTTTATTTATGAAATAATATAAATTAAGATTTGAATAAACAACCTTGCACAAGCAACAACACTTAACAAACTCAAACATATAAACAACTGATGTTCAATTAATTCTATTTTTGTAAAAAGGCTAACTTAATCTTAGCTATCTTTTCTCATCAGTGGTCAAAGGTTGTTTAGGGGGAAAAAGAAATCAGAATCTTGCGTAGAATTGAAAAAGGTTCTATTCAAAACAAGATCATTAATAAATGCTAAAAACTTTAAAACAGTGAAACTGAGATAACACATTTTTGGAATAAAAATTTATTGATAATAAAATTCAGAAAACAATGCATTAAAAACTATAATTATTAGTACAGAAATTTATAATTAGGCATCATCTAAGCTAAATTGCTGGATAAATTAGAAGTACTATTTCTAGCACACATTTTCTTAAGTACACATAAAATATTGCTATTCCATTAATGAAATCTTTAATTTTGTGAAATTCTTCATCACAATTTTATTAAATAGTAGTCAGTAAAAATATACACAGGTTTTGTTCAACTTTCTAAACAACTACAGGAAATAGGGCAAATTTAAAAAAAATTTTAATGAGATAATATGAATTAAGATTTGAATTAACAACCTTTCATAAGCAACAGCACTTAAATTAAAAAGTTAAATATTTCTCTTTACCTACAATCACTCCTTACTTACAATCTACTCCTTACTTTCAATCACAAAGAGTAAAATTGACATACATAAGAACGTAACTGAAATTGACATGAATTAAACCAAAGCTCAATTGAAAATAAAACAAGTAATCAAAAAATTACTGAATAATAATGCAGCTCAATTTCTATGTATATGTTAGCGGCATTTAGACTGTTCCTTATTTTAAAACTGATATTGATACTTAAATTTTAATTCTATATTTATTGCTCATAATTTTTAAATAATTATACTCGATAAAGATTCAAAAATGAATTGCCACAGTACTTCTTATTCGTTTAAAGAGATTAAAATTAAGCACTGAAGAGCGCAGTTACGAAGTAATTTTGATCAACCTGATGAAGACATAATAAACATATGTTTATAAAAAAAACACAGCAATTGGTGTGAATTGATCTAAACAAGTTTCATCCTGGAAAAGAATCAAAGTAAAGAACATTTCCTTTGCAAGAATATGGTAGCAAACAATATTTGGAATTAAATATGTTAAAAAAAGCTTTTTTAATTGTTTAAATCATTTCAATAATCTAAACTGTTACTTTTATAAGACATAACAAAACTCATAGGAAATAAATAAAATAATCACTTCATAAAAAAAATTAGCGAAAACATGAGAGTACATACGAATCTGCGGACTGAAGGAGACAACTTGACTATTTTAGTCAAAGTCAATTAGTAAAGTTGTGATTTGGATGTTTAGATTTCTTTAATACGCTTCCTACTGCCTATTTCTGCAAAGTTCAAAGATTAAGAACGTGGTTGTTGATTAAACAAAATTTTCTTGAAAAGAAAAAAAAAAAGAAAAAAAAAAAAAAGAAATAAAGAAGAAGTTTTTTTCCAGTTTTTAAAATTCGCGATCGCAACGAACTATAGGGGGCGTTGTTGTATGTGCCGAATCCCTGCGATTTCCATATGAACAGTCATTCAGTTACACTGGAGACGTCTTTAATGTAGCATGTAGCATTGTAACGTTCCATCTTTATTGTGGCTGATTAAATTTAAAAAAGAAAAATTTTTGTTTTCTTTCTCATGCAAACGAAAACAAAAGGGTATCTCTTTTTTTTTTAGAGAAGGAACATCCGGAACACATCGGAAAAATATTTGTAAATAAAGAGAAAAAAATAGGTATATTCTTAAAAGAGTTCAAACCTAATGCCTGAGAAATAGTTTTACTAAATTTAATGGTATAGCATGAAAGGCCCATTTAAATTTTAACGTAAAATAAAGAATGCTTACGAAACAAAAAAAGAACCATTCTTTTTTTGTCGCCATTTTTTAGTGTTACGAAAATGCGTCTTTGGGACTTGCCAAAAACAAAACAAGATGCAATTTTATTTTTTTATGAGCGAAATATTTTATGGAGTGAAATATAACGAAAATGTACCAAAGTCCATAACATGAAACTTTATCTTAGTAAACGTCCGTTTTGGAAATGTTATTTCATTTTGAATCTTATTTATTAGAGTTCATAATGGCTATAGAATCAGGTGAGAGAAAAGTTTGTTTTGAATCCATGCTAAACTCTATATCGGCCCATTTTCCACAGAAATCCGATTGACTACTTTGATTTTAAACAGAGTGTTTCATTTTAAGATTATTTCCAAAAATTTTAAGTGTAGATTGGCGGCACTAAAAATCTGCCAAATCTGTAGCTGTGGTTAATACGTAAGTACCGAATTTTTCTTCCATACTTTTCTGAATCATATTACTTCAAATATTAGAATATGCAAGAAGTATACATAAACACATAATTTAATTTTTCAAAAAAAGTATTTTGACAACAATTTTATCAAAAAATTATAAACTAAAAAGCGTAAAATAAAGAATTCTTAGGATAAAAACGATTTTAAAAATTCCTCATTTTTCAATAAAAACTTTCGTATTGTTTTTTTTTTTTAATTCTTATAGTATTTAATCAGACGTAAAAAAAACATTTTGTAGAGAACGATCATCAAGTACGAAAAAAAATTATTTACAAGCAAATTTTTTATTATAAAAATAATAACACTTACCTGATTTATAAGTCCGGAGAATTCCAAAATGATATGTTCTTTGTTTGAAAACTTTATTCTCAAATAACATATACATAGTTTATCCCTTCATTACTTTTAGGTAACATACCACACATCAAAATTTTATAATTGTAAGATCTCGATATGAATTTTAATATGTAGCTTAAAAACAGAATAGCTTAATTCTAGTTGAAATTCTTTCAAAACTAAAAAACACTTACCAAGAAAACGATAAAAAATTTATTTATAATCAGCACAAAAGATACTTTTTCAAGTAATTCGGATTATTCTTTATTGTTGTTTTCTGAATTATGTAGATACAGAAATATATACTATTCTATGAAGAAGAAGAATATTCGATAACTATTACAGTTCTGTATGGAATTCATTGGAACACATTTATTCATTGGAATGACGAAAGCAATGTTGACTTCATTTAAACTTGTAATGAATTGAAGACAGAAAAATTATTTTACCGCAATACACACATCTGTAACAGCAAGTGATCATGAAATCATGTTATGTTGTTGGTAATAGAAAGGTAAAAATTATTGAGAAGTTGTTCTTCAAATGCTTGGCGTGTTCTGCTTCAATGTTTGGCATGTTCTGATTAGTTTTTTCAAGAAGTTTTATCTTTCCTTGAGGGAAATTTTGCTTCCTATTTGCTGCTAAGAAAATGGCGTCCGTCATTGCCAATGGTTATGTGGGATATTTACAGTCTCCCGCTAGATGGCGTATCGAGTGTTGCGATCGCGAATTAATTACTAATCAATGTAACATGACAAGATACGTCCGATTTTGCAAGTTTTTTTGGCTAGCGTATGTTTCGTGAGTTATTAAAATTATAATACCTACTTGATTGAGTTTGGAAGTAGTTGTTGTTGTTGTTGTATTTCTTTTTCGTCGCACTAGAGCTGCACAATGGGCTATTGGCGACGGTCTGGGAAACATCCCTGAGGATGATCCGAAGACATGCCATCACAATTTTGATCCTCTGTAGAGGGTATGGCACCCCTGCTTCGGTAGCCCAACGACCTGCACGCGAAGTCGAGCACTTTACGGTAGCACAGTTTAACGAGGACCAATTCCGCACACCCTCGGTCTCTACGCAGACTAATCCAAGTGGTGACCCACCCGCACACTGACCGCAGCCAGTGATGCTTGACTTCGGTGATCTGCTGGGAACCGTGTCTTAACGATCAGTCCACTGCGGGACCGGAAGTAGTAATAGACAACATTTGTTTAAGTAGAAAGTAATTATCAGTATGAGAAAATTTCTCTTTCTATATCTGTTTTATGTTCATGCTTTCATGCAGCGTTTTATTTTCCATATTAATACATTAATGCATTAAAACTAAACAAGTGGGAAAAAATCTAGGCAAAATTAAAACTCGTTCTCGACGATGGGATTTTCCTAAAAACTAAAGCATTATTCCTTTCTTTTTTCTTAAAAAGATTTAATATTTTTAAAGTAATCTCGTGTATCTCGAATGATATTAATTGATTAAAATATGCTACTTAATTTCTACCGACGATATTTGACGTTATTTGTACAGGAGATTTTGAGTTACGAATATACAAAAATATTTTCTCTAAAACATAACTTTTTTACCGACGGTTTCGAATCTGGATCTTCAAGTACGGGGGCAACTTAAATCTGGAAAATATGGTCTCAATAATTAAGGCAGAAGTGTGGTCGGAAGTTGGTGCCCTTTAACGTTAAATTCAGTTTTTGTGTATTTCGCAATATCTTCAAAACAAATTAATCTGATGAAGAAATTTTTACATGCAGTTATAAAACTTGTTTAGCAAAAAAAAATTTTTTTTTACTCAAAAGAAATAAATTTTTATACTTATTTATTATTTTTTATTATTTCATTTATGAATGGGAATTTTTTTTTTTTAAAGTATTGCATTTTTTTAGCCACTTTAATCAACGTAACTTTAAATGTCATTTCGAAGAGAATTGATCGAATAGTTGAGAAATAAAAATTTAAAACTACGGTTTCTTTGAGATTACTTTATTGTTTTTTTAGGTTTTAGATATTAATATAAACTACCCTTATTCATTTCTAGCATAAATTATATAAGTACAATTTAATTTTGAATAACTGTTGTAATTAAATTTGTTAGATTTCAGTTAAGCGTATTTGTTTAGTAGGTAAGCTCTTTCCGCGACCTTGGGGCATGAACCTGCAACCCTTACTAACGCAGCTATACTCTCTTAAAACTTTTAATCTTTAGTTGACCACGGCTTTACTCAATTCCATGCTTTAATTATCCTTAACATGTTTTTATGTCTTATGACTAACCTGTGCGCTGAATGCATAGAATGGTTTATAAATTTGAGCCGCATTTAAACAATGCAAGACGCGGAGATCCCCTACCAACCAACCAACCTAACTTAACAATGCAAGATGCGGATTTAGTATGACGTCTATTTTCTACGGATGTTTTAACTTCTATTGAGCTCGATTTGACTTATTTAGTTATGTGAAGAAAATAATACTAATTTTTTTGCTTGATAATAACATTAATCCATGAATTGCAGGATCGCAAATATTGATTGCACTTCACTCTCAGTAACGTTCAATTAGAAGGTTTAAGATTATTTTAGAACTGGTGAATAATTTGATTCTAAAAGAAATCCAGCGACAAAGGTAATTTTTTTTCATTCTTACTCATCTCTGAAAAGTTAGCTAAAAATAGGAGTTTATTATGATTAATTTATCTTTTTTATTTTCTTGTTTAAAATGAATAAGTCAAAGTTCACGGAATAGTGTTAGCTACTATACTGTTAGATTTCAAACAATAACCTTATCTTTCGCAGATTTTGAGCTTTATTTTTGTTGCACTCTAAACTGGGTTTTGTTTTTCTTTTTTTGTCACTATGTTTTTGCTGGGTATGATTTAACTATGAATTTTTTTTCCTTCAAAATAAAGATAATTTGTTTTTCTAAAGGAACAAAAAACATACGAGATATGTTAAGAAAATGCTTGCCACACAATTATGTAAATAGTAACTTCTTATGCAAATAATAACTTAAAGTTTCTGTATAAAAAAGAGAAATGTTAAATCTTAATGTAGACATAATTAGATCCTTATTCTGTTTACTAACAAAGGAACTTTTTACTGTGTTTAAGGAAAATTTCTTCTGTCTGACAAATCCGTTGCTTAGCATTCGAAAGGGGAAAAAAAAAAAAAAAAAAAAAAAATCAAAATAGTCACCGTTTCATATATTTTTTGATCAGTAGATTATTAACTAAATTTTCTTTGAACACCGCAGAGTGTTCTCGGTTTTGAGTTACCTACATATGTTATGGGACTAGCATGGAACTCAAATTGCATGCATGAAAGATGATAGTTATCGCTTGAAATATAATAATAAATAAATAAACCCTGTTTGTCATATGCGGCTGGACAGCATTTACTTTTCTGTCAAAGACCGTATTAAGCTCTATACTCAAATAAACTGGTTTTGGATGATTTTAATATTTCTTTCTTTCTTGGCTTTGTTATGTCGCTAAACTAATGGGTTATTGGCAACAGTTTGTGATTCATTTTTAATAATGTGTCTGAGCGCATTACAATAGCTAACTTAGATTAGAGGGCAGATAATCTCGGTAATCCCAGTCTCCGCACCTCACTTCCCAACCACCAAATATTGTGTTACTTAGCTATTACTGACATAAATAGTTATTAGTCGTCATTTAAAAATATTTTTTTTTTCTCACTTAAATACTAATTTGTGATATTTTATGTGCACAGTTTTTATTTTTACAAGGTTTCTAAAAATATATATGTAGGGTGGTTTTTAAGGAATTTTCTGTAAATTTACTGAAATTATTTATGCATCATAAAGGTTAAAATTCTTAAATTCCGTAAAATTAAATTTTTTGAACCAAGAATCAAATATTAAAGCATAACTTTTACAATCTCTGTTGCTATAAAAACTCAGTTGAAGCATAATAGGATCGATGGCTAAATTTGAAAGTTTACCCTGAAGCGTAACAAAAACCAGAAACGCAAAATATATTAATTCCAAAAATCTTAAATACATATACGTATGTATTTAATATATTAACAAGCGATTTAAATTAATAAAAGAACTTTTGATTATTTTAGAAGTCTTCTTTTTATCGTTTGCGGTCTGCCATTAGTTTCAGCCATCAATTGATTTTCGCATATTAGACGCCTACGTATTCGCAATTATCTTAGTCCTTGCTCTTGTTTTTCTAATTATGTTTTATTTAATGTTTATTTTAAAAATGTGTTTATTTTATTACAATTGACTTAAATTCTTCGAATATTTGCTATCGAGCTATGACTTTTAAATACTGAGACCTTAATACTTTGGTATTATAAAAAGATACTTTTTAAAGTTTTTTTTGCCTCTCCTATTTCAAACGAAATATGAACTTCAATTTATTTATTTGCTAATTATTATTATTATTATTTTTTTGGATCAAATATAATACGAGAAAATAGTTTCAAACGCGAAGAAATTCGTATTTCGTATTGTATTCCCATTTCATTTTACTAACAAACAAATCCCAGTTATCGTTACGACCGTTTTTATATTTTTCCATAAATGAACTAACTCCTTTATCTTTTGACATGATTTTCTTAATTTTTCCATAAATAAATTGCACACATTTCTTTTAGTGAACTTTTATAAAACAGTGGTTAAGGCATTGAGCTGCAATTGTGAATGACTGGGGTTCCATCTCTGGGAGCGGTTTGAAGTTCTCCCAGCTTCAGATCGACGGGTACTAGTTTATCTGGAAGGTAAAGTTGGCTGGTGCGCAATCCTGAGAACTTTGTGCCCAACATACCGTTGGTCTCAAAATTACAAAACTTTGACCTCCATTAACCATAAAGTAAATATTGTAGTAATGTAGTATTGTATTGTAGTAAATATTGTAGTAGTGGGTACCCGTATTCCAGCTCTTAATCCATGACTGCATGGCCAACAACTGGCTATTGCAGAAGTGCTTTTTTTATTCTAATAATTACCTTAGACAAAAAATTACCAGGAAAAAATAAGCTTACCTTCTTTTTATGTCTACCAATCTCAAAATTAAAGATTTGTTAGCATATAAACCACAATTCTAAAATTTCGCAGTTGATAAAGGTGTTTAATTGAGCCGCGGTGGCTTAGGGGATAGAGTGGTTGCCTTCCAATGAGGTGAACTGGATTTGAATCCCAGTGATGGTTGGTTGCTACGAATTCCGCACCTGTCTCGCACCTACCACAGTGCTGACGTGAAATATCCTAAGTGATAGACTGATCATGGGTTAGAGTCCCGTTGTCGTCAGGTTGACCGTGGGAGGTTAGACAGAGGAGTCGAGGAGTGTTAGCCGAGGAGGGATATGGTTCTTCACTCTATGTAACGCAAATGAGGGTTAATTTAATCAAAAAGTTCTCCACGAAGACAAATTTCTCCCAATACCTGATCTAGGAGTTCCCTTGTCTTCTGGATTGGGTTCAAAATTACAAGGTTATGTAATTGAACATTAGGGGTCGGTGACGGGTATAAAAAGGATTTTAATTTAATATTCCTTCAAAAGAAAAATGAATTCAAGAGTATCAAATAAATTAGTAGCAATAAAATAATCAGATATTACTTCTGAAGATTTATATTATTTCTAAAAGTTGTGTTATTACAATTGATTTGCATTAGTCTAAAATTTGCTAATTCCGAACCATTACAATATTATTGAATCGGGCGCAATTATACAACGAAGAAATTTCAACACAAAAATATAATGATTGCTTAAAATTTTTACTTTTCTTACACTGGGATCTATATTTAACTTTGATATTTTGTAAAGGGAACACACAAACAGATATTTAGAATTTGGATAGTAATCTTTAAAGAGTATTCCACGCCTTATTATAATGTTTTAAACCTTTTCCCACCACATATACTACTTCTAATCCTAACAATTTTCGCATTTTTCATAAACTAATTACATTTTTTATTGCAACGAGTTTTCTCTGTTTCAACGATTTCCACTGTCTTTTTTTCAAAACTCTAAATTAATTTTTTTGAAGGTTTATGAATTAATTGAAAATGATCTTAAAACGAAAAAGGAAATTAAATCTCCATCAACTTAGTACTATATAGAAGCCAATATAATACCAATTTTCAATTGATGCGTATGAAGATCATTTTCCCGGTATTTGTATAAGTTTTATTTTATGAGATTTCCCAAAATTATTTTATTACATTTGATTTGCATTGATCTAATATTTACCGTCAAACTACAAGCCATTAAAATATTATTTAATCGAGAGCAATTTGTACCAAAAATCTCAATACAAACATATAAGGAATGTTTAAAATTATTACTCTACTTACACTGGAACCTGTATTTGCTTTGATACACTATTATGCGTACACAAGTAGATTTTTGGGTTTGTGTAGTCATCGATAGTGTTTCCCCACTTTCTTATATAAACAAACACCACTTCTAATTGGATCAACTTACGCCTTTTTGCATGAAATTACATTTTTATTATTGTGATGATTTTTCTCTATTTTTCGCAAACAAAAATTATGAATTAATGTTGTAGTTTTCTTAGGCATTAAGGAAAGTGGTGCAATTGTTCTTGTTTCCCAGTGACGCCATCTATAGCAAGAATTTGACTTCTGCCTCACCCATACATCACACCCGTTTATAGGGTTGACCCATTTATACATCCATTCATTCATCCTCAGATCATATTTTTGACTTGAACCAGAGAATGGTCAATCTCCCATTCAGTACCACCAGTGGTATAATTTGTTATGGGAACATGGCGGACTTTGTGACCCGAAGGATTTAAAGTGCACCAGTCCCGTTCTCACAAACGTGAGTCCGGTGCCCTGCCAACCAGGCTATCCCGGCTTATTAATTTATGATTTTTCTTAAAGTAATAAGAAACCATCTTCCTGTGTTTTTTAACTAACCTCTAAACTACATTTTTTTTTCATGAAAGGTTTGCTTATTATACAATTGAAAATTATTTCAAACTAAAAACGGAAACTAAATCTCTACCAAATTAACACGGTATAGAAGCAATCACAAAACACCAACAATCAATTGTAGTGTATCAATATCGTTTTCTCGGTATTTGTAAAAGTATTATTTTATGATATTTGTCTAAGTTACTTTATGACATTCAATTTGCATTGATCTAATATTTACTATCAAATTCCTAATCCATTACTACAATATTTAATCAATGGCTATTAATTCCATCTACAAACGTAAAATGATCATTCAAAATCCATACTCCTCGTAAACTGAAACCTGTATTTTATCTTAATTAATACGTTACTAAGGGCACGCAACTATATTTCTGGGTAGTGATCTTTAAGCAGCTGTCTCAACAATCATTAAAGCATAACGGTGAACACAGCTTCCTGGACAAGCACTTTATCGTGTCCGGTCTTTAAGTGATGTTCAATTTGCTTTCTGGTGGTGATTTTAAAACAAACGGATCTCTGGTGATGAGTGGATAGCATGGAAATGTTGAGATTATCAGAAGTTGTTGTTGCGCGCAATGAGGGCGGTCATTTCGAAACGTTTTGCTGATAATTGGACTGTTATGGACGACGGAAACTATTTTGTTTGCTGTGGAAACAGGTTTCAAATGGTAATATTAACTAGTTTGTTTACACTTTTAAGAATTTTAATATTTTAATGCATTTTGTTGCGAAATGTGTCTAGTTTTAAAAGAAAATAGAATTATTTTCAAAAATTTTATGAAGCTTATGCGTTTTGTATTTAAAATGGATAATTACAGGATTAAATTTTATTGCACTTGTTTATTAAAAAAAATAATCCTGATCAATGCAAGCATAAATTTATTTATAACATAAATTAATTTACTTTATCATATTTTGTCAGAAAAAAATACTTCAAGAAATTCGTGTCCAGGTATATTTTAAGTTGTATGTTAGGGTACAAATTGTATTTATGACGTAAATCATTATTGGGTAATTAATTTTATAATAACTCAATTTCTAGCTTCAATCGCACATTAAAAATTTAAATTTTTATACCGATTTCTAATTTACATATTTTTCTTTTTTTTTTTCTTTTTAAAAGTATATATTAGACATTGAGGCGTGACTATGGCATTAGTCTTTTCGAAAAATTCTTTTTTTTTATATTTTAGGGGTTTAGGTAAACACAAAAAGTTTACCTAAACTCCTGATTGCAGTGTGATGTTCTTGCTTTTTTTTATTGTTAACTAAACTGATCAAACACTTTCACTGTTTGATCAGTTTACTTCGCGTTTATAATGTCGTTCAAGTTTGGCACAGTGCAGCAAATATCGATTCTATATTCATTGTATTCTACATTTCTAATGAGTTCTACATGACAAGTTATTGTTTTTCGTCAACAAAATTTGCATCCTTAGAAATATTTTTTTTTAAGAATGCTTCACTTCCTGCAGAGAAGAAATATCTAGAACAAAAATAAATGATACTAATTTTGTCAGTTCCTTTATATTTCGAACTTTATAGTTCGGTGATACATTAGCTTCATTACAATCTAAACTGAAATGTGAAACACTCGTATAAATACTCAAGTCGATTTTTTAAAAAAAGTGTTTCATAAATACAATTTATACATAGATGTATATTGTTTTGATAATTTATTTTTAGGTGAAAGCTCATTTCTTAGTTAAAAAGGGTAAAATGATTTTTTATTCTATATATTCCAATTAACTGAGCAAATCTTACATTAGTAGATGTTAACAAAACTGTGCTGGGCATGTTACTAATGAAAAAAAATTTATTAGCACCTAATTAAATAATAATAAATCTAAAATAAAACAATTAACTTTAAAAAGCAATTTTGTTGCAAACAAATTTTGCCCTTGTGAGAAAAGCATCGCCTATTAATCGCATTTATGTGTGTTTTGGCGGAGTAAAGTTATTGTTAAGTCATAATCATCTAGAAGATTATAGTGGTTGCGGCTCCTTTCTAGATGGTTATGGTTAGATTCTGACACTACCATAACAGTTTTTTTTTTTTTTTTGTACAAATTCTTAATTTTTTTCTGTCTTTAATTTTGATACAAAAATCGTATCTTTTGCTTGGTAATAAATGAAGATAAGATTTTAAGACAGATAATATTTAGATAAGGCTAGTAAAACATTTTTTCATCTTAGAAAAGTATAAATTTTAATCTTATTTTATTGAGTAGGGAACAACTTTAGTGCCCTTGTCCATGCATGGAAGAGCTGCACCATATAAAAGGTGTTTCGTAAAGATCACTCTGTAGAATATTTTTTTAAAGTGAATTCCTAAAGGTATTTACATCGGGGGTCACAAACTAATAACTAGAAAAAAAAACTGATTGCAAATTCTGACTTATATCACAGTTGGAAAAGGCGCGAGTATGATTGCTTGATTACAAGATGAAACAAAAAGAGTTAAAATAGTTTCAACCAGCAATCAAACAGGTTTGCTGCTTTTTTTTTATATGCCTTCTTTAACAGGGAAATGTCAGATTTCAGATGTGTTTTTGTTATTTCTGCTCCGAAATATTAATTTTGGTTCTTCAATGTGCATACGTTTTTAATTTATTTTTTGTTTAAAAATTTTAAAAATATATATTAAAGGTAACCTTTACGGAACACCTCATTCAGGTAGGGATAGTCATTGTAATATACCATAGTGCTGAAGAGAAATATTTTGTCACGAATTTTATCGCTTAAAATCAATCAGTTCTAATTATCGAGAGTAGATTTTATTTTTGTTATCTTCTAAATTTTTTGTAATTCAAACTGAAATTTATAAAAAGTTTGTAATGTAAAAAGTCTTGACGAAAATTCTAAAAAAAATCATAGATGAGTTGTAGAAAGGTGTGGAAAAGCAGACAATATTATTGAACATTTTTGTGCTTACTTCTGCATGGAATTATGTAAAACTGCAAATCCAATATAGGCGAAGATAATAGAAATGTAAATGAGGACAATAAGTTCTGCTTTAAGTTTAGTAATATAAAATAGGCATTCGAATCTTGATGCTCAAAACTGATGTCTTTTTTTCAATAAAAATTGAGAAAACAGACATTCTTAAAGATGCTTATCTTATGTTTACAAGTGAGTTAATATATTTTGCTCGTAAGTATTTATAATGCACAATATTTTTACAATAGATATTATTATTTTACATATTCAAAAGAATAAATTTTCTTTCAGTCTAGGATAATGGAAGTAGATATATAGGTTTATAAATAATATATTTGGTATGTTTTTAATAAATGTTTAATGAATTTGAGTTTTCATCACCCTTAAAAGTACGCGCAAATGCATAAAATTTAAGAGTACTATAACTTCTGAAAAGAATAGGGCAGAATTCAAATTTTCAACAAAGAGAAAAATCATACAAATATAATAAAACCTTAAGTATAAATTTTTAAATGATAAAATTATACCTTATATTGTTCAATGCATTGGATGCTGGTTCTTGAGGGGATATAGTACAAAATATAGTTTGATAAAATAAATATATACTTATAAATTATGATACAATAAATATATTTTTCAAAATTTAAAGAAATATAAAAAGAAAATATTTGAAATTTTAAACTTTTGCGTGTACAATTCCTCAAAAATTATTTCATGTATAAACATAAAATTTTTTACATACCTCTATATTGACTTCTTTAACAACTTATAATATAATTGTTTAAGTAATATTTGCTAAAAATATTTATGAAGACAAATTGTAAAACTAATTTTTTTTAGTTTTATACATTTTGAAAATTAATAATTTTTAAAATAAATCAAGAAAACGATGTATAACTTATAGTTGGAAATCTTAAGCATACTTTAAATCCTATATTATTCGAAATGCTTAAAAATGGCTCATTATATGCAAGCTTCAATTTGAAATTTCAAATGTTTTCTTCAAGAACATTTTTAAATACTGAAATATTTTTTCCCTGCATTAATTTACAAGGAGTTAAATTAATGCGAGTGATACTACGCTAATCTCAAAACTGAAAGTTCTACTTTCGTTTGCTTAGAAATTATAATAGTTTGTCAGCTTTAACCCTCAAACGCAGAATTGTTATTAAACATATTTATTTTAGTCATAGGTCAAAATAAGTGAAAAGTATTATATTTAGTAATTTAATAATTTATAGTTACGAAAAATTGCATGAAACAACAATGCCCTTTTCTGCGCTTTCAAACACGTCTCCCTTCTAAATAATAATTTTTAAAATTTGTACTTAATTAGATATAAGAGAAACAGTTATTCCATAAGGTTTTTTTTTTAATTTATAAAATCAATTATTGATATATTTTTGAATAGGAATGAAGAAAAAAAAATTTAAACTACTCTTTTTGAATTTTATTTTTTCTTACAAATATAATTAATAACAACTTGTTTAACTAACGATTATATTTTTTGTAATTAAAAAGTAATAAAATATATTTTTGCTTGTAATTAGTGTGTCATAAAAAATACACAAAAGGGGCATCTATGTATCCTCTGGGGCAAGGGATTCTGAGTCCCCTTAGCAAAAATTAAAGTCACTAATAGATAAATAAAATTAAACTAAATGAATGAAACTTAATTATATGAATAAAATAAAATTAAATATATAAAAAAACTTATGACTTTTCCTCAATACCATGCAATTTAAATAAATAAATAAGTAGTATTGAATTGAAAAGTATGTTACACTACTTGTCACGGAGCAACATGCATCTAGATTATATTGTAATGAGAGAGGTACTTTCTTCCATATACTTTTGCGAAAAGTTTACAGTGGGAAATGGAAAGTCTTGAAAACAGCAGAATAAGAAGCCACTTTTTTAAATTGTTTAGGAAAATGTTTATAAGAGCATTCTTTGAAAAAATTCACGAATTTTATGTAGGCAATAAGATGTTTCTATTGTGTTATTACATGGAGATAATTATGGAAACTTGTGGTGTTTCTATCTGGAAATTATACTAAACAGTATACGGGGGATTCTCACGAAATATGACAATTCACCGATCATTCACTGACACTCCAAGATCTAATACTATAATACTAAAAGAACTTTTTTTTTAAAAAAATTTATAAATTGTATTGCTGTTAGCATTTTAAAATGACTTTGCACTAGCATTGACTGTTTTGTATAGTTAAAAAATTTAATTGAACTTCAAAATGTCATTTTTCAGGCACGTCCAAAACAATGTTTCCAATAATAACTAGCTTCAAAACTTCCCATTAATTTTTCAATATCTAATATTTTTTTTATCTCAACCGGTGTAAGCATTTCTAGAATATACGCAGAGGGTATTATTTACAAAAACTTCGTTTAATTTGTTCTGTCAATAATTTGTTTGTCCCAAGAAAATCTGTCATTTTCCTGGCTACTTTTATTTAGTGGTTTATAACCAAAATAGATAGAGCAAGCATTCAATATCTTATGTTAATAGATTGATTAGATACCCTCCTACATGAACATGTCTTGTTGCATGAATAAGGAACCAATTTTTTGGTTCAAAATCTATTTCAAAAATTTTTTCAAGATGAGTAGGTTTTTGTGTTGTCATTTTCCTGGCTTCTTGAAATCATTAATAACATAAACTACATAGATTTATCTGAGTTATTTTAAGAAATCCTGTTGTTTTCTGCAGAATATAAACGTCTTAGGCCAAAATATGAAATTAAAGTAAAGTTATATCCTATAAAATGGCGAATTTGTCATTATCCTGGCTTATGAATGCCAGGATATTGAAGTGTTACCAAAATTTTTTCAACTGCTAATACTGTAAGAAGGAAAAGCAAATATTAACCTAATATCAAGTTTATGCATGATTATGGTTGGATGTAATCAAAGTTATTTATTTATTTAATGATTGATTATTATGCACAATTTTATTCTGTACATATCAGCAACAAAAAAAATTTGATTCTTTCTACAGTGGATAAAAAGAATTATTTTAAGCAATTTATGGTCCATCTAACATAAAGGCTTAAGTAGAGTTACTTATTATTAACTTAAAATGACTGTTTCTTAAACCTCTAAGCTAATATGTCATTTTCCTGGCATTCAAGATTTGGTGAATTTCTATTTTTTTTTTTCTCGAGTAAATGTCAATAAATTACACTGCTGTCTGTAAGATATTAATAAATGTAACTAAAGAAGTATACAAAAAAAAAATCATTTAGATTATTTTGAAGATTTTAAATTTGAAGAAATTTTTTGGTCCGAATTCTCATGTTTAAAAAGAATCACCCATATAAAAATGTCACATTTGGAAAAAAGATGGCTTATTACTTCATTGCTCTAAGCTCATCTTATAACGGAATAGTGTTTCAAAACGTTAAAACTTACTAGTCCTTTCATTTTAATAATTTAAATTCCCTTCTTTTTTAACATTTTAATTAACTATTTTTATAAATGAAAAGCAAAATGCAAACAAATAAATTTTATGTTAGATTTTTTTCTATTTATCAAAAAGAGTTATAAAAGCACCTTACCCGAATCTACTTGAATTCTCTCTATCGACTAAGAAGTTGTTTAGGCAATCAAGCTGATCCGGTTCCGACCTAATTCTAGAAAAAAGCTGATTTAAATTCGTTCGAAATCACGTAACTGGTTAAGTAGTTTGAGAGTGATTTAGTATTCCAGTTTCATTAAAAATTTAGTAAATTGTTTTTTTTTATTTTGTGAAAAAAAAAATTGATAATTTCATCGTACAAGGAAATCTGACAAATTTAAAATTATTTTTCTCAATATTTTTGATCAAATCAAAAAATATTTTTTTTATGCTTTCTGTATTAGAGTTTTTTTTGTTTGTAGTTAAACTCATTCGGGTAGCAGATACTAAGCCCGTCGTCGAAAATTGTACAGAAAAAATGGTTTAAATTTATAATTTTCCATTCGAGAAATTGAAAAATCTCGTGCACAAAGAAACATACCGCCTAGAATTGTACAAATGAATGTTTGAAAATGGCATAAAAATTAACAATTAAGCACAAAAAAAAAATTCGTTTGAGTTTACTAAAGTAAAAGAATGACAGTTTATCACGAATAAAACTAAGTCCTCTGGTTGTAATTTCATGTTATTCTGATTCAAAAATTAATTGTAGCTATCTGATTTTAAGATGAAGAATTATTTAGCTCTAAGAATTAATCTTTACAGTAAGTCTTTTAGAGTTATGTATGCGAAATATTCTTAAAAATGTCATTAGTTTAGTGCAATGAAACGTAAGTTGATCTTTTGAAAATGACTCCATTCGAAGTGGTTATATTAGACGAGTGGTCAACTTATAAAGAAGTGATGGAGCTGTTTTTGACTATTTGGTGTCAGGGTGTAGATGTCAACTGAAGGTTACCAAGGTTTTTAACTTCTTAAGCTTTAAAATTTACAATAAATTAAGGGCAAATATTATTTGAGGGATGTGATAAAAATGTTATGCAAAAATAAAAACAAACTCACATATTCTACAAAATTTAGTTACATAATTAAATTCAATAGTCCTCAGGTACATATAGATATTTGAATCAAAATTTCTGTATTCAAAAGTGGTCTAATTCTAAATAGAGAAAAAAAATTTTTTTTAATGAAAATATGAAGCAGTTAAAATAGTTTATTAGATGCTGAGTGAGAATTTTTCTTTCTTTTTACATGAATATTTCTCACATGCTTAAACATTTTAAAAAAATAATATTTTATTATTGATTTCTTATACTCTAAAACGTGTGAATCGTTCAAGACAAAGGAAAAGCAAGGCCAATGTTATTTTTAGCATGATGTTCTGGTCGCTTTTACTACGGACACTTTCTTTTAATATGACTCATACAATGAAAATTAAGTATCAAACTTTTAGAATGCTCAATATATCGATTATCGATAAATTAGGTTTGATTATCAGATATTAGATTTTCTATAGGGAATTATTATAACTAGTGTATATATTTATACTGTGTCGAGACAGACCTTAAAATATTAAATACTTTATCGTTGACGGACGATGGCATCTGAGGAAGCTTACTGATACAACTTTGGTCTGTAATAGGTTGTAGTGAAATTCAAGATGAAGATAATCCTTATAAATCTTTAAATTTGTGAAATGCGTTTCTAAATTTTACTTGTTTTTTTTTTATTAAGTTTTCTGTTTTGTTTTTTAAATTTTTGCTCAGTAAATTTGTTTTATTATCACTTATACTGGTAACACACGAATATTACTTAACTTTTTTGATTTGACTGACTTTGATAATAATGCGTTAAAATTTAATAGTGTTGCTTGTTTAAGGCACTACTAGTTCATGTGCAGTTACATATTTTATTTGATAATATAGCTCGTATATTTTCCCTTAATTTTTCGAGTAGGAGCAAGATTTATAATAAAAATGAACAAATATCTTGATATCGCAAAGTCTGTCAAAGGTGAACGTAAAGTAAATGCCAACGGAAAAAAGTTGTCAAAAGGCTTTGGTTACTTTTTTAAGGTTAATTATGTCTCTTTATAGTTCTTGACGCAATTATTTCAAGTGTTTAAGTTGATCTTTTAAATTCTATTTTCTATTACAGGGGGCTACAATCACGTGATGGAAAAAGCTATGATATGCTTTGGAATCTGGTTCATGATTGTTGGACTCTCTATATCTTGTTTTAGCCTGTATGCTTCTTATTATTTCAGCTGGGCATGCTTAACCGAGTTCTTACCGGGAATGTTGGCGTTCATCATCGGAGTTCACATGCTTAACATATGCCGGAAATCTAATTCTAAACCGGAGAGTGAAATAACAGATAGCAACAGAGAATCTCCATTCTATTATGAATTAGAGCCAAGTCTGCCGCCAAGATCGCTACCACCAATACCAAGAGACATTGGTCGGGATTATGATCCTATTATTCAAGACAAAGTTTAAAACCTCAAACTGAGAACGTAATTTTAAATGTAAAGAATGCTTTAGTGGGAAACTCGATTTATAAATTTAGCTGATAAATTTTACAAATACGTAAAAACGAACAACTTAGTTTTGAAAGCTAGAGATATTTTTCTCTAATGGGAAGAGGACTAAAATCCTTAACATATCGTATGCATTTAAAACGATTTCGATAGTATGGAAACTAGATTAGAAAATTAGATTGGACAAATCCACGTTTAGAAATTGTCTAATATGTACCCTTCTTTGAATTGGTATAAATATTTTTAATGGGAATATGTTTGGATGGGGTATTTTTAATATAAATAGACTCATATTTTATACGAAATATATAATGTGATATTAATATCTGATCAAAATTTTTAGCTTTGTGATAGTTGTTTGTTTATTCATTTGTGTAAATGTGTACTTGTTGTCGTTTTATGTTTCAATTCAAAATTATATTCATGTTTGTAAATACTGCCAAATGAGAACCTCGATAATGAAATGCATTTTGTAATACAATAATTCATGAAACTATAGTTTTATTTAAAAAAAGTTCTAGTCATCAGCATTGACCAATTTGTTATTTTTATGTAGTGCCTTTCCATCTATTTTTGTATCTTAAATGCATGAGATCATTTTTATTTTGCGTAAACATTTCTCGTTATTTCATAAAAAAAATATGAATTAAACCTTTATTTACAATTGTATTTGTTTAAATTTGTCTATTTTTACCCCCACATGCATATAATATTAGTAAGATCTAATATAAACTTAAAATAATATTAATAAAAATAAATTAATAAAAATAAATTAATAAAAATGAATTGATAAAAATAATATTAATAAAAACTTAATTATGTAATACTTTTAATTCTTTAGGGAAAATTCTGGTCAGAGAAGCCGATTGCATAACAACCAAAGGGAAAAAATCCATTATTATTGGGAAATAAAGAATTTTATTAAATTTTCCTTAATTGTCTAAAAATGTTAGTTGTCAAACTCAAAATTTAAGACTAAAATATGTTATTAATATATTTAGGGAAAATAAGCGTCATTGCTTCATCGAAGAAAAAAATGAAATTGTTAAATTACTAGGTTTTAACTTTTTGAAAAAAAAAAAATACTCGAAAGAATACTGAAGTTTTGGCATTTAATGAATTGTACGTCCTTAAGATTTAATAAATTAAAATTCAATTTTACGCATCTTTAAATTAGTTGGCGACAGAACTTTCTTTGAATTAGTGTTACTCTTGGCAACGTGTAATACACGAGTTGTTTTTAGAGATTTTTTTCGAGGCCTTTAATTAATTGCTCCTTACACTAAATACGAAGCAAATAAACATATAATGAAAATAAAGTCACAGCGTATTTTATCAAAGGAAAATGGTGACTGTCTTCCTATTCAAAACTAAAGAGTTCAAACTCATAATCAAATCTTTGATTATCTTGATGTTTTGGGGGCTGATGATTTCATGTTGATGATTTATCTTGATAATTTCAGATGATTTCAAAGAAGACAATGGTTTTTTTATGCAGAAAATTAACCTCCTGTATGTTTGGGTGCAATGATTTAAATTTCAATTTTGATATTCGAAGCTACTCTCATCCATCATCTATAAAAGCACTATTTGTAACGGTCCAGTGATACAAGTTTATAATCAACTCGTAACATCAATGAATCAAATCACTGCGCTATTCTGACTAAAGTATTTTTCGTAATTTATGCTTCATTTACAATTGACAACAAAGAGTGACGCTTAATATTTCCATTCTTATCTTCTTGAAAGAAACATTTCCAATTCCTTTTCTTTCTACTTTTTCAGTATTGAGTCCTGTTCAAAACTACATCGTATCTTATTAATTTTATAAGCTGTTATTAATTTTCAGGATTGATCTAATAACTTCAGAAAATACAAATCATCCGAATTACATTTTATTAATTTAATCTGTTTTGAAGCAGACTCCACCTGCGATAAGGTGCAGTTCAAATATTACATAATCCCATTTTTGTTGCAATTTTAGACTCCCCCTTCAATCACATTTTTGTTACAATTTTAGACTCCCCCTTCAATCACATTTTTGTTGCAATTTTAGACTCCCCCTTCAATCACATTTTTGTTACAATTTTAGACTCCCCCTTCAATCACATTTTTGTTGCAATTTTAGACTCCCCCTTCAATCACATTTTTGTTGCAATTTTAGACTTCTTTCTAGCAAAAATAACCACAATGGCAAAAATTTTCAAATCCTTCCGTGTAAGCAAGTCGCAACACCCCTGTTTTGTTACTTAGTAATCTAGTTATCTAATTCAAATAAATGTTGTAACTTAGCATAAATCAAAATTTACGTTTATATTAGTTTTAAAACATTTTAAGTGTAATACTCTTTATGAGCTTTTCTGTTTTCCTTTCGTGTTCCAAACTCTTGACCTCTGAAGCTCTTATGAAAATGTTTTCCCAATTTTTTCCGTCCCCCAAATTTAACTTTTATTCCACATTTAAAAAATTTTCCCACGTGTTTTTTTGTTACATTTGTTTTGCATTTTAAGAAAATTTTGAAAGCATTGGGATTATAATGCATACTCGACCTCATCCCTTGACAGTAGAAATAGGCAAATTAAACCCCTAACCCGTTGGAAGCTTAAACATAATACTTGAACAATTATATGGTCTTGAAACTTTTTCCTTTTTACTAAATTTTTGGTTTCAGAATTTTATGGCGATATTTTTTGCTCACCATATTCTTCAGACAAATTCTTTTTGTTTTCCGACTGAAAAAGTAGCTAAATGAACATGGTTTAAGTGACGTTGAAGATAATAAGAACTTCTGAAGTTGAACATTCCGAACTGAGATTTTAAAAGTTGCTTCAATGAAACTTTTACATATAAGCACGGAAATAAGTTGAGGCAGGTAAAGGTTATTTCGAAGCAGAATAAATTGATATTTAATTCACATAATATTTTCAGCAATTATTAAATTAGTCCTGGAGATTAATAACCACATCTTGAATTTATTTTCTCATAGTATCTATCAGTCCGTAAAATAGTTATTTTGGTATAAAAAAGTTACGAGGTTAAGAGATTAATTAATCGAAAGTTAGATGTTGAAATAAATGTAATACATGAAAGAAGGAACAAGAGAAAGCCCTTTTAGTAAAATATGTTTCTGCATTGTTTTCATTCGTTCACATTTTAGGTTATTCCACATTGTAGCTATGTTTCCTTTCTGACGTATATAGAATGAAAAAAAAAAAGCGTTTTAAATTTGATTAATCATTATCAAGGAAGGATAGAAAGCCAAAATTGGTTTCAATGTTGAATGAAAAATAAAGGACCTTTAGATAATCATTTTCTTAAAATTTATCTTAAAAATAAATTGTTTTCAATGTTTTTAATTCCACTTTCCACAATAGCGGTGTTTATAATGTTTTTGCTTTATCCTCACTTAAATATTATAATTAGTGACCACCTATGGGCTCGTAGTTTTGACTTTATTTCATTCAACAAGAATTCAAGAAAAATATATAAAGAATGTTTATTACGAAATACCTGTACAGAGGAAAAAATTAATTCTGCAAAGATGTGTGACATGTAATATTGACAAGATAAACAAATAAGATATCTCAGAATTAGTGTGGATATTTACTCATAGCTATTTTATTTAGCCGAAGCTTCATAGCTAATAACCTGATTCTTGTGTATAAATATAAAGCCTTTGTTTGCTAACATTTTGGTAAAAATAATATTTTACAAACAATATTAAAACTTATCAATGTTAAAAAATATTTATTTCAGTCATAATGTTTTGAATCATAAATATACCTTTCATATATTTGTATAAATATTAAATTTTATATTGGACAAGTAGTAAAATTTAGTTTGTTAAAATGAAATTTTATTTCATTTTATATGCAAAAATTTTATAAACTTTTTTTAATGTCACCAATAGTTTACAAAATTTTTTTGAACTAGATACCAATTTTTAATGTAAAGCATTCGGAAATCGTTATTGTTTTCACAAAAAAGTAAAAAGTGGCGTATCAAGTAAATTGTTGTCTTTCTCCTTTAATTATTAGAAATGACATCGGGAACATTCTCGTCTTTAATAATAAAATGAAAATAATTCTTTTTCATTGTTTAATATAATTTGGTAATAACAAGCTTTTCATAAATAAGTATACATAATTTAAACATTCACTAAGTTTTATCTCTCTTTTCTCCTAATTCCAAATCAAACTTTCTTTTTTGTCTAGTATGAGAAAGTATTTTATGATTTTTCTAGTTTATTACAAATAAATAAAAAGAGAAAATATTTTTTGCAAGATACGTTTCTTTGGTATCAATTTCTGCTTCAATAATTTCTACCTAGAATATAAGAAGCTATTTCAGCGCCTTGCTGGGTACTTGGGTACCCCTCTTAAATGATAAATATCTGATGATGTACACGATGATAAATACAATAATAAATATCTGATGATAAATGTCATGATAAATACATGATGATATATGCAATGATAAATATCCTACTGTCTTCGGTAGTACTGCTCTGAGTGATTTTAAAATTGTCTTTTAAATGCGGGGGGAGGAGGGCATTAGAAAAATATTGTTTAAAATAAATCTGCAATTTCAAATTTTAATAACAAATAAGTAATTTATTATAATTTATTATAAGAGGGTAAAATTCTAAGATTGGAAAGGTTTTAATGAGAGTTAGTAGGTTAATTAGGTTAAGACTCGGCTGTGCCCAAGGGCCGAGGAAGGGCCCGTTGGAAGGGGGGGGGGGGAGGTGGTACCCAGGTAGCAAAACAATATTTATCAACAGATAAATGCAATATAACTCTACAGTGCTTGAAGACGATTGTCTCCTGAAAGCTATCTTATAACATTAGAGCTAATATTTTATAAGATTAAATAGTATTCGATTTAACATTCGAATTTTTAAAATTATCTATTTCATTGTTATTGGACAAAAGCCACTTTTTGTAAAAAAGTCCCTCATGTTACTAATAAATAAATATTAATTTATGAAGGAAAAGAAACAAATTAAAATGTTCCTCAAAATATCTTTTTTTAAAAATTTTATTTCTCTAACCTATTCAATTTTAGGCCAAGAAACGCAAGATAATAAATAAATTTGGTTCGCGAACGGTTAACTGGAAAAACTTTTTTATCAACTGTTGTCGAGATTACGAGTTACGAGGATTGTTTCGGCATCATGCACGTGATTACAATTCGAAGGTATTTGCTACCTTTCAACATTATCAAGAAAATTATTCGACTGCAAATAATCATAAATATATGCGTCTAAGGATTTCATCTATAAAATTCTACTTTATTAAGCTTGTAAATGCTTTAAATTGTATTTGCAATTAAATTTTTTTAGTATGTATCTACGATTGCGTTTCATAAAAATCGTTCAAACGTTTAATCAGATCATAAAACGAGACATTTAAAAGATTTTATATTCCTTTATATTCATAAAAATATAATATAAATTTTCTAAATTTTTCAAATTTTCATAAAATTATAATGCTATTACTTCAAAAGTAATTCTGGCTATAAATGAGAAAACTGCGTACTGTTAGTTTAGCAAAAGATTAAAAAAAGGCTAATGCATTAAGAATATTTCTTTCTAACAATACTCCAGACTAAGTAATTTGTAAATAAGAAAAATATTGGACATGTTAAATGTAAAGACTTAAAAAAAGTTTTTCTTTTTTTTTATACTTAAAACAACAATTAATTAAGTATAAATGCTAAATACAATGTTGCTTTTTTGAATAAAGAATAAAATTTTATTTTATCAAAAAATTATAAATTTGTATTTTTGTGAGTTTTCTTATATTTTAACTTTTGGTAACACAAGAAAAAGAATACAAATTCGTATTGTTGTGCGTTTTCTTGTGTTTCACCTTTTAGTAACACAAGATGTGCGTGTGTGTGTGTTTATGTTAAACAATGAAAGTAGGAATGCGTATGTGTATTGTTTTCATAATTCATAGTTCGTTTTATAACGTGTTTTATTTTAGAATGAAATAATTGCGCTGTTTGTCATGATTTTTTGATTCTTAATAACTGTTGACTCAAGAATAAGCTCAAATAATTTATTCTGCAACTTTGTAATAAATCTTCAGAATTTTAGATAGTGGGGGTTGTTATGTAAGATATGCGCTTTGAAAAAAATGATAACATGCAATTTTGGAAATTTTTTATTGTAGTATTTAAAATTAATGGAAACAATTGAATTTATAAAAAGTTTTTTTTTTTTTTAATTCTTCGAGAAGTTGCAAATTTTTTGTTTTTAGTTTGATACGAAATTAAAATTGTTTTTCATATAAATATATTTAAAAATATACTCTTATTTTATAATTTTATCATAACATAAGTCTTTAGTGTTTATACACTAATCATTTGCTCGTTACTTTTTTTCTTCATATTTTCTGATTTTATTTGGTTCTTTGCATCTGTTATTTTCCCTCTAATTTTCAATGATGATAAATATCACCATTCATAATTAATAATAATTAATAATCAACTTTAAAAAATAGATTTCTTGCATAATTTTTTATTTTATTTCAAATGCATCAAAATATAAGAATATGATATTGGGCTCAATATTCTTTTAACAATGACGTTAAACACGATTTCAAACTTGTAAGTATATTTATATTATTAACATTGCGTTTATTACTTTAATTTTAAATTATTCGATAGAAATTTGAGGCAAGAAGTATATATATATATTTTATTTTCTTCATGTTTAAAATATTACAATCGTAAAAGAATGATAATAGTAAAAATTACTTTGATTGACTTAATGCTTAAAGTTTAGATTAAAAGCGTGTATATTATGATAAAAAAAATCAAATCAATATAGAAGAGTGTAATAAGTAAAGAAATTTTTTGAATTTTCATCGGTAAGGTTTTGTTAATGCATAATATAATTTTTAATGGCTATTTCATCAATACCACCACGGCCACTACTAAATGTTTGGCATTTTCTTTTTTTAAAAAGCCCTGCATAAAATGTTTACACAGAACACCTAGTTTTTCTGGGAAACCTATTTACTATGTTCGTAATGCATAATCTTTTATCAATGATATACAAGCAATGGAATTGTTTTTTTTAAAACAAAAGTAAATTTTGTGTTAACAGCGTTCTCAAAATAGTAACTGATTTTAGTGAAATTTCGATCATGAATACTAAAGGTAGCTTTTAAAAGGTGATGTAAGAAATCTATGTTTTTTCGTATCATTCTTGTACATTACATATATGTGCAAATTTAATTAAGATAAAACCCAACATTTGCTTTTTTTAAAACTTTTTTTTGGCGAATATTGTTGTTTTAGTACAAAGTAGCTTTAAATAATTATCCAATTGTTAAAAAGTATTCATTTGCTCACGTAAAATAATACTTTTACAACATAAAAAAAATATTGACGATTTTTAAAGTATTTAATGTTTTTTTGTTTTAACCCCCAGTAAAGATGTCTAAGGGTTCCTTTGGCTTTTGTTGCAGGTTTTTTGTTAGGTAAAATTTCAGATACAGAAAAAATTGAGTTATGTAAGTATTTCTCATTCTTAATGAAATTAATCAAGAGAATACACTGAAATTAATCATCCATTAATGATTAATTTCAGAGAAAAAAGTTGATGAAAATTTATGAAAGTAAGTACTTTCGTTATTTTTAAATTATTTTCGTTTATTGTCGCAGTTATTACAAAAAATGACACTGGAAAAATTCAAACAATGAACCTATTTTAATCTTGAATAAATCTTTAAATAAAGCTACAGTTTATATTATGGAAATAGATAATGACATACATTTATAATTTAAGATGGAAAAGTTAAACTTTCCACTCACTTCAAATGAAAATATAACTTTTCAACTATATAATGTGGTTTGTATTATACAATTTCGAAATGTGAATGATGTATGATAATCTTGAAATAACGAACGAGTCGAGTAAATTAAGAGATGACTGGAGTAAATTGAGATATGATTAGAGTAAGATAGATGACTTGTATAAAATATGTTTTATAAACTAACAAGCTCAATTGAGATTTTGATAAAATTCGCTCATTTCTAAAAAAAAGGAGGGAAAAATAGGATTACATTTAAAACTAAAAATAGATTCTTCAAAATGATTAATGATATAAGAATTTTCAGATAATTTATGTAAAGAGACGAAAAATATATCAAACGTTGAGCTACCATGATTTCCTTGTTAGCAGCATTAGTTCCTTACCACCTCTCTATAACACATGGAAATGCATTTTATCCTGATTTATCCCTCTCAGCCACTGTGGTTTTTCTTGTTCTGTTTTTCATCTTTTTTCTTTCTCGGTTGCTGTGGTTTCTCTAGTTATCTTTCTCACCTTTATTTTTCCATTTTTCGTTGGCAAGTTTTTTGTTTTATGTTTTAAATCACTTTTGTTTCTTCTCATTTACGCGTGGCAAATCATGAAAAATCTTTTTTAAAGCGAATGAAGTTTTTAATCACGTTATACTCAAGTATTATTTCTTAATTAAATTTGAAAATTTTATTCATAAAAATAAGCTGGACGTTAAATATATTTTGGAGTAAGAGAGAGAAAAATAAGACGTAGCAGAATTCGGTAATATAATCTTATTTAGTACTTCTTAAATGTTAACAAATTAAATAAACTTGGAATGGTATTATAGAACTATTGTTCTATTTTTACTGCTTCACAGCAGTACAGAAAAATTAAGTTAAATTATATCGCTGATTTATTATACTGCTATCCAAATCTTTCTCTTTCTTACTCCAAAAATAAAAAGCAACGCAATTTAATAAGAGAAAATATCCAATCTAATATTATAAAGCTTCAAAACCAATGCAAAATAACATAAGGGCAAACGCTACATAATATTAGTTTGTATTGAATTTAACGTTATACCCAAGTAGCACAGGGATATTGTAGCAGTTCAGTCTATATCTACCGACATTGTCAATATTGGCGAAAATCGACACTGTGTGTACAATATTGTACAATTCCCGTCGATTTCACATTAATAGTCTGTTTGTAAAACTCTTCATTTTAAACTTTATTGTGTTCCTAAATCAAAATTAACCATTTAAAAGACAAAAAATTATGTCAAATTGATATAATTCCAAAACATAGATTTTAAATATAAATTTAATGATATCCGAACAACACCCGGACAATATTTATTATAAATATTGCAATCGTGTTCTTGTCTCAACATCGAGCATTATCTCTAAATACTGAAATCTACGATGTTATCACTCGGAACCGCAACCGTAACACATTAAGATGCCGCTACGCGTGCGATTTATTTATCTCTTGTCTTCTTATATTTAAATCTAATTTCGTCTCATAAGATTTATATCTTAGTACATAATGTAAGTGGTATGAATGTTGGTTTTATTAAGCGAGCCCGAAAACTCAAACCAGCTGGAGGTGAATTAATGCACCTTGAGTGAGCGAATTCTCTGATCTTCGCAGGTATGTGCTGTTTTTAATATATATAATTATATATTGCAAGAATTACATAGATTTCCTCTTTTTTTATGCCTAGGCTGTTTAACTATTTAATTATATTACATTATTCAATTCTCATATTCACGAACAATGGCGTAATTTTATAGTATATTTGGAGGTGTTAAGCCCTCTGACTTGCTTATGTTTATATTTTTTCACACCTGCCAAATTGTTCGCTCGATTCAATAAGATTCAGAAGATTCATATTTAATATTATGTTTAATGTATTTATTTAATATATAATGTTTAAATTACAAAAAAAAATTTGGTCTACATCTTACTTACGGATTCGAATTGCATAATTTCGGAAGGGGTTTTGGCATGTATATATATATTTGCCAGAATTACACCAATTTTCTCTTTTTTTTAATGTCCAAATTTGTTAACTATTAAATTATATCACATTATTCAATTCTGATCTTGCCAAAGATCTTCTTTACTTTTATTGTTTGTTTACCAAAGGATAGGGTAGGTATCTCTCCTGATACTATTCTTTGGGTACATATATGTATATATTAGGTTACATATAAGAAATCTGCAGGCCTGGAAAGTCATGGATTTCATTATTGAACAAAATTTGTCATGATCTTAACTATTTTTTAAAAAAATATCACAGATTTAGGTCACAGAAAAATTTTAATTTTTAAAAATGGAATCCCCCCCCTCCAAATTTCAATATCTGAATTTGTAACAAAATATCTAAGTATTATTTTATTAAAATATAAAATGTTTCGATTGCGTTCTTTGAAAAAATGAAGTAAAGAACATCCTTTCTAGAGCGAATTATCTTATTAAACTTCAGTGATTGCAGAATCTTTATAATTATTTTATTTTTTTAAAGTTTTTTTTTAATTTTAATTTAAAATTCTTGTTTATACTTATTATGTTACACTTACTTTTAAGAAGAAAAAAAAGCAGCTTTAAATAACTATGGAAAAGTTATTTGCTTTTGTATTTTTTTCCCAGCTATTTTAATGCTTCAACCCTTTTTTTACTCAATTTTTAAGTTTAATATCAATAAATGAGATGATTCAGAGCCCCATGGCAGAATTGCAGTGACATGGCAACATTTTCGCAGAGTTCTTGCAGACAGATTTTTCTTTTGAAAAGTAAAAATAAAAAATTACCTCTATTTAATTTTTGACAGAAATTTACCTGTTATATTTGAATTATGCATTTAAATAATAACTTTTTGACATGCTCAATATACACCAGTAGTAGCAAAAATTGATGTATTTTTGTTAATTATTGATGTTTATTTTCACGTGGATTTTAAATATCCCAATAAACCTGAAAAATGCGAATCGTGTATTTGAGCATTTACTTTTTAAGTCAATAATTCTGTCGAATTTTATTAGTTATTGCTATTGATTTCTCCATAGTTTTTAAATCTGATATTTTTTTATACGATATTTTTATACAACAGCCTAATCAAGAAACGAAACACTCATTTGAGGTGACCGATTCCTGTGAATTTGTCAAAGATTTTTCCCCCCGCCAAGTACTACTGCGGATTAATTGATTTGCAGCACAGCGCTTTTCTTACTTTAAATTGGTAACATATATGTTTATTATTATGAAAAGTATCTTGCAGAAAGATATTAGTGCTAGAGAGATAGCTTGAAAAAATTCTGCCTCAAGGATTCAGAGTATAACAGTTTTGGATATACATATCATTTCAATTAATGTTATTATAATGTTTTTTTAAATTTATTGTTGTGTTTTTGTCGGGCAAAATAGTAACTTCTGTAGATCGTGACAACTTCTTGGAATTATTCATGGAAAGTCAGGGATTTGAAAATCTAAAATGTAGCAGATACCCTGTACATATCAAAATTAAAAGCAATCCATAGCTAAATATGTCCAAACTTTGCAACATATTTTAACTTATGTGATTCTTAAATCAAATATGACTGTGACCGCACACAATTTATACATAGAATTCGTGATAATTGGATTCGTAAACATACAATCTGATACTGCAATGTTTTATACATTTATGCGAAGGCCATTGCTTTAGAAGCTTGTCATATACAAAGTACAGAACTAATGCAATAACTCTTTTGGGGAATAAAGTGACCGAAATAATATATTATAAAAAATTTAGATAATTCATTCCTTCAGTAATCCCATGCCTGTTTTACTTGTATGGTATTAATTGATGATGAAATATGATATACATTTTGTAATGGTTATTAAAACATTATATATATATATATATATATATATATATATATATATATATATATATATATATATATATATATATATGTATATGTATATATATATATATATATGTTTGTGTGTGTGTGTGTATATATGTATATATATATATATATATTATTTTCAGATATGTTATTTTGAAACCATCTGTAAAGGTAAAAGTATCTATGCTCTTGTACTTCAGCACTATCTTGGAATTGGCAATGACGTATTGTAAATTAGAGTGAAAAGGGAAACAATGTTTTGAAAGCCTCTCAACAGTTATAGACACCATCTTGGGTAATTTTATTTTAAAATTTGTAATAAGACTTTACTTTTTCATGAGTAGCACGTTTCATCTTGAACTAAAATAGATCAGTTATTCCTTAAATTAATTACCCTGGTCCTTCCTGCTTTATTTTACTTAGTTTGTATTCTAAACTCTAATACTTTTACAGCATTGTATGTTTCAAAGTTCAAAAGTTAGCCACTCTTAAAGTTTTGTCATGTGTTTCATGGCGTCTTTTCTTAACTACTAGCTATCAGGGTTTATTGATTTAAATCAAATGACTTTGTTTTCAAAAATCATTGATTTTAAAAGTTAAAAAACAGTGTTTTAAATTATTGATACTTTTCTTTTCTTAGTTTTAAAATTTATTTTAAATAAATTGCTGCATTAATTAATTTTAGTTAAGGAGATTACTTTTTTTCTCGGTGTTTTTTAAATTCCAACACATTTGAAATTACATTTTTAAAAAACTTTTGATTCTTAAGATTAATTGATAGCATTAAATATGTACAGATTAAAGTACACATTTAATGCTGTCTTTATAGACTTGCATAGCTGTAGAAAGTAATTAATAAACATAAATATTTTTTTTTTTAAAATGCAAATAATTTTAATTAAAATTCTACCTTTTGATTGAAAAAGCATGGAATTAAAATCTACATTAGATTTTATTGGTGGAAAATGCATATTTCAAAAGCTTGAGGTTATATTATAAAGAAATTACCCTAATATGTTAAAAATAGAAGGGGGGAAGGGACTGATGAATGCAGATGTTTTATTTTTTCATGATATAGTGTCATTCTTCCCTTTCAAACTCTTTCAAAGTCTATTTGAAGCAGTAGAGCTATTGACTGGTAATTGATATTTTTTCTTAAAATATTTTTATAGTATCTTTGACATTATCAGATTTTCTATAAAGAAATTTTGTGAAAAAAATTCCAATGAGTATACAGATTTAGTAAAAAAAATTTTTAGCTTAACTTATCTATTTTAATATAAGATAAAAAATGAATATTTTAATATAAAAATGTATATATTCGTGCCCACTGCGACTAAGCGCAATCTCTTAGAGTTTTAAATTTTGGAGTCAGTGTTAAAAGAGTTCCGCAAACAAGCGGATGTGTCTATACAAAGTGAAAATATGTGTGTATAAAAGTGTTAAATAAAATAAATAGTGATCGAATACAGTTCAGTGCCAAAGTTAATGAGATACAGTATAGATTAAATATTTATTTATTTATTGATGAATGACTACATTTATAAACACAATCTGTTGCATTTATTTTGTCATAATAAAAATCAAGAGAAAAAAGTCTCAGTTTTAAATTAAAATTATGGTTTTCTAATTGAAACTTTGTTTTAATAGTTAAAGAACAAGGGTCTATGTCCAAGCCAAATTTATTACCACTTAGCAGTACCTTTACAAAATACTTTTTCTTAAAATTTTGTTTTTGTGTCATATAAGAAATGATAAATCCATATTTTTCAATATAATATTTAATTCTCACAAATTATGTCTAAATTTTCACAAAATAAGTACCTCACAGGAAGACCTAGACAGACCCCTGAACTACTCTTTAAATTCTCTATTTCATCTAGTCTTTAAATTTCAATCATGCATTTGTTTCAAAGTGGTTGCTATGCATTCAAAGCTATGTATTATAATGAAAAATTATTTTAGTAACAGACCTGCCAACTCTCCTGCTTTTACCTCAAATTTTTGCTCTCGGGCCTTCAGGGTGTTTTCTCCTGCTTTTTTCTATTTAGTGCACGATAGAAGGAAATAAAAACAATTTGTGCAATTTCCTCCTCAACATGTGCTTCAGATCATACTGGGCATTTATTTAGAAAAATTTTCCCCGATAGCAACATCGCTAAAAATTACAGTGTGCGCGAACCAAAACAACAGCAATAGCCGATGAAATGGCAAAATCGGAGAGGAAATATATTTTGGATACCATTAGGCAAAATGTTTTTTCACTTTCTATAGATGGTAGTTTTTTTAAATAATGCTAAATCAGCAACATCTGCAGTTTTAAAACAGTAGCTGTTTAAAAAAAATAAGTTATACATTTATAAAGTATTGTATTTATTATTGACATATTTTGTTAATTTTGAACCTCTTCCTAAATTTTAAAAACTCAAAAGATGTGTTTTAATATAATTCTATAGAACCTTAATTTTTTTTAGTAAGAACACATCTTTATTAGTCAGTGTCAGAATCTTATTGTGGTCTATTTTATGTAATGTAAATAATATATTTTGAAATAAACTTCTTGTAGGAAATGTGAATCGGGTTTAATTTTCAATATTGCGCTATGTCGTGATACAGAAAGAGTCTCCTGCTTTTTTATTTTCTAAGGTTGGCAGGTCTGTAGTAAGTTAGAGCTTCTAGAATATTGTTATAATATAGTTCTAATATTAATTTAATTTTGATTAAACATTTATAAAGTTTTTTAATAAATTAAAGTACTTACAAAGTATTTGAATTAAAATTAATAAAATGTGATTTTGTTTTTTAATTTTTTTTTTTTTTAAATTACTAACCCTGGTAGCTATGCATTTAGTTCTGAAAATGGCTTAAAGAATTTTTAGCATTCTAATACGTGCATTATATAGCATGGAAATATGTTAGGGCACAGATAGGCTACACTAATTTACTTGTCAAAAGAGAAGAATGCTGGGCTTTTAATGTGCGATATTTAGTAAACAAAACAATGGCAGAACTAAAGAAAGCAAAATATTTTTCAATGAGTGTTGGTTTAACACCAAACATTTTGTTTGATACTAGGCATAAATGTAAGTTATTTTGTATTTGATTTTATAAACGTCATTGAACAGCCAACTCAATTTTCTGGGTTTACCGCTACTAATGTTGAGCATATGAAGCGTAATAATTTTGAACCTAAGGGAAGAAGACAAGGGAACTTCTAGATTAAGTATTGGGAAAACTTTACATTCATGAAGGACTTTTTGATGCAATTAACCTGCATTTGCATTACATGGAGAGGAAAACCATAAAAACTTCAAAATATAAGCCTGACAGCAAGAGGACTGAAACCCATTGTCCATCTACCACTGAGGATATTTTTCATCACCACTTGGTAAGCGCAGGTTGGATGTGGGATTTATATTGACCAGCCGGATTCCAATTCCAGCCGATACCGGGATTGGAACCCGGATCACCTCATCGAAAGGTGACCAAATAATTTTAAAAAATTATTCCTTTTTCCATCTATTATATTATAAAATATAATATTTTCCTTATGTTATAAAATTACTCCAAAGGGCCCCCATATAAAAACAGGCCCAGTGCTCCTGAAAACATATAATCAGCTCTGATTCTATACAAAAGAATTGTCAACCTAGGGATGAGAATAAATGCTGTTAGTAGTATTTGCTTCATGTCTTGTTTAGTTAATGTAATGTTTTCAATATAACTATTATCTTTTAATTTAAAAATTATTAAAATTAACCACAGTTCGTGTTTTTTTTTTTTTTTCCAGCTGCTACCTTCAAACTGTTCGAAGAAGTTAGTCGACTAGAAAAAGCTGAAAAATTTGGTGAGTTCTTGCCAACGACTGGGAAGGCAGGAAGACTGAGTTTGCCTCAACTGTCACAGTTTAGTTTTAGAAACGATTGTATTAAAGAATACAATAAATTATAGAAATTAGTATACTATTCTTTACTGTTTAATAAAAATTATATTTCATTTACACATTTGACAACCGTTCAAGTCCTAATAGATATTTTGGCAATACTGTAATGGGCAAAGGCCATAAGTAAATTAAATCATAGTTTATTCTACCATGTTTATCCTTTTTTAAATCTGAAAAAGTGACTCTGGTTATTTTATGATGATAATATCAGTGTAAATATTGCTTTTTTTTAAAACAGTTTTCTTAAGGTCGATCCTGATGCTGTTGAAGATAAGGAATTTTGTTTTCCAAGCATACTATTTTAGTAAAATACATATTATATAATACTAAAACTTCACAGGGAAAAGGTTTATCATTTTAAATTTATTGTATCACCTTTCGTTGTCGCCTGGACAGGATTTTCCTCTTGGCGACGAATATATATTTTTTGTATTTATGTATTTGTTTTTGTTCCCAATAAAGTTTGTTTGTTAAAAAAAATGAATTAAACATATTGTAATTTTAATCTACATTGTAAAACATAGATGCTGTAAAAACTATTGCACAAATCACTTAAAATATTAAAATTATTTCACAGTATAAATGGCTGTATGTACCCTGAAAAAGAGCAAAAAAACATGTAACAAGACTATTTAATTTCTAGCATATTTTCTAGAATAATAGTAAAATATACACAAAAAATTATTATCGGTAGAGTAGATAGCTTATAGGAAAACAATGAAAAAGAAAAACTAAGCTACAAACTTTAGAATTCTGTATATTTTGGTAATTTAATTTTAAACAAGGTAGCACGGTTTTGTTATCAACATTTCCAGCGTTACAAACAGGCATGAATATTTTCAAAAATAACGTAATTTTGGAGATTGTCGGCATTCCACAGCATTCATTTTCTGAATATCGTGTTGGCGATGTTGGTTGGCATTGTACAACATTTGTAAATGCTGAGAGATATCGACCGACGTTCCCCAACGTCTCTTACAATATAGAACAATATCTTTTTGCAATATTGAAAATACGTTATAAAAGGGGTCCATTTTTATATTCTACAATATTTCGCTACGATATTGTACAATGTACGAAGCTGAATTTTTACGATATCGTATTGGGGATATGTGCTACTTGGGTATAATGCTGAGAAAACCGCTACCTTTTGCATCATTTTTCTAATAATATTTCGAAAGTTATGCAAAATAAGGTTAGATTTTTTTCGGTTTTCTGATGTTATTTTATATTATGTGCTACTTAGGTAGGTATAAGTATCCCTTAATAATTAGAAATCTCCATCAAAGTCTTACTCAATATTTTAGATAAATAAAGAATTTTTTTTCGCTTATTATTATTATTCATTAAAATTCATTATATTTAAAAACAAGAACAATAATTAACCATTTAGTAGGTATTTAGTAAGCTTAGGAATTTATTTTTCTTCTGTGTAAAATTTAGAAAACTATAGTATATTGTGACTGTGCAAATTAATTTCGTTCCTCTAAAAAATTGGACCCAAGCGACGCCCATGGCAGTTCCAGTAACTTATCTTTACAAAGATCTCAATTCTAATATAATTTTCCTTATTATTGAAATAAAGTACTTGAATCTTTAAAAATAGCAGTAACAACAATAATAAAAAAAAACTTATTTTATAAGGAATTCCTATTAAATATCGATTATTTATTTCCGAGAAGTGCTTCCTTTTTAAACATTTTCAAAATCTTAATCAACTGAATACCTGCATCATTACAAAAATTAGAAATAAAGAATGTGTAAATATATAAATCTTGAAAGATCTCATATTCATAATAAATTAGAAATTAGCTAAAAAGTATTTACGATATAAGAATTAAAAAAATTATATGCACCAATTTTCATTTAGATATGTGGTGGCGCCATCTAGTCAGAAAGCAGTAAAGTAGTAGTAAAATATATATTTTTTGAAACTTATTTTGTAAAATTCATTTCGAATTAACCGGTTATCCTAAACTATTACTTCTTAAAAAAGTTCAGAGATCCATTGAGAGCATGAGATGAAATAAAAGAGAGAGATGATTTAGTATTGAGAATTGGTCCAGGACCTTAAAAGATCTTAATAATCTTTTCCTATTTTAATGATATTTTTTTAAAAAAAATTGTGTTCAATTTATTTTTATGTCAAGCTTAGTTTATAACACCATTTGATTTCGTTGCTGTGAGATCGTTTGAAAGTATATTGCAGCTATTGTTTGTTTTTGTTAATTTAAAAGCTACATTCTTCCAACCAAGTTTATGAATTGAATTTGAAAAACTTTTTAGAGATAGAGGGTATACATATGAGTTTGTTTTTAGTTAAACTGTCAGAAGATTAATTATAATTTGCTTGCGTGTATTTCAATGTTAGGATTACTTATATCCCCTAAATATATTAAATCACTTTTTTTTTTAAACTACTGTAATTTTTATTGATTATTAATTTGAATAAATATTGAAAAAACAAAAGATTTTTAATCTAAATATACCGCTAATTTTTATCGCTCGTGTGGCAAATAAACCAAATAAAAATTTATCTTTTAATTTTTCACATAAAAAGTTACTTAAAAATTAATAATCTATCTATAGATATTTCCCTCGTGTGATACCATAAGCTCGTGTATCTTTCTATGTAAACAACACTATGGATATTAATTAGGCGTTAAATCTTAATTTAGATTAATTTTTTTAGGTTGTCTTAAGTAATAATTTAAGTAGTGTTGAATAGTTAGTTATACTTTAAGGTATTATAAGGTTAGTTATACTTAAGATATACTTTTACGCAGTAATTATTTTATTTCCTCTCTAAAATGATCGTAGAAATTATAAACACGAACGGTGGTGCTATGGTGCCGGATACTGTTATATCTATTATTGGTGACGGAGCTTGCCTTTCTCGTGCAATATCATCTATATCGTCCATGGGCTGCAATAGCGGCACAACTCAAAAAAATCTTGTTTTGAGATAAGTGGGTTTAAAGATTTCATTGCTAAGGAAAATGCATAAGAAATGATTTAGTTTGCTTAAACGAAGATTACCTTCAAGTTGAATTATGAGATGTGCTAGTATTGCTGCTGAAAAGAATGTGTATTTTCGTATTTACCCCTGTTCTTAGTCCAAAACGAGTGTTTTGTTTGTTGTGGCACTATTGCAGCCCATGAGTGATATATTACACGATATTCAAGTTCTGGCTCAAGAGGTGCTTAAAGAAGTAATATTTATGGTGATGATTTATGTAATTTAAAGGCAGCCTGGAGAGATTTTAAATTATTACTAAAATTCAATAGATAAAGAACTTTGACAATATCATGAACATCTGGAGAAAATTGTTAAATATTGAAATCAACAGATAGACGCTAGTTAATATATTGTTTAAAACTAATGAAGGCGTTTGGATTGGGGGACTGGTTGAAGAATTGGAATATTTAAATTCAGTTGCATTGTTTGCATTCGGTTTGATTACCATTAAAGTTTATGTCTTTGAATTACTTAAAATATTCCTGTAATAATGAGAAAATATATCAGTTACGGTGGAGTTTTCCAATGCTGTTGCATATTTCTCGGAAAAAATGGATAAATAAAAATTTATTTAATTGCTGTTTTACCATATTCAAACAAAACAGTCAAATAATCATAATACAAAAAGTCTAGTATTCCCGATCTCTTACGAGAGATGAAATAAGCAAATAAACTAATTAAACCACATTCTACGGTACATTTGATGAAACACAACTCTATCACAACATTACTCCAATTTCCATTACCTAACGCAAAGCACTTACAACTAACGAAAAGTGCCCATAACCTAGTTTCAATGTCCAGTTAAAAAAGTTCTTTTTACGGTTTATAAACTAAGCTAGTTTTAAACAGTAAAAAAACTTATAGTTTTGTATTCATGTTTTTTTTTTAACCATACAAGTTATAAATGGTTTCAAAACCGTAAAAGTAAAAAATGTTTTTTACCGCAAACTTTACAGTTAATTAGATAGACAGACAGCTGCCGGTAATTTTATCGTAATTTTAGAGTAAAAAAATTCTACTTGTGCATTTTTGTAGAAAAAAAAATCACGCGTACGCATGTTTGATATATTTTGGTCATTATAAAACAGGAACAAAAATATTTAGCACCGTTCATTCAAAAGAAAATGCATTAAAGTTTTTTTTTGTGCATAAAATGTCGCAAGTAGATAGAAATTGTTGGAAACTAAGTCCATATTCATCACTCGATTGAAAATTTCGGCATGAAAAGTCCCTTTTAAAAGAAAAAAGTAGAAAAACAAAGGAAAAAAAAACCCTTATAACTTTTGATTGGATTAAATATTGATCAGGCTTTCTTGCAAAAGTACCTTCACTGAATTTAGTCGCAAAGTTATCTAAAGTGAATGCCCTCCTGATTGCTTCGGAATAGGTGTTCGTGACTATGCTTGACTCTTTAAGTGATTTATGTAAGAAGAACATGAGTTATGGGATGGAGTTTTAAAGCTAAGTTTCTACTTGGGAGGCTTTCAAAAACTTAAAATTATCCTTTCTTAAAAATGAATCTTAGTATGTTGATTTATAACCGAACGATCAGCCGAAAATAAATGCATAAAAATGTTTTAAGGTAAAAAAATTTTATAGTCGATGTTTTACAATAAGTATCTCAAAGTGGAAGTAAAAAATATAATCCCGTTGAAAGATTATTTCAGTCATTATTCTGGTTATTTTACAGTAATTTTTTTAAAACTTTTCCAAACGTTAAAAAAATTTGCTAAGTTTTAAACCAAAATTTACAGTTTTTTTAAACTATCAACTGAAAATGAATGGAGAAGAATTCATTAACTAGTAAAATATTTCCAATCGATGATTTAAAATACACATTACAAAAGTTCAAAATGTTTTACGAAATTTATCACAAAACGTAAAAATTTACAATTTGTATTATATATTTACAACAAGCGTAAAATCTATAACTAATGAAGAATTTTAAATTAAGTATTTTGACTAATTTTTAAAATTTTTTTTTTAATATCCAATGTTTTGAACACAAAAAGTCACAAGGTTAGAATGATCAACTGAAAACGAACGAGTACGAATTTAAGTAATAAAATATTTTAAATCGATGTTTTACATTAAGTATCACAATATTGCTATTCAAAATATAACTCTGCTGAAGGATATTAAGCATAATATTTTTATCATTTTCTATTCCCTCACTAAATATCATTTTAATATTTTGTGTAATTTATTATGACGTTTTTGATGAGAAATTTTTATAGATTTTGGAAGTCACGTGAGCCTGATAACCAATCAAAACGATTACTGCCTACTTAAATCGTTTGCCGCCATTTTCGACAGGTTTTAAAACATTCGACTTGATTAACTTAAATTTTTTAAATAATGTTATTAACTTTTATATTTTTGTTGCGGTGCGGGTTTAAAATCACTTAAATTCTGTTGAAGCAAATCTAATTTCTTCGTTTTAAGCAAAAAATTTGATTTAAAAAGCTGGAAAACTTAGAAAAGAACTTCCATTAATTAATTAGTGCTATGAAAATATACTGTACTTAAGATTAGATTTATAATGGTCCAAGAAAATTGTGCAGATTGTAAAGTAAGTTTTTAATTTTTGTCTATTATCTTTTAATATTTATTATGAAGAATGCAATGCTTGAATTTACAATGAATTGATTAAAACTCTCAAATGTTTAAATTTGTTTGCAGAAAACAAATAATGCGATTAAATTAGAAACGTATACAGTATATTTAATTACAGTATTATTCGCACGTGTGTGCAATTTTATTTGGAATCATTTGATATTTTTATTTTATGCACAACAATATTTCATTGTGTACTATTATATATTATTTATATTTAATTGATTTTATGTTATAATGACTCATCCTAGCTTCCATCTATTTTGGCTTTTGCTGTACTCGGAATGTAAGGTTTCGTGTTAAAACTCTATTCTTAATAATTTGTATTTTATATGATTTAGTTTAAGGTACCATCCACTTCTATATTCAATGATAACGGAAGATATTTGTCACAGTTATTTGACAATGTCTCGTAAGTTTAACTATTTAAGCATGTCATTTTCAATATATAGTGCTTTAACAATGCAGCAAGTATTAACACTCCAAAGTAGCTGAAATATTCCACACTAAACTGTATTACCAAAGTAGACTTCCAATTTACTGATATTGTCGGGTTTAAAAGAAAATATACAAATCACTAAACTTAAAAACAAAATAAGAATACTGCAAAAAGATTGTTTTAATTTTAAATTAAAGAAATTTTTCTTTCATGCTTAAATAGGAAATTTATTAGTCATTTTAATAACAAGAAAAAAAAAAAATCGTCTTGCACTTTTGGAAGGAAAAAAAAAGAGAAATATTTGACTGCCAAATACTTTTTTTTTTGTTTTGTTGGAAAAAGTGGCTTTTCATATCCCTGTGGCACAGGCAGTACAGTTTTAATCTTCGTTTATCAGAGTATCGTTCCCTGTTTCTTCTGCATAATTCCTTTTATTTCGAGTTACTTTAGTAACTGATTATGAAAGTGAAAGTTTATTAGGAATGGAGAATATATTTTAAATAATTTTTAATTATGTCGTGAAAATATTTCGTAACTATTGTTTTATTTATAGAGCCCGACTTTTTTTGTCATTAAATTCTTAAACGAATTCCCCAAAACATACACTGAGTGTAGCTTTTCAAATAAGTATTTTAACTATTAAGAGAAAAAAGCTTTTTCAATATCAGTAGAATCACTAGTAAGGATGGTGTAATAAAAATCCAAAACCAGTTTGATTGCCTAAAGTTGCTTAAAGTTTCGTATTATAACTTTTTAATATCACTTACTGGTATTTAAACAGGTTGTAGTGATTGGTTAAATTTTGTTTTTCCTTGCTTTAATATTATTTTCTGACTCCTTACGTGACTTACTTTCTGATAAGAATTTCTAAAATTATTTATGAAAAATGATCACCACTGAGCAACCTGCATATTAAGAAAGGTGAAAGTGCCAACTTCATTGAATTCAACAACAAAATATGTTGTTTTGTTTTCAAAAAAATATTTGTAAAATTTAGAAATTTTTGTAAAGACATTTCATGGAGGAAAGGGAACATTTAAGCATGTATAGCTGTAAAAAATACTTATGATCAGCTTTATAATAGTTTTGATGTAGAATAAAAACTACAGCCTTTAAATTTAACTGGACATTTTTATCGTGTAGAAATTAACATTAAATTTACATTTAATTTTTGAATCGCTAGTCAAACCTGCTAAGTTAGTAAATAATGGTATACTAATAGCCGTTTTATGATGTTATGATCAATTAAATAGAAGTTACCTTATATAAAAATATCTTAATTTTTGCCAACGTTTAAATTTTTATAATTATATGTTCAGCAACCTATAATGAACAGTTTTATGCAATTAGAATTACAGGTAATAGTACTATTAATGTGTTTAAATAGTCATATTTGATATTTAATTTATTTTCCCCATTGTCTTTTTTTACACAATTATACACATGGCTTTATTTATGCCTTTATTAAATATTTTGATTACCTATTTTTATGTATATGGTCCTGGAAAGTTCTAAAAATAGTTTTTATATAAATGCTATATAATTTTATACACACTATAAAACATCTTATGTAATTTATAGTAAAATTTGCTTCCAGCAACAGGTGTAAAATTTATAAAGTTTCTGTCTTGAACAATGCTGTTGCTTGCAATGTTTACAGCCATGTTCCGCAACTTCTGTTACTGACAGTGCGCAACAATGTCAGAAACAGTAACGTGTGAATTAAACGAAATGTGCTGTTATATATATGGGTGATTCTCACGAAATATGACAATTCACTGTCCCTTGCTCCAAGATCTAATACTATAATACTAAAAGAACTTTTTTTAAAAAAAAATTATAAATAGCATTGCTGTTAGCATTTTAAAATAACTTTGCACTAGCATTGACTGTTTTGTGTAGTTAAAAAATTTAATTGAACTTCAAAATGTCATTTTCCAGGCACGTCCAAAACAATGTTTCCAATAATAACTAGCTTCAAAACTTCCCATAAATTTTTCAATATCTAATTTTTTTTTATCTCAACCGGTGTAAGCATTTCTAGAATATACGCAGAGGGTATTATTTTCAAAACTTTCGTTTAAATAAATTTTTTCTGTCAATAATTTGTTTGTCCCAAGAAAATCTGTCATTTTCCTGGCTACTTTTATTTAGTGGTTTATAACCAAAATGGATAGAGCCAACAATCAATATCTTATATTAATAGATTGATCAGATACCCTCCTATATGAACATGTCTTGTTACATGAATAAAGAGCCAATTTTCTGGTTCAAAATTTTTTTCAAAAATGTTTTCAAGATGAGTAGGTTTTTGTGTTGTCATTTTCCTGGCTTCTTGAAATCATTAATAACATAAACTACATAGATTTATCTGAGTTATTTTAGGAAATCCTGTTGTTTTCTGCAGAATGTAAAAGTCTTAGTCCAAAATATTAAATTAAAGTAAAGTTATATGCTATAAAATGGCGAATTTGTCATAATTCTGGCTGTCATTTTCCTGACTTATGAATGCCAAGTTTATGTATGATTGTAATATGGATGGATGTAATCAAAGTTATTTATTTATTTAATGATTGGTTATTATACACAATTTTATTATGTACATATTAGCAGCAAAAAAAAATTTGATTCTTTCTACAGTGGATAGAAAGAATTAATTTAAGCAATTTATGGTCCATCTAACATAAAGGCTTAAGTTGAGTTACTTACTATTAACTTAAAATGACTGTTTTCTAAACTTCTAAGCTAATATGTCATTTTCTTGGCATTCAAGATTTGGTGAATTTCTATTTTATTTTTTTTCTCGAGTATATGTCAATAAACTACACTGCTATCTGTAAGATATTAATAAATGTAACTAAAGAAGTATACAAAAAAAATTTTAGATTATTTTGAAGACTTTAAATTTGAGGAAATGTTTTGGTCCGAATTGTCATGTTTAAAAAGAATCACCCATATATATATATATATATATATATATATACTCACAAAATTCAATCAGTTAATCAATTAGTTAAAACTTTTCTTTTTTCTAAACAAGAAGAATCAGTTTAATGGGTGAATATGTTTTCATATAAGCTCTTACTTTGAGAAGAAAAAAACAGACAATTAACAGTTAAGTAAGAATCAATGGGTTTTTTTCTACTCTATAATATTATATTGTGTTACAGTTCCACCGATGGAAACTTTATATATATATATATATATATATATATATATATATATATATATATATATATATATATATATATATATATATATATATATATATATATATATATATATATATATGCTAATGCTATTTGAAATATTACTGGTTTACTACTTATGTATTTAGTGTGGGTTAATAATGTTTATAGAATGAAAGTAGTTTAATATTTGAATTGATTTGTTCTCTCTGACTCTACTTATACATTAAATTTTCTGCTTATTGCATATTTACGTAATATAATATAATATAATATAATATAATATAATATAATATAATATAATATAATATAATATAATATAATATAATATAATATAATATAATATAATATAATATAATATAATATAATATAATATAATATAATATAATATAATATAATATAATATACATAATATAAACATATAATTTTTCTTTGATAAATATCTTTCAGATATTTCCATCAGGTTTATTTTTTCTTCGTTTGCTAGAGGAAAACTAGAGTCTCCTTTCAAATATTTTCTTTGATGTATTTCGTCAGAATATTTTCACTTCGTAAAAATATTTTCGCTTCGTAAAAATATTTTATTAGTGTTTTACAAGTCTATGTTTTTCTAATATAGAGTTTTAAAAGTTTTACAAACCAATTTTCCATCATATTATATTGCTAAAATATTTCTCTCCATACAATAGATACTATTATGAAAATGTATTTGAGCTGTTTGTTATATATTTTGGCGCGTTTTGACTGAAAAACATTTCCAATTTTCTGCAAAACTCAATGCGTTGAGAAAAAAAACTATATTATTGGACTTCTGAAGCTTGCTTTCACGATATTATGATTTAAATTGAACAGATACAGGGTTCCATTCTATACCTTAATTACAGTCTTTTCGAATCTTTTTTGCCAAGAAAGAAAAATAAAACACTCACACACAATTTAAGTTCCTTACACATGAAACATAACTTTAATTTTAAACTATACCATATGGCTGTAAAGAACTATCTGTATTTTAGAATGGACAACTAATTAACTTAAATATTTGCAAAGTCATTTTTGAAAATTTTTTCCCTTTGATAAAAATTGCAAAAATTTATGAAAAATTCTCAATTTTCGTTAATTTTTATTAGTCCTGATTATGCAGCGTTAGGGTAATTTTTTAAATATTAAAAAAATTAGATTACAAACAACATTCATTTTCTCAAAAGCGTGGCTTATCTTTGTATTGTTGCTTTGCGCCATTTTCAGAATTAGCATACAGGAGCTAAAGATAGACTTAATTTGACCCACCAGTTGTAATTATATAGCAAACTCCCTGCAGTAATAAAAATAGCATATTCGCAAAATAGCATTTGTTAAAAGAGTCGAACTGAAAAGTTAATCATTTATTTTATCAGGTGCTAATAAGCATGAATTGTGACAGCAATTAAACAAGTCACGCTGGCAACTTCTTAGGCTTTTTGTAAATATATAAAAAAGTCTGTTTTTGCGTTCTATGATTTCTTATCTTAGATTAAAATGTTAAGTTTTTAACGTTTGATTGTATGTAATTTATTTATTGAGCTTCATTGGATTTTACATATTTTTTGACTTTTTCCGCCCAACTTGATTGAATTTCCTGTTACGTAAGTACCACTACGATTATTAAACATCGATTCCGTAGTATATAAGACATGCTAACTTGATTCCATCTAGAGGTACTTTTTGATAGATGAAGGTTGGCATTGTCTAATGCTCTTTCCCCACATTGGTGACCTGCGGACGTGATATGATCCCGACTACTTCGATGTACGGTCCACATTGAATAGTTGACTTGCTATTTGTGACTACGTCATTGTCCTCCTCACGCTGTTGCTTCTCAGTCTCGATTACACACAACGTGATCTTGCACACTCTCGACTGCTAATAGCAACGCAGGAGCGACCACGCACTACCAAGAACTTAATACAGCTCTCATGGATAAAGCTCAAAAACCTAGTGACCTTAATCCAGCTCTCCCGGTCTTTCACAAATACAGGAACTATTGGTATCTTTTAATTAAATTCTATCCTTGATAAAATTCTGGTGGGGGAGTATTGTAGCGTAACTACCACTACGATTATTAAATATCAATTCGCTGTAGTATATAAGATATGCTAACTTGATTCAATCTCGAGGTACCTTTAGATAGATGAAGGTTGGCATAGTCAATAACTCCTTCCCCACAAGCCTTCTATCTTGAATAGAGTGTTTGTAACACAACCTTAAGGAAAATTTGCACCGATTTCGGAAAATTTGAACCGACTTTTCTGAGGTTTTTTGATCTAATTAAACTTGAAGTTCTGAAGACATGATTTACAACGTATAGTATTAAAAAGACAGAAGACTCCACAAAATAGTATTTGTCCCCCATGGCCAATAGCAGTTGGCAAATGGGTGACTAATTGCTAAGATAATCAGACGATGATGACAATGAAATCAGCCAATGCTTATTGATCAGCTGAATGTGACAGACTTGTTAGTATTCATCGACCTGAAACTCGGTTGACTACAAGTTTGGATAAAACCTCTGCTCTTCACAGTGACAGCTCATAGCCGTAACTATTGTGTCATCGCGGATATTGCATCATTGAGATATGAAAATTATACAATATTAGCAATTGATGAGAAAGAAAATTGCTTTCTTAAATTATTTATCATAAATTTTTGTTTCCAATCTAATATTATCACTTAATATTATTAATGTATGATTAAAATAAATTATTTATTTAACAAGGATGTTCAATCCCCGTAGTTGATTCTCATTCATCATTGTTTATTTCTTTTTTAACATCAACATTTTCGACAAAAACGCAGAGCACATTTTGATTTCGAATTATATATATATATATATATATATATATATATATATATATATATATATATATATATATATATATATATATATGTATGTAATACAAAAATTATAAAAAATATTTTTGTATTAATAAAAGCATTAAAACTTTTTCGTTTTCATAAAATGCAGATATTCTATTTTGGGAATTGAAGGTTGAAAACTTACCAAAGAATAATAATTAGATTTATGTTTCAAAAGAGGAGTTATTTTAAGATCTTTCACTTCCATATAAGGAAGGATTAAACGATTTTCGATGAGTATGAAATGATTTGTGATGAGGCGTAGGAATACAAGGAATGCAATATGACTGCTCTCTTTCCCATGTATAAAACCTAGGAGCGATGATTTTTGCGTAGCTTTTTGTGTTTTATGATTAAAAACTAAACTCCGTCAGTTTTGACGAGAATATGTGTCTCCCCCCCCTCCAGCTGGAGCGGGGCTGAGACTTCACCATCGATTAGTAAATAAAAGATTGTGCAGAATCTGGACTCATATTTCATGATATGTTGACTAATCATCCACAGAAATAACGGGGTTTTGCTCTGTTATTTTATATATATATATATATATATATATATATATATATATATTATGAAAAAAATAAAAATATGTTTTGAATTAAATGATGGGTTGAGGATTCATTATCTAATAATTATCTATACATAAAAATTAATCTAATAGATGAATCAATTAAATTTATTCTAGAAAATTAAAATATATAAATAAATTTAAACCTTTTTTTAATCAGCAAGCATTATTAAAAAAACAGCCATGATATTAAAACAACCTTACTACCTTACAACCTTTTACTTTTGTATTCACAAGTAAAAATAAATAAATGTTATACACCTCAAAAACACCTCAAATATTTTAGTTGAAATGAGGTTATCGTATTTATACTTGTGTCCGGTGTTCGTATCGATTACATTTTACAAGCCCTTACGATTTTTAAATATAGGGAATAATATTTAGAATTGATGCTTGACGTTTGCGTATTACATTTTTAAGTGCAATCTTCATGTCTGTTAACTATTTAAAATGTTTTAATACAGGACTTTTGACTAACAAAATTCATGGAAAATATTAATTAATGAAAATTAAATTATTTGTGAATTAGTTTACTCAATTATGATATATGAACAAAACCCAAAGTTGAAAAAAATGTAATTTAAACGAAATTTCATTGTTATTAATAATAAAATAAAAAAAAGTAATCTCCAAGATCATTCAGGTGTTTTAACTTTTGAATATTAAATGATCCAATAATAAATTCACTTCGTTGTATGCCTTAACTTTGAATGTTATTTCCATAATAAATTCATTTCTTGATTATCCAATAACTCGACATATCAGCAGCGTAATAATCTTGTTAATAGCATTTTGTTCTTTTGGGGATAGAATATAACAGCTTGCCAGATTTACGATTATTTTGTAGTTTGACACATGTCTCAAAGTATACCGAAGTACAGCAATACTCTGTTGCGATAAATAATTTTATGTACTTCTTGGGAACAAATCCGGGAAACTCAACAGATGCCTTTTCTTTTAAACATAGGGCAACATCTGCACTCTAAATCGATTACTTTTCCTGCGAGACAGGTGACTTAATTTTCACGCCGAGTAATAAGCTTGCCTCCATTTTTGGACAAGAGTCAAAGACAACTAATAGATGTAATTAGTAAATAATATTTTAAAAGGTTCTACCGAGCTCTGGATTTCTGCAATTAATATATGAAACTATGATAACAGAGAATGAATAATTTATATTTTATTTGTCAGGCTTAACGTTTCTTTATTACATAATACAAACATAATTTATAAGTTTTTTTTTGCGTTAGGTTCTTTAAGGAATAAATCCCTGATTTATCTACAAATAAATCAGGGATTTATTCATCCTAACCTAGTGATTAACCAAAGATGAGGTAACCTAGTGATTTCCCGTCGTTTTTTCTTCTTTTTTTTCTATCTTTATTTGTACCAAACTTAATTTCACTAACACTGTTTTATTTTGTTGTTTTGAGTATGCAGAAATTTAAATACATACAAGTATCATACACTCCTGCTTGTGAAATTCGCAACATCATTATGCAAATAATTTATGCAAATTGAACCAAATTTACGTGAATCTTTAAGTGAAGGAAAGTATGAAATGGTTAGAATTACAAAGCGATTGCGCATGTTTATTTGTACCACCATCAGTAATATGTGGCCATTGTATTGTATTTATATATACAATAATAAGTGTTTTTTATCGTAACATCATCACCGTATAAACGTAATCAGGTGCACCGTGAAAGATACATTTATTGCAAGATACATTAACATTAGAAAACTAATAAAGTTTTTTTTATGCGAGGACGCTTTTTTATTTAGATTCTCATATGGATGGAATATTATCTGAGCAAGTTTCAATAAAACAAAATCTTATACGGAAATTTCGCTAGTACATTATAAGAACTTTCGGAGAGTGTTGAATCCCATTATCGATTAAAGTTTCTGCTGCCTTAATATGGGTTGAAGTTTACCCAAATTTTTGAGCTCTCTAAACTTAATTACCTGATACTTGGGTACAATTTGGACAAAAACACGTTTCAGTTTTACATTTTTTAAAGGTTTTAGAAAATTTTCACGATACCTACTATTCGAGTTGGCGATATTATAGTATACTGGATTCAACTTAGATAAAAAAAACATGGTTTAGTTTAAAATTTTACGGATGCTGTAACATATTTGCATGATATATATCATTTAAGTTACAGATAGTTTCGTTCAAAATTGACCTCATTTTTCTTAGAGTCTAGGCATTGAGTGAAAAAGTGATTTAAACTTTAGTATTTTAGGTGTGAGACGTTAATCTGGTTTTATGAAACAATAAAATATTTTTATTTTTGGTCTGAAAATTTTGTATGGACAATATTGTGAGAGAAATTTTTTATGATGTTAATAAAGAGATTTAGAAATATTCATCCGTAAGTTTAAGTGCTACATTTATGAGCAACGAAGTTACATCAGTACAGCCTATGTTCTTAATGGAGCTTATGCAGTAATTACACACTTGAAAAGCAAGAGTATACGTGAAAGAGGTAAACATTTCTCTATGTCCTTGTGAGATTTCGTTTCGATATTTTGGTTACATACGATTCTAAACGTGCTGTAGTTACACATTGCAACTGTTTGCTAAACATTCAACGTCCCATTATTTTCATTGAATTTTTGACTCGCATGACAGATGCTTCACCCATAGTTCTTTGATGCCTTTGCCTCAAAACCAAAAATGGCGGTAGAAAATAGTCTAACAATCGGAAACGTTTCAGAAAATCGAACATTTTAAAAGAGACACACAAGAGAAAATCGTTGTTTGATTCATTCATCAAACTTGATAGTGAAAAACGACACAACATGTTGCAGGTGAGTTGCTCTATCTGGCAAAACGAAACAGAAATCTTGTCGCCATGAACCACGATTAATGCAACAGCTGAGCTTCATTAATGAAACATTCTTTAAAAGCTTGTTTTACTTCGCTTGAGTATTATTTTAGAAGGAAAAATGTTTCGCCTTAGAGAAAAAATCGATTGTAAGTTGATAATTAAATTTTGAAATGCATTGGATGATAATACTAAAAATAAACTAGTAAAAATGTTTAAGAATTATTACTGATATTGTATCGATTAATTCAAAAGCTAAGCTTCATTGGTGAAACCTCCTTTTAAATCTTGCTTTATTTCGTCAGATAATACTTAAATTATTGGAAAGTGTTCTGCACTAAAATAACCCTCTATTGGTATATGCTAATTATATTTAGAACAATATAAAATAACAACTGAATACAACTTAGAAAGAAAGAACAAGAATGTTAACAGAAACTAATTCTGAATTCTATGGATATTTATATTACATGCACTAGGTGTTTACTGCCAACGCAATGAGTTTTTTTTATATTTAAATAAAATGAGCACCATAATAACTATTTTTCATTCAATTTTAGGACATCAGATTAACTAAAACAATAAATTTTTAGAAAAACAATAAGCATAGCGCACGTTACAATTATTTAGACAATCCTATATTTTTACGCGGAATAAAATGATATTTTGTTACTGAAATATTTCGAAAAAATCTAAGCAAATACTTGAATACTTGAATTTTAAGGATTTATTAATATGTTTAAAATGCTTGCTTTAATCTATTATTTGTTAGAAATAAAGCTTGGTTTTGTAAGTTACTTTTTTGGACATGTAGCAAAACACTAAATTACTTTTTTCGGAATTCTTTCAGTATAAGTTATGAAGTTATGAGTATTATAAATATTTCAAAAGTATTCTAACTTATTTATTGCTGCCATCTGTTAAGGATATTATCAATAGATTTAAGCTTATATTTTCATTTTTTATATACACAGTCTAAAAAAAATTTTTTTTGTCGATACATTGGTATAGTTAACAAAACGAATGCTTAAAATCGGCCCATTTTGTTGGGGAAAAAACTGTATTTTAAGGTATTTATATAAAACTTATGTAGTAATTATGTAAATTTTTTGTTTAAATTGTTAATTTTTTGTTAAATTTTTTGTTTGTTAAAACGTTTAGATTTAATTGTTGTTAAAGCAGCATAAAAATTTTTAGTTTTGTGTTACCCACCTTTAAGAGCTGCCTAAAAATAAAATAAAAAAAGCAAAGAAGTATAAAAGAAATTTCCATGACTGACATTATTCCACGATAATAACATTTCTCGTCCATGTATTTTAACTAAACGTTTCTGTCTTAACCTTTGTCAGAGATAGAGCATTCTGTTTTTTTAGGAACCGACAAATCATTATTTAAGAGCAAGAATCTGAGAAACTGTCACACCTAACATTATGGGGTGATTCATGCCATTTCAGATTTTCTTGAAAAAATTACCAGTTGTTATATACCTTATCAAAAGACAAAATCTGAACTTTTTTGTCTCAAAGTTGAGTTGTTCATTTTTTATAACCCCCCAAAGTTCGGTGCTCTGCAGGAAAATTTCAGCGTTTTTGCACGACATGGAAATTACAATGACCCACTGCTCTTAGCGCACACAAAATGCCTACAAGTAATTTAAATATCTGAAAAGTAGGGATGTTGATCTTTGTAAAATGAGTGAGAAGTTTGTGGCAAGTTGTTTCCGCAAGGTCACTGAAGGTCGTAAAAAGAAGCATTTTTGCTGTTTTTTGCAATTTTCAACGATTAACTACTGCTTGCGCCTTCTAGTTGTCACGGTAAATAACATGTCATTTGAAAGATATACAAAAGCACTTTCAAAAATTATATATATATATTGGAGGCATATTTAATGCGCTCTTAATTATATGAAGTTGAAATTCGAAAATTTTCAAATTTTACCAATATTTTGACTGACATAACTTTTTGCGGCCTTGTGCAACAGTTGGATGTCTTTTAAGCTTGGGACAGTAAAAGGATCCACACTGGATAATTGTATGTGACCAAAGAAGATGGTGCTACGATCTACAGTGCCCATGTCATCACGTATCGGTCATTTACAATCTTGAGCTCCTCTCTGGTGTAGAAATTTCATCTCGAATGAATCATTTCCACAGTGCTGTGATTTCAAAATTGCAAGCAAAACTATTATAGAATGCATGTGGCATATAATGAGGGGAGTTCAACAAGAAAAGGCAAAGGCAGCAGCACTGCTTGAAACAGCCTTTTGGCTTCAAGACTAGTCGCAAAAAATTTTGCCACAAAACTATATTTAAAAACAACAGGACTATTTTGGTAAAAGGGGCATGTCAATGTGTTTCTTACACAAATTAATGGAATAGTTGAGAAATCAACTTATTTTACTATTCTCGAATATTGTGATCAAGACGCAGTGTCGACTTTGTGTGTGTCAAAGCATACAGTAAAAGAGTTTACAGTAGAGTTTCTGAGCATGAAGAAACTACATGTGAAGGCTGACAATGCAGGCAGTTATGCTGGCAATATATGCAGTGAAAGTCGGTATCTGATGGCGAAGAACCTGGGGTTAAAAAAGACTTAGACATGACTATAATGAACCTCAGAGAGGTAAAGATCAAGCTGATCGAGAGAGTGCAATTACTAAAATGTTTATTAGAGCATATATATGTGTAGGTTATGATGTCACATCAGCTAAAGATGTGTATAATCCCCTTAATTTTTAAAGGAAGAATGAAAAATACTTAAGTATCAGTTATAGAAATCAATAAAGAAAAGTGCTCAGTTGAAAGTGTTAAAATACATGAAATACAGTCATACCAATCTGTGAAATTTGAATCTAATGAAATGATATTTTGGAAATATTTTGAAATTGGTCCAGGAAAAAAAGTTCCTTATAACAACATAAAATTTAATTGTAGCATTCAAACAGCAATCCCATTCAGAACAAAACAAAAGTTAGACAAAAATCAAAATCATAAATCAATTTTTCTTAACCGTAAGTTTGTTAACTTCATATTTTGTCCTGAAGACAATTATACTTCTACATTTGAAACTGCAGATGAATTGTCCTTGCATATATCAAGAGGAGAACATACTATTCCAAAACTACTATCAGTAGTGGACAAAGCTAAAACTATTTTTGCTAAAAAAAATGGAGACAGTAACAAGAAAAATAGACTTCCAAACTACAATTTTTTTTTTAATTGCTGGCACATCTAATAGAAATGAAAACTTCTCAACTATGGTATCACAACTAGGATGGGCACTGAAACAAAAAGAAAAATCATGCGTCTGAATCAAAAACAGTTTCTACAGCAAATTTTTTATAAAGGAGATAAAACAGGTAATAAATTTACTGCACAGAGTGTTGTCAAGATGATGAGACACGTTACAGAAGATTGAAAGAAAAAGTTTTGTTAGGAAGAATATCTTACGAATGAACAAGAGATTTTTTATTTCAGCAGAATAAAAGGAAATGATATAAATTTTGATACTGTGAAAGAAGATGAAAATGAATATGATTACCATCTTTTTGTAACTGCAACTGTAGAAAATGAGGTTTTGTTATGTTTTTAATTTTATGTAATTTGCTTTATTAAATGTTTTCAACAGTTAACAATTTCTTGAAAAATTTTCAGATAGTAGATAGGGAGAATATTAGACAAGAAATCAAAATTTTTGAAGAAAAGTACAGTGGACTTCATCCTCATTCATTTTAAGCAGTAATGTATGGCAGAAGATTTTACATAGGAGAAATTCTAGAAGACTGGAAATGATTCATTTAAGATGAAATTTATACACCAGAGAGGAGCTCAAGAGTTTAAATGGCCAATACGTGATGACATATATGTTCTAATAAACATTTTAGCAATTGCACTCTCTCGATCAGCTTGATCTTTACCTCTCTGAGGTTAATTATAGTCATGTCTAAGTATTTTTAACCCCAGGTTCTTCGCCATCCGATTCCAGCTTTTGCTGCAGATATTGCCAGCATAATAGCCTGCATTGTCAGTCTTTACACAAAGTTGACACCTCGTCTTGATCACAAAATTCGAGAATAGTAAAATAAGTTGATTTCTCAACTATTCCATTAATTTGTGTAACAAACACATCAACATGCATTGACATGCCCCTTTTATCAAAATAGTCCTGTTGTTTTTAACGATAGTTTTGGGGCAAATTTTTTGCGACCAGTCTTGAAGCCAAAACGCTGTTTCCTCGTCTGTTTCTTGCAGTGCTGCTGCCTTTGCTTTTTCTTGTTTAACTCCCTTCATTATATGACGCATGTATTCTATAATATTTTTATTGCAATTTTGAAATCATAGTACTGTGGAAATTGTTCATTTGAGATGAAATTTCTACACCAGAGATGAGCTCAAGACTTTAAATGGCCGATACGTGATGACATTGGCACTGTACATCGTAGCACCATCTTCTTTGGCCACATACAATTATCCAGTGTGGATCGTTTTACTGTCCCAAGCTTAAAAGACATCCAACTGTTGCACAAGGAACTATTAAATAAATAATTCACATGCATTTTGTAGCTACAAAACAAATGCTTTACAGCATTATCTATATATTTTTGTTTTATACAAATTGCAAATGTCAATGATATTAAAATATTATTTTAAATGGACAACCAACAGGATTATATGCAATAAAATGTTAAAAATATTGGTTTTTATGGTGAAATATATATAAAAATACAGTTGTTCGAGTAAGGTGCTTCGAGAAAGAAAATGCTAAAACGTGGTATGTTAAAAATTTTTTTTTGAAGCTACATGCCTCAATAAATTTTACTTTTTTGGATAGACTAATAATGGAGTAAAATAAAGGTAAAAAAATTTTTTCAATGTATTTATGCCGCAAAAGGTTATATTAGTCAAAATATTGGTAAAATTTGAAAATTTTCGAAATTCAACTTCATACAATTAAAAGCGCATTAAATATGCCTCCAATATATATATAATTTTTGAAAGTGCTTTTGTATATCTTTCAAATGACATGTTATTTACCGTGGCAACTAGAAGGCGCAAGCTGTAGTTGATCGTTGAAAATTGCAAAAAACAGCAAAAATGCTTCTTTTTACGACCTTCAGTGACCTTGCGGCAACATATTGCCACATACTTTTCACTCATTTTACAAAGGTCAACATCCCTACTTTTTAGATATTTAAATTACTTTGAGGCACTTTGTGTGCGCTAAGAGCAGTGGGTCATTGCAATTTCCATGTTGTGTAAAAACGCTGAAATTTTCCTGTAGAGCTCCGAACTTTGGGGGGCCATAAAAAATGAACAACTCAACTTTGGGGTAAAAAATTTTAGATTTTGTCTTTTGACAAGATATTTAACAACGGGTAATTTTTTGAATAAAATCTGAGACGGCATGTATTTCAGGTGTGTCACTCTCTCAGATTCTTGCTCTTAAATGCCTGCTCGTTATTAATTTTTAAAAAGCAGCCCATATCCTTATCAGGGTACATTGCAACTTCTCTTTAAGTACCAAGTATTTTAAAAATATGTCTTTATCTTTATTTCTTTAGAAACAAGAGCAATTTATTTCAATTTTAAACAAACGTCACAGCTTGATATAAACTAATGAACAACTTCTTTATTTCGATATTGTTAGCTTACTTTCCTTTAATTAAATTCTGTTAAAATGAATTTTCCCAAATAGCTAATTAATGTCAGAAAATAAGTCATTAAATTAGCAGTATAACTCTGCAACTTTATTTTAACCATAATCAAGAAAACAAAATTGCTCTTAAGCCCATAAACTCTTCCAATGGAAGAAATACGTTTTCACCAACTGTTGGCACACAGAGATTAATTAGGTTGGGAACATAGTAACTTGGAGAAATTTTTCTTTGGCAAACTCTTTATTAATATATGTTGTATAAGTCTTTGAAATTCAACTTGGAATTCTCTGTGGAAAGTTTTCAATTCATTTATTTTTTCCAGTTACAAAGTTTTAAATATCACGGAATGATAAGAGCTATTATGATTGCTTTAATAATGAGCTTTTTAAAAAAATATTTCCTGAGGAACAAAACTTTTAAATAGGGGTTTTGTTATATGAAAGTAAAGAAAATTACCTGCTTGGAATATTCAGAACTAATAAAATGATTAGGTTTTTCCTTTAAATTCTAAAGAAAAATTGTAATTTTCATGACATACAGTTAAGGTGAATGGGTGAATGGGTACTAAATTTAATTATATTCAAATTCCTGAAATTTTTCTGATTAACTGAAATATTTTTGGATACACATAATAAACATAATTAAAACGTAAGTCACCGATATATATATATATATATATATATATATATATATATATATATATATATATATATATACACACACACACACACACACACACACATATATATATATATATATATATATATATATATATATATATATATATATATATATATATATATATATATATATATATATATATATATATATATATGTATATATATATGTATATATGATTTTCTTATTTTTCAGTGCTTCTGCTGAAACAATGATAATCGCTGTAATATGTGCGTAAATTTGATATAATAAATATCATGACGAGTTTGGTTTTCTCTTTCACTAAAAATCTAAATTTCTTAAAATAGAAAAATGTAAAATAAAAAGACTTAATATACTTTTGATAATAAATGTTTTGAATCGTATAGGCATACATTATTTTAGCCTTTCGTTATCCCCTCACCAATTAATATTCTTACTGTTGGTCTAATAATATAAATCATAATAAGTTACCACATATTGCAAGGTAACTTTAACAATCAATGTTTTTTGTCTTATATATGTTGTCTATAGATTTTAAAAAACTTTCATACTTGCATTCATGAAATGTAACTATGGAAATAAAATTTACAAGTAATTGATGCCTAAAGTAAAGACCTAAAATCTAAAAGTGATGAATAATAGAAAAGTAATTGATGCAGTTCTTTATAAAGTCAGATGTCTAAAATAGAAAAATGCGTTAATAATCCCCGTATGACGATACTCACTTCAGTATTTTACTTATTTCTGATACTTTAGTTTATTGAAAGGATATTTTGATGCTCAGCGAAAACCATTTTCTTTGTTTAAAATTTTTTCCCCTAACAAAAATAAAACAGCAATTTTAGTTCTATAATATTGCAGAACGAAAATGTCTCTCTACAAAAAAATGCTTGTTTTTGTATACTTTTGGATGAAAGAAACGAACTTTGTTTATTTCACACTCTTGTCTAAAGTTCCACATTTTACTTGGCGACATAACGCATTTTTGCAGAGCATCACACACTAATAACTGGTAAATGACGCGTTCTCTCACAGGCAGTGGGACCATTTTGGCAATTTTAGTGACATTAATGACATTTTAGCGACAAAAATCCTATCTACCTTCACGAAGTTTCTTGGCTTCAGATGCCTTAGAAAGCCATCCGAGATTTATATATCCGAGAATTCATAAGAAGTGTAAAGGCATTCCATTTTTTAAAAACGACAAGTGAGAGACCATTAAGGTTTTAACATTTTTCAAGCACCTTTTGTGTAGAGAGAATCCCATTGTTTCATTTAAGTAGGACAGAAAATTTTTAAATTTATTGAACTGGTTAATCAACTGTGATATTTATATTTGGTATTACGAAATTTTATAATTAGTTAAGATTTTTAAGACATAAAAAAAACAAATATAATTCATGAGATTTGAAAGTATTGCCGAGCAGAAAATTGAAAAATGTTAAAAAGAATAATTTGTTGTAGTTCTTAAAAAAACCTTGTATGACAGTTCTCACAATGGTATTTTTATTAATTTCTAATTTTCAAGTTTCTTGAAAGTACTTATAATATTTTTTGATGCACAAACAAATAAATTTTCTTTCTGCAGCGCTTAAAATTTCTTTTCGCGAGAAAACTAAAATAGCAACTTTAGTTTGATAACACTAAAGAATAAAAAATGTCCTTTACATGAAAACGTGTGTTTTTTGTCTACTTTCTGGGAAAAATAAGGGATTTGAAATAACGTTTTACTTAGCAGACACTGTTTTTTTTTATCAAAGTTCCACATTTTACATGGCGACATTACGCATTTTATCAGAACATCACACCCTAACAATTGGCAAAGTAACTGTTCTCTCAACGAGAAATGTCCCTTTACAAGAAAATGTGTGTTTTTGTATACTTTTGGATGAAAGTAATGAACTTGAACTTTTTGTTTATTACCCACTTTTGCCTGAAATTCCACATTTTACTTGGCGACATAACGCCGTTCTGGCAACTTAAGCGGCTTTGAAGATATTTTAGAATTGTCTTTAGGAAGTGTCTTTTCTTGGAAACATTAGAAAGCGAGATATTCGAATATTCGCCAGAAGCGGGGCGACATTTGTTATTTAAAAACGATACATGATTGACTATTTTGGTTTTGAATATAAATCAAACACCTTTTTTTTTTATACAGAATCGCATAATTTTGTCTAAAATGGACAGAAAATTTCGAAATTTGTTGTAAAATCAAGCTCTACGCTTAGTCTTACATTAAATTTTTTATATGGTTAAAAATTTAAAGTCTAAAACAAAACAAGCAGAATTTATGGGATTTAAAGTATTGCAAAATGCAAAATTGAAAAAATGTTAAAAAGAATAAATTATTGCTGTTCGGGATTTTGTTGAATGTCTGTTGTAAGTTATGATCGATTATACAAGCAACGGTAAAGACAGATTTTCCTGAAAAGTGTCAGTGGGAACTTAATCGCATAGATTGAAAGTGCGCTTGAAAGTGCAAAAGATACAACGACACTCAGTAAAATCGTTGAACAATCATTCAAAAAAATGTCAGATGTAAGAAAAATATGTTGGTTAAGCTCTTATACATAAAAACCTTTATATTATTGTCGGAAACTCGTGATCATCAATAATTATGGAGAAAAAAACTGATTCTAAAGATTCTTTGAAAGGTTGATATAAAAAAAAATGTTTCCCTCGCATTGCCTTTTACGGTTACGTGTTTTTTTTCTTCTTTTCATGAAAAATTTGTTCAGTATTTATGAAAAAAGAAAAAAATAGTTACAGGAAATTAACTATAAAAACATTAAACTGACATTAATGATTGAAATGACAAAAAGTTCTAAAGGGAGATTAAAAAAAATTAACATTAGGGACCATACAACCTTTATAATTTGAAAGTAACAAACAAAAATTTGCAACAAATAAATGTTTATTTTAAGAGTATTTTGTTTAAAGAGCATGTTTTGTGCCGGGTTCGTTGTCTTTATTGCTGGCACTAAGTCAACTTGTTTTAACGAGCGAAAAATTTATTGATTAGATCAAAAGTTATTTATAGTGTTTAAATTTCTTACTTGTGTGATTTATATCATTTTGAGAAATAATCTTTGAAAAATTAATATATTTTATTTAATGTTTTATTTTATTTTAGAAATAATTTTTTAAAAAAATTAGTAAATAGGAAAATCTTTTTTAACTAACCCGAATATAAAAACACACCCTAAAATTCTACAGTTGTCATCACGTCTTTAAAACTTAAAAAAATTAGAGATGGATTGTGAAAAACATTTGCAGATTTATTTGTAATAAAATACTATTATTTCAAATGACCTATAATGTAGTTTTTCTTCTATTTAAAGTATAGTTTTTAAAAATATTCATCAAGTTTAAGTATTATATATTATAAGGTTTCAATCTTTTTACATTTAGAAAAATAGTATTTTTTTTTTAATTAAGTAAAAAAAAAAACCTTATCAATTACTCAATTTAAAATAATACTTTTAGAGTTAAAAAAGTAATGTTTAATGAATTGAAAGGTATCATATGTTGATATAAAAGTGCCTGTTAGTTATGTCGGCTAAAATTCAGAGCCATTAAATTGAAATAAAAAATATATATTCAAAACTGATTGCGTATTTGGAAAAAGAAGCTCTAAGTTAAACAACTGCTTTGGGCTAAAACAATAAATCGAAAACTGTGGAAAATAAAAATCTAGGCAAATACAATCGCTTTCAAGATAAGAAAGTTTAAATGCCAGTCTAGTGAAGGGGTACATTTTTTAGAAGAAAAGATTTTGTGAGCAAATTCTGGAGAAAATTTTGTCCCGAAAAACATTTATTCTTATCTAATTTAAACTGGAAATATTTTTACTAGAAGCAAAAAAAAGTTTTTTTTTTGTGAATTTATAAAACTGATTACCTCACAATAATTTTAATAAATGAAAATTAATAGTTTGGCCTTTATTTTCTAGTGTTTAGGTAGTTTTGTCTTTAAAAAGACGTTCGTATAGAAGTTTAGAGTTTGAAATATATATTTAATTGCAAACTGAATGGCATAAATCTCTTGTAAATTTTTTTTGTTATTATAAATTATGAAAGAAGGTAGTTGATCTAATTAAGAAAACGGAAATTTTTGCTATGAAGCAGACTGTGCTTTTAAAACAGAAAAATTATACATTTGTAAATCAAATTATTTATTTATTTTGTGATAATTTAAAAGGATCTTCCTATATATATATATATAGAAAGAGAGAGATGCCATGTAATATAGAATGCCTCGTACGTGTCAAATTAAATCATAGTAGTTTAAAATTTATTTCTCTTATTAATTTTAACTCGTAGTTCTTTTCCTTACTTCACAAACAGCCACAAATACTCAATACTCCAAATTCTAATTAAAATACGTTGTCGTGACTAATTGAATATCAAAATCTATTTTTAACTTTATTTTTCTATTAGTTACTTTATTCCTTTAACTACAAAAAAGTTTCGGTGACAGGGTTATATTAAAATCTCATGGACTTTTAGGTAATTAAGTTTATGACGAAATCATTGAAAATTTAACATGGTTTAATATTTCATTTTGTTAATATTTTTTTTTTGTTTTATATGTATGACCATATTTGTTTATTTTTGTCTTCTTAATAAAGCAGGATGATTTTCTTTGTTTGATATATTCTCAGTATTCCTCTTTTGGTACAAAAGCAAAGTACAAAAGAAATTTTTATTACTGACATTCTTCCACGATAATAACATTTCTCTTCCATGTATTTTAACTAAACGCTTCAGTCTTAACCTTCGTTAGAGTCAGAGTCCGTCAAATAATTATTTAACTGCCTGTTCGTTATTAATTTTTAAAAAGCAGCCTATATCTTTATCAGGACACTCTAAAACTCCTCTTCAAGTACCACGCATTTTAAAAATATCTCTTTATCTTTTCTTTAGAAACTAGAGCAATTTATTTTAATTTTAAACAAGCATCACAGCTTGATTTAAACTAATGAAGAACGTCTTTATTTCGATATTGTAAGCTTGCTTTCCTTTAATTAAATTCTGTTAAAATGAATTTTCCCAAATAGCTAATTAATGTCAGAAAATAAGTCATTAAATTGGCAGTATAACTCTGCAACTTTATTTTAACCATAATCTAGAAAACAAAATTGCTCTTAAGCCCATCAACTTTTCCAATGGAAGAAATAAGTTTTCACCAACTGTTGGCACAAAGAGATTAATTAGGTTGGGAACATAGTATCTTGGAGAAATTTTTCTTTGGGAAACTATTAATATACGCTGTATGAATTTGAAAAATCAACTAGGAATTCTTCTCGAAAGGTTTTCAATTCATTAGATTTTTTTTAAAATTTAAATATCATGGAATGATAAAAGCTATTATGATTGCTTTCAATAATGAGTTTTAAAAAAAAATATTTCCCGGGGAACAAAACTTTTAAATAGGGGTTTTGTTATATGAAAGTAAGGAAAATGATCTGCTTGGAATTTTCAGAATTAATAAAATGATTAGGTTTTTTATTCAAATTCTAACGAGAATTGTAATTTCCATAACTTGTATTTACGATGGTGGGGTACTATATTTAATTATATTCAAGTTTCACAGTAAAAAATTACGAAAGAATGATATATATATACATATATATATAAATATATATAAAATATATATATATAAATATATATAATATATATATATATATATATATATATATATATATATATATATATATATATATATATATATATATATATATATAAATATATATAAAAATATATATGTGCAAATCCATTTCGGGTAAATCCGTGGCCAAAAAAATTTTTTACTAATAATTTCTTCCTTAATTTGTATAATTTTTCCTTGTGCAAATCCGTTTCGGGTAAATCCTTGGTCAAAATTATTTACTAAAAAATTCCTTTACTAAAAAATTCCTTTGTTAATTTATAATATTTTTCCATGTGCAAATCCATTTCGGGCAAATCCGAGGCTAAAATTGTTTACTAAAAATATTTCTTTATTAATTTATACAATTTTTCCATGTGCAAATCCATTTCGGGCAAATCCGTGGCTAAAATTATTTACTAAAATAAGTTGTTTTTCTTTTTCTTTTTTATTTTTTCTTTGTCAATTTATATAATTTTTCCATGTGCAAATCCATTTCGGGCAAATCCGTGGCTAAAATTATGTGCAAAACAGGCAATTCATGCTTCTTTCTCTTTTTTATTTTATATTTTTTTCTTAAATAAATATTTATTTTCGAAAATTATTTATAGTCAACTTTTTTAAATTATCCAGTATAATATTACCTCGCGCACATCCGTTTTCTGGCCCATCCTTGGTAACTAACAAATCAAACTCACTTCAGTAATGCAGCAAGAACGCACTTTAAACTCCTCTAATTACACTCAATTTGCGCTTTTGTTTTCATAGTTTTCATATTTTGCAATCTGGCAATCTTGTTACGTAAACATTTTAAATCATTCTTGAAAAATTTCCCGTTCATGTAAGTCCATTATATTTAACTGCTCGCTTTATAGATTTTGTTTTATTCTGCTCTTCCTTTATATTTTATTTTCTGTTTTTACGTGTTATTTTTACTTATTGTGTTTTATTTTATTTGTCGTAATTTTTGTAAAAAACTTTTTGAGTGCTCCTCACACTATTGTATTGATATATTTTGCTTTGGCTATATTGATACAATATTAGAAAGCACTCTTTTTCGGATATAATCGTGTGGGCTGATGATAAGATTATATCTTTTATTTTCCGGTTTTTTAAAAAAACTTTATCCTCTTTTTTTATTTTTTTTTTTTAATTAATTTATTCTTTTTCTTTCCCCAGTTGTTTGTTATTATTATTATTATTTCCCCCCCTTTTTTTTTCTTCATTTTGAACACACACATATATATATATATATATATATATATATATATATAGTAATAATTTAAAAAAAAGCACTATTTTGCGGATATAATCTTATGAGCTGTGGACAACATATTATCTTTTTGTTGTTTTCTGACTTTTTTTAAAATTTTAAAACGTTTAGTTATTTTTCCATAATAATTTTTGTTTTTCTCTTTTGAAAATGTTTCTTCTTTTTCCTTTCTTTCCTTTCTTTTCTTTGCATTTTTATCTTAAAATATGCGCTCTACATACTTGCAGCTTATACGCAGTTCATAAAACTTCATAAATTTTAATTTTTCCTTGCAAATTTCTTTTTTCTTTATTTCTTTATTGTGTAACTAAACGATTAAATGAAGCTCTTTTTCTACCCATATGATTATACCCTCAAAAATTAGTGTTTTCTGATATTGTATTAAAATCTTCAAATCAAAGTATGACAATACAATAGTCACACTATAGCGGTGCATTCTCAAATGTCTCTTGCGAGAAGGTTTGGAAGTTTCAGTGTATGAGGGATTTCCGACCTCTCCTCTTTACTTTGTTTTACCTAAAATTATTTATAAAAATTTTTGAGGTTTGGAGCTCTTGGGAGAAAGAAAAGAGGGTCTCTAAACTTGAATATGTAAAAAATAAATTAAAACTTGCGAAAAAAATAGAAAAATTGACCATTTTAATTTTTTTAACAACTGAACGAGAAAATTTTCTAAACTCTGGCGTTAATCGTTTGAGGGTGTTGGAAAGGTATCAATAATAGGAAAATGAAGATAAATGGGACTGGAAACTGTAAAAAATAAATTCATAATTTCAAAAAAAAAAAAAAAAAAAAAAAACTAGAAGCATTTCGTTTGTAATTTTTAAAAAAAAATCTGAAAGGGAAAATCTTCTTCTTAATACAACTAACAATATTTAAAATTTTCTTCCTATCTAGCCTCTCAAAGAAGTTCGATTGTAAAAAGAGTATTTTTTGTTCTTCTTTAAATCAAGCTTATGACCATAAAATTATCAGCAAGTGATAAATATAGAAGGGGTGCTTTCAGAAATGTGTGGGTGACAAGAAAAAACGGGGAGGTGATATTTAAAAGGTTAACTCTACGTAAAAGTCAGTTCGAAAGGTGACAAGATAATGTTTTTCGCGCAGCACAGAGTAATTGATCTTAGATGCATCGAAAATTTCCCATATCAAAATTATTATATACATTTAAAATCAAATTTTTTCTTTCTAAGCTTTAAATAAAGTTTTTATGGCTAATTAGACCAAGTTTTTACAAAAATTAATTTTTACTACACTTGGATTTAATTCCAACTTTTTGAAAACCTCAGAATTTCCAATGAATAGCTCCTTCGTGCTACATCCTAAACTTCAGCAAAAGGAATTATTGTGGTATTTGAGTTTCCCCAACTCTAAGTTGAAATATATTGATTTATTGTCGTGGAATAAGCTTACTTTCTCTTTTTATTAAGTAATTTTTCTCTGTGTTTGAGGTTTTCTTTTACGTTTTAATCTTTTCATGATTGTATTGAGTTGATATTTAGTCCTTTTATTACGCTTCCAATGGAAAAATAAAATTCTTTGAGAAGACGATGTTACACAATATGTCAGACTGTTTTTATTTGAGATATTGATTTTATTTCTTTTGAAGTAAAACAGCAATCTAAAACATCTTTAAGTTTTTCAAAAAGCATTTTAATGATTATCGATAAGTTGTTTTAGTTGGTTTTATTTACGTTGAAAACTATTGATTTGTGAAGAATATACGCCTGTCAGAAATTTTAGAGCATGTTCAATTACAATATAGTTGGAATTTAGTGCAAATTTGCTATAGTGCTATGTCGGAAGCATATTACTGCACTTCTTAAACCTAATTACAGAATGTTAAAGTTAAACTAGTGCAGAAACATTAACCTCAACAGGAACGTGATTAAGTGATCACGTGATTTTTCCTTCAGAGAGTACGGTATCTTATGTGAAATGAGCCTTTCTTACTCTAGTGGCAAAATACGAGCGTACGAATATGGTTTACTCTCGTATTAGATATCTCATTAGTTCGTATACAACTCTCTTTCGTTCGTATATTCTGAAAAAAAGTATGGTTGAAACTACCAGATTAAGGCAAGATTTATCGGGTTTTTGGCCTTATGGGAATACCAAAGAACTATGTAATTTTTACTGTAGTATTTTAGTAATGATTTTGGTAAATTTAACTATAATATATGGTTTCATAATGTCTGATAAAAAATTTGGTAAATCTAGTAAAATATTGTGACGCCCGGTGGCAGAGTGGTAGCGCTTCGCGCTCCCGTGCTACAGGTCCTGGGTTCGATACTCGGGCCGGGCAAGGCTGACTCGCATTCGGCTGACCACCTAACCGGAACATCTGCTTCTGCACCCCAGAGTCCAAGGTCAAGAAAACTGAGATGGGCGCAGTAGGTCTTGGCCCTCTATGGACTGTCGCGTCACTGAGTTTAATTTAGTAAAATTTTGTCGTAGTACTTTATCGCATTGCATGAAAACAAATTATTCGGTTAAATTTGCTTTTCAGTTTTGTATTTTTTACTAAATGCTAAATGCGTGGTAATAAGAACTATATAACCAGAGATATAACCTTTGATAACCAGAGTTTCCTGCAAACCATTACAATATGAACGGAAAAATTTCAAAATTAATGCTTTAAATGCTGCATATTTTAGTTTTATTAACCAGAATTATACGGTTTTTTTACTAGAAAAGTCATCACTATACAGTGTTATAATTTTACCAGAATCTTTTCCTCCGTATATATTTGGTGCTTGCGGGTCTGAGAAAACGTTTCGTTCTTCTTCTGCTGGTCTTGAAGGGGTTAAACAACCTTATTATGGCTCAATGTACTGATGATATAGTTTGTCGTTGAACCAATTTTTTATTAAAGGGTGTGTAAAAAGTTTATTGTATATGAATGATACAGAAGGTGTTTCTGTATAATTCATCAATAAATATACTTTTTAAATCATTGGCAAAAGTGGTAAATCACAATTATGCATCCTTTGAGATAGAAAATTAATATTAAATAATAATAATAAAAAAAAATAGATGCATCAGTAAAGAAGAGAGGAGGATTAAAAACCATCAAAATCTGTTATATTTTTAGAGATTTTTAGAGATGAGATATATCAATATCTATTTAAAAAAAAGCAAGTAACTCTGATTATTATATTAGCTACTTGATCTTTGGTTAATTAAATAAATTGTAAAGATGATAAAACAAAATGTAGCACCCTTTTTAGAAATGTTCTTTATTATAAAAATCAATAAAATACAGAATTAAAACATATTAGACAGACCGAGGAAGTATTTCTTTTATTCAGTTTTTGGATAATTTTAGTATAGTACATTTCTGTTTGAGACGTAGGTATTTATTTTACAAGGGACAATTTTTGCCAAATTAAAGAAAAACGAAACAATTAAGCAAAATTAAATTATAGTTTCAATTTTACCCCCGTTTTGTAAACATTTAGGAGAAGTAAATAATTACTTTCCATAATTCCAATTTAAATGCTTTTTGTGAAATTAAATCTCTATCATTATGGCTATTAAAGCAATTATAGCAATTAATTTCGCATTGCTATTATACAAATAGAAGTTTTTCAAAATAATAAATTAATAAATTTATTCTGGACTATCATATAGTTAAATGAGACAAATTCCTTAAGCTATAGCACAAATTTAAATTACTTAAAAAAATTATTACACAACTTTAAATAAAATATAGAATAATTGTAATTTCGCAAAAAAATAATAAAATGTGAACGAAAATATAATGTCTGTTTTCTTACTGTGCTTAATGTTTTTAAGATGATCTTTAACTAATATGAAATTATCGAGAAATTTTATTCCCACATTTAAATTAATTTGTCTACACTAGCCAGCAAAATTATTACCATAAGCTAGTACTGTAACTTCACACTATAATGGTCTAAATATATTGCTTTTTATAATATTGTTTTTTGTAAAAAATTTTAAGTAAGCTTTCTAATTACTTTTTGAAGATATTGTGAGTCGAATAATTAGAAATTTTCTTAATTGGGTGTTGAAAATTAGCAAGGCGTTCGGATTTAATACGAATTCTCATAAAAATACAAAATTCAGCAAAAATATACACTCTTTAGACATATAAATTTGAGTAATTGTAAACTTATAAAAAAAATTTTTTTTTGAAATTTTTAAAATTGTTTAATTAAATTATGTTTTACTAAGATACTTTTTGAGTTATACATCAACGGTTTGTAAAAAATTTAAAATTGGATAGCTAGTTCTAACATATCCGTTACATAAAATCCTGCTTTGACAGTAAAAATTCGGTCGAAAGTATTTATAAGAAAATAGTGAAGTTGCGCAGAAACTAACTTTTTTGGGAGTACAGGACACATTTCGATAATTTTTAAAAAATGTATATAGTATTTCGATTTTTTTGTACAATTGTGATATTAGATACACTGTAAAAAAATTTCAGAAACTAATTTTGATTCGGCAAAAATGTTTCAGAAAATCTCAGAGAATTTCATTTAATATCTTGTTTCCGATCAATTCAGAAACATTTCTTTTATTTTCAAAAGTAGGAAATTGAATCGCATTGACGCCGATTCAGAGTCAGAGTGTTTCGTAGCTACCACTGCAACTATTAAATTACAATGCACTATTATATGAGACATGCTAACTTAATTCTATCAGGAGATACCTCTTGATATATGACTGTTGTCATTGTCGGTTCCTAGCCCCATATGGGTGACTCACGGACGTGATCTAAACACACCTGCCTCAACCAACACGCTTACTTCGACCGAGACGCCCACTTCGATTTGAACACACCTAGTTCAATGAATGGTTCACACTGCACAGTTGACATGCTATTTGTGACAGCGACATTGTCCTCCTCACGTTATTACTATTCAGTCTCGATCAGACACAACGGGGACCTGTACATACTCGACTGCTAATTGCAACACAGTAGCGACCACGCTTACAACCGTAATCCTAATACAGTTCTCACGACCAGCACTCAAAGCCCAGTTATCTTAATACAGCTCTCCTGGCCTCTCGCAAAACAGCAATGAATCAGCTAGCGGTATTCATTTATCGAATTTTATAACAAATAACGTTCAGGTGGGAGAGTAATGCAGCATGCAACTACAACTATTAAATTCCAATTCACTATAGTTTATAATGCCTGTTAACTCGATTATATCTTAAGATCTCTTTTGATAGATGAAGGTTAATAATGTTGGTAGCCTAGCCTCACAAAATATTTCTGAAATATTAAGAAATGCTTTTGAAAATTACATTAGGTGCTCTAAATTTTCAGAAACATTTCAGGATATTTTTTACAGTGTACTTAAAACCTATATATACTTAAAGTACTTAAAACCTACTAATACATTTTGTTCCTTTAATTTTAAAATCTTTGTTTCAGAAAATAGGAGAATGAAGTTTGTCGGTATTTTAAAGGAACACACTAGTCTTGATGACAATATGAATTTAAGCTATAATTAAACTAAGTATAATAAAAAAAAGCTCTTTCATAATTTTTGTTATAATTATTTAATTTTCACGCGCTAGAGTGTAATATTAATGATGTCATTGATTAACCTTAAACATGGTAAAATAGTTGTGTCTCCGGTATTTCGAAGTCGAAAATCAGACACATAAATGTAAAAATGAAACTTTTCTGAATTTTGTTGTTGTCGAATTTGGATTATTGACTATCAAAATATGGAGTGTATCAGTATTTAGAAATGTATCATACTTAAAGCAGGAGAGCTATATAAAAACTTTAGGAGAGCGATAATTTTAAATAAATTTTTTAACGCTTAAGAGTAAAGAAAAATATCTTTTTTAAAATTATCATTTTTCTAGAACTATTCATGTCATTTAAAGTTACATAGTTAAAAGCTAATTAAAAAATCTGTGTACCATATAATTCAAAATTTTTTGACTATTTTTAAAATAATAAATGAAAATATTAGCTGACTATAAAAATGTATTTTTTGCAACTAATTTTCTTTGGATAAATACGTTTTATATCTGCGAGAAAAATTTATTTAATGATAATCTTTTTTTTGAAAAATTTTTTTGTTGCATTTATGCAAATATTACTTTTGTCTAATGTGGGTATGGGGATTATTAAACCTGATTCATATGATTAAACGTCTTTTAACGAATAAAACTATTCTGAATGTCTCCTTTTATATACCTTAACAGGCACTAAAATAGTGACTCGATGATGAAAACCAAACAATTGGATTTGTATGCCGAAAGCTTTCTTTGTTAATGGTAAGATCTTTTAGGATGAAGTAATGAGAAATCACAGAGGTGATGTAAGCCATTAGGACGGTGATAATCATTGTAGCCTCAAGAATAGTGACTGAAGAACTTGTTCTCTTTGAATCCTGCTCCTCTTTGATGTAGTTTGCTATTACAAAGTGAAAGAAAGTTATAATATATTACATGGAAAAAGAGAGATTAAGTAACTGTTAAAGCAAGGCTATTCAAGCATTGTGAAAAAGTAATATATGATTGAGAAAATAAAATTCAATAACAAATGCTAAGCTTTATTACGTAATTATTAATAAAAACTAGAAAGAAAAAGAAACTTAAAAGCAGTTTTTGTTGAGCATGTTTGACCGTCCCTCAAAAGCAACCATGGGTAGTTGGGGAAATATAGAAACAGAATAGTGTATAAAATGTGTGTCATCAGAAATTGATTCCTTAAAACTTGCGTTAAAAACGTACGTACTTGCGTCTTTTACAATCTAAAGTTTTTTTTAGCTAATAAAAATAGTTTTTGTATTGAGAATTTTTCAAGCACGTTATATTGAAATATTGTGCAATGGACATTTTTTTCACACAACGTAACCAATCATGTATGAGCCTTCATGCAATTTTTAGAGAAGACGAAAATATTCTGATCAATTGGGTTGAAGGTTTGAAAAATTCCGTCTTTTTATTCCTTATTTTTTACTGAAACTTTATTTGATTTAGATAGACAGTAGTTATATTCGTCAATAATTGCTACATTATATCTAACATGTCATCGTATAATTTCTTTTACAATAACTAATAAATAGCAAACATTTCTAAATTTTTATAAATTATTAACAGATATTTGTCTTCTTATTTATCTTTTATATATGGTTTATCATGATATGCTCATAGATTTTCACCCGTGAAAATTCAAGTTACTTCATTCCACTCCTTGTAAAAGTATAAACAGAAGACTGTATAGGTAAGTTATCTGCATGCATTGTTTTTCTGATTGTTTTGATAATTTTATAACTATAAACTTTACATGCAATGACCCTTGACTCTCAGAAATGACCCTTGTTGTGCTTTTCTTATGGTCAATCCTAGCTTCTGCACTTTCTTAAATCATATAAATATTATGTGAAATAATAAGATTGCATGATCAAAAATAACCAATCCATTTTACAGTTAAATCTTCAGCAGAAGCTGTACGGGCACGCTAGCCCCTCTTTAATCATAGCTCTCTTCACAAACATTTTTCAGATCGTCTTCTTTCCAGAGCAGTTTTTTGTCTTGAACATGGCAAAATATTTGCCCAAAACGTTTTTGAATATTTGCGTCTTTTTGTCTTAAATGAGAAAAAAAAGTGGCTTTAAGGACCTTTAGTGCTGTTCGGTCTTTATTCATTTTTAGATGTCCGCTATCATTGTATTGAATTTAATTGATTTTATAATAACCTCATAGATTTTTTAAAAATTGAATGTTATACCTTCGTTGACTGGTGCTTTCATCTAAAATAATTCCGAAGTATGAAAGTTTCCTCTACGATAGACATAGTTTTTTTTCTCCTTCATCAGCAATGTTCACGTTTTATGAGACATAAGTGAAAAATTGTTTAGAAAAAGAAAAAAAAAATAGCTCATGCATTTACAAGTTACAACTTGCTAATTCAAGAGTTTTGTATCAGCCATACATAATTATTGCCTTCTAAAGTGAATTTGCTTTGAATAACATACGCATGAATTTTATTATGGTAAAAATTGTTCTAGCGTTCTAAGGTTAAACCATGTTAAATATTATATCTATCAGTTCTGTTGGGGGGAAAATAACTATGCATTATATGGCTAAATCATATTAAGTATATATGTCGGAAGTTTTTTAGAAGGAGAAATTATGTTGGTTTCTAAAGTTTCAATTTGTACATCACTTTTGAGAATATTTAAAGTTTTTAAACAGGCATATTAACGACATATTGTGGTACATTTTTCGAAACATTTTCCGTTGAGCAGCGTGTCCCGCAGTGGGCTGATCGTTAAGACACGGTTTCTGGCAGATTACCGAAGTCAAACATTACTGGCAGCGGGCAGTGTGGGTGAAGGTGACCACTTTGATTAGTCTGCAAAGGAATTGAGAGTGTGCGGTATTATTCCTTGCTAATCTGTTCTACCGTAAAGTGCTCTACTTTAGGCGCAGGACGTCGAGATACCGAAATGGGCCATCTCTTCTGTTGTTTTTTAAAAATTAGTAAAACTTACAAACAATACAATGAAACCAACTACTTTTTAAGATTTTATATTTTAGCACAAATATAATTCCGGTAATCTAATAGATTTTATTAGTAACTATCAGACTATGTCTTTTAATTAAATAATTCCAAAATTCATATTTTTGCTTGTAATTAGAACTCCGGAAGAAATTATATATAAAAAGGACAGCGGTATCCTATCTACGTGAAAGGATTATTATAACGATTACGATTATTAATAACGATTGTGCAATGATTATATTAATTTAACTGCTGTTTTTTTTTTAAATTGCTTAAACCTTTTACAAACAATAAAATAAAACCAACTTTATTACTAAAATTTATTTATCGAATGGCTCAGTCTTATAATTTTAAGTCTATTCATTATAAAGAAAATTATAGAAGACTATTTTAATTGTATTCTAGCGTGCATAACTGAAAAGCAACTTTTTCTGTTCCAATAAATAAAATAACAAATAAATTAAACATTCATTTTTAAATTCAGAATTAAATCAATTTTAGTCATAAACTCAATAGTTAGATTGTCATATTTTAAATAAAAACGGAGATATAATTTGCAGTAGTAGCTAAATTTATTTCAGAAAGTCTAATATAAATAATGATAAAATGCTTTTAAGAAGTTCTCATATTACATGCTGAGAAGAAAGAGCCAGTTTGCCGAATATGCATTAAAATTTAAGAAAAAGAAGAATAAATTGAAGAATTTAATGGTTTCACACCACAGGAAGCAATATTTATTAAATAATAAACTTCAAAAAGTGTATTGAAAGAGGTCAAAACAAGCATTTATAAATTGATTATAAAATCGATTTTTATTTAGCCCGGATTTGAAAGCCATAGACTTTTCTTTTATTGGTTAATGGTGTTTTTAAGTATTTTAGAAAGTCAAGAACTATTAATGTGTTTTTAGTAAAGCATTTTTGAAAATGTATAAAAATTTTATCAAATCGACTTTTTTCGATTCAAAACAATTACCTTTGATTTGATTTAAAACATTTTGTTTTATAAGTTAAACTGAAAACAATTTTTTTGGAAAATTGGGAAAAAAGACATGTCTAACTTGGTTTTGGGGATTTCAAATCTAGAATTATTTATACACCTAAAGTTACATACCTTTTAAAAAATGACATTTTTAGTCTATTTTTTTGTTAAAATGGACAAGTTTAAAACGCTATACATATAAGGGGGTCAGGTAAATGTTGCGACAAACTTACAGAGGAGTCAGGGCTTATCATCATAAATAGAAATGCATAGTAACCTATGCACGAAGATGTGGTTGGAGGTGCATTCCTAATATGAACTGTTCAGAAGCATGCGAAAAAACAGTTCATAATAGGACAGCACCATCTACCAGTGTATGGCGATATTTACGGGCGCGAGTTTGTATGTAATTTTAATCTTAATGATGTACCATAGCTCCCCCAGAAGGTCGTCGTAATATTTATGTAACTCCCTGTTATACATAGCGTTTTTAAACTTGTACATTTCGACAAAAAAAGAGACTGAAAATGTTATTCATTCACCAAAAATATAACTATAACTTTGTGAGGGAAACCAATTTCTGACCAGAAATCAGCGATATGAAAGTATCTAAAATCTGTTAAAAGATCTCAATGATCTATAATGATCTATAATAAGATCTGTTAAAAGATCATGCAACAGATAAAAATTTCACTAATCATTTTCACTCTTTAGAAAAGTGAATTTATCCAGTTTATATTAGTTTAAAAAAGAAATGTCTGGATGAAAGGATGTTTTTTACAGATTAAGATCTGTAAAGAACTCATGCAACAGATAAATTTCACTAACCATTTTCACTTATTAGAGAAGAGAATTTATCTAGTTTTTATTAGCTTAAAAAAGGAATGTCTGATACAGTTTGGGTTCCACTAATCAGTATACATATAAATATGATACCAAATGTTTTTGCTTTATTTGTAAGCATGTTCCTTCCAGTGGTGTGTGTTGAATACAACTGTTATCTTTACAACTGTACAACTGTTGTTTTTCTTCGAGTTTCATAGTAACTCATCATATAACCCCCCTACATTTTAATTTTTTTGGTTATACTTACAGAATATTTTGCTTAATGATCTAAATATTTTTGGTTAAATGGCCGAACTCGTAAAATCTCAATCTTTTACTTCACTTTACGGGAAAAGTCTGAAAAGTCTTCGGGAAAAGTTAAACTTTATAATAATGCATCATATAAACACAATTAAGTACATTTTGGTTTTATTTAGCGATTTTTTTAAAAAAGAATATTGTGCTTAATGACCCGAATTTGTTTGTTTGAACGGCCAAATTGGCGAAACCTCATTTTTTTTACGTCATTCAACTAGAAAAAGTTTGATGTTGTCAAACTGGTGTTACAATGAAGCCTAATAATATCACTTATACGATTGATTACACGTACACAGAATTTACGGTCGATTATTAGATGGCTGACATGGTATTACACACCACCCTATTTGAAATCAAAAGTTGAAAAAGTCAATTTATACCATAAATATTTGATTATTACCACATAAGTGCTGTACAGCTCTTCGAGGACTGCAGCGGTTCTACAGTAGTAATACTTTCAGTTATATGAGCTTGACGAGCACTAGGAGAGCTTCTGTTGCCTCGTCTCACGAGTTTTGCCAAATTTGTGTATAGCAGCAATGATCTGTGATTCATTTCAGACGAAATTTCCTTTCATAATTTGGACTGTTTTAGCAACACAACACGCTCATTGAAAATAAGGTTTCAATATTTTCCAAATAAGGTTTCAAATGTTAATTAATTTAAGTGTGATTAATCTAAACCGCAGTGATATGATACTGCGATCCTGTTAATATTTCTAGGGACAAACAGCTACCAGAGTCAGAATAACATATTACTTAAAGAGAAATTGCTCGATAATTTTTAAAATTTTCTCTTTTTCTCTCACTTTAACGCCAATTTTGAATAATTTGAAGTATTAATTCATTGCGATTGAAATATTTTTACCATTTATTTACATAATCTTTGATTTTTAATCATAAAGTCCTTAATAATTTATAGCATTCCTTAAGACTTAAAAAATAAAATGCTAGTTCAGCTATATTGCTTTCACAACTTTCAGTGGTTTTAAACTCGACTTATATGTTAATTTGTTACAGAAAAGTTAACTTAAGACCCTTATACCTATAAATTAAGAATAGTTTAAATTTCCAGAAAAATCTGTCATTATAATATTTTCCAAGCGCTCCTATCTTCAGCTATTTTAAGTAATACCATTTGAGTTACAAATTTTATTTTATAACAGTCATTGAACAGCCCACCCAAGTTTGGGTTTACGACTACTAATGTTCAACTTCGTAACCTTGTAATTTTGACCCCAATCCAGAAGGCAAAGGGACTCATGGATCAAGTATTGGGAGAAATGTTTCATCATGGAGAATTGTTTGAGAGAACTAACCCGCATCAGCGTTACATGGAAAGGAAAACCACGAAACCCTCTCATGGTTAGCCCGACAGCAAGGGGACTCTAACAAATGATCCATCTACCACTGAAGATATTTTACGTCAGCACTGTAGTCGGTGCTAGTTGAGTGGGGAATTCGTATCGAACAGCCATAGCTGGGATTCGAATCCGAAGTGACTTCATTGGAAGGCGAACGGTCTATCCCCGGAGTTATCGTGGCTCTGAGTTACATATTGGTATTTTTAATAATCGAAAATATTTTTTTTTGTTAAAAAAAATAGTCTGAACTATTGGTCTGAAAAATAAATTTTTGTACACTTGCCATTTAGAAGTAGTTGGACGAAATTGAAACCCTGTCTTAAAATTTAGATTCTAAAAATATTGCAATGGAAAAGGCATTGAATTATTTGTTATAAAGTATTATCGTTCTCAGTGTATCAACGACTGATATAAACAAATCTTCACTTTTTTATATAAACAAACCTTTGACTATATATTTTTCAGCTTAAAAAACAAATGTTCAATTTTTTAGAAATGAGTAAAATAGAGTATCTACAAAAAGACGCATTTTAGGGAATGAGAGATATTTTTTTCTCTTCTCGAAAATTCAGTGTTTTTTTTTTTTTTTTACGAGATACTTTTTAGAATTTGCTATAAAATAAAAAAGCAATTTTTATTTCAACTCTGTAGGAGTTTATCTTTTACGGACTTTGCTTTTACGTGCATTGTGAAATTCAGGAGAAGAGAACGTAAATATGTAAACATTTTCTGGAATGACTTCATGGAAAAATGATGATATCATAAAAGTATTGCCACTTCTTTTAAAGTAATAAAATACACTTTCTACGATGTTTACAAACTCTAGATTCTAAATATTTTATTTTATGTTAAGACAAAAAAAGAAGATTTTCTTTTATAAACTTTTAAATTTATTGTTTTTATTTTTTTAAATATCAAACACGCAAATACAGTGCAGCAATATTATCAACTCCATAGTCTCTTCTTCAAAATGCAATTTTGTATTTTTTATTTCATTACACATACTTCCGCAACCTGGCTGTCTTTCTTGAAATAACTACTTACATGTTATACTAATATATAATACTAACCTTATATGTAACGGTAAATCCTTGGTTTTATCAGAAAAACCTAAACGTTATCAAGTGTCTTAGAAAATTCTGAAGTATGCTTTAATATGATTCCATTTCGGTGTTTTATCAAGCCTTTGCTGTAAAACTTAGAAATTACGAAGTCACTTTGTTAAAAGCTAGATTTCATTAGTAAAACCTAGGACATACCAGATTTCGAGTTTTTACTGTAACAAATACATATCGCTCATGGACTGCAACAGCGGCACAACTCAAAAAATCAAGTTTTAGGATAAGTGGGTTTAAAGTTTTCATTGCTAAGCAAAATGTTTTAGTTTGCTTAAAAGAAGATTACCTTCAAGTTGAATAATGAGTTGTGCTAGTATTGCTGCTGTAAGAATGTGTATTTTCATATTGAGCGATATATCTAGAACGAGTTTTGATAAAAACGAAAAAATTTCTAAAATCTATGATTGAGATTTTTTAAACCCTCTAATTTTTTTTTTTTTTTTTTACGTAAACACAGGTTTCAACACTTCGAAACAGCCTTGTGTTTTTTTTAAATGTTTGTTATGCTTTTGTCAGACACATTACATGGAGTACAAAATAATGCTAACGTGGCAGAGCCATTTCTGGCTGTTGTGCTATTAAACACATTAACAATAATTTGATTAGTTTTTAGTTAATTTTTTTTTTCATTCTATTTTTAGCAGGACATAGGAGTTAGGTTCGCAAAATAAATGTAAAAAAAATAATAATAATAATCTTGAGCTCCTTACCTTTACAACTTCCGATTAGACAGTTTACAGCTGCTTCTTACAGCTCATTGTACGAGGAGATATTTTTAGACATATAATTTTGTCTTTAATAAAAGAAATAATGTAATTTTTGAACTCGAATCTGCTGCACTTCATAAGCTATTAATAATATGAAGTAATTTTGGAGAATTAGATGAAATTATGGTTTAGTCATTTCTAGATATTTAAGAGACATTGTTGCTATATTTAGTACGAACTTGCTTTTTGGTAGTCCAGATTTGACTTGTTTATTACTATTTGTTCTTGTTGTGCACCATTTATACGTTAGTTATAATATTTAGATAAAGTAGCGAGACAAAGTATATTTTGTAAATCATAAATTTGATTTAAATTTCGAAGTTTGCACATTGTTGACAAGGTAATATTTTTTTTATAATGATTTTTATTTTAATATTTTTTTTAAATTTTTACCACCTCTCAAACTACATGTTTACTATTTTATTCACCATTAATGTTTATTATTTTGCAACTACATATACTGTCTTCACTATTTACTGTTTTTTCATTATTTAATATGTTCACTGTCAGTAAAGAGAACACGCTGATTAAATTGAACTCAAAATATACCTGATATATTAACCAGGAAATATAATTGATAAAGATCCTGAAGTGCTCCTTAGTGTAGAAAACACCCGTAGTTTCGAGCACCGCTGAATTATAGTGACTTAAGTTACATGTTTTTCTTTTAAAATTTATTATTTTATATTGTATAAACGAAAACGTTTCTTGTGTTATTAAACTTTTCTGCTAAAAATGCAATTCATGATTTTTTCCTTAAAGCTTTTAAATATTTTGATACTGCAAGAATATTTTAATTATATCTTCAGTAAAGTCATTTTAACGAGAGGAAATAATTCTGTGTTAGAGTCTAAGAAAACAGCCGTAGTTTCGAGCACCGCTGAATTATAGTGACTTAAGTTACATGTTTTTCTTTTAAAATTTATTATTTTATATTGTATAAACGAAAACGTTTCTTGTGTTATTAAACTTTTCTGCTAAAAATGCAATTCATGATTTTTTCCTTAAAGCTTTTAAATATTTTGATACTGCAAGAATATTTTAATTATATCTTCAGTAAAGTCATTTTAACGAGAGGAAATAATTCTGTTTTAGAGTCTAAGCAGAAGAATTTTTAAGTTTATTATATTGATTCTAACTATTATTATATACTATACTATTCTGGATATAATTCAAACAATTTTTGAATTCAACATGATAATTAATAAATAAAATAAAATTTTTTTGTTCATGACTAGTTTAATTCACGCAGTTCATAAAGTAAAAACTTTTCTTTACAATCACCCGAATTTAATATAAAATATAGTGTGAACTAACTCACCAAACGTTTTTGATTTTTTTAGAGTTCAATTATTTGATCACTGATAGCACACATTTTAATTAACAAGCGTAATCTCAAATATTAATACACGAGATTCAATTTATTTGTAATACAATTACTTGAGAAGCCACAAGAAATAGTTCTTAATCAAAAGATCTCTGTAAATACGAATTTTTAATTAAACATTTGAGAAAACTCTCTTCGAGCTGTAAACGTCATAAACACAAGTTGCATAAGGCCTTAGGCTAGGCTGCGTTCGTAATTAACTTCGGCAAAACATTAGAAACTTGGTTTCGTTTTCCTATCCAATGTTAAGAGGGAGAATGTTAAGTTGAGTAAGTACTTTCAGTTTATTCTTTTGGAGAAATTGTTTGTTATTAGTGACTTTTATAAATTACAGCCGTGTTTAACGGAGTTCTTTTCTTTGTTGAGTGTATCTGTAGTTGTTTGCAATTAAAAGGGTGTATTTCATGTGAGTATTTTTAAGAAAGTGCATTTGAGAGATGTTTTGAAAAGACAAATCGCTTTTAACCAATGGCAGTAAAGATTTCAGTTGAAACCATTTTGCATTGTTTGTTTAACTTTTCGGAGTTGGATGATTTTAATGTTTCTGGCATCTAAGAAAACTTAACTTTCTGATGTAACACATTCTAGAAATCTGTAATAAATTTTCTAATCTTAAATTTATGAAATAAATAGCTTTTGAAAAGTTAATTAGAATACAGGCATGCATGGGAAAAGTACAAAATTTATTTAAAATGTTACTGATTTTATCTTTGATAGAATCTTAGACAGTGTATAAACACTTTTCAAAACACCGCGGTTAAAAAATATTTTTAGCATTTATAATGGAACCTAAAAAAAGCTACTATCCCTCCCCCACCGAATAACTGAATTATTCTTATGCTAGTTTTTATAGAAACATAAATAATCAGTGCTAATTTGTATCTTAACACTAAACATGGATAGTCGTTAATATCCACATTACCTAGTTAATCTGCAGGTTATCTGATATGCTTCGTAATTTGTATCTTGCCACTAAACATGAATAGCCATTAATATTCACATTACCTAGTCAAACTGCAAGTTATCTGATATGCTCCGTAATTTGTATCTTAGCAATACACATGGAAAGCCATTAATATCCACATTACCTAGTTAATTTGCATGTTATCTGATTTGCTTCGTAATTTGTATCTTACCAATAAACATGGATAGCAGTTAATATCCACATAACCTAGTTAATCTGCAGGTTATCTGATATGCTCCGTAATTTGTATTTTAGCACTAAACATGGATAGCCGTTAATATCCACATTGGCTAGTCAATCGGACATTCTTCGTTAAAGTGCAAAATCAAGAGTTTTCCATTTTCGACGTAGGTAATGTGCACTTTAACAGCATCCATATCATTAAAGTTTAAAAGTTCAAAACCGCTGCTTGATTGCATTTACTTGATTTTTTAGATTTCAAAAATCAAATGAAAAACATTATGACAATTTTCTTTATTGTTATAATGTTTTGAAGCATTTGAGTCTTTTATATTATACTAATTTAATTGATTGATGATCGATTCTATTACGTAACCTGTTGATTTTTTGTTCATATTAACTTTATTCTTTAGATATCAAAAAAATGAAAAGGCTAACACTTTACTATGCGCTTTATATAACTGGAGAACAACACTAAGGGAAAAGTCTTTTGTTGCAGTTATACAACTACTTGATTTCACATAAATCGAGTGTGGGGAATTAATTATGCTCGGAAAGCTTTAGATATTCTTGTTTATAGCAGTGTTTTGGTTTATTTTATTTTATGGCTGAATGTACAAGATTATAAAAACCTTATTGGTTTATTCGACGCCCGGTGGCTGAGCGGTAGTGCTTCGCGCTGTCGTGCCACAGGTCCCTGGTTCGATCCTCGGGCCGGGCAAGGTAGACTCAGCCTTTCATCCCTTCAGTGGGTCAATAAATGAGCACCAAGCATGCTTGGGAACTAAACACTGTGGGTTCCGCGTTCGGCTGACCACCTGACCGGAACATCTGCTCCTGCACTCCAGAGCCCAAGGTCAAGAAAACTGAGATGGGCACAGTAAGCCTTGGCCCTCTATGGGCTGTCGCGCCGCTGATTTTTAGTTTAGTTTATTGGTTTATTCATTGATATGCACTTGTCAGCTCTTTTGAAAATGTTGTGATATTAATTTTAATGATTGCCTTTTTGATAATGTACAGATTACCTGGGTAATTTGAGAAATGAAATAATTTTCGGCACCTAACACCTTCTCTGTCGGTGTCGCAACTCATACATTCGGCGTTTTTGTGTCCGTATGATCGAAATCGCATGCCATGCTACGAAGAGAAAAATAGCATCATTAAAATTAAATCGTCGCTACTTAAACTTCTTTTTAAATCCCGTGATAATTTTTGTATTTCTGAATATTGCAACTAGACCCAATTTCTTCATAATTTTCGCGGCGAGATTTCCCGCTTTGAATTGAAATCAAAATCCTTTTGTACTTTCAGTAATTTCGCTTTCGTTAATGGCACCGTTGTATGTCAGAATAGTTATTATGTATTCAGGGATTGAATTTGTGGACAGTGAATTTATTATTTTTTCAGCCGGAAGAATACTTTAACCTAATATTTTTTACTTAATAAAAAATAATGTTCACCCAATTTTAATAATTATTTTACGCAGATATTTATCTTAAACATCTTAAAGCAATAGAGTTAATAAATATGTTGACACAGTGTATTTTTTTATGATAAAACTTTGGTGTATTAAAGTGAAAACTGGAACTCAGTGGATGAGACATCACATATTTCACCACCAACAGATCGAGCAAAAAACTGCTTGCTGACGAAAATATTTTGAATTTTCAAATTTAGGATATAACATCAAGTAATTTTCAGCAATAAGAGAAAATGCTTTTTTGAGTCGGAAATTCGAAAAAAAAAAGATCGAACTGAGAAATTGTTGAACAGATTACTTTAGTTGATTTTCACATTACCTGAATAATCTGCTGAATAACTGATCTCTGAAATTTAGTAGATTCTATTCGAATTCGAAATTCGAAAAATTCGAAAAATTACTAGATATGATTGAAGTATGGTTACTCATTCATTTGCTCATTTTGTTCCACATAATTTTATTCATATTAGTTCAAATTTAATTCTCTCACAATTATAAATATTTTTATACAGTTGATGAAAAGTGATAGTCTTTGCATAGTTATGCTTAGACCGAAATTCATTTACCTGTGTTAATCATATGATGCAGATGAGAAGCCGGTGTCCCTTTTATTTATTTTTTTCTAACCCTCTAATTACGAGCATAAATGTATTTTGGTAGTTTTTAATTACAAAAAACAGATTGACTGCTGTTAAAAAAAATCTGGTAGATAATTGATATTATATTTGTGCTAAAATATAACATCCAAAAAAGTAGTTTGAAAAAGAATTTTTTTATTCATATTCAAAAATGTAGCAATAATTGATTTTAATAATTAAAGAAATTTCAACTATTTCTTAGATCTAAATAATTGCAAATAAGAGCGAATTTAAAAAAATAGTGTTTAGAAGTGAGCAGTGTTTGGAAGATTTTACCTTTAACGTGCTTCATACTGTATTTAATAACTATATCATAATTAATTACTAAATATAATAACTTTCACTTCTTTTGATTTAAGATAATACAAAATAATGAATAAAAGTATGAGAAATTTGATTGAGATTCGCCCTATTATGTAAAATGTACCCAGCGATTTCAGAGTCAGAGAAATCCACTCATTAATGCGTGACTGGGGAGCATGGTGTAAAGTGTACCATCATTTGATCTCTGATTTAAATGGTGGCAGTATAATGGACGCAGTTTGGAATTTCCTTATGTGACTTCGTAACGGTAGATTTTTCCGTTTTTTTTTAAATAAAAATCTATAATTAGACCAATTTGAAGAGTGAAACCTGGAGAATGAACAAAAAAGATGAAAATTACTTGCTAATATTTGAAAGAAAAATTCTTAGGAAAATAATAGGACTTATTAATGATAGAGGTGAATGGAGAATTAAATCAAAACTAAAAATACAGAACACCATAAAAGGAAGAGATATTGCTTACTTTATCAAATCTCAGAGCTCCTCATGGCTTGGACTCAAATACATAGAGAGGAGGGACAATAATTACGACAGGTAAAAGATCATCCACCGGACACCTATGGGAACAAGGCCCAGAAGCCTCCCAAGGAAAAGGTGGTAGGTTGACGTTATTGATTACTTGGAAATAACTGGATAACCACCTGACGGGGGCGGGACGGGATTAAGCTTTGATTACTTGAAAATAATGAAGATCCGTAGGTGAGGGGAGAAGTCAAGACAGAGGGCTGTATGGAATATAGTTGTGGAAGAAGTCAGGGCCCACAAAGGGCAGTAGAGCAGCAGAAGAATAACGTGAGACGTGCAGAATTATCTTCGGTTTATTATTATAGATTTTATTTGTAGAGGAGAGAAAAAAAGTAACGCAACTCATTTTTCATACTTATATGAGCAATTTGAGTTTAGAAAGAATTTCGAGAAAATTCTGAAATATATCTATTTATATCATAAGAATGGGGAGCACGGTTACTGTTTTGTATGTTCAGCTTTACATTAATTTTGTTTTGAACAAAAACTATAAGACTTAGAATCTTCGAATTATTAAATTGAAGATGCGTAGAAAAATGTAAAGGGAGTACGATAGAATAAAAGAAACAATATTCAATAATTAGTTCCAGAATTATTAACTGTTAAACGTATAGTAAAAAATCTGCAAGCCTCAGAAATTCACCTTCATAATTAAATTTGATGTGGTGAAAGGGCCATTTAATACATGAAGTTAACTCGAGATTTTTTCATAATTCCAGTTTGCTTGAAATTACTTAAAATTTAAATACTTTTCTGCGATTTTATCCTTTGAATAGTCACTGTTAGTCCATTGTTGTAGAAAACTTGAAATTTTTTTATAGCTTCGCTATATAAGCTATCTCTTGACTTGCTGACAAAAGTAATAAAAATAAATAAAGAAAGAAAATGAATGAATCTATTAAAAAAAAAAAGAAAATGAGAGATTTGTTTCCAAAAATAAATCTTAATATATTTAAATAGAAATTTTTGAAAATGCAAAAGATTCAAGAGATATTAAAACTTAGAGATAAAAACACAGATTAACAGAGATTAAAACTCGATTTCTCAGGAATTATTCTGGCGATTTCACTCAAATTTTATATTTTTCCTTCTAAAATTACATTCTTTAAACTGATTTAAAAAATTGTGAACCTTACTATTCAACATTTGTTTCGACAATTAATAAATAAAATAATAAAAAATATTATTTACTCTAATTTATTTTTGTTATTCGCAAATATATTTGTATAAACGAATTTTATAACAAATTTTTCAATTCGCTTAAAAAGTTCTCGTGATATGACGAATAACGTAAAAAATAAGCTCTCCTAACCAAACTATTGGGACCATATTTCTCAGATAGAGGCTACCCCCGATATTTTGGGGTTCAGTAATCCGAATCCGTCCAAAAAAGAGTTTATTCAGAGAAAGTTCGTTTTTGTGTACGATTTTGTAACTCAAAGTATCGTCTGCTCTTACTTATTAGCATTTGAGATCACCCCCTTAAGAATGAGTCCCAGAACGTAAAGATCCGATTGTTAGATTAAAGGTCATTCTGAATGGTCCATCTTTACTTAATATTTTAAAGAATTAGCTGTAATATAATTGCAGATTAAGTGCATGCGAACTATAATTATAGGTGTTTAAATAAATGATTGAAATTATCACGATTTCCTCTTAGTAGATTGTGAGTTAACTCGCGTAGAAAAAATAAATTGTCTTTTTGGAGTCTGTATGTTACCGACAAAGTTTAAAAACGCCAGGATTCTATAGAATGCCCAGACATCGTATATAATACTACATGTTTTCTTTGCAAAATATGAAATATGAGTCATGCTATTGATTCAAATTTGTTAATGTTAAAAATTTCAATTTATTTAATTGTGTGTTTTAAATTTAGGCACTATCAGATTTATTAAGCTATTTAAGCTATAACAATTTTTTTGGTGCTTAAAAGGCATTAAGATATCAAAAAACTTTCTTTCCAACTCTTTAAATTGGAAAGTATTTCAAAACATTTTCTACTCCAGATGCTATATTTTTCAATTATCCAGCATCTTTTCCCGTTTGCTGTCTGATAATTCAGTCAGGGATTAATTTCAAATTTCGAAATATGTCTGAATTTTTTTTTTTATTTCTGTAAGGACTTATCTGCTTTCTTGGTTCTCTCTAAGCACACAATGAAGTTTTCTTTATTGTCTTTAAATTGTTGGATTAATTTTTTTTGTTTTATAGTCTGAATTTTCCATCAAATTATCCTATTAATGATTTAGATTTTGTAAGATTCTGTCTAGTTTACCACCTGCATTTCTCTGATAAGTTTTATGGAATTCCTTTAAGAATAATATAATATTTATAATTACTTTTTTATTATTACTTTTTTATTATTAAATCGTATTATTAAATGGTTCACTTTAATCGCAAATAAATCTATACTTATGTTTAATATGAGCTAAAAAAATTTCAAATAAAATTGTTAAAAAGCATTTTTGCAACAGCTAGTCATCATGGACAAGGTAAGTCATGGAATTTAAGGCTTCAGAATTTTCTAACCAACAGTATAATGGTCAGCACTGAGCACCTGCCACATTTACTCCCCAGGAAGATTGATCTGAAGACGGGTAAGTTTCAAAGAACCACTAATACCCTTGTCTAACTGTAAGACAAGTATCATCAGTGTTCTTAGCCACAATGCAATCACAGCTAAGTAAGTACTAAAAAAATTTAAGTATTTTTTACTGCTATATTACTATATTCTCCCAAATATAATAATATAATTTGGTGGAATGTAGTCAAATTCTTAATACCCTCTATACCATCCAAAACCGTCAAATAACCATAAAAAAGATAGTTATCAAACAGTCAACTGTAATAAAAATCGTTTATTGTCTGTTTTCATCCAATACGGATTAAACAACCAGAGATTTATCAGCTTCAACTAGGTTCACGGCCTTTGAGAATCGAAATGACCTTCTTATAACTGGAAACCATGTGATAAGGATTACCAATAAGCCTAACACAACCACGGTAGCCACTTAGCTCCTTAGAGATACTCAGTACATATTTTAGCCGAGAAGGCCAATCTGTTGATCTCATGAACAGTTGAACAGACATTCAAATTCTAGCTTTGACAACGTAATATTTATTCCATTCCTTCAACACACGAGAATTTTCTAGTGTCCTGCGCCCTTCAGTTGGCGGCCCTGAATTTTTGGAATAGGAAATTCTCATTCCATGCATAGATTGCAGCACTACAGTACATTTTACGCAAAATATTCTAGCGTTTCGCACCTCTCACCCTAGACAACTAGATAAACTAATTAATCCACATTTTATGTATCACTTGACAAAATACAAACTGTCCAATTTCCATAACCTAACAAGATGCCTTACATAACCTAACTATGAAGTGAGATTTAATTTCTTTTTTACCGTTTTAAAACCATGCTAGTTGTAAAGATTTTTAAAATCGCAAAGTTTTAGGACTCGGTTTTTTAACCACACCAATTGTAAACAGTTTTAAACTCTTGAAGATAACGAAATGTACAGAAGCATTAATTTCATGGTTTGTAGGATGGACAGACTGTTGCCGATTATTTCACCATAATTTTAGAATGAAAATTCTAACAGTGCACCATATTATTTGAGATACTATTTGTAATATGTTTTTGAATATTTAATATTAAGTGTTATTCCTGATACTTTTCGAAGCAGTTAGTTATGAGCTTAAAAATCATATAATTTTCCAGCTTAGAAGAAATATTTCATATGCTATCCTATTTGTGATATGCATTTAATATTTGGGAGTTTTAAAACATTTTTTTCTAGAGATAATAAACTAATGTAGTCATTTCTAAAGCAAATATAATTTTATAAAGCTGTTATTAGATCTAATGTAATTATTAGATGGGGAAATTTTTTTTTAAAAATTTTAATTCATTGAAATGCCATATTAATCCACTATCTTTGCTACTTTCAAGAATTATATTATCTGGTATTACGGAAATTCCGCAGCAATTGGAGTTGTGAGTATTCTACTTCTCAGTCGCATTCCTAAGAAAACATCACAATAACATTTTTTCGAGTATGTAATTATCAACGTATATAATGCTGGACATTTATAGAATATTTGTCATTGTAAAGAATACCTGAAAATTTTAGCAAAGTATAAAATGAAAATTATTATGTACTTCACCTAGTTGCTGTATAGAATACATAGGCATCTTATAAAATCTTATTTTTAAAAATATTATGATAATATTTTTTAAGCACAGTTGAAAATATGAAAATTACTTTGATTTGTTATTCTATTAAACGTATTGGCAATGTAAGGAAGATTAATCATTTCATCAATTGATGTTTTGAAAGCCATTCAGCAGAAGGCCAAGTCAATGTATAACATATTTATTATTTTATACTTCGCTGGTCTAATTAAAGGCATTATATACAATGACTAAGCATTCTATAGAATATCATATTTGTTGTGTCGAGTTAATGTGTGAAAGTTTGTCCGTCTAATTTAGTTACTCTATAGAGTGTCAAATCGACGGTAACATACAGAAATTATGTTATATTTTTAAAAGATGAAACATGCTATGCTTCCGAGACAAAAATATATTTTGTATTGATTAGTTCTTTTTAAAATTCGAGGTTAACTCGTTAAATTTTCATTTAGTTTAAATAAGCATTTTACCAAAAGAAACGTTTATTTCTTCTTTAAATGTTTTGATATAAGAAAAGGATTACAAATTAAAATAATTATGCCTAGCGAGAACAATAGTTTTTTTTTGTTTAAATTTCCAATAAAAACTGTTCTTTAATAATTCACTTTATGAAGAAAAAATGCATCGATAAATTTGAGTTATGACTGAAAAATGCAACACCATTCAAACAAATTTAATTTTATTTATATAACGTTCTACGATGGTCTGCTGATATCATAAAATTACTCTGAAAGTCTCATTTTATAACAAAGCAAAGATAATGCGAAAAAATATATAAGCTCTTTCAAGTTAAAAGTCAATAAGATCTTTGGATGAAATTGCCATATAACTTTTTTTCATTTCATTTTCCTTTTTTTTGTTGTCATATTTATTTCAAATTCGACTTCTTGTTTGTTTGCTTTATGACGAGTATGCAATATTTTTGGGAAAATATTGCCAGGTATTGTACTCTTTATTATAGTTTTCATTTTATTTTCATGTTATTCTTTAAAAGAAAATTCTCCATTTCTGATTCCTAAAAAATAAAATTGTAATCTTTTATGAAGTAAATTTTTTAATATCATAAAAAAATTATTCTAAACCAATGTAAGTAAATAGTAAATAACTCATTATGTTTAAAATAAAGAATTATATTATCATTAACACATTTGCTTTAACACATTTCAAATCAACTGACTTGGTAGTTCAGCAAGCGTTGACTCTTCTTTCGGAAAAATTAATACCTAAGAACATTTTTCATAGAAAGCTCTGTTACGTTTGAAAAAGGTTTCTTGAAAACTCCCTTATACGCTTCCCCCTTTTTTTGAGGGAAATGAGGGTGATTTGAGGTAAATAATTGAGTTTCTTCTAGACTGTCAAGTGTTTCCGAAGCATAGTTTTAGGCTGAATAAAATAAGTCTATGCACGAGACAATAAAGCAAGAAGCTTAAAACTAGTAAGAATTTTTGTGTTTACAAAGTACTTTTTTTGCACGTACATATGAATTTTACATTGCTATCTAAGGACTATATAAACATGTAAAGTGTAATTTCAGATGTAGTTTTTATAAATTTCAAATGAGAAAAATTCCAAAGAGATCATATTGGTTTAGAAGTTATAAATATTATTTCTGAAAAAAATGTACAATTTCGTATTTATCTACACATCTAACATTTACAGACGCGAGATGTATTGTACTATATGCTATCCAAACATGCATTACATCTTTTTAAATCGAATAAGATCAAACACAGTCAAAAGGGGTAGCATTTTAAAAGAAGAAATGATTTCTTTTTGTACAAAATGCATTACTTTGAATTGTTTTTTCTGTAGATAAAACGCTTATACCTCTTAGACTATTAGTTAGATCATCTCAAAATTCGGTTTTATTAGATTCAAAGTAAAAAAGTGTAACCTTAAATATTTTTAATACCTAATCATAGATAGCATTGTACAAATGGTATGTTAATAATAGTCTTTTTATACATGAGAAGCACCTCATTTAGCTGTTTAGAAAAATTCAATTTCCCCCCGCATAACACTCCCATTTTTTTCAAGAAATGGGAAAGTTGAGTAGCATTGGGGAGTTTTAAGGCATCACTTGTAATTGCACGGCTAGACTCTTTATCAAAAAATATCTTGGGTATTAATTTTCCCGAAGCAACACACCTTTCAGTGACTATCGTGATACTAATTTCTTAGTTACTAGTCGTCCTAGTGTAGTAAAAAGATAAATAACTAAACATATGTAATAATTGGTGAACCAAGAAATTATTTGATATCAATAAAGCACACTATCTACTTTTTAAACTAAAAATATAAAACAAAGGTAATCAATATATTTATGAATAGTTTATTCGTATACTTTTGAATAAAACTTTATTTGTTTTATAATCAAACTGATGAAAGTTGATATTTTTGAGTGGTGCTCATATTTAGGGGTGCTCATATTTAGAATAACACGTGAATGAGGAAAACAGAACAAATTACAAATAAGAAAATAAATTGTTACCAACAATTAAACTGAAAGAGATATACTAGAAACAAGCAAGGAAAATTCATAGTAGCAGAGGGATGTGCTTGAAACACATAGACTTTTTTTTTTAAAAACTTTAATTATGAAGCAAATAAAGTTTAATTGACAACTTCATTTTTCTGCTTCCAAATCACAGAACTATTGGTTTTATAGTTTAGTTTTAATTTGAATAGTTTTTGTAAGATACAAAAAAAAAGATAAGATAATCACATTCATTTACCAATGTTCTTGTTTTGACATTCGGGACATTAAGATTAATAATTCTGACATTTAAATTAATAGTTTGTTTCAATGTATACAAAAGTATTTTGGTGCTAATGGAATGGAGAAAAAGTGCTTTTTTTTGTCTGGTTCCGGGAGATCATATTTCCAAGCATATGGATTTTGTTAAATAGTCAATATTTTCAGAACTATTTTTGCTAGTTAAGCACTAAATTGTTCTTCCTGTGACTTAATGTAGAATGAGTTCCTGGTTTCAGAAGAAATTTAATTTTTCTAATTTTAAAATGGAATCCAATTAAAACTGTTGAGTGATATGAATATTTGATAACAAGCAAAAGTTTTCTTACATTTCATAATATACGTAAAAATTTTAGAGCAACCACTCTTATGAAGTACTTATACACTATTATTAAAAAGTATTTAATTTCTCATTCTAAAATTGTCAAAATTTTTTTTAAAGGCGTACTTAAATGTTAAGTTAATGAAATTTTATAACAGCAATATAGAAATCAGTACTTTACTCCACGTCGGATAAATTAGAAAATAAAGGGATAAACATTGAAAGGTACGTAAATTTATGCATTAAATGCAAATTAACCCACATTTCAGTTCTCAAGTATACTTTTGTAGTACATTAGCTTTTACTTATCAAATACATATGCATTGCCATTAGAAATGCTATAATTTTTCGATCTGAAACTTCTTGAAACTTAATTAGATAGTTATACAAAAGTATCAAGTCAATGAAATTTTAAAATGAGTAACATGGAAATCAATTATCCACTCAACATTGGGCATACTGGAAAATAAAAGGATAAACATTGTAAGCGACACAACTTTGAGCTTTAATTGGAATTGTTATACGTATATATCTATGCTATGAACAGTTTTATTACAAAGTTTGAAATCCCTAATCTAGAATTAAATCCGTTTCTTGTCAAGTAACATTTTCATTAAAAGCCTGGTAGTGTTGGCTACAGCAGTCACAAATCTGAGGCTTAAAAAGTACCAGAGATCTGCGATTGGAATCAAGCTGTCATTGTGAGTCTAAAAATTACCAAAAATTACAAAGCCCGGTATTGTTGACTACAGCAGCCACAAATCTATGGCTTACAAGCACCGCAGATCTACGACTGGAATCAAGCTGTCACTGTGAGTCTAACAATTATCAAAATGAAAAATCCACTGTGACTTTTTCCTTTTAAACACTATTTACTTTTAATTAAATAATCTGTTCCAAAGTAGTTTAACCTTTTGATTACTGCGCTTAGCATGATGAAGTCTGTCAATCTGGTATACTTGTTGTTTCTGTCGAAGGCAAAAAGTTAAGATAATTTAGTTTTGAAACATCAATTCAACAATCCATATACGAACTTGAATAGCAACAAGTTCTTATTTGATATGATAATACAATATTTTTTATTTAATTGTAATTTTAAATTTTTTTTAATGATTTGCAATTTTATTGGAATAGTTATATTAGAACTGTCAAAGTTTTTTTAAATTTAGATTTAGAGAAACTTAGTAATCCAAACAGTTTAATTATGAAAGCAAAAATGATGGATTATTATAGCATTTTTTTATAATAAAAAAGTGTTTCGGCATATGGGTTCAAAAAAATTCTTTTTCTTTCGTAATTTATTACTAGTCGAAAACCTGTAAAAGCTTTAAGCTTTATTGACATGTATGAGAAATCACATGACTTATACAATTCTAAAGTTTTAAACACTTTAACACTAAGTATTTTTTGAGAAATATGAAGAAAATGAGCTAGTGCAGAAGTGCTTCAGTCATTTTGTTCAACCCCTGGATTTTCTACTCACTGAGAAGTTTTTAACTACAGAGGCAGAGTTGAACAATGGGGACAACAAATAATTACGGCAAACGATGATTATTTACGTTTCTCTAGTCTACGAAAATTTTGAACAATGGGGACAACAAATAATTACGGCAAACGATGATTATTTACGTTTCTCTAGTCTACGAACATTTTGAACAATGGGGACAACAAATAATTACGGCAAACGATGATTATTTACGTTTCTCTAGTCTACGAACATTTTGAACAATGGGGACAACAAATAATTACGGCAAACGATGATTATTTACGTTTCTCTAGTCTACGAAAATTTTGAACAATGGGGACAACAAATAATTACGGCAAACGATGATTATTTACGTTTCTCCAGTCTACGAACATTTTGAACGATGGGGACAACAAATAATTACGGCAAACGATGATTATTTACGTTTCTCTAGTCTACGAAAATTTTGAACAATGGGGACAACAAATAATTACGGCAAACGATGATTATTTACGTTTCTCCAGTCTACGAACATTTTGAACGATGGCGACAACAAATAATTACGGCAAACGATGATTATTTAAGTTTTTCTCGTTTTCACAAATGTGGAACAAAGGCGACAATAAATAATTACGAAGAAAGATGATTATTTACGTTTTGGTAAGTTACTAAAATGCAACAGAACTTAATTTCCTCTTGACAGATTGTTTGATGCACTTTTATGCACTTTTATTACTTTTTTAATTTTTTGTTTCACCATATAATTTTTTTTTCGTTTAACTCTGATTACTGTTTAATTATTATTGCCATTTTTATTACCGAATTACCATTATTTCCAAAATTTGAATTTTATTACAACGTAAAAAGAAAGCATCTTTATAGTTATCAAAATAAATTACTTAAATTTAAAAAAAAAATCCTTAGTTTTCGCAAAAATGGTACATGTTTTTTGGCAGTACATAACACTGGTATTTATAACAAATTAGACTAACATATTAGTTTTACTACAGTTTATGTAATATAGTAGTTTTTATAACAATGCTACATACTATATCACAACATAAAAAAAGTAAATGCATATTAATTCTTAATTATAAAACATGTATATATATATTTCTCTTATGCGGTGACAAACAAAAAGCCTCATTACAGCTCCCCGAATAGCAACGTTAGAAAATCGACCAATGATTGCATCTAAAAATGTCACATGCCAAATCTAGCTGAGGTGGCTCAGCATGTAGCGCTTTTAAAAACGGAAACAATAACCAGAGTGAGCATTATCAGGTTGTTCAATTCAGCTGCGGAAATCTCATACTATTAAGCTAGGCAGAAGTGAGTAGTAGATCTTTATTTTAGTATTTTGTCGAAAGCGCCTTTTTTCATTAATTTATATATTACGAATTTCATTTATAGAGAAACAGTCGGCAAAGAATTTTGTTAGGTTAAAAAACATTTCGCTAAAAAAAGAACGAATTCTAAAAGAAATAAAAATAAATAACTTAAAAAATAAAAATGCTGTTGCCAGCCATAGAATTTTTTGAAAGTTAACTTAGCAACATAAATCAAAATGACATAGAAGCGCAACCAGATCAAAATTATGATTCCTGAGCGCTTGACGTAACAAATCCTTCAATTCTATAAGCGTTGTATCGCCAAATGCCCAAATTAACAATTGCAATTTCAAATTAATATTGAAATGTACAGGTTTAGAATTTTCTACAGTGAAAAGTTTTCGGAACTTCAGTATTCAAAAAAATATACAAAAGCTAGACGTTAAGAATGTATCCAATGAGCGAGCAAAGCGAGCATTGGATTGCGAAGCAATCCAAAATGAACTGCGAAAGCAGTTCCGGGGGCTGGCGAGTGCCAGCGAGCATGGGGCGAAGCCTCCTAGTTAAAATAATTATTTAACATTTAAAAATTCTAAAAAATAGTGTTTATTAAATTGACTAAATAATAATAATCATAAAAGCAGATAATATATTCTTAAATGGTATGCATCCTTTCACAAAAACTGCATAGAAAACCCATACTTCACCAAGAGCTAGATACTCACCATGGAAACGAATAGCAAATATTGCCTTGCGAGGATAAAACCCTTAAAAGGTTAAGTTCCACTATGGAAAATCGGATTTCCCCCCCTTTTTCTTGATATTCAACTATGACCAGGTAGCTATGGATTCTTTTGTACTGTCGTCGTATACTTCAACTTTAGTTCCCAATATATTGAGCTTGCAGAATTCTTATTCTTGACCGAATCAATAGGCTTTGAAGATAAAAAGAAAAAAAAAATCGGGAACGAAATTCATGGCTTGAATTATATGAGTGTTGCGCAGAAATAAAACGTTGTGTTTGATGGTCGAGAGAAACGGTTGTAACTTTGTGAAGGTCAATTCTGATGTTGTCTTGAAGAAAAAAAATATAGTTTTAGAACTCTGAAAACTTGATGCAATCGAATTTTATAGTATAGGCGTGTTTTTATTATTGTATATACAGGTTAGACAGGTTTTGTTAAATATACAGTGTGATTGAATTTATAAGATTTCATGTTATTTTATTTACTTGTAATAAAATTTCACAAGAATAAAAATATAGGCAATGAAGTTTGATATAAAACTGTTTATCTACAGTTAATTAACACAGAAAATATTTATTACAAAATTATTTGCTGTCACAAATCATTTATAAAGTATCTACAAGACACTAGTGTTTGAAACGAGTTTTAAGCTTTTATTAAACTTTAAATTGTAAATTATAAACTTTAAAGTTGTAAAGTTTATAATTTACAACCATATGTTGTGTAATATAATTTATTAGTAAATAAGAGATTTATACAGTAAATTATATACAGAAATATGCTTATGTAATGCGCAATTTATATAAATTTTAGTTTATTAATACATTATTTTTATAAACATTAGAGTCTCTGAAAAATTGTGCTCATTCGTTTTGTTTTGAATTCTTTAAAAATTAGTTAATTTAAATGCTTTTCGTGAAATATTTACATTTACTAAGCGCATATTATTTACAAATCTAATTATTAGTGTGCTATTATTAACACAAATTATACTATATGTATATTTACTTCCCGTAATAATATTTGGATGTACTTATACTCTATATAACTTGGATACCAACTTGGATGTACTGATACTCTATGTAAGTATTAAAGATTAAGTGGTTGCAAAAAAAGAGAGAATTTTACTATCTCATCGAGCATTTTACGTTTGAGCGAATTTATATGAAAATTTCTCTTCAATACACAACTTTTTTCATTGATTAAGAAAGACAAACAAAATAGAATATTGAAAATAGAATATTGACAAAAAAAAAAAAAAAAAAAAAAATAGAATATTGAAAAAGGACATATTGAGGCTTCATGGCCGCTTAGTGGTAAAAAAATATATTAAATTGAAATATAGCAGACAGATAAAAATCTTAGAGAGGTATCAGAAACTTAATAATTATTTGAAGTTAGTCGCGATGGCTCAGGGGATAGAGCGTTGGTCTTCCAATGATTTAAACCGGGTTCGTTCGAGTCCCAGCGATGACTGGTCGATACAAATCCCGCATCCGGCTTGCACCAACTGCAGTGCTGACGTGAAATGTCCTCAAAGTCAGACGGGTCATGGGTTAGAGTCTCCTTTCCGTCAGGCTAACCACGTGAGGTTCTCGTGGTCTTCCTCTCCCCGTCACGCAAATGTGGGTTAGTTCCATAAAAAAGTCTTCGGCGAAGGCCAATTTCTCCTAATACTTGATCCAGGAGTTTCCTTGACTACTGGATTGGGTAAATTACAAGGCTACGTAGTTGAACATTAGTAGTCGTAAGCCTGAAAATAGGGTCGACAGTTCAACGACGGTTATAAAACAAAATACAATTACTTGAAATTAATTCCCTTAACTAACAGTTAATAGGTTAATTGAAAAAAAAAATTTAAACACATTGCAACAAATTGGTAACTCTATAACACGTTTGAAAACAGTTGGTATACTAACAGTGCAACAAACAGGTTTTTGTAACATTGGGATTTTCTATGGATTTTGTAACAGTGTTAACTCATTTTTATAATACTGCATAGTTGTACAGAATAGTGGTTATGACACTGCAATACTACATTACTTTTTATAACAACGTATCTCATTTGTTCTTGAAACATTGTAATATAAAGTAAAGGATTTGTACAAATTTCGTTTTAGTTAAATTATTTATTAATTATTAAATTATTTATTAGAAAATTATAACAATGTAATGCATTAAAATTTATAACAATATAACATAAATTTAATTTGTTAATCAAATTGTGGCTTGAATATATCATTAGAATTATAATAATGTACTCGCTGGATTTTAAAAATTTGTAATACAAAGTTAAAGATTTGTGCGAATTTGTTATAAATGAAACGGTTAAATTAACTGTGTCGTAAATAAATCATTAAAATTTTAAAATAAAATAACTTATATAAAACTAATACTGAAATTGAAGAAATTTTTGAACAGTTTTAAGCAATAAAATTCTTATTTGATTTACTAAGAAAATCAATATTTACTGTTTGAACTGTAAAATGTATTTTAAGGTAAATGTCATGGATACATCTGTAAAATAAAAAGCATTCATCGAACTGCTTCTCATTTATCAAGTTGAAAGTTTCCCGATTTCAAATCAATTTAAAGACAATTTGAACTTTAAAATTGGAACAGAATTCAATTCACTACTTCCAGAATAATTAGAATCCAATCTCTTTAGGAGAACAAACCGATTACTGTCTGAAAGGAAATCAGTTGGATGGGAGAATTCAAATCTCTCATCTGAAAGATTAAAGTTTTAAATGTCCTGTATTTCAGAAATAATGTAAAATGTTTAGAGGCATTGTACTTATTTTTCTGTATCAGCTAATACTTATCAATTCTAACTAAACATTCTGTATTATTCATATATCTTATGATATTAATCATTTACTACTTTTGTATATACTTTGGGTTATAATACTTTTAGAATTGAAGTAGTTTAATATTTAACTTGATTTATTCCAGTTATTGATTATATATTTTTATGCTCTTATAAATGTTAATGCTAAAATGGTATTACACCTATGTACTTAGTGTAGGTGAATTTTACTTTTAGTAGTTTTATATAGGAGTTGATTTGTTCCAGGAATTGATGATATATGTTTATGCTCTTATGCTAATGCTATTTGAAATATTACAGGTTTACTACTTATGTATTTAGTGTGGGTTAATAATGTTTATAGAATGAAAGTAGTTTAATATTTGAATTGATTTGTTCTCTCTGACTCTACTTATACATTAAATTTTCTGCTTATTATAATATAATATAATATAATATAATATAATATAATATAATATAATATAATATAATATAATGTAATGTAATGTAATGTAATGTAATGTAATATAATATAATATAATATAATATAATATAATATAATATAATGTTATATGGAATTTGAATTGCATCAAAAATCAAATAAATCAATTAAATTGAATAAAAGCACTGACACCTTTCAATTAAGCATATTATATTCAATGATCGAATGTTTTATGGACTAATACTTTTTCTTAGCGCGTGATATATGTCTGAACTAAAATATTTTCTAATGTTAAACTGCAAAGACCACTAGCAACAGTTGGCTATTGGTTAAAAGAGTCATGGAGGTTCAGGCTCTGCAATTCCCTGACTAACACAATATTAATGGAAACGGAGTCAGCAGGTTCACCGGGCACCATTACATCCAGAATAGCTGATGCCAGTCGTTCTGAAGTTCGAAGGGCTTAAGACAGCCACCGATGATTGAACCCCAGTTCTTCACGATGAGATCAGTGCCTTAACTACTGTGCCATCCGAGATAGCTGACTACATTACATCAAGCGTTGTTATTTTCGTTTTTATTTGATTAGCATTGAAAAGTTGACTAATTAATCCTTTTTTTTTAAAGCTTAGTGGAAATATTAATATGTCAAGCTAGTTTCTTTAAAAATTGAATAAAGGCACGCAAAAACATTTACGAAAAAAATCTTATTTTTTAGCTTTTTAAATGTATTTAAAACCTTGTTTTTGCATTTTTTTAATTCAACATTTAGTTTGTGTTGAAAACTTAATGCTCAGGCCAACATTCTATTTTAAAGTAGTAAAAAAAGGAAGTCTGCGCAAATAAATCTTGTTTCAGTGATGGTAATAAAATCTAAAATAAAATTTGAGAAGGTGAATTTATCCTCGGTTTGAGAACGCTTTCTACTTTTACCTCGGTTTTAAAAGGTTTTCCTAGCCTTGCGTTATAACGGTAAATTCAATCTCGACATAAAAAGGTTTGTTTATGGATGGTTGACTGAATGTAAACTATAACAAGCTTCCTAAGACCGGAAGAAATTTAGAAATGTATGGTGTTCCGGTGTATTTCTTCGCTTTTGTTATGCTTACGAGATGATGTATGAACAGATTTAATATTCTAGGAAGTTTTATTATCATGATTTAATTTAAACTTACGCGTAATTTTACCATTCATAAGAGTTTTCTGTAATATATAAATTCTGACAGGTCGTTAGCCTAAAACAAATTTAAGAAAATTAATATCATATCTGTGTAAAATAGCACCATTTGTTATTTTTTTAGTAGCATCACAGCATGCTTGCGGAGTCTTTCGAATTCCTTTGCTGTTTGTTTCGTTAAAAGTTAAATTGAAAGAACGCGTTAGATTGAAAACATTATAATTATAATAGTTATAGACATTATATTTATAATAGTTATAGATATTATAATTATAATAGTTATAATTATAATAATTATTATAAAACATTAGTATAATAGTTATGAACGGCGCGCTTTTTCAAGCTTAAGCGAAAAAATCAATCGGAAGCAGTGACCCAGAAATCTTACGACAAATTTTGACCCCTAGCGCCAAGTGTGCCTAGACTTACATGGTCAACCATCATAGAAGCTTAATGAAGACATCATAACGCGTTAACAAGCACGGTTAAATTTAACTTAGTTTTAAACTTGTATGGTTTATTTGCTAACCATTAATAAACTTGTTGGACTTAGTGATAAAGCTTGTTTCTGATATTAAAATGAATCTTACACTGATATCTGGGACTTCGGCTTAGTTACAAATGCAAAATAATGCTCCTTTAGTTTTACGAATGTAGACTGAAAGTTTAATATTTCTTATGAATTACTATTATGCGGTGATAATAAAAAAAATTTTCTTCGCACTCTTATTAATTTTATTATTTATATTATCTTTTTTTTACGTTTATTAGCGTGCAAAAATGCACTGATTATTTTTTGAAACAATAAACAAACTTAAAATTTAAGACTCAAATAGATTTAATACAAAAGCACATGATATCTGACTATTTTTGCAGCCATAAAATCATTTTATTTTTATCAACATTTTAAAATTGAACTTAAGCGATATAACAAGCTTAGATATAACAAGAGAAAAAGTAAAAGTTATTGATAAATAACTAACAGGTATTAAAATGAAAGTGCTGTAAATTTTTTTTTAATGTTTCTATTTAATAATATTTCATCTGTTTATAGTATGTTACTTAAATTATGATATATAGTATGTATGTTAAGTAAAAAAATAATTAAAGTTTACTGTTTCTCAAAAATTTGTCATTTTTATAAGTTAGAAATTTATTAGCTAATAGTTTAGTTTTTAACTTGAGTTAGAAAATTTCTTAAAATAAATTTTTGCTGAAGTTTGTTGGATATACTTTCTTCAGACGTGAGAATAAGATAGTTGAATAAGCATCTAATTTATTATTTTTTGCAACTTTAGGAAAAACTGCCAAATTTCATTAAATTAGATTTTATTTTCATCCAAACTTTAACAATAAATAAACAGATAATTAAAAAAAGAAAACAAAAAGAAATCAAATTTTATAACAGAATTTTGATTAAAAATATTTACGTTACAGTAAGAATTTAGAGTACTCTGAAATTTATTATTTTTAATAAAGAAAGTAATTTCGTAATTCGTTTTTTTATTATTCTAATCTCAGAAAGAATATAAAAGAATGTAAGCTTGCGAAACAAGATATTTTATCTCTTTTTAAGCATTATTTTTTTTTACGAATCAAATTAAAAATATTTAATAATTAGGAAAAATGCGCCTAACATTCTTTTCGAATGAGAGCGCATAAATCTCTTAGAATTTATCCAGTTTTCGAAATTTCTCGTTTGATAATTTCCTTTTCCATTATTTGTAACCATCATCTCTGTAATGTCATACATTGAGAGTGATAAATTCTATGTATTTAAATTTATTCTCTTTTTTTATTATTTAAAAACGAAAAAAAATTACCTTTTCTTAAGTGTGATAAGTTTTACATTGAGTTTTTGATATTTCTGTGACTGTAAACAATTATGAATAAATAAATCAAACTCTTGGAAAGTGTTGGGAATGTTTCATCGGCAGACATGATTAATTTGTAATGTAGATCATCGAAATTAAAGCAGTAGAAAATATTTGAACTTATATTTAAAAAATAGTTACTTGCACCAAGGAATATTTTTTTTGTTTCATTTTGCTATAGTGTTAGTTGTTGAGCATGATTTAAATATTTGCTACGTTACTTTCTTTAATTATTGGTTTGTATCGCATTTTATTGATGTAATTGATTTATGGATTAAATTAAAGAAATTTTTCACTCGATTAGTTCTTTTAGGTAATTGATTTTATTTAGAACCTGAATTTATTAGAAACTTGAAATCCTCATAAGTTTAATGTTCCATTATTTTCGTTTCTCCGTTTCGCAACAGCCCATGAAGAGCCTAGGCCTTCTCTGCTAATTTCAGCATTCTTGACCTTGAGCTGTGGGGTGCAGGAGCAGATGTTCCGGTTGGGTAGTTTTCGGAACACGTATCCCCGATGATTAATCCCCAAGCATGCTCTGTACTCATTTTGTGGCTCATTGAAGGAATGAAAGGACCCTTTCTCGGTCCTAAGATTAGATCCCGAAAAACTTTCCACCAACGGGCTACTTTTTGATGTTCCAAATTTTTAGAACAATGGATATTGAGTAAAATTATTATTGAGTAAATAAAGTATTTTGTTAATTATAATGAATTTCTTCTGATTTTAATTTAGTTCTTTTACCCGGGAGTTGTTATTCCAATAATATTAAAATTTTGTGAATTTTATGCTATGCATAGTATTTATAGTATATGGTATGGTACATATATTGGATGTTTTTTCTTGCTTTGTTTGACTCCACGAATTTTATTTAAATACATTTCTATGCCCGTAAATCAGGAGTTTTTATGCCAATAATATAAAACGTTTTCGTCACGATTAAAATTCTGGTCGTAATGTCCTTGGAAGTGGTATGAAAAAAATTTTGAGACTTGAGAAATCGTAAATGCACACAATTTTCATAAAATTTGAATATTTTTTTCAAGTTAGACACTTATTTAAAAACAATATAGCTTTGATTTATCAATCTAATATCAATAGGTAACAACTTTTTTGCTGCAATTATATAAATAATTGATCTTGCTTAATTTGGGTGAGGAGAATTCGGATCCAAAATTAGTTTTGCTCCTAAAGCTGCAAATTTTATTTAACGTGACATTTTTAGTCTATTTTTTTTGTCAAAATGTAAAAGTTTCAAAAAGATATAAATAACATAGTGTAATGCGAATGTTGCAACATACTTTTAGGGAAGTTAAGGCACATCATCTGGATTAAAATTACATAGCAGTCAATGCCCAGAAGTGTCGTCGTAAGCGGCTAGGGGTGCTTTCTTATTATGACATGTTCAGAAGAGCACGTCGAAACAGTTCATAATAGGGAAGCACCCATAACGCTGTCTGAGACATTTCCGGACATGGGTTCCTATGCAATTTTAATCCTGTTGATCTGCCCTAAATCCCCTGGAAATTCGTCGCAACATTTACACGATCCCTTGTTCCTTATAACGTTCTTGAAATTGTACATTTCGACAATTTTCTTGTCAAAAAAAGATCTGTTAGAAAATCTCATGCGACAGAAAAAATAACTGTTCCCCAGTGTAATCATTTTTTAGTTTATTAATCTAACTATTATTGTTCAATTCATAACTTTTATTATTATTACTTAGTTCAAAAATTTTATTATTTTTATTTATTTCATCCAGTCTTTTATTTCTTTTAATAACTATGCTATGATTTTTTTATTGTTTAGTTCAAAGCTAATTGTTGATTATTTCCCTTTTTACTTACGTGTTTAAATTTTATGCTTATCAGATTTTTTATTTACTATTTTCATCTTTTCATTCTATGTCTAGATATCACAAAAATAATAAAATACTCATTTTAGCTTATAAAATATACGTTATAAGATAAATATATAAATTAATAGATAATGCATTTCGATGAGAAAAGATAGCATAGAATAGAAATCAAAAAATACATATATTTTCAGAGGGAAAAAAACATAAAAATTTTTTTGTTTCAAAAAAACAAGGAAAAGTAAGTGTTTTCAGCGAAAACGAAAAAAAATGTGAACATCGTGATATTTATATTTATAAACTTAGTAAATTGATATTTTTTCTTTACTTTATTACGCTTAAATTTTTATAACCTTTAAATAATTTTGCTTTTTAGTTTTATTATTTTTCGTATTATTCAAAATATTTTACATTATTTTTGTAACTAATATTTTATTTTTTTACAATTTAAAAACAATAATATATTGATTTAGAAATACTTATACTCACTTTTTTTTATAATCCTTCTTATCATAAATACAATCTTTAACAAAACAAATATAGAAAAAAGATCAAGATACCGAGTTTCTCAAAAAAAATCATACCATCTCTGTACCTAATAAATTAAATCATCGCACGATATAGTTTACCTTACTGTAGAAAAGTCAGAGATATGAAAGAGGAACAATCTAAATTAATAAGTGACAAAAGGCTTACCGATTCTTCTACCATAATGTTCGACTAGTAACAGATACTGCCCTAGAAACGTAATAAATGAGTTTTCAGATTTGACCTTGATTATAAATCAATAGAAGCAGCATCAATAAGTTATTTTAGAATGGAGTTGAGAACACGCATGTTTTGGTGGCAATTATGTCTTGCTTGAAATACAGAGCGAGATGTAGTTTTGAGAATGAGATGATTGAATTACCCTACTGGCTATTTATAAATAAATAAAAAACTGACTTCAATACTTTAGAAAAAATGTGTTTATGAAAAAGTTAAGGTATGATACGGATCAAATTTCTATTGAACAACAAAAAGAGTTATATTATAAAAACATGTGCAAAATTCATTGAATAATACGTGAAGATGACATTTTTATTTAATAGAGAAATAAATTTGAAAAACAAATTAGAAACGATTTGTGTTTAAATTACGTGTAAAAGCTATAGTATATAAGGATGAAATCTTACTAAAAAACCACCACTTAAAAACTATTTATTTTAAATTGCATTAAAGTAGTGTAACGTACAAGGTATTAGTATTTTATTTTAATTTATGACCGGCGTTGAGCAGCCGACTCTATTCTGAGTTTACGGCTATAAATGTTTATCTCCATAGCATTGTAATTTTCTACCCAAACCCAAAAGGAAGGAAATTTCTGGATCAAGCATAGGGACAAAAAATCCTTCATGGACGAATTTTTGATGAAACTAACCCACAGTTTTGTTACACTGAGAGGAAACCACAAAAATTTCCCACTGCAAGGAGACCTATGTTCTGTTTAGCACTGAATATATTTTACGTTGGCAGTGAGGTAAGTGCGAACCGGAAGCAGAATTCCTACCAACTGCCACCACTGGGATTCGAACCTGGGGCACCTCTTTGAGAGGCGAATGCTCTATCCCCACTGCGGCTCATAGTGATTTAGTATAGTATTGACAAAATAGAAGGAGAGAGAGATACATCATAAAGATTGAGGATTATATAGCAACCCATGACCGAAAATGGTATCGTACGCCACTAGTGCTGCTTCCTGGTTATGTGATGTCTGTTCATGCGCACTTCAACTAGTACTTTTATTTATCTAAATAATTTATCTAATTATTTAATTTTGTGTAAATTTTATGTTACCTGATAATTATTGTCAAAAGTTTCCATCAAATAGGCCAAGAATAACTTATTAATTTGGCGGGAAAAGTGCAGAGATCTCAAATTTGGTCACCAAATGACTTAAAGTCAGTTAAAACTATTTCTGGGTGATTATTGATATTATAAAACTCAAAATTAAGACAACATAATAAAAAAAATAATGGTTCAAAGCGCATGAACAACCAGTCCATAATAGGGAAGAACCCAGAGGCAAGTACGATGACTCCGCAAGTCTTTGTCAACCGACCCAACTTTGCTCTGTGATGGCTTCTTTGAGTTCCTGAATATTCTGTATATGCATTTTAAAGACATGTTCTTCCGAGAATCCATTACCAAATTAACCAACATTAAAGTGTCGTTTAAAGAAAAACGATTTCAGTTTTACCACAGATTTAGTTCTGTAATAACTCAGAACAGAGATAACAATGCGATCTGCGCTCCAACGCTCACAATAAAACGTGACATTCTTTTCTTTCGAGTTCTCATCGAGCCAACCAATATAAGTTACTACACCTGTACAATAGTTTAATTTGAAAGGAAATTGTCGGCTTACTGTATTGTTATTTTTTTTATTCCCATTGGCAAGACGAAAAGAAAACTTCAGCAACAAAAACAAAGAGCCATATAAAGAACAAACATAGGAGAGAAAGAAAAAAAACGCAAAGCACAAGAAAAATAGCTTTAGCGAAAATCAATGAATCTAAAATGCCTCCGGCTTCCTAGTAGTGGTCCACAATAGTACGTTTGGTTAAAACTCGGCAAAAGATGAGATTTTCATCATCCATGACCTTGTCCCAGATTAAAGAAACTGTAGATAGGACTTGAAACTAAGCAAATGGAGCAAATGTTTCAGGAGAAAAGGCTAGTGGTTTGCCTAAACTCATCCACCATTTTGAGACTACAGATAGTTTGTCTTTCCAAAACTTTTGATTTGTTTTAACAGAGTCAATAGCAAACAAATTTCATATCTGAGAAGTTCTTTTCGAACTTCTCAGATGTGATATTTTTCATTAATCGTTTTACTATCTCATAAAATATACAGGAAGGAGATGTTTGTTGAGTCAAGGCGCCCTTTTTGTTCCATGGATTCCGCAATGCTCCGGGATTCACTTTAAAACTGCTACCTAATATTAAGTGTTAGTGAATATTACTATGTATACCAGAGCTAAAACACACTTTTAAGCATTACTATTAATACGACAATTAGTTAAGATCATTTTTCTAATGGTTATGGCCAATAACGCCTTTCATCGCTAAATTTGTTGACATTTAATAAATTAAAAATAATTCTTGTTGAATATTCCTAGTCAGAATATAACAATTTACTAATACTTAAATGTAAACCAATAATTACTAGTTTTCGATTTACTGGAAACTGCTCTTTTTATAGGTTTTCTAGTTAGATGAGAAGTGCATTTATAAATATCTTGAAACTTGTTTTAGATTATTGTTATTTTCAATTTTAAATAAATAATTTTATTATTTTCAAAATAATTTCCTTTTCTAATTATATGTCTAACTAAAGGTTATTTAGTAATATGCAGATAAGTTATTTTAAACTATTAAAATACAAAAATTAAATCATACTGAGAAATTGGAATTTATGTTCTTCAAGGCAGCGCAAATTTTGTATCTTGAGTTTGCTTTTTTCAAAGATTAAATTTCACAAAATAAGATAAAATTGAATGTTTCAAAGTTAATAATAACGTGGTACTTCTCAATTTTTGATTCAAAAGCTCTTAAGAAAATAGAGTGTTTTTATAGCACAATAATGTTGTTTCTTTTTTTGTGTGCCTGGGGTGAAATATGAGCGGAGAAAAAATAGTAACTCTCTATTATTTTCAAAACATTTTCAAACTCTGGTAAATATTTTGAACTTGTATTAGATTGAAAATATAAAAGAATTATAATATGCGTATGACTATGTTAGAGAGTATAACTTTTGTTTATTTAAGTATAGTATAAAATAAGCATATGGGTGTTTTTTCTAAATGCACGTGAGTAGTTAAAATTAACGATGTAATTTAGTCAATATTGTCTGTTAAGTGAAAAAAAAATGTTCAAGCAAAGATTTTTTTCCTGATTGATTATGCATTATAACATTAATAAAATAGTAAAAGTGAATAAAAACTGAAAAGCTTCCGGTAAAAGGGTTTTAAGAACACTGTTAGAAATTTTTCAGAAAAAAATGTAACAATTTATTTGATTGTTATTTTACCATATTCAAAGAAACAGTCAAATAACCATAAATGAGATGGTATTCAAATTGTTAACTGTGAGAAAAACTCTTTATTGACTGCCTTCACTTAATAAGGTTAAGCAACCAGAATTTTATCGCAACAACTAGACCCAACTGATGGAGCCACTTAGTTCCTCGCAGCTGTTACATATTATAGCCGAGAGGGTTAATCTGCCAATCTCTTCATCGACAGAACGGGGTATCGAGTCCTAGCATTGACACTACAACATTTCCACCCATCCCTTCAATGCACGAAGAAAATTTCCAGTGTCCTGAACTCCTCTATTTGTGACTCTGGACTATTAGAATACGATACTCCCACTCACGCATAGATGGCAGTACCATAAAGCTGCTTAACACAAAAAAGTCCAATATTTCTAATCTCTTATGGTAGGTGAAACAACCAGATAAACTGATAAGAATTACATATATATTAGAATACAGTGAAAATCTAGCTTTTTTATATCATAAATGTGATCAAGACATAACTAATCAATTAATTATTATTGTTAATTAAAATTTAGTTAACTATTTATTAAATTAATTGAATTAATATATTCAATTAATTTTTATCTTAAATTAATTAAATTTTTATTATTTTTATATTTTAAAATATTGTATATTTAAAAAATTATTTTTCAAATGGCTTAAACTCAATGACTGTTTCCAGCAATCAAAATACTTTTTGATGTTTTTTAGCGTCGTGTTAGTGTTTAAAATCAGGACACTGCCTTTTTTGAAGTGAGCATTCTGTGGTGCTTAGGGAAAAATTCTTTTCAGAAGTTTAAATCCTTCACAACTATGGGGAAAATATAATATCTAAGATAAAAGCAATATGAAAGAATAACAAGCTATTTTCAGTTTCATAGCAAGGGGCGAGATTTACTAGAATTTTCCCTTAGCAGTGCATTATTTGGCAAATTTTCCCTAAGCAGTGTATTATTTTATAAATTTTCCCTAAAAAACGCACTATTAGTATGATAATAATTAGTTCTACCGACAGTAACAAAAATAAAATTAAAAGGGGAATAGTTCAATTATTCAAATTCTCAAGAAAACAGTTTTTTAACTGATTTCAAAAACTATTTCTTAAAATTCAACATTTAATAATACAACTGTACAATAGATGTTATACAGTAATATAGTGTTGTACAATATATTGTGAAACTCTAAAGTAATAGACAGTTATACATATCTTAGGAAGAAATTACCATCAATATTTTTTTTTACATAGAGGTGAAAAAGTCTTACAAATATAAGTTTAATCTAAAAGAGTATTAAGCAAATAATTTTTTATCATTAAATCAAATCTTATCATTTACTGAGTAATTGATATGAATATCATCTTCTCAAGATAAATATAGAGCCTTTAAGACATCGTTAAATATTTGAATATGTTTTATGTGCTATTTGTATGACAATATTTATTTCTATTATCTTCATATAAATACAAAGCAAAAATAGGCTTATAAATTATTATTAATACATTAATTGCTACAATTGAGTGCTCTAAAATAATCATTTCTTCAAGTCAAATATCTCTTTTTTCAAAAGTTAAATTTGTTTCTGAAATGAGATGGGGCTAGAAACATGGAAATGTGAACTTCTTATTTTCATTAGATTTATGCATTCTTTTTCTCTCTACTTAATTTAATTCTTTAGCAGGAGTGTTTTTATGTATTTTACTCATTTTAGATACTCTCTTTGAAGAATTAATCTATTATTTATTTAGTTTCGCAGTTTTTTCCCGAATCTTGTATAACAGTTAAGTTTCATAAATTCATTAATTTTTAATTTCGAACCATTGGCTTTAAAAAACTTTAATCGTGCTATTTTTCGGTTTGAAAGGTTTGATGACAGTTAAAGTGTATTATATCATATTTTATGCAATCGAAATTCTTTCATTATATAGCTGTAAAGAGCTTTTAGACAAAAATATGATTATATTCTTTGTATATGATATGGTAATAATATCATAAACCTGATTATACGAAGTGACAAAATATTGATTGATTAGACAAAAATATGATTATATTCTTTGTATATGATATGGTATTAATATCATAAACCTGATTATACGAAGTGACAAAATATTGATTGATTAGACAAAAATATGATTATATTCTTTGTATATGATATGGTAATAATATCATAAACCTGATTATACGAAGTGACAAAATATTGATTGATTAGACAAAAATATGATCATATTCTTTGTATATGATATGATAATAATATCATATTTTGCATGATGTATATGAGGAAATGCTGTCGAAATTTACTAGAATAGTCAGTCACAAAACAATGTTGTTCTGTAGATTGGCAACTCCCTAAATACAGGGTGTTCCAAAATTCTCTTTACAACTTCAAAAATTCATAACTGCGAAAATAAACAAGATATTTATATTCTGTCTTTTGCATGTATTACTGCAACTAATAAAGTTTTGTTTAGTACACTTCAACATGCGCACCATTGGTGGCCCTAAGCACTTCCAGTCTGTAATAAATTTCAAGCCAGGTATAGTAAAGATAATTTTGGAACACCCTGTATAAACAAAGATTGAAGTCATTAGTGGTTGTCATTAGTTCTGGTTATGTATGGATAAAGCCAATCTATAAAATGATGTATTGTGCAATATATAAAAAAGAAAAAAAATCCCTGATGGTTTTATAACTTAAACTATTGATAAGTTAGAAATGTTCTTAATAAGCACTTATTCATCCTTATCTCTCTTTTATTTAAAAAAAAAAATAAATGAAAGCATTTGAATTAAAGAGATTAAAAAAATATTGTTTTACTTTCAAATAATTATTGCATTATACTGAATAATTTCAGAAGTACAATACTGTTCTTTACTGACTAAAAATTCACTTTTCTATACCTAAGCTGCTAATGGTGTTAAATATCTAATTTTAATATGGCCAAGTACATAGTGAGTACAAAACAAATGGCCGATATTATTTTTACGCGTGAAGACATCCCCGACATACAGTATAAAAACGCTTTTCACATCATTAAAATATCATTTAAGTTAAATTCCTAAATGTGATTACTCGTATTCTTTTGTTTCTGTCTCAACTAAAAAACGTTGAGGCAGAATGAGGTTATTTTTGGTGCAAAACATAACTTCATTTTTTACCTCAGGAGTATTTTTTACATTTTTCAACCTCAAAACTACGTTAAAAACATCTTATATTTTTGTAAGGGTAGGTAATAAGCAAATCTTTATACAAAAGATTAATATCAAGTTCAGCTTTGGAATAAACTAAGCAATAGATTAAAATGTTTAATGTCATTTATTGGATACCTATTCATAAGTGGTGATTAAAATGAGAAAAACTTCTTAGGAATGCCTTAAGGGGGGACCCCACCATGAATATTTCAAAAATTAGAAAAAAATTTTATCTCATTTTTCGTATTTTTTAAACGCGTTTTTCTCAAAACGCTGTTTTTTGACCTGGCCTAACGTTTTTCTCATGATCTATGCAACGAAATAAGCTGTCCTTTATTTTAAATTCGTAAAAATATATTCTTTAGAAAGTAACGTAGGATTTTTTTGATATTTTTATATTTCGATTTTATATTAGTATTTTAATGAATATTTTTTTAATGAAAAACTTAACTTTTTTTTAAGTTACCGCCATTTTGGTAATTTTGCGAATATCAAAAAAACCGCTATGCTACTTTTTAGATAATGTCTTTATGTTTGAGAAAATCTAAACAAAATCGTTTTCCCATGTTTCTGGACTTCTAAATCCATGAGGCCAGTGGGGTGCTACTTTTTGATGACCAGCCACACATGGAGCTGCCACCAACTTATTTTTTAATATTTTGTGAAGGAACATATTTTAAAGTAGACTTAAATTGTAGCTAAATAACATAAAAAACAAGGAGTCTCTGCATTGTCTCTATTACTTGAAAAAAATATTCAAGAAAAACGTTAATATTTTACCATCTCAGGGTGGGGACCTCCCCTTAACCCACTTCATGTAACATGCAAAACCAGCAAAAAAAGGTATTCAGTGTGATTCACTGTATCAATTACAAACTTGGAAGTTACGAAAGACACGTATTAAGGATTGAGAATTGCATAGCAACACATGAACGAAAATGGCATCGTACACCACTTTCTTATTATAGACTAACTGTTCGAGCCCTGTTTTTTTTTATTTATCTATATTATCTAAATTATCTGAATTGTAATTGAAATTACGTTTATATAATCCTTTATTTCACTGTTATATTATAGGTTATTTACTTGGCGACAAATTTACAGGGTTTACCGATTTGGTTAATTAATAGCAATAACAAAATAGCAGTTAGTAAGAAACATACTAGTTATGACGAGTATTAAGAGTTTTAATGCCGAATTAAGAAAGGGTAAAGCTAATTCTTGAAATTTTATTAATTAAAAAATTTCAGTGAGCTTTTAACAATGTTTTTTTTTTTTTTAGAATATCAGTCACAGGCTTTTTTTTTTTTACTAACAAAGGTAAAGATTGCTTTAGCCGTGTTCCAACATATATCTTTTGTCGGAATAAAATGCTATTCACTTACAAGTACATGAAAGTGAAAAAAAAAATTTTTAGGCACTATATTAATAGTTTAAACTTTTTTAAAGCATAAAATGGTGAAATATTGACAATGTATTCTACATATTCTCGAGGAATAGATTTTAAAATTCCTCGATAAAAACACAATTTTTATTTTGAAGGAAGAAAAATGCTTCAAACTTTTTCAATTCTGTTGGCTCATCAAATTTCACTTTTTTATTCGATTTAATAACGGAGTCTTCACTTTTTCGATTTTTATTTGCACTTAAATATAGGATTTGATTTTCTACTTCATTTTCTTCAATGCTGCATTTAAAAGTAATATTCTACAGACATAGAATGATAAAAAGGTTTTTTTTCTTCTACGCTTTCTATATCAGTTGGAACTCCCAATGCATCAGACACTAGTTGATCAGATCTTTCAAATCTAGATCATTTTAAATCATCTAATATCTAGATCATCCAAATCTGAATAAATTTTTTTAAGCAAAACCATTCTTTGTATCGTTATGCTTAGCTTGGGGATGGTGCTACAAGCAAGAGAATTTTGTAAATGAGACAAAAAAAAAAAAAAAAAAAAAAAAAAAAAAAAAAAAACACTTTTTCTTAACTTATTTGGTAACAACAAAATTATTACGCATTAAATCACAAGAATCAGTAAGAAAAAAAAAGTAGCACATTGGATTATATATTTTAAATCAATTATTGTCAAATAACACAAAAAAATGTAACAATCCACTGAAAGTTATCCCCTTATTAAAAATAATTTCTTTTCAAAAGTTAGAATTTTAACGAGAGAAAAACACTGAGTATGAAGAAGTGCATGTCTTGCAATGTCCTTTAAGTATTCTGTTACTGTCATTTTGTTATCAGCTATCATTAATTTAATCCAAACACATTACACTGTGTTCGGATCAAATTACGGTATAATTTACCAGCACTTTGAGTGCAGCATCTGGAAAATCCATTTTTCCGAAAAATCCATTTTCATTTCAATACTATACAGTAATTACATTTTTACAGTAATATTTATTCAATTAGAGTTGATTCAGGGATTATACGGTAAATATTATTGTAAAAATTACGGTATATCAAATTTTTTCGTAATATGTTCCAGTAAAAATGGATTTTATGTATGTACCGTAATTTGATCCAGAATATTTTACAGTGCAGGGTGTCTCGCATTAGAGAAGAATTGCCTATTAGGGTTTTTCTTATATGGTAATTTTATAATGAAAATACTATCTTATGATTTTTATATATCGCCATTAAGGTACGTTATTATTTTTTTATTATTTTCTTAAAAATATATTATTACAATTTTAAATTCGTGCATAGTTCTCAACTTCAAATTTATAAAAGTATAGGTTCGTTCCACCTTTGTAAGAAAAATGTAAAATTAACGCCTTTGAAAGAAAAGTCATTAGCTTTCAAAGGAACATTTCATGTGCCAATAATATGATAGCAAACAAGCACTCAGTTTCACTTAAAAAATATTAATTTGTTTTGATATCCTTGAAAAGTTCCGATAAACTAATTAAGATATCTTTTTGTTTTAAAATTTAGAATACATAAGTATTGAACAACAAATCCTGTTTGTTGAATCAAATCAAATTACTGCAATGTATATTTTTGACCAGTTAATAGAAAAGTGGCCCGAAACACCCGAGATTTGAAAATGCAAACTTGGAAGAGGTAAAAACAAAACAACTCTCAAGGCTGAAATATAATTTGCAATATGGGTTTAAATGTTTTCTTTATTTTTAGCTACACTAAAATATTCGAGATCAAATTACGGGGTCAAGTACCGCCACTGTGGGCGTATTATCCGTAAAATTAATTTTTAACGTAATATTTATTTAATTAGAGTGATTCAGAGATTTTGGGGGTAATTATTGTTGAAAAAATTACGGTATACCAGATTTTTTGTTTCGTAACATGTTTCGATTAAAACGGATTTTATGGTAAAAATTACCGGTACTTTTTCGCATAAGTTGATCCAGATACCAGATTTTTTATTTCGTAACATGTTTCGATTAAAACGGATTTTATGGTAAAAATTACCGGTACTTTTTTGCATAAGTTGATCCAGAACTTTTTGCATTTTTAATCTCGAGTTACTAGAAATTCCACTATTTAAAAAGGTTGTTCAGTTGGTCTCCGGAGGTAGATAGAATTTTTAATAAATAGATTTTTTTTAAAGGTTTTTCCATTTTTTCGCATAGTTTTTAGGACTAGAAAATGATATGTCTCTAGAAGCATTTCATTCTCTCTTTCCCTATTCAATCCAGTAAATATTTCGCCATCAAACGAATGAAGGCAGTATCACAGTACTTTAAATTTCTCTAAAAAGTGTGTGAGTTTAGGAGCGGCCATCTGTACTAGACATTTTCAAGGAACATCAGAATATCTTTAAGGAGTTACAATGCGCATGCGTTGCTTGCAACCAATCCAAATCGCTTCCGAAACCAAAGCTTAAGTCAGGTAAACCATAACATCAATTCGAACGCCTCAGTTGCCCTCGCTGGCCAAAAGCGCGTAGAATAGGGTTTTTCATAAACTCTTTTTTTAAAATCAATTTGCCGCGCTTGTTTTTTTTTTTAGAAAAAAAAAATATCTAAAAATTCATTCTTACTTTCTCTTATTTTTCTTCTTCTAAAATATCAGAATTGTTATTCTGAAATAAATACGAAAATAATGTGTATTTTTCACAATTTCATCCTTTTAAAAGTAATAGTTTTTACTTATAATGGTAAAATATTGTGCCTATAAGTGATTTATATTTTTACTTTATTATTTCGAATTGTCTAAAAATTTAGCCGGAAGATGTTATATGAGTGTGAAAGAAAACAAGTCGGAGTTGATATGTTACATATCTTCTTGGAAGCATATATAAATATTAAGAGCTTTCAGTAGTAAAATAAAGTAAAACCGCCACACTTTAAAATCGCATTTAAAGAGAAAAAAAAGGATAAGGATATAGTGTTAATATTTGTTTTCAAATAGAGAGTTGTATTTAAGAACACACATGATAGAGAAGTTTAATAGAAGAGGGAATTTAAGAAATTAAATTTTGAGCTTATGCCCGAATTAGTGTAGGATGGTGTACTTCCAAAAAATGACGTAAATTTGGACAACTATTGTGTTTGTGACTCAGTGGATTATGAATACATCAATAATTTGGATGTACTACAATGAAGAGTATTTTATGAAGATAAAAGTCTAGATAGACTGAAAGCTCGTCTTTGGAGGTTGCTGGAATAAAGGTATGGAATTTGTAACTTTTAGATCAATACATCAGTTTTTAATCAGTTACGAAAGCAAGTAAGAAGCATTTTTAAATTCTTATTTTTTATTTTATTTTTTAATTTCTTTCTTTAATTTTATTCTTTTGTTGAACCATACTTGATAAGGTGATCCAAAAAGATTAACTTTTATTTATATATTTGTAATCATTTTCAAGAGCGATAAATAAATATTTTATGCATAACGGGTCACAAATTAATATTTAAGTGAGTGAAAAAAACGTTATCAAAATTTTATGAATCCCTACTAAGGAAGACAGGAGTGTAAACATCAAAACCTGTTTGATTGTCAAAGGAGAAGAAATGAGTCGAATAGGGATTGTTAAAAACCTTTCCAAGTTAGATAAGCAAATCCAATTAATGTTTTTATTTCTTATTTTTTTAAATTCCGCGTTTTTTATTTTTGATTCTACATAAAGTAATAGCCTTTTGTCTTCATGCTTTGATATTAATTTGATAAGCCTGTCCTCTTCCTGTCTTTATTTTGGGTAAGAACAGTTAAAAGATAGGCTATTGGCAGGCTTAACCGAACGCATGCCATGCATAAAGTAAAAGATTTAAAATGTAGTTAAAACTACGCATTTGCGCGAGGACTAATATACTTTAAAAATAAGAATAAAATGGTGTAAGTGCTTGTGCTAATTAAATATTTTTTCGGGTGTTAAGTTTTTGTACGTGTTACCTTATAACACACTAATTTTCCAATAATTCATAGATGGAATAAAAAACAGAAAAAAATTATAAATGGGCTGTATTACGTAAAAAAAGATATTCTTGCTATCAAATTGCCAAATAGGTACAGCTAAAACATTAAAAAAATATTTAAAGAGTGAACAACATATTAAAAGTGTAAACATACGTTATTTAAACATATGCTCAACATAAAAAGATAATATTTTACTTTTTTTTCATTTTATACATTTCAAAAATTGATTCCAGAAAGAAAATGAATAAATCTGGGTAAAAAATTTAATATTAAAATAGTTTTAAAACTAAAAGTTTTCTAATGTAATTATTATAAATTGAATTGAAAAAATACTTTAATGAAAATCGTGAAATATATATATATATATATATATATATATATATATATATATATATATATATATATATATATATATATATATATATATATATATTTCACGATAAAAGAAGATATAAGATATAAGATTTAATTGTTGTATTAAATGGGATATTACAATTTTCTTAATATATAATTTAATAATATTTTTAGGCTTTGACAAAAAATAATTTTACGGTTTTTTCCCTAATTGATAAACTTCGTTAAGCTTCTTTTGCATTTAAAATAAATCCTCCTATCTGAGTGGTGAGTCTGGAATATATATCTACTTTAACAAGAATAGATATAGAATATATTAACGAAGATATAGAATATATATCTTACTTTAAACAAGAAAATACTAGCAATGTAAGATGTTAAAAAAATAAATATTCAATTTTAGGAGAATTTATAAAATTAAGTTAGTTTCATATATTAATTACATTTTTAAAAATGTATATTAGATTAAGTGTATTTTTTAAGGAACAGAATATTTTAAATCATATTTTTTCCTCAGAAATATATAGTTTTTTTTAAAAATTTTCTATTGTGTTTTTATTTTTATTTGAGAAGAAAATAAATTTAATTTAATGTTGTGTTTTTTCATTCAGTTAGCAAATTAGTATTGTTTCCATTTTTTTTTAAATATTAGCATTTTTTATGATTTATTATGAATGCGTAAGAACATAAATATAATATTTTTTTCATAAAAAATTCCTTTAACGAATTAAAACAACAAATATTTAAATTCTATTTTTCTTTTAAAGATAAACATATTTTGCTTTAGTGTGATTTTACAATTAAAATAATTTTTATTCAATTTTTAAATAGTGGCCAATATAATAAAAATAAGCTATAAAAGAAATACTGAAGTATTTTTGACATGTATGTTTCCTTAAAAATATTATGCGATCAAGATAATTCATTTTAACCACATTTTGCAAATTTTCTAACTAAAAAAGTTGAAGAATTTTAATGTTTTTTATCTGAAATTCAATGAAACTCTTACCATTTTACACTCACCCTTACTTAATCAAACTTTAATTACTGACAAAAATATAAGCCACTGCCTCAATTAATTAATTCCTAAGTATTTGTTAAGTATTTGAAAACTTATTAACTTACTGTTAATGATGAAACAATGGGTAATTATTTACGCTTTTGCTTCGACTTAAAAATTAATCAGTTGGGTGAATAAACCTATTTAATTATTTCTTTAGTAAGAGCCATGGAAAAAATTAATGAAGCATATTTTGGATATTTAGTTAATAACAATGGCAGAAATGTTGGAAAAAAATTGATTAATAAAGATAAATGATTTATTTTGGAACTATAAATTTTGAAATAACAAATGAATTACGTTAAAAACTTTTGAAACGATTCTGTTACTAGTTTTAAAAATTTTCTCAAAAGAGCATTACTTGAATACTTTCTAATTAAGAAATTTTTATTATTGAAAAGAAATATGTTATTCTAAAATTTTAAAAAAGCATCATTAACATTTCTAAACAAGTTAATCTCTACATAGATGTTACTTATAAATTTAAATTAACAATGGAATAAAATTATCATATACATAAATACATATTAAAAATTAAATTTAATGAAAATCTCACATATATTTTGAAAAAGTATTTTTTCAAAGAAAAAAGTGTGAAACAATTGAGTAGCCATCACTTTACTGTAAATAATAATAGTAAATATATTTTTTTAAATATATAAATATATAACATTTGATAATAATTTAATCTTTTAAATCATTTTCTTCCTAAATATTTATTCAAAATTTTTTTTGTTTGATAACACGAATTTTTTTAGATAAAATATTTTAAATAACTTTTTGAAGTCTATTTTTTAATGATATTTTAATAAAATACTTCCAATGTTATGCAAAAGTATACTTAATTTTTAAATACCTAGCGATATTGAAAAATTACTCCGTGTAGCACGAGAAATTTTCACTATATATATATATATATATATATATATATATATATATATATATATATATATATATATATATATATATATATATAATATCATTTTTAGTTATTTAAGAAACTCTCCTTTCTTTACGACATTACTCACTGAACGCTCTATGTTCAATCAAAGAATATTATCGTTTAAAGTAAATAAATTTCGCTAAATAAAATTAGTTTCGCTTTTTCGTGGCCAAAGTTTTAACTAGTTAAACGTTTTTTGTCATCTAATGTAATGTATAATTTCTATAATACTTTACCACTATAATTTTTCATCCTTTATTTCTTCTTTTGTCATACGCAGTTTGTAAAACTGTTTTAACATGTTATTTTTGTTAGTTTTAGGTTAAGTATAGTCTTTTTTGATTAACATTTAAATTCTACACATGATCTAAACCACGACTTATTTCATAGACATTTAAGTCATTTATTTTTTGGTTGTTGATAAAAATGAGCATATTTTACTGTCTCTTTCTTTATATTTGAGTTCATAGTACCTTTAAATTTAATAATTGATGTAATTCTAAATGTTTTCATTTAAAATTAATAAGTATTATCAAAAGAAAAAAAATCAAAGAAATTTTGTAATATTCACCTACATCCGTATCAAATTCACTATGAATAGTTCATATTCATAGTGAATAGATAATTGAGTGTTTATGGTATTTGTCATTCTAATACCAAAGTAAGAACTCTTCAATGTCAAATTACCATTATTTTCTTTTTGTACAAATAACGATTGTAATTGTAACGCTTTCATAATTAATAAAAAAGCCTTATACTGTTTCTTAAAATTATAAGAAAATATACAAGAATTTAAAAAAAAATACAAAAAATCTGCATTTGCATTTCATAAAATCGCAATATTTTGTGAAAATGTTTGAAATAATTTTATGTGCTAACTTGAAAAATTATTGTATTGATGTCAATATATTAGAGGATAAGTACGTTATCAAAAAGATAGGTCAACTTTAAACTTTTTTTATTGCCCAGTTCCGCTGAAACCTTAAAAATATTAAAATATATTTCCTTTACGTTTAACTATACTGTGCAAAATTACGGGTCAAATTACGGTAAAAAGGTTCAGCACTCAGGGTGTCAGCACTTTTATAGTAAGTTAATCTGGAATTTTCTTTTCAGAAAATAGTATTTTCTAATTAAATAAAAGAAGATTCAATTAGCATGAGAAATATATATTTAACATACCGTCATGCGTTGCACAGTTCCACTGAAGCTTTAAGAAGAGATTAGAAACGTTTTCTTTGAAGTTGAACTACGCTGTACAAAATTCGGTTCAAATTACGGTAAAAAGTTTCAGCACTCAGGGTGTCAGCACTTTTATAGTAAGTTAATCTGGAATTTTCTTTTCAGAAAATAGTATTTTCTAATTAAATAAAAGAAGATTCAATTAGCATGAGAAATATATATTTAACATACCGTCATGCGTTGCACAGTTCCACTGAAGCCTTAAGAAGAGATTAGAAACGTTTTCTTTGAAGTTGAACTACGCTGTACAAAATTCGGTTCAAATTACGGTAAAAAGGTTCAGCACTCAGGGTGTCAGCACTTTTATAGTAAGTTAATCTGGAATTTTCTTTTCAGAAAATAGTATTTCCTAATTAAATAAAAGAAGATTCAATTAGCATGAGAAATATATATTTAACATACCGTCATGCGTTGCACAGTTCCACAGAAGCCTTAAGAAGAGATTAGAAACGTTTTCTTTGAAGTTGAACTACGCTGTACAAAATTCGGTTCAAATTACGGTAAAAAGTTTCAGCACTCAGGGTGTCAGCACTTTTATAGTAAGTTAATCTGGAATTTTCTTTTCAGAAAATAGTATTTTCTAATTAAATAAAAGAAGATTCAATTAGCATGAGAAATATATATTTAACATACCGTCATGCGTTGCACAGTTCCACTGAAGCCTTAAGAAGAGATTAGAAACGTTTTCTTTGAAGTTGAACTACGCTGTACAAAATTCGGTTCAAATTACGGTAAAAAGTTTCAGCACTCAGGGTGTCAGCACTTTTATAGTAAGTTAATCTGGAATTTTCTTTTCAGAAAATAGTATTTTCTAATTAAATAAAAGAAGATTCAATTAGCATGAGAAATATATATTTAACATACCGTCATGCGTTGCACAGTTCCACTGAAGCCTTAAGAAGAGATTAGAAACGTTTTCTTTGAAGTTGAACTACGCTGTACAAAATTCGGTTCAAATTACGGTAAAAAGTTTCAGCACTCAGGGTGTCAGCACTTTTATAGTAAGTTAATCTGGAATTTTCTTTTCAGAAAATAGTATTTTCTAATTAAATAAAAGAAGATTCAATTAGCATGAGAAATATATATTTAACATACCGTCATGCGTTGCACAGTTCCACTGAAGCCTTAAGAAGAGATTAGAAACGTTTTCTTTGAAGTTGAACTACGCTGTACAAAATTCGGTTCAAATTACGGTAAAAAGTTTCAGCACTCAGGGTGTCAGCACTTTTATAGTAAGTTAATCTGGAATTTTCTTTTCAGAAAATAGTATTTTCTAATTAAATAAAAGAAGATTCAATTAGCATGAGAAATATATATTTAACATACCGTCATGCGTTGCACAGTTCCACTGAAGCCTTAAGAAGAGATTAGAAACGTTTTCTTTGAAGTTGAACTACGCTGTACAAAATTCGGTTCAAATTACGGTAAAAAGTTTCAGCACTCAGGGTGTCAGCACTTTTATAGTAAGTTAATCTGGAATTTTCTTTTCAGAAAATAGTATTTTCTAATTAAATAAAAGAAGATTCAATTAGCATGAGAAATATATATTTAACATACCGTCATGCGTTGCACAGTTCCACTGAAGCCTTAAGAAGAGATTAGAAACGTTTTCTTTGAAGTTGAACTACGCTGTACAAAATTCGGTTCAAATTACGGTAAAAAGTTTCAGCACTCAGGGTGTCAGCACTTTTATAGTAAGTTAATCTGGAATTTTCTTTTCAGAAAATAGTATTTTCTAATTAAATAAAAGTAGATTCAATTAGCATGAGAAATATATATTTAACATACCGTCATGCGTTGCACAGTTCCACTGAAGCCTTAAGAAGAGATTAGAAACGTTTTCTTTGAAGTTGAACTACGCTGTACAAAATTCGGTTCAAATTACGGTAAAAAGTTTCAGCACTCAGGGTGTCAGCACTTTTATAGTAAGTTAATCTGGAATTTTCTTTTCAGAAAATAGTATTTTCTAATTAAATAAAAGAAGATTCAATTAGCATGAGAAATATATATTTAACATACCGTCATGCGTTGCACAGTTCCACTGAAGCCTTAAGAAGAGATTAGAAACGTTTTCTTTGAAGTTGAACTACGCTGTACAAAATTCGGTTCAAATTACGGTAAAAAGTTTCAGCACTCAGGGTGTCAGCACTTTTATAGTAAGTTAATCTGGAATTTTCTTTTCAGAAAATAGTATTTTCTAATTAAATAAAAGAAGATTCAATTAGCATGAGAAATATATATTTAACATACCGTCATGCGTTGCACAGTTCCACTGAAGCCTTAAGAAGAGATTAGAAACGTTTTCTTTGAAGTTGAACTACGCTGTACAAAATTCGGTTCAAATTACGGTAAAAAGTTTCAGCACTCAGGGTGTCAGCACTTTTATAGTAAGTTAATCTGGAATTTTCTTTTCAGAAAATAGTATTTTCTAATTAAATAAAAGAAGATTCAATTAGCATGAGAAATATATATTTAACATACCGTCATGCGTTGCACAGTTCCACTGAAGCCTTAAGAAGAGATTAGAAACGTTTTCTTTGAAGTTGAACTACGCTGTACAAAATTCGGTTCAAATTACGGTAAAAAGTTTCAGCACTCAGGGTGTCAGCACTTTTATAGTAAGTTAATCTGGAATTTTCTTTTCAGAAAATAGTATTTTCTAATTAAATAAAAGAAGATTCAATTAGCATGAGAAATATATATTTAACATACCGTCATGCGTTGCACAGTTCCACTGAAGCCTTAAGAAGAGATTAGAAACGTTTTCTTTGAAGTTGAACTACGCTGTACAAAATTCGGTTCAAATTACGGTAAAAAGTTTCAGCACTCAGGGTGTCAGCACTTTTATAGTAAGTTAATCTGGAATTTTCTTTTCAGAAAATAGTATTTTCTAATTAAATAAAAGAAGATTCAATTAGCATGAGAAATATATATTTAACATACCGTCATGCGTTGCACAGTTCCACTGAAGCCTTAAGAAGAGATTAGAAACGTTTTCTTTGAAGTTGAACTACGCTGTACAAAATTCGGTTCAAATTACGGTAAAAAGTTTCAGCACTCAGGGTGTCAGCACTTTTATAGTAAGTTAATCTGGAATTTTCTTTTCAGAAAATAGTATTTTCTAATTAAATAAAAGAAGATTCAATTAGCATGAGAAATATATATTTAACATACCGTCATGCGTTGCACAGTTCCACTGAAGCCTTAAGAAGAGATTAGAAACGTTTTCTTTGAAGTTGAACTACGCTGTACAAAATTCGGTTCAAATTACGGTAAAAAGTTTCAGCACTCAGGGTGTCAGCACTTTTATAGTAAGTTAATCTGGAATTTTCTTTTCAGAAAATAGTATTTTCTAATTAAATAAAAGAAGATTCAATTAGCATGAGAAATATATATTTAACATACCGTCATGCGTTGCACAGTTCCACTGAAGCCTTAAGAAGAGATTAGAAACGTTTTCTTTGAAGTTGAACTACGCTGTACAAAATTCGGTTCAAATTACGGTAAAAAGTTTCAGCACTCAGGGTGTCAGCACTTTTATAGTAAGTTAATCTGGAATTTTCTTTTCAGAAAATAGTATTTTCTAATTAAATAAAAGAAGATTCAATTAGCATGAGAAATATATATTTAACATACCGTCATGCGTTGCACAGTTCCACTGAAGCCTTAAGAAGAGATTAGAAACGTTTTCTTTGAAGTTGAACTACGCTGTACAAAATTCGGTTCAAATTACGGTAAAAAGTTTCAGCACTCAGGGTGTCAGCACTTTTATAGTAAGTTAATCTGGAATTTTCTTTTCAGAAAATAGTATTTTCTAATTAAATAAAAGAAGATTCAATTAGCATGAGAAATATATATTTAACATACCGTCATGCGTTGCACAGTTCCACTGAAGCCTTAAGAAGAGATTAGAAACGTTTTCTTTGAAGTTGAACTACGCTGTACAAAATTCGGTTCAAATTACGGTAAAAAGTTTCAGCACTCAGGGTGTCAGCACTTTTATAGTAAGTTAATCTGGAATTTTCTTTTCAGAAAATAGTATTTTCTAATCAAGTTAAAGAAGATTCAATTTGCATTAGAGTATATAATTATATACAACATACCTTCATACAAAGTATGAAACAAATTTTATCGATACTATGATATCGATATATCGATACTATATTATTTTATCGATAACCAAAATTTTTAACAGTTAGATAACCAAAATATTTAAAAAAATTGATTGAACTATGGAATATATTTAAATCATTCATATGTTACACTACTCATTTTCCCTGATATTCGAAGAGCAATTTCTAATCTAGTTTTTTCTGACTTTTACGTTACGTTGATATCTAATTTTTAAGTTTGTTATAAATTGGGTTTTTAGTATGTTATTATATTTCATTGCATTCAAAAGAAGCTTTACATACAGTCTAAAAGAATGCGCTTACAGGATTGCATTACAGAAGCATTTTTGAGAGGATGTGGAAGTTAAAATATACTTTTAAAACATTGAAAATATTTCCGGAATCTAAACATATGTTTGTTCAGTATAGAAACACACCGCTTCTCTCATGGTATAAATTCTATCAACTATAAAATTCTTAGGGGCTTCTTAATACATGAACAAATCCCTAATGTTACAATTTTATGATAGCTAAAAGCCCTATATTTTCCTAATTTTGCTTTGAAGCAGTTAGGAAACGTAAATGTTGATCTTCGACGAAGAAAGCTTTGAGAGCTCTTATGTTAAGGGGTTTTCGAAGCTGCGTTTACCACTTGAACAAGAACGTTTTATAAGAGATAGTATTTCAGTAAGAGTCACGCAGTTTATACGATCACGTTCTTCTATTTTCCTGGAGAGATTTGGTTCTTCAAAGATCACGGATAAATACGAAATAACTTTTAAAATTTTTTATTCCGGAATCGAGTAAAAAATTCCGCCATTATACTTGTATTTGGAAATATGTTTACGGAAAATGAATTTATTTATTGGTGTTTTATGAGTTGTTATGAAACAAGTGCTCTAAAGAAAAAAAAATTGTAGAAGTACATAAAGTTTAAAATAAATAAATAAATAAATAAATAATTTTCTATTGTAATAAATAACTAATAAATAATTGTTTTTTGTAAGAAATACTTAATAAATAATTGCTTGTAATATGCAAAAGGAACTATGTCTAAACTATATGTAACTATATGTAAACTATATGTATGAACTATATGTAAACATAAAAAATACAACGATATTAGAAAAAAATAAAAATATAGAATAATTAAATTTTGATTAATCAAACATAATCTTCTGTTTTAGGTAATTTTAAGTTTCAATTTGAATTTTAATATTTTGGATAGATTTTGAAAAATAAAATGTGATTTGGATAATTAAGTGTGTGAGTAAGACTTTTCTTAAATAACTATAGTATAATAATGAAAGTATTTTCTATCTCTATGTAATACTGTTCGAGCAATATTTGTAAGATTACAGATAGAGCATAAGTTAATATATTTTTTGATTACACCAAAATCTTTTACATTTTTTCATCGTACATTCATATTTTTTGATATTATATAAAATTCTTATTTTTGACGATCAAACACCCTCCACTTTACATAGTCATTCGATTTAACTACCAAAAACAACATGTTTCTCTGTTTATGCAAATCAAAAAGTGACAATATTGAGAAAAAAAGTATGGATTTATAGGTTTTGTAATTCAGACTTGTGAATATATAATATAAAATAAAAGTTTTTTCCGGCGTAAATTTACTTTTTTTGAGTTCAAATATTTTCAGAAATTCATGTGTCAATTGATTTATTGAAAATTCCTGAATAAGTATGAACAAAGAAAAAAAACTTTAACAGACAACTATTTATAGTTACTGAATGTTTTTGTTTATTTTGCATAATAAATAAAATTTGACGAGTGCTACCAAAATATACGTTTTAAATTATTCGATAACAATACGTTTAGTTTCATGTGCATTTCTTAAAAACGTGCATTAAAAATAATACAATCAGAATTAAAATGTGAATATTGATTGTTTGCCCGGAAATTTACTTTCAGTTATATTTTATAAAATGAAATTTAATTTTGAAAATTAATTAATTTAAAAATGAAATTTAATTTTAATTTTTTTCATTTAGTAAAAAAACACTTATTTAAAATATTATTCCTGATTTTTAAAACGTTTCCTCAATACGGAATTTTAAACAAGTTATAATTTAAAAATTGTGTGTATCAAGTAAATTAAAATCAATTTTCTGTTTTCATTCATTAAAACTTTTTATCATTTGAATATTAATTTGACAAACTTTCCTTGTTTCAATAAAATTCTCAATAAGGCTAAAATAAGCATAGAAGGATTAAATACAAACACTGTTTTTAAAATCTATTGTCTTATTGTCAAATGAATTGGAAAAGAATGGTTGAGGAAGAAAAACTGAACTTAGTTCACATTTTCAATTTCTCTTGCATTTCAATTTTGAGACTAAAGTAAAAAAAGAAAAAAAAAGATTTCGAAGAATTGTAGAAACTAATAAAACGTTTGAAGAACAGTTCTCGTCTGAAGGATTGCGACACAATATTCAATTATTCATTAGAAAAAGACAGTCGACCCTTACTTAATTGTGTGTCCTCTTCTTCTTGAAATAAGAGTTTTAATCAAAAGACAGTCACCCATTCAAAAGATGTTTCTTATTTGGAAAAAAAAAGTTTTTGCTGATTCGAATAGAATGTATCAGATGCATCTATATCTTTGAAAGAATGGCTGCATTAAGAATTGTAACAACTCTTTTTAATTTCAAAAAGTTATTAAATGTATTTTATATTAATTTAAAAATGAAAGGAATTGTTGGATTTTCAAAGCTAATTATTAAGTTAGTGAATAACATATTTTAAAAGCATTATTTTATACAAATTATTGTTTCTCTAAGTTTTTTTAATCACTAGCAGAATAAACGACAATTTTAAAAGCTAATTATTAAGTTCGTAAAATAAAATAATATTTTAAAATTATTATTTCATACAGTTTATTGTTTCTTTGAGTTTTTTTAAATCTAATTATTAGGATAGAGAATAATATATTTTAAAACTATTATTTTATATTTATTTGGGTATTTTTTAATTACCAGTAGAATATATGTTATTTTTCATATTATATGTATTTAGTAAATTGAAATTGATTTTTCCAGTTCCAACGCAAAATTTTTTTGTTGTTTAATAATTTCTCAATCTATGTTAGTTAAAATTTTATTCACAATTAGGCCAAAATAAACATTAAATGATTAAAATTTAAATCCAATTTCAAAAATATATTTCCTTTAATATCAAATGAACTATAAAAATTGCCGGAGTAAAAAAAACTGAAAGCATAGATTTGTTTAATTTTCAATTTCCCTTCGATTTCAATTTTATAACTCAGTAAAATATTAATATATAATCCAACAATTGTAGAGACTAAAAATGTTTAAAGAAAAGTTTCCATATGTATAAATGTGATACAATATTCCATTATAGATTGAAAAAGTAAAAAAGTAATAAATGGTCCAAGAATTGCAGAGAATAAAAAATGTTTAAAGAGACGTTTACATCAATAGAACTGAGATACAATATTCAATTATAGATTGAAAAAATAGAAAACTAATAAATCGTACAAGAATTGCAGAAACTTAAACACGTTTAAATAAAAATTTCCATCGGTGGAACTGTAACACAATATAATATTATGGAGTAGAAAAAAAGCAAGAAGATAATTTCAAGAAGTTACGTTCTATTTTAGTTGTTTTAACTTTTTTGTAAAAATTCTTTAGTGCTCCTCACACTATTGTATTGATATATTTTGCTTTGGCAATATTGATACAATATTAGAAAACACTTCTTTTTGGGGATATAATTGTGTGAGCTGATGAAAAGATTATATCTTTTATTTTTCAGGATTTTTATAATTTTTTTTCCTTTTACGGAATTTAATTTTTTGTAATTTTTAAAATTTTTTTATTATTATTATTATTATTTTCCGACTTTTTTTAAAAACATTTCTGTAATTTTCCATGTTTTCTCCACATTTTGCATGTTTTCCATGTTTTCTCCACATGTTTTCTCCACTTATTTTATGAGTTCTATTTACTTGCAGCTTATGCGTAGTAAATAATACTTAATGTTTTTCTTAATTTTTTCTTTTTTTTCTTTCTTTTCCATAGATACTTTATTGATTTTGAAACTTCATTGAAACTTTATTTAATTAAAATGACCAATATAACATTGTATATTAAGATAAAAATATTTTCAGTAGAAGTATCTCTTACAACTCGTGTACAACTCTTATGGTGTACAGCTCTTAACTAGAAAATGATTACGAGAAAAACTTCTTTAAATGCAATGAAATAAATTCAGGAAAGGTAAATTTACTTAAGGGCATGCAATTACATAAGAATGGCAGAAAAACTTTTTTTAATGCAATAATTAAAACTCAAACTCATAAAAATGTAAAAACAATCAAACTCGCAGAAAAATGGTGAAAATATTCATCAAGTAAATATAGGCACGTTCTAATTGAGAGACATTTTGCTTAAATAATCAATATAACAATCAAACAGTTACACTGTTAACAATAAATCATTCTCTAAATACAGCAATATTTAAGTTTTTTTTTCAAAACTATTGGAATATTTACATTATTTTGTTTTGTAAAATTATATTTTTTTCGATGCATTTTATTATCGAAACAATATTACGTATTTTTTCTGAAAGCATAACTTTCTTCATTACGATATCGACAGCCGTTATGGATCGAAGTGTTATGAAATAAAGTTTCTATGGAAACAAACTTAAATAAAATAATGAATAAATTGTATAAAATATGTTTGATAGCAAATAAAATTGTCAGTTTTCTTTTATTAGTAAATAAAAAATTATAATCAAAGACAAAATTGTCTGAGAGGAAACAAACCATTTTAATTAATTTATATAAAGTTTTGAATCTAAGACAGAACACTAAAACTACTGAATAAGAAATTATTTTTCCAACCTACAATAAACTATGAACTTTTTTGTTAAATGGTAATAATTTACACAGTGTTAAATAATAATTTACATACTAAAACAAAAATAAGTGTACTTAACAGTACTTACAGATCTTTTTAAATAGTTAGATACTTAGAGTATATTGATACTTATATTATGTTAGAATTTAAAGTTATTTTAAATTCACTTATATAGTTAGTTATTTAGTCAGTTTATCTAGTTAAAAGTTTTTATGTTAAAATACATTATAAAAAGGTTTTCTAGATAAGAAAAAATAAAAATTTTCCTTTTAACATTTTTATTTTTGTATTGGAAATTATTTATATTTTTTAGTTTTATAATTTGGATATAAAAAAAGGGATTAAAAGTGGACTTGAAAAAGCACAAATATTGTCCCATAAGCAGACGTGCTATAGGTAGACTTTTTCAGTTTCGAAACGCAGAATGAAATTCGCACTTTTTCAGAATATTACTGTTTATATAATTTTATAATTTGAGGTTATTGAAAAGCTAGCGTAGAAAACTAACCTTTTTAATGCTCAAACTTAACTTATCATAACACATCATCATTGTCATAAACAAGTTAATTTATCATAAACACATAAAATTATATATTACTTAATTAAAAAATAAACAGAAAGAAAGAATTCTTTTTTCATATTTAAATTGCTTTTTATTCTGCTGTAAAATAATTATAAGTATTGTTATAAACAAAGAAATATTTCTTGAATATTTTCTTTAAAAATAAAATAAACTATTTGAAGCCTTATAATTTAATTAAAATTTATTAAAATTTAACCTGTACAATGCTTGTTATAAAATATTAAAATATGCTTAAAAATAGTGTTTATATAGATTATCTTTTTCAAATTAACATACTATATGGAGTTTTCGTGACAGAAAGTGTTCAATAGGTGCGTAAAATGCAATTTTAAATATTTGTTTTATCATAAATTAAACGGAATTCAAGGTTTATATTAAGAAATTCTACTCGACTTGTTTAAATGATTTGTGTGTATTTTATGACTAAATGGAAATCTTTTTTTGAGAATTGAGAAATAAAATTAGTTTTATTTTAAAATTAAATACTACTACTAATAATAATAATACAATAACGTTATTTTTTTTTTAGTTACCTCATTAAAGCCCTGACTAGAAAAAATTTTCTAGATACAAAAAAAATGAATATGAAAAAAGTGGTAGTATATTTTTTTCAATCAAGTGGATATTTATTTCTGTTATCTACCACTTTAGTTTTTAACAAGACCGGTGCATTGAATTTTGAATTTAGATCTATTTATATTATTCTTAAAATATGGAAATAGAAAGAACTGCTAGGTTTTTGCAATATCTCTCTATTAGATGCTAAATTAAAGATGTCTCACATTTAAGTCAGACTGTTTTATTGACATTTTTATTGGTTGAAAATTCACAGGGTAAGATCCAGTTTTCCTTCACTGACTTCCATATTTTTTTGGTTGTCATCAGCATAAAATAAATAAGAGTCATGCAGGTATTGTTTTCATATACACTATTTTTGTATCCCTAAACTAAAGGTATTTACCTGTAATATTTACTTTCATTATTCTTACTCAGCTATTATTGAGTTTTTGGTTTTGTTTTTCTGAATTATGAGTTTAAAACTAAAAGACTTTTTATAAAGCAATTCTATGATATTACTTTATTATGCTTCATTTAAAGATACACTTATATGAATCGGTGAAAAAAAATAATTAACGTTTTGCAATTTGTAACAGTTTTTTTATGTAAATAACAAAAATAGGCCTTTATTAAATAACGTTAAAGAGATTCTTAAATGATTTAGAATTTAACGATTAGTTTAATGCACATTAAGATAATACATGCGAAATTTTATATAATATATTTGGTAAGCGAAAATATTAAATGACGGTTAATTTACCAAATTTATTTATAATAATAAACCTTTAATTTAAAATTTAAAAAAAAATAGCAACTTAGAAAAATTATTTATATACACTAATAGATCTTAATAGAATTCTAAGGGAAATGTTTGTTAGTGAGAATGGTAATGGAAAAAAGTTTTACTAAAAATTTGTTTTAATGATGTTACAAAATTCTAGTATGCTCTTTTAACGAAATAAATTAAAATATCAGAGCTTTTTTTAAGATGAGTTTAACTTTTATTTTTATTTTAAAATCGTATATACCTTTTAAATTGTCTTAGTCAAATAAAAAAAACGAATAATATTTTTACTAATTATTAATGTTTAATTATATTACAAAAATTCAGGCATTTTTTTAATGACACAAACAAAAATATAAATTTTTATACGATGAATATCCATTTATTTTGCATTTTGACGTTTTATATTCATTTTATACTCTATTTTAATAAAATAAGAAACAATGAAAATATTTTTATTAAAATTTACTTTTAATGATGTTTAAAAAATTCAGGAATACTTTGACACAATGAATGACACGAACTAAAATATTAATGTATTATAACATGTGTATCCTTTTTTTTATGGTATTTTATAGTTTTTTATTCTTTTTGAACACTCTCTTAATCAAAGAAAACACAGTGAAGGATAATGCAGGTTAATAATTGCGTTTAAACTATTTTGAGCGTTAAAACATTTTGCAAAAAAAAAAAAAAAGAAATACTTTTCTATAAAATAACGTTGATTAGAATCTAGTAATTAGTATAGAGGGTCTTGTATAGTGAAGAAGGTTGGAACAAAGCATACAAAAAGAAAAAAAAAAAGGAATAAAAACATGTCCTCTAATCAAATTTTATCGTACGCAAATCTCTTTGACGGAAGTTTCATTACCTTCAATCAAGGAGGATTTAGCTTTATCAACTTATTCTGGTTCAACGCAATCGATATTTTGTTATGAGATAGGATAGTTGTATTGTGTTTTTCTGATGTCAAAGGAAATTTTAAAAGAATTTACTTTAACATGTTTAGAAAAAGATAAAAAGATTTTAAATTTCTACGGAAATATCAATTACATTTTGTAGTTGATATACAAGTTTTCAGTATTTAAGTTCGGTATTGTGTATAGTAAGTTCATTTTTCTGAATTTTTCATGTTTCATTTAGCAATCAGTTTCAACGCAATTCAGATTGTTAAAAACTGTGAGTTTATAAAATATTGTCTATGCCAAAAAAGCATAAACTCTTATCAAGAAGTGAAATTTACATATATCGTAGGAAATATAAAAGAGATATTCGATTGTGGACTCAAATAAACTGAAAAGTTAATAATGTAGAGATGTTACAAAAAGTAAACAATATTAATGTTTCTAACTATGTTGAGTACATACACCCTGACGTTTATCTAATTAGGATTTTGTTTAGTTATTTCTATCCGAAAACTTGATTTGCAATAATCATTGAAGTGTTTATTTGATAAGGATTACGTTTATTTTATTCTATTTGAAAGGTTACTTTGTAATTAAAGGAATTGCTTAGTATGATGTAAGTATCAAAAAATTGTTCTTAGCTAAATCAAGTGAGAAGTAAAATGGTTTAAATAAGTAAATTTTCAAATGACACATTATTTTTCCTGGAACATAGGGATTCAGTATGATGTTTGAAGTATAATTCCTAAATTTTGAGATGCAGTTCCTATTTTTTATGCACCTATACATACTTTTAATACGAGGGTCATCCAGAAAGTATGTTTCCCTATTTTTTTTTTTTTTTAAAAGAACTCACACTTTGAGGAAAATATTTATCGGAAACAAGTACAGCAATGTTTCAGCTATTTTTCAACATATCCACTGCCTGAATTGAGACACTTGTTGTATCGTGGGATCAACTTTTGTATCCGTTGTCGTAGAACTCTGCCGCCTGAGAAAGGAACCAGCGTGTGACGAAAAACCTGACACCCGAATACAAAATTCAACGCTTTAGGACGCTGTCGCTACGGAAAGTGATGTGCGCAGTTTTCTGGGACAGGAAGGGCATTCTGCTCATTGACTTCCATCCAAGTGATGAAACAGTAAACGCTGACCGTTACTGTGAAACACTGCGGAAATTGCGATGCGCCATTCAAAACAAGAGGCGTGAAATGCTTACTGCAGGTGTTGTGCTCCTCTATGACTATGATCTTGCTCCCAGCGACTTTCACGTTTTCTTACACCTCAAGAAATTCCTGTCCTCCGGTGAGAGTTTTGGAAACGACGAAGAGCTGAAGACGTCTGTCACACGCTGGTACCATTCACAGGCGGCAGAGCTCTATGACAGAGGGATACAAAAGTTGATCCCACGATGCAACAAGTGTCTCAATTCAGGCAGTGGATATGTTGAAAAATAGCTGAAACATTGCTGTACTTGTTGCCAATAAATAGGTTCCTGAAAGTGTGAGTTCTTTTCTTAAAAAAAAACAACAGGGAAACTTACTTTCTGGATGTGCCTCGTAAGTAGTAGGCTATTTGAAAAATTCGATCTTTTGCCTATAAATTTGAAGGTTACCAGGCAAATTGAAAAAGTTTTCACCTTTTTCTATCCTGCATGACGTTTTTTCGACTTCTTACAATCAGCCAATATTGATTAGTAGGAAATGCGGTGTAATACCTAATGACTCCTATAGACCGATTACTGAATCGGCTAATAAGGAATCTAAAAGCAAGGGAATCTGTAAAGAAGCTAATAATATCTATCTAGGAGGAGTCCTTAGGAATTTCTAAGAAAACTAATAATCGGATTATATAAAGTTATCAGCTGAATCAGCTAATAACTTTATATAAGTAGTAGACTATTTGAAAAATCCGATCATTTGACTATATTTTTGCAGGTTTCCAGGTGAATATAAAACGTTTTCACCTTTTTCTAATCTGTCTGATGTTTCTTTGGCTGATTACAATCAGCCTATACGGATTCATAATAACTCTTATAGACCGATTACTGAATCGGCTGAATCTAAAAGCAAGGGAATCTGTAAAGAAGCTAATAATATCTATCTAGGAGGAGTCCGTAGGAATTTCTAAGAAAACTAATAATCGGATTATATAAAGTTATCAGCTGAATCAGCTAATAACTTTATATAAGTAGTAGACTATTTGAAAAATCCGATCATTTGACTATAATTTTGCAGGTTTCCAGGTGAATATAAAACGTTTTCACCTTTTTCTAATCTGTCTGATGTTTCTTTGGCTGATTACAATCAGCCTATACGGATTCATAATAACTCTTATAGACCGATTACTAAATAGGCTGAATCTGAAAGCAAGGGAATCTGTAAAGAAGCTAATAATATCTATCTAGGAAGAGTCCTTAGGAATTTCTAAGAAAACTAATAATCGGAATATATAAAGTTATTAGCTGAATCAGCTAATAACTTTATATAAGTTGTAGACTATTTGAAAAATCCGATCATTTGACTATAATTTTGCAGGTTGCCAGGTGAATATAAAACGTTTTCACCTTTTTCTAATCTGTCTGATGTTTCTTTGGCTGATTACAATCAGCCTATACGGATTCATAATAACTCTTATAGACCGATTACTGAATCTGCTAATCTAAAAGGAAGGGAATCTATAAGGAAGCTAATAATATATATCTAGGAGTTAATAATCTAAGGAAACTAATAATCAGAATATACAAAGTAATCAGCAGTATCAGCCAATAACTTTATATAAGTGGAAAGAAATTTGAAATATCTGTCCCTTTGGCTAGAATTTTGTAGGTTGCCTGGTGAATTGAAATTTTTTTTACCTTTTTCTAATTTGTGTGATATTTCTTCCGCTTTTTACAATCAACCTATATGGATTGGTAAGTGATATGGTCTTATACCTAATGACTCCTATAGACCGATTACTGAATCAGCTAATAAGGAAATATTTGAAAAATTACTCAATCAGACTGAATCAGCTTAGGTTATTTAGGTTATCAACTTTGGTATATAAGGTTATTTATAATAGGCTTTCAGCATTTTGGTTTTTTGGGATATTGCCTGAAACAGATCAAGCTTACAAACATTTAAATGAGAATGATCTTGTTTTCTAATTACCTTAAAAGTATGAGCATATAAGATTTCAGTTTAATCGGAAAATACTGGAAATTTTTACAATAAGATTGTTTCTTTGCAAATTATGGCTTATTGAGTGAGCTTATTCAATCATTTACTATGTTAATTTATTTATTAGTTATATTTGGGCTATGTATTTACTACTTTAGAACATAATTTTTAAACTGATTCTTTAGTTTAGAAAGTTCTTTTAAATCGAAAAATGACATTTAAACAGTTCGAAATACGTTTGTTATTATTTAAAAATATTAAATGTTTTGAATAAATTTCAGAAACATTTATTGTCTTTAAGAGGTGTGTCGGTTGGACATATATCAATAATGCTAAACCTGACCTTTTTTGATGCACCTTTTCTAATAAACTACTTATCTAAGAAACTACGAAACTAAGATATCACTTTGAAAAGTTTTGGGGAAATATGAAATAATATCAATTGCATGCTGCCGTAATGTCTCAGCGTTACCAGGTATATTCTTTTAGTTTTGTAAGATGCTTACTCAAAAATGATGAAACTTTTAAAAAGAATTTAAGATTTTCAGTTTGCAATTTTTTGAAAAAATTCTGCCAAAGATGTGCATTTACAGTTTCAACATGCATATGTAAACATTTTGTGAAAAACAGTTGAAACAGTATCTTGTTTAGATGCTAAGAAAAGGTACATAGGGAAAGGTCAGTTTCATTATTGGTATATGCCCTACAAATAAGGCCTATAAATGCCTTCAGAAATATTGATTGCCTTTAAACAAAAGAATACAGGTAATAAATATTTTCAGAAACATAGATTGCCTTTAAATAAAATACAGCCAATAAATGCATTCCGAAACATTTATGTGATGTATTCTAAGAAATACAGTATTTTGTGAATAAGTAAATCGGGGCTTTTTTGGGACATTACAAAATGAAATGAACGATTTTGGAATAAGTTTAATAAAACTAGTATATCTAAGTTTTAAGGAATGAATAAAGATGTTTCAGAATTTATATAAACTTTTTCAAAAGATGCAAATAATCTTTTTTAGAGATTTATTAATGAACATTTGTTTGAAATTTATTAAAATTGGTATTAATAATAATAAGATACTAGATTTTTTTTTCACACCATAGTTACATATGTAGATGGCATATCCGAAGCAACATATATAAGGTATCGTTTAGATTTGCACAATATTTATTATCGTCGTGGCTTTCTAATATATAGAGTTGAAAAAATATAAAAGAAATTCACATCTGCTAAAAAGATTTATTTTTCATTTACGGCTACATATGTATAGAATGTTTTCGACGTTAATTTCATCACATGACTGGGTAAAATGATGTCTTTCATATCATTCAAAGGTAGATGAGAAAATTAAATTTATGAATTTATACCACTTCCAGAAAGGTTTTCTTTTACGTTGAATATTAGAAAAAATGAAATAATGTCAAATAAAATAATTTTAGATTACAATGGATGTTGTTTTGAATTTGCATCTTTTAAACAATTTGCATCTGCTAAACTTGAGTAATTTATTACTTGTAATCAAATAGAAAATTTTGAGTGAATATTTGTTCTCTGAATAATATTTTAGTAATGATTTTAATTAAATCTTTTTTTATTTTTAAAATAATATTTGTGTTATTTTGTCTTCACTTTGTTATGATTCAAACATAGATTTGTCAACAATTTTATCTATCTATCTATCTATCTGTCTATATATATATATATATATATATATATATATATATATATATATATATATATATATATATATATAATTTTAAAGACTATAAATCTGAAAACAAATAAATAAGCCAGTTTCTAAAAAAAATATAAAAAAATAATATAAAAATAATATAATATGAAAATAATATAATAAAAAATATATAATAAATTTTTCATATAGAGACAAATAAAACTTTTTTCTGGTGAACTTTCGCGTCTGTAAATATTTTTAAAGAATGAGCTATGTTTTCAAAATCATATCTCTGAAGGACTTTCTGAGATGCACAATTTTCTAGGGAAATATTTTGGTTTTGTGGTCAAGTTTCTCCGAAATTTATTGACACTCAAAAATTTCTTATCTCAAAAATAGCAAAACGTTTGACTTCGAGGTGTTCTTTATTGGCAAGTCAAAATGGTTTACAGTTGAATATGTCCTTTGTGGCAGGTTGAACTGTTATCAGCTAAGATATTTTGTGAAATATATGAAATAGTTTATCTCGCGAAACGAAAAATATTTCCTATTTTGAAAGGAAAGCTATTATCAAAATGGTAAAAGCTTATTAAATTTTTTTTTAAAAAATGGATAATATATTTTATATAACTTTTCATATATAAAACTGGTTGCATTGTGAATTGAATTTCATAAACAGGATATGTCTCTATTTATCATAAAATGGTAATTGTTATTTTACCACTACATTCATTCTTTTTGAATAAAAATTGCGTAATGTTAACATGAATAAAAAAAGTTACGTACAACATTGGCTGTTGTCAGCATAAAATTAATAAATGTTATAATAATATTTACTTGTATATTATTTATCATTAATTAACGGTATACTAAAAATATTTATTTTTCTTCCTTATTTAATATTATTACCTTAACTGCGTTAATTTACAATGAAATTACGTGTTTGATTTTAATTATTTTTCATAATTAATGTCTTCAAACTAACAATGTTTTACCTAAATTATAGTATTTAGAGATCCAATATTATTACTTTATTATTTTACAATTTATGATAAAGTTATTTAGATACTTTTTTATCATTAATAATTAGTAAATAAGATTTTTTTAATGGGCTACATTTAATTTTAAAATAAATTTATGTTAAATTGTGTTTAGTGAAGTAATACAATAAAAATAATGAAAATAAAATAATTACGTAAATCAGTATAAAACTTAATTTTTTGCTCTATTGCTTAATAATCCTTCAATGGTAAAAATAATTAACAAAATTTTACACGAACTGAAAAATTAAATAAATAGAGTCAAAAGTAACCATAGGAAATATTAAATGTAAAACTTATCCCAATAATATCAGAAGATAAATATGTATTAATACGATAAAAATGTTAGGATCAATTGAATACTTTTTATTTTTTACATTTATCTCTTGATTTGATAATGTTAAATTTCGATCTATAGATATTGAGAAGCTTTGTCAAAAATATGATTTATCGATTTAATGTCTCAATATAAGAATACAAATTAAAATACATATTTCATACAGAAAACATACATTAAAAAATGAAATTATTTTCATCGTGGCCTATTGTCAACAAACAAAAATGATTTTGAAGAAATTTTGTAAGTTGATGCACTGAGAAATATAAAATTTACGTATTTTTTAACACAAGATTGCTTTTATTATGAATACATGTTATCTGAATCCATAATTTTTTTTTTTTACTGAAGATGAAACATTAAAGAAAACACTTTTTTTTCACAATCAACATACTATAATTAATGTGTGCATTAAAAAAGCAATAAAAAATATTAAAAGTTTTACAGCCTATTGCATCTGCGAATACGATCTATTTCTCTTAAACTTTTCTACGAATTTGAAAACAAATTACTACACTAAGAAAAAAGTATGGCCAAAATTACAAGGGTATGGTAAAACTTGGTGAGTTTCTGGTTATATGGCAACGCCAAAAAGCTCGGTAATTTTTACCGAAGAGCTTTGGTAATGATTTTGTAAAACTAACATAAAATACGGTTTTGTAATATGCGATAAAATTTAGTAATTTTATCAGAGTATTAAAGCCATTTATTCGGTTAATTTTACTTTTCAGATTTGTATTTTTTACTAAATGTGTGGTAATAAAAATTATAATTTTGAAAATGCGAAGTTCCGGTGAACCGTTACTATATGAAGGAAAAATTACTAAATGAATGGTTTAATTACTATATATTTTAGTTTCATTAACCATAAATTATTTTTTTCTACTATAAATGTCATTAACATATAGTGCGATAATTTTACTAGAATGTTTTATTCCGTGTGAGCGACTCATGCCGCAAGTATATCACATGACTGTTACTGTATTTTATTAAAATGCACATTTAAAGTGGGGATATTAGAATCATTACTTTAAAAAATGGGCACTAATTCACTGAATTTTAGTACTAATTGATGCATTAATTGAGCACTAATTGATTAAATGGCCACTAATTTATTGATTGAATTTGAGTGAAAATAAGTTTTTTTTTGAAAAAAAAAAAAAAATTGGGAACCTAAAAACATCGGGAATTTTTTTTTACACTAACAATTGCTTATTAGCTTGACTTATACCATTTTTAATAAATGAATGATCAGAAACATAAATTTTAGAATCTAGTCATCCTTAAAGATTCCATTATGTAAGTTGATTTCATTCAAAGAGGTCAAGCTATAATAGTTAGGAAAATTAAATAGAGGAAAGTAAAATTGTATAAAACATTGACATATCTATAAATAAATATTTACATGCTATATATTTTTTGCAAATCCCGTTTCTTCTTTGGTAATTCTTTCTGTTCATAACTTTTTCAATAATTAATAAATATAGAATAAGGTGACATAATACAGACGGGCCTCTATTTAACGAAGTCGCTAAAACCCGATAATAAGTTCGTTGTATGGAAAATTCGTTAAATAGAAAATCACCTTTTAAAATTCTTATATAACAGAAAACAGGTTTTAAATTCATAAACACTGAACATAACTAAATTCTTTATCTTGTAAACTAGTATCTACTATTTATTTTATAAATCTTAACCACAAAAAGAATCTTCATGGAAAGCAAGAATAGAGCAAAACATTAGCCAGTGTTACATTGCCATACTGCATACATTTTCAACCGAAAAAAGCTAAATTTATGTATAAAATGCTAGCTGCATTTATTATAAAAGTAATTTTAAACACATATTACCGCATGTGTTCTTAAGTTTAATTGCTTCCGATAAAATCTGATAATTTTGTCTGAGTTTTTCGTATGAAATGTAAAAAAAAAGGGATTTTGCACTTTCTCTAAAATTTAGGTGGCTTCGAATTCAAGGCCATTTCCCTCATAAAATGCGTTAACAAGTTTGAAATGTTCTGAAATATTTTGGAAAATAGGGAAAGTGAATCTCAAAGAAAAGGTCGTTATATAGAAAATTCACTTAGCTATTTGGAAGTTCGTTAAATAGGAGTCCGACTCTATATGAAAAATTTAATATGAAATTTTGTTGTAAGTAGAATCTAAACTTACTTTATATCCGTGCTCAAATAAGTATTGTATCAAAAACAGAAACTTATAAGCGTAATGATTAAAATAAGGGGAAGTTAAATTTATGTTTGAAGTTAACTATTTTAAACATAATAATGCTTAAAGTGATACCATAATCAGTTTTCAAGAACTTTAAATGATATTATAGTAACGTAATATTACCAATATATGGCGAAAGGAAAAATGACTATTGACAAAAGTTGAAATAATAATAAATAATTCAAAATAACCATTTCATCGCTTGTGAAATTTCAAAATTATTTTATTTCCAAGAATAACTTCAGCTTCAATAATTTATAATAACCCATTAAATTCGATAATTTTTATTCTTTTTTTATTTTCAGAAAATGAAAAAAAATGATTGATGATCATGACATTTTAAAACTCAAATCATAATTAAAAATAGTATTAAGCATCAAAGTAACTAAGATTTAAATAATAACCTTTAGGGAAACATTTTTTGAAAGAAACATATATCCATTAGAGAAATGATCTCGAGTAATTCTTATAAATATGTTGCCCTAATCCCCAACTAATGAGGCGGCCTTCGATAAATCCTCAGTAAAGTGTTTTCCCCTCAATGTTTTTTAATAAAATCCTGATTATTCGAGTTACAGATCGTCATCTGCAATAAATCTGAAAATTTTCTGATTCTCTCTCGGGTTAGCAAATGTTTGCTTATATTCGCGTTTTTATGAAATTAAAACCAAATTTAAAAAGTTTCTTCTGTAGTTAGCGATGAATTAATTTTTTTTAAAAAATTGCATTTTTAAACAATATAATTTAAAAATTAAAGTATTTCTCTAACAATTAAGTTGTTAGTCGGGTGGGGGAGATTAAGATTCCACAATTTTCGGACCATGGCATAATGGTGGCTAATTAGAAAGCATTGCGCTCCAGCTGCATTTATTTTTACCATGAAGTGATGCTAATTAATTTTTACGCGGCAATTTACAAGGAATAGAACCTCGGTCTGACACTCAACTGTGCGATTTTTATTCCGTTTAATGTAAGTATCCTTTTAAGTATTGCAAAAAATAGGAATAGCTATTATGGAATTTTTACATTTATCTAGAACTCGATTCTTTTTGCTTTATAATCTTGCATTTTTTAAAAATTTGTTTTATTTTTTAACTAATTTATTTGGTTAGTAATTTATTAGTTTTATGCCACCCTCTTGCAATTTATCCTATCGTTACGAAGAAGATTCGTTTCGCAAGTCTAAATGAAATTTTTTTTATATAATTAACATAAAAGAGGAACCTTTTAAAGTAAAAAAATGGAATGGAATGAAATGGAATTTTTAAAATATTCAAAATAAATGTTAATCCTGTTATAACAATTAGCATTTATTTTAAATACGCTCAGAAAATTAATGAATTTTTAGTGCGTTAATAATAAGTGCTTCGTAATTCTTACGCAGCTATAGGTACAAATATAGATCTTACGTACTTGTATTCGTAAATAGAAAGAAACGCTTTAGTTTACATTAGCTGAGCTAGCGCTCTACGTACAAAACGTAAATAACCTGTAAATCAGTATTATAAATAGTATAGTAGGCAGGGAGTTACAAATCTGATAACGAGTTTGATACGGCTGATCATAGACACAGTTTTCAAATTTATAGTAATTTTAATTAATTTTTATTACTCATTAACACTTTCGGTGGTTTTGCATTTATAGCCTAATTTTTTTAAAAATTTTACCCTATCACAAAAGATTAGCTAAACTTAAAGTTATTTGACACCAGAAATAATGTTGCTAATGGCGACCGACACATGACAGTCAAGTTTCACCTCAATCAATCATTTTTCCCCGATGAATTGTGTCTAAATTATGTAAATTATTATTTTTTTTCATTTCAATTACCTTTTACGTCATTTATGTTTTGTGAAATCTTTTTGAAAAACAAAATTGTTAACAAAATAAACACACGGTATCAGATAGCCTTCCAAGTAATAAATTGGTGACCTCGCCTCTTCATGCCAATTCTAATTATGCTTACATGGCGTAAGAAAAAGCAAAGATATATTTTTATTAAAAAATGCATAATAAACTCTTAATGAAACTCATTCTCGATTAAATAGAGCTGTTAACTAGCAATCATCACTCTATTTTTTCATATGAATTATAGGAAAAAAGAGAATCGTGTTTATAGTTTATTCTTAGATGCGTGGTGCAATTTCAATGAAAACAAATCATTTTTCTCTTGTTCTATCGGAATGAAATTATACTTTGTTTGATTTTGTGCAGTTTATTTCTACACAAAAA